>CM077213.1:7133002-7790502 GCA_039654625.1 Rhinogobio ventralis
TATAACAAAATTTAACAACATTAGGGTGAGTAAATGATGACAGAATTATCATCTTTGAGTGTCTAAATACTATTCCAGCCCCTGTATCTGTTCCAAAAATGGCAGTTTGTCTAAAGTAAGTGTATTTTGTATGTCTGCTTTCATTCAGATAAAGGTCTAGACCATTCTACACAAAACTTGATGAAATCTGTAGGAGGATCCTGTCTGTCTCTCTCCACTTTCTCACACTGCTGATAAGGTGAAAGTCTTTAGTTAGATGACCATTAATCTACTAGTCCTGTACCTGAATCAGGTGGGCTGTAATCCACACTAATCAGGGTCTGACACACTCCAGACCCTCTGAACCTAATCCACATGGACTAATGACCATAATTTACAACGATTAGCTCTAAAATGTCAAACACAAACAAAACATGTAGACCGTGACAGTCCCAGAGATAAAAACATGCTTATTTGGCACAGAAATTAATCACCTTTGAAATGCACTCTAAAGGTTTCGCAGTGATGCTGTAGAAGAATCATTTTTGGCTCCACAAATAACCAGTGAACATTAGTGTGAAGAACTGTTAAACTGAAGAACCTTTTGTGCAATGGAAAGTTTCAATGGATGTTAAAGGTCAACAATCATTTGTTTGTGAATTGGGACATTTTGGTCATTATATGTAAATATAACTCTGAGATTTTGTTTTATTGTCTGCTAAGTCTGATTTGAGATACTCTGTATTAATAGTGATGATATTTCTGAACTTAAGCACCAAAGACGGGTGGAGCAGAGTTGCATGACATCCATAGACACATCCGTCGAGAAATCGTCCCATCTTACTCAAATACCCCTATTCACCTCTCAACCACTACAAAGGCTCTTCCCAGAAGGCTTTTGCTTTCTCGTGCAAGAAACAAGAGACACTGGGAGAAAGCGAAGGAAAGACAAATGGTAACCTGCACTCCTTTCCCAACACATTGTTTCTTTTCGGATTTTCTTTTGGTTTTGAAGACGGCAAGATAAGGTGCACAAAGGAAAGAGCGGGTAGCGCCCAAAGGGAGAAATTAAGGGTGAGATTAAGATAAATTAGGGGAGAGGGATATCGCTGACTAATGCGATTTATCTCGAGGGAGAAGTGAGACAATCAGGGTCTTACCTCAGACATGCTGGTAATTAGAAGAACGTCCAATCCGTAAACACGCGTGACCCTGGAGAGAACCGCTCGCATACACGAACATCAACACACGCGAGGCAGGGACCTAAACATAAACATAAGGTTAAGTACTCTTACAGGCCCCTATAGACATGCTGTGGAAAACACACACACACATAGTCCACAGCTTTGCTAATTGTTTGTGTGCGGTTTGTTCCAAACATAAAGTCTAATTGCCCACAGTAGATTAAATGTACCTTTAGATGTTAGATGCTTCTCAGAAGAGTCTGAAGGCCTGAACCCATTCCAAAAGTGATCATGCCTGGATTTAGTCAAAGTTTAGGGGGACAGAATCATTCCATCTCAGACCCAAAAGCAGCTTATTGTCATGCATCATCTGCATAAATACTATGTGAAATATACAAAACTAATGGAACTTATATAGGTCAGTATTTCATTGGCAAGAACATTTGTAAGAAGGTCCAGATGCCCTGTGGATTTTTTTTGTGCTGATTATCTAATAGTAGAAGTTTTAAAGGAGCTGAAAATACGACACGCATTATCAAATTATCCAAAAAATATTTAATAAGCAATACGTGTGTGTGTGTGTGGCCTGGTTAACCCTACATTATGGGGACAGTCCCCACAAAGATGGAAATATCCGAAATCCTTGTCCTTGTGGGGACATTTTTTGGTTCCCATGAGGAAAACAGCTTATAAATCACACTGTGATGCTTTCTGAAAATGAAAAAATGCAGAAAGTTTTCTGTAATGGTTTAGGGGTAGGTTTAGGGTTAGTGGATAGAATATAGAGTTTGTACAGAATAAAGTCATTATGCCTATGGAAAGTCCTCATAAAACATGAAAAAACAATGTGTGTGTGTGTGTGTGTGTGTGTGTGTGTGTGTGTGTGTGTGTGTGTGTGTGTGTGTGTGTGAAGAAAGGAAAAAGGCACCAATCCACAGAGACTTTTGACGTACAGCTGTTCCCACTGTTACAAGTCTAATCTTAAAGTGAAAACGACCTCTTGCCAGATGTCTTGGCTTGATGGTTGGATGTCTTGGCTTTGGTTTTGGCCACACAAGATGATGCAAGAGACCGCTCAATCTTAAATTCTAGCCCAATAGAAATTAATTTGTATCGAGCAGTGACTGACATGCAATGGCACTGCATCAGAGACCCTTCACATGACTGCAACCTGAGACATACTTTAACGACTGTCGTTTTTATCACTGAATGAAAAATCCCGTCTTTATCTACAATACAACTTAAATAAGATAAGTCTATAGTAAACGACCACGTAATCAGAGAGGTCACTTACTGGTCATTAATTAAGGCTTATCGTATTTGTCATTTTGGAGCGAGTCATGCTGTTGAAATGAAGCAGTTTCCTTAAATGGCTCGTATTTATTTTCTCGCTATTGTATTTAGGCTCTAAAACCAACTCCAGTGCATCGTTCTCCAATAACCCCCTAATACACATACAGCACATGCATATGAATACACACAAATACACACACACACCAACAGCAGTTGCACAACCACAAGCCATCTGGGACTCTGCACATCGTATGCAGAGCATTCCAAAATATTCGTGAGTAGGTCCACCGCAGAGGGGTGTTGTTTTGGTTGGTGATCAGGAGCGTGGAGGGAAACAGACAGGGAATGAACATCCCCCTCTGATCACAGGGACCTGGGAGATCCCTGAGGATTGAATGACGGCTAACTATCAATTTAGTGGCTGTAAAACCAAGTGGTACCATATTGGATGTAACTGGTTCTCATAATATGCCTGGACACAGTGTGGATATAAGTGAGGTTTGACCAGATATGGACAACTTAAGTGGTACAGTTTAGTTCATTCCTGCTGTTTAGCTTGACAATGGTCAGACTTTCTCTCTGCAGAACATTCTTATCATAGACTTCCATCTTTAGCAGCTGCACCACATGTGCACAGGTATGTCTCTACCTGATTGATAGCTATCTCTATATTTTTTCATGCATTTTATGGACCTGAGTTTTCAAAATGCTTGCTTTCAAAAATAGAATAGTATGCTATCATGATTATTTTTATTTATTACATGACTTAAACAGAAGTTAAGAGATGGTTCACCCAAAAATGAAAATTCTGTTATTAATTACTCGCCCTCATGTTGTTCCAAAACCATAAGGCTTTTGTTCATCTTCGGAGCACCAATTAAGAAAAAGTAGTTCTGGTTTAGAGCATTACTACAGTAAAAGGGGAAAAGGTATTTATCTTTGGAACACAAATGAAGATCTTTTTGATGAAATCTGAGCGATTTCTGTCCCTCTATTCACAGCTATGCAACTACCACTATGACACTTCAAAAAGTTAATAAAGAGATCATGAAACAAATCCATATGAATTGAGCAGCTTAGTCCAAATTTTCTGAAGAAACACGATCACTTTATATGATGAACAAATTGAATTTAGGCTTTTATTCACATTTAAAAATTCATCAACTCACACATCAGTTGTGGTAAATGGAAGCTCAAGCATGTTTGACGTGCGAGAACCAGTGAGGTTCATCCTCGTGTTACGCAGCACGTTTGAGCTTCAGCAAGATCCAATGAGGTTCATTCTCGTGTTACGCATCAAGTTTGAGCTTCTGCAAGAACCAGTGAGGTTCATTCTCGTGTTACGCATCACGTTTGAGCTTCTGCAAGATCCAATGAGGTTCATTCTCATGTTACGCATCAAGTTTGAGCTTCTGCAAGAACCAGTGAGATTCATTCTCGTGTTACGCAGCACGTTTGAGCTTCAGCAAGAACCAATGAGGTTCATTCTCGTGTTACACATCACGTTTGAGCTTCTGCAAGATCCAATGAGGTTCATTCTCGTGTTACGCAGCACGTTTGAGCTTCTGCAAGAACCAATGAGGTTCATTCTTGTGTTACGCAGCACGTTTTAGCTTCTGCAAGAACCAATGAGGTTCATTCTCGTGTTACACATCACGTTTGAGCTTCTGCAAGATCCAATGAGGTTCATTCTCGTGTTACGCAGCACGTTTGAGCTTCTGCAAGAACCAATGAGGTTCATTCTTGTGTTACGCAGCACGTTTGAGCTTCTGCAAGTACCAATGAGGTTCATTCTCGTTTTACGCATCACGTTTGAGCTTCTGCAAGAACCAATGAGAATCATTCTCGTGTTACGCATAACATTTGAGCTTCCTCAAAAACCAATGAGGTTTGTTCTCGTGTGTCAAGCAGGCTCGGTTGAGCTGTTTATGTTCGCTGATCAGTGTTTATATGTGAATAAAAGCCTAAATTAAAAACGATCGACTCTTCAGAACATTTGGACTAAACCGCTCAATTCATTAGTTTTACGATCTCTTTATAAACATTTTGAAGCATCAAAGTGGTAGTTGCATAGTCAATGGAGGGACAGAAATCTCTCAGATTTCATCAAAAAGATTTTCATTTGTGTTCTAAAGATGAACCAAGTCTTACAGGTTTAGAACGACATGAGGGTGAGTAATTAATGACAGGATTTACATTTTTGTATATTGACTGGTAGTGTAAGTGCATATGTGTGTGTGTGCTCATCTCTACAGAGCACAATATCCTGACCACATTGATTACAGGATCATTCTGTCTTTGCGGTTTAGCCTCATAATGAAACCCAGTAGTCCTGTTCTCTGCGTTCACATCCAAACTTTTCATGCCACCATTGTTTAATTTTTCTACTCCACACAACCCTCATCCTGACCTGGCTCCTGTTCAAAACGACTCTTAGAGGAGTTTAGCTGAGTCTTTGTTGGCCGCTGTTTCGGACAGGAGCTACACTAAATCAAACAACGTGCCTTCCTCCTCTCTCCTCGGATGAAGCGTTAGACTTTCCATAAGGGCTGAGCATTCATTTATATGCCATAGGCTTAATTCTGTCATTCGCCCTTGTATCCTAATCAGATTCAAGCTTTGTTGTTGGACTGTGAGGCTGTTTCCTTCCAGCTGGTTTTCATTCGCTTGGGCTGTAGAAGCACTAATATTCCTCTATTGGACAGATTTAAAGGGTAAGGTTAATTGCAATGCACTGTTTTACCAGCCATATCAAATTACTCCAGTAAAACAATTAGTTAAACTTGAAATGGAAACGTACCAGCGTTGGTCCTCTAATGGAAGGAACAAATACTGATCTATTCTCTACAACTCATTGTTTCTTCTCACTCATTCCTCCTGTGCCATTATTTAATTTTGCCAGCCCCTCTTTCACTCCTTATCTCTCTTTATAAATTGTTGTTCCACCTCTTCTGCCAATGCACCATTGAGCGTTTGCACATTAATTCTGATATGGGAGTGTTTGTGTTTAGAGATGTTTGGTTTAATGCATAATAAATATCATATCTTTATATGATACTTTGTTTTGGTGGAAGCCAGGCACAGGTGGAGGGAAGACATTTCAAAACCCCCTTTTAAATGTTTCTGAGAGTTTTGGAAGCCTCTCTGTTTTTAAATAGTGAGGGGAGGGAGATATTTTTGGCAGAATGAAAATATATTCATAGCAGCAGCATCAATGAACCGAGACGCTGGTAAGGCGTTCTTGTCTTCTGAATAACACACACGCCCAGAGACGGTGAAACTTTCAACAAACTGAAACTAACTCTTTCACAATGTGTTGTTTAGGAACATTTGTGTAATATGTCACACTCCACATGGAATTAAAGAGAATGAAAATCCTGCCATTGTTTACTCAACTTCATGACTTTATTTCTTCTGTAGATCACAAAATGAGATGTTTTGAATTATGTCCTTTCACATACACTGAATGCACATGATCACCAGGGGCTTTCAAGGTCCAAAAAGGATAAAAGCACCATAAATATATCATATATCATAAAATTTGTCCATATGACACATGCACAGTATTTCAAATGCTTTATTTGAGGAATAGACTGTAATTTAAGGCATTATTGGCTGAAAATATTCTGTTTAGCTCTCAAGCCTAGCTCTCAAATCACTTTAGTTGAGCATATAAACATTTTTTGCTCCAGGTTTGACATCAATGTACATACAATGTAATAAATAAAAAAAGACAATTAACACAGACATTTGAGTTTCAATTACAGACGATATTAAGCTGCTGTAATGATCAACATTATTATGTCAACAAAACTCAAAATAATGTTTGCAACTTAAAAGGTTTAATTAAAACAATAAATTTAATTTTTTAACTTGCAACCATGCATTTATTTAAGCTGCATTTTAGAGTGGAGCAAATCTGATATGGTAAAACAGACACGATCTTTGCTGTTCGTATCACTGTATAAATAAGTTCTGATATGGTAATAGCCGTTTGGTTTCTGACACGTGCTGTAGGCGGTAGACCAATCACAACAGACTGGGCCATCTGACTAATCAGAGCAGAGTAGACTCTCGGAAAGGAGGGGTTTAGTGAGACAGAATTCTTAGTTTCAAACAGTTTCAGACACTGTGAGAAAAGAAGTGATCCTACAATGTATATGAAAAAAAAATAGTTTTTGACCTTGGATGCATTGTAGGAGACCTCCAAAACAAAATTAGGAACCTTTAAAATAGCATAATGGGGCACTTTAAAGCAATAGTTCTCATTTTTGGGTGAATGAATCCTTTAAAAGTAACATGACATTTTCTCTGTCTTATGTACATTCTGATATAGGACGCATCGTAGCTTTCTCAGTGCTGTTTCCACGAGGAAAGTTTACCTAAATAGTGCCTTTCCCCTTTTGTCTCTCTCTTCAATTTATTGCCGCGATAACCGTTTTCTGGGGCAAACTCTAATATTTTTCAATTCTCAGAATGGTGATATAAAGCAATATACTGTTGCAATACTCTAAAGAAAACAATGTCTGAGCAGGATTTAGGTTCTTTAAAACCTCAGAGGAATTTCTTGGATTCTTGTACGGTCAAAACTCATTCTCTCTCTTTGATTCATCTTCTCTAATATCCATTTAGAGCTTTGGCAATAACAGTTCTCCCTTCAAACTTATTTTGCCCTTGTTTTATGAACTGCACTACACATCTTTAGAAGCTCAAGAGGGATCGTAATGTGAGGATTTTGTGGGTTTTGCTATTTTTATTGCTCATACTTGCTAAGGCAAGCAAGATCTGATTGAAAGTTTTTCTTGTACTCTGATCTTTGATCAGCTTCCTTACGCAAATCACTTTTTTAACCATTATAAGACAAAAGGCCAGAGGTCAACGTAGAAAGGGCAAGTTCTGTGATCACTGTCAAAGCTGTCTTCTCTCATTCAAATTTTTTTTCAGACACAAACCAGTCAACTCCACCTTAAACCACCATGCATAAAAAGCTCTCAGAGCAGGCTTAAGAGCTGTTCAGAGAACATTGTTCAACTGCGCTATGGTTCCACGAAGAACCTTTAACATCCATGGAACCTCATTCTGTTGCACAAAAGATTTTTTATAGTGGAAAAAGGTTTTATAGTGGAATAAATTTAGTGATTATCTTTTTTTCTCGATTTTTTTTTATTTTTTATAGTCGCTTTTAGAACAATCAGATGAATTTGAGGATGGGATAAGCATATTTACATATGGATCAGTGCATTGAGCAATGGTATATGCGTTACTCCATAAAAAGTAACTAATTGTGTTACTTAGTTACTTTCTATGGAAAGTAATGCGTTACATTACTTTTTGTGCTACATTTTTCTCCTGTACTGGGCTTTTAATTAATAAATATATTTAAGTACTGAGTAATATTAATTAACTACATGTACTTTCTATAAGGTTAGAGTAGGATTAGGGTTTGGTTGAGGGTAGCTGCATGTAATTATGTATAATTTACTGTTATTACTATGGTAAGCACATGTAACAAATGTAACAAGGACATAAAGGAAAGGAAATAAAGTGTTACCACCCTTTCACACCAAAAGTGAAATGAATAAGCCTCAGTCTGAAGGAAATGTAAATTCACGCCTGTACAGTAGAGGGCGCAGCTCAAACAAACCTTTTAGCTGGGCTGCCATTCTGGATAGCAGAAGAATAGGATTCAGGAGAAGAAAGTTCAACACTCTTACTTCAGCAATAAAAAACAAAAAATGGAACACAAATGTGATGTTTATCTAGTCATTTTTGCATATCGAAGGTTAGCAGCAAAGACATTTGGTTAATAAAGTGAGATTAAATACATAAAGTATATTTGTATTTAACATATTTAATTATTGCAGGTTTGCATAATATTCTAAGTTTGTGTTTTATTGTTATTATTGAAAAAAATTAAAATTTTTATAATTTTAAAAGTAATGCATTACTTATAACTTGAAAAAGTAATCTGATTACATAACTTATGTTACTTGTAATGCGTTACCTCCAACACTGCCTACAATTGTTTTCTGTTCAATTCTAGCATTGATTTTCAGAGAATAAAGCACTGTTATGTCATTTTTTTACGGAATATATGTAAATTTTTCCTTTGGCAGTTATTTTAGGGTGTGACCTCTCAAGTGTTCCTAATTTCTTTCCACCTTGTTATTGCAAGTTAGGTTTTATAGCCGCCAATATGGTGTGCTGCACAGTGTGTGTGTCTATTTGTGATTGTGTATGTGTAAATGTGTATACTGCACATTTCCAAATAACGGAAGTACAAGCCAGTCTGACTGTTTAGGGTAATGTCAGTGTAACTTTAATAAATGAAAATTTATTAGGACTGGGAGTTTGCTGGAGACCCAGGGGTCCTGACACACCACGCACACAGTCAAATAAACACACGGTACTGGAGGAAACCGAGCCAGAACACATCTGTTACCTGTTAAAAACCCTCACCAGAGCCTGTACTCTAATGCATAGAGATTTCAGCTTGCACGGGCTATAAGGATATGCAATATTTCACAAACCTTTTATTAGTTTTCCACAGAATGCAGCAGTGCTGTTTAATTCTATTTATTCCATTCAGAGCGTCTTGTGTTTACAGAAACTAAAGAAAAGAAGAACATCAGCTGATTGGATCACAGTGTATGGCAATCACATGAATAAAGGCCGAACAGTGACCATCCATTTTTTCAGTGGCCTTGGTTCTGTAAGTATTTTTCTGATTAATTTTCTCCAAAGGGATTTTTATTTTTATTTTATAAATAAATAAATAAAATTATGACATTTAATTTGAAGAAAAACAGTATTTAAACACCAGGAGATACACACACACACTGCACCATTAAATTGATTAAAAAAGACATTACAATATTACCAAATTTTTGTCCTTTTGAACTTTCTATTCAAATAATCCTCAAAGATAAATATCATCATTTCCACAAATATGAAGCAGCACTATTTTCAACATTGATAATAATAGTAAATGTTTCTTGAACAGCAAATCATCATATTAGAATGATTTCTGAAGGATCATGTGACACTGAAGACTGGAGTAATGATGCTGAAAATTCAGCTTTACATCACAGGAATAAATTACATTTTAAAATATATTCAAATAGAAAACAGTTATTTTAAATTGTAATAATACTGCAATAATGAGTATAAAAAGTTTGAGCTTTGACTGGTTTAGTGAAATCATATGCAATGGTAGTTCTCTGATAGGTTCTTTTGTCCTGATTTGTTTGTTGTGAATCCTTGTTCCGTTGACCTTTCTTATCAGGTACTATTCATGGGTAATGTAGTTTTACACCTGGAATTTGGAATTTTAATACAATTTGAAGTAAAAAAAAATGCTGATTGATGGCTCAACAGAAGATTAATAACATTGGAGATGGTCTGGTTTCTTGAACAAGAAAAAATGTAGGGCGGGTTATGATTTTGTCCATTAGGAATTGATTGGATGGTTGTGGTTTGCTATTGATCGATCTCATGTGAGTGACAGGTTGCCCCGCCTTCACGACAGTGAACACGTCATAAGAGGAGAGATGAGCTGCGAGAAGGAGGGAAAGTTATTTTGATAAAAGATTATGAGGGAGCATGGATTTTTAAAAATATTATGATGTGCACTGATAAATCTTTTATAATAAACACTGCGAAATTCCATAAAAATACAAGAATTGTCCATTTTGATTTCATGGTGACTCAAAAGATAAAAGCTCTGATCGAATTCTTTGACTTCTTAAACTCTCACAAACTCACACTTTGAGGAATTCAACCCTTTTTTGTGTCACCAGCTGGACCTTCCCTTTGACTGGAAGCCGCCGTGTGGATGTGTGAAGGGTCCGGTACTTTGAAGTGTGAGGGGCCAAACTGTCATTCAGTGGAAATGGTGTAATTACAGGGAGCTGGTCTGAAAGAGGCCAGAGGGAAGTGTGTATGTGTCTCAGAAATATTTGCCCTCTCTGTTATAAATCGGTTGCAGTGTGACCCGTAGAGGGCATTACGTTGAAAATGAATGCTTTTACCCACGTGACCCCTCACAGTCATTACTCGCAGGCTGTCAACACCCTCTTCTCTTTTTGGGGTCAGTGCATGTGTAAAATACTTAACTAAATACATTTAGACATGAGAATAGTGTATTAGAGGCTATATGTTACTAAAAAGCTTACATTATGGTAATAGATCTATGCATTGGACACTGGTCCTTAATATTTTACAACCAGGTGGGAGGGTGATGGATTAGACTTGTGAGAGTAAAATACAGCCACTGGGTGTGTAGACAGCTCAAGGCCATTGTTAAGTGCTATTCATTAATTAAAAGCACAAGCTGGGGTCAGAGTTCATATCCTCTCTGGTGGTTTGACGCCACGGCCATAGCCAGTCTGACGCTCGGCTAATAAGGTCTGCTTGACTTGTTTGGTCTGAGGGGGTTTGGAGATCAGGGTTTGACAGAGCTTCAAAGACTAAACACATAAACACCATCCCAGCGGTACCCTTTTCACCAAAACAAGTTGAGCTTGAGTAATTGAATGAACCCTAGTTTAGAGCTTTAGATTAAGGTGGCTCAGAAAGATTATGTAAGATGTTAGGGAGGAGGGGATCACTAAAACAGAGCATGGCACAGTGGGATCAACAAACTTTTTTTAATCCATGCACCCTCGTAATCTTTAATCAAAATAACTTCCCCTCCCTCTTGCAGCAACATCTCTTCTCTGTAGATGTGTTTACTGTCGTGAGGGCGGGGCAACCTGTCACTCAAATGAGATCCACCAATAGCAAACCACAACCATCCAATCAATTCTCAATGGACAAAATCAAGTCATGCCGTAAATTTTTTTCTTGTTCAAGAAGCCATTTTTCTCGGATATACGTCACGATAGGAATAAAAGACTATCGCAGCTTCTGTTTCATGCCGACTTTAATGCAATTGTTTGTATTCATAAGGAATATTTATTGTGCTGATGGTGTGAAATGCTGAGAAAACTGTGTGGTGTGAACCAAAATGTGCATGTAGATAATTAAAAATATTGTGATATACGTGTGATTAATCGCAATTTATTTGATTTATTTAATGCAGTGTTGCTATTGTTTTCTTAAACTAAAACTATTACAAATATTTTTTGCTAGGTTAACAAAAGCTGAAATGAAATATAAATATATGATCAAAACTTAAACTTAAAAAAAGTGAAAATTTAAATGGAAGAAAAGGAAAGAAAATGAGAAAAGTTGCCTTGGCAGCTAACTGAAATAAAATCCAACATATTTTCTTTATTGCTAGAAGTAGAAGTACTAAAATTAAAACTGAAATAAAAATAAAGCTAAATATAAATATTTAATAAAAACAAAACAAAAATGAATAAAATTTTTACTAAAATTACAAAAAGTAAAATTTAAATAACTGAAAATATTAAGTAATTTTTATATAAAGTAATTTATATATATATATATATATATATATATATATATATATATATAGTCAAACTTAAAATTATTCAGACACCAGATATAATTTTTTACTAGTGGGTGCAGGACTCTATAATTCATTTACATTTATGTAAGTGAGGATAGCAAAATAAAGTAAACTGTGACATATTATACCCGAAAATTCTTCAAATAGTGAACCACCAGTAAAATTTATACAAATTTGGGACCAAAATTGACCATGTTTTGCTTAAATGTTTTTCTTTAATTGCTAATGCAACCTTTTACACCACAGACTGAACAAAATTAAGCATTGCTTGTGAATTGGTTGTGTAAATTAATTTTGGTTTGACTGTATATATTATGAATATATTACTTTATTTTAATATATATATATATATATATATATATATATATATATATATATATATATATATATATATACCGTAAATGGTACTAAAATAATAAAAATTTAATAAGCATTTAGTGTCATTAATATTATTAAAATATTATTTTACGTATTAATTTTGTTTTACTTAAAAAAAAATCATGATTCTGTTGACATTAACTCCTGTCATTCTGACATCTAAAAGCATTTGACATAATCAATGTCAATATGGCATGATGCATTTTTATCCATATTTGACTATATGCAAATACAAATGAACTATTCATCACAAAACTATTTCAGTAGCATCTCCAGTCAGTCGTCTTGATTGACTGATTAACAGGTGAATGTGATTGTGAAACAGGTGAAAGTGTAAATCTGTTTCCACGGCCCTGATGGTTTGTTTCCAGTTGTTAGCTGTGGAGCTAATGCTCTCAACGTAACGACATGTGTGACGGACCGGGCTGCTGTTCACAGCTGTCCTCAGTATGAAATAAACCACTCATAGTGCCATGTGTCTGTCATGTTTAGCGTGGGAAAGCACGAGGGTGTGTGTCCTGAAAGCGCCCCATGCTATATCGTGTTGTTAGCCGCTAGTCTAGAGGTCAACATGTATTTAACTCCAAACGTGACAAGTGAGAAAATCAAACATTTAAGAAAAGGGACCAAACCTTTATTACCTGAGTGTAAATTGCAGGAACATGCTAGAACAACTTAAGCAAGATGTCAGAGTAATGCTAGTTTCTTGAATATGAGTATATATGCAGTGACTTCACCTTTTTAAACACGTCTTTGTATGTTTGTGTTGTTGGAGTCCACGTCAGCAGTTGACACACATGCACAAGTGCACACACACACACCAATAGTGTTAAGGCGTGTCAACAGAGCACGTGAGGAGGAGTGTGAGATGACAAGGTTGTGAATAATGATGGTTTACGACAGAAAAATGGCACGCTCTTTAGCTGAAGAGGCCGTAAATTAAGAGTCATTAAGAGCCTTTGAAGTGTGGAAAGTCAACGCTGTGCTTGCTCAGTCCCAACACTGAGGTGTCAAGGGCTGGGTTTTTTTTACCTAAAGTTGTTTGGATGCCTTAGATGTGAACTTGTTCTCTCTTGTTTAGAGAGATGTTGGAAAGAGAGATGAAGAACACTGTCTGTATTTATGTAATTCGGTGCAACCTTATAGTCACCTTATGTTAGTACAACATCATTTCATCATACTATTGTTCTGCCATTGCAATTATACCATATGTATATTGTATGCAAAAAATACACACCATTCAAAAGTTTGGGGTCAGTACGATTAAAAAAGAAAGAAATATTTGTATTCAGCAAGGATGCATTAAATTGATTAAAAGATTAAAAGATTGATTGACACTTATGATGTTACAAAATGTTTCTATTTTAAATAAATGCTGTTCTTTTGAACTTCAAAGAATCCTGAAAAAAGGGTTCCACAAAAATATTAAGCAGCACAATTGTTTTTAACATTGATAATAATAAGAAATGTTTCTGGAGCAGCAAATCAGTATATTAGAATGATTTCTGCAGGATCATGTGACACTGAAGACTGGAGTGATTATGCTGAAAATTCAGCTTTGCATCACAAGAATAAATTACATTTTAAAATATATTAAAATAGAAAACAGTTATTTTTGTCCTACCAACCCCAAACTTTAGTGTATATACTGTATGCATGATATACCTGCACAACTTATTATATTTGTCTATATTTGTGTAAAATACATCCAGAGTACACTGTGTGGAAAAATTTATCCCACAATGCATTGCACTCAACTTGACCTTCCATTTCGAGAGTGACAAAGCAATATCAACCATTATCTTAATTTAATTTGTCACTTCCTATTCAATCGACATATATATATATATATATATATAAAAATACACACACATGCATGTATATATTTAAGAAATATTTGCATGTATATACTGTATATATAATTTATCTTATATATAAATATATTGTTTTTTAATAAAAATATAACATATTTTTCACATAACACATATTTTTCTTAAATATATACATGCGTGTGTGTATTTATATATACATAATAATTACACAGAGTACACACACACATACACAAACACCAAACTTTTATTTTGGATGCGATTAATCACGATTAATTTTTCCCCAGCACTAATATATATATATATTTTATGTATGTATGTATGTATGTGTGTATATATATATATATATATATATATATATATATATATATATTAGTGCTGCCAAATCGCATCCAAAATAAAAGTTTGTGCTTACATAATATATGTGTGTGTGTACTGTGTATAATTGTATTTTTGTATTTATATATATATATATATATATATATATATATATATATATATATATATATATATATATACACAATACTATACATACAGTACCGGTCAAAAGTTTGGAAACATTAAGGTTTTTTATGTTTTTGATCGTAGTCTCTCAATCTCACCAAGGCTGCATTTATTTGATAAACAAATACAGTCAAAACAGTAATACTGTGAAATTTTATTACAATTTAAATGGACTGGTTTTCTGTTGTAATATATTTTAAAATGTAATTTATTCCTGTGATGCAAAGCTGAATTTTCAGCATCATTACTCCAGTCTTCAGTGTCACATGATCCTTCAGAAATCATTTTAAGATAATTTCTTATTGTTATCAATTTTGAAAACAGTTGTAGTTTCCACAAAAATATTAAGCGACACAACTGTGTTTAACATTAATAATAATAAGAAATGTTTCTTTAGCACCAAATCAGCATATTAGAATGATTTCTGAAGGATCATGTGACACTGAAGACTGGAGTGATACATTGATAGAGTTTGAATCTGCTGCTCGTACCGCTCAGTTAAGAATGATACCTATGCTAATGTGCATTTAGCAGGTCATTAGCTATATCACCTGATGCTCCTCTGGGTTCTGGATGAAGAGAGAAGTATTTAAAGTTGGGATCTACAATACAGTTTGGGCTTCGAGTTACCATGCAGCCTGTCCTGAATGCAGACAGCCCAAGGTCCTTCGGGACGCTACGCGACTCATTTTGATACGTGATGAATCATGTCTATGCATGACTATGCCGTCACATTGCCATTTGAATGCTCAGGCCCTCTTTTAGCTAGTCATTGGCACTGACAATACTGAGTGTCAGCAGATATCTGTGAACTCGAGTGATTTTGTTCATGGTCATTTCATCTTGATTTGGCAGATGAGTGCTGCGTACAGCTGTCTAGTATGAGTGACTGCTACAAACTAAGCAAGGGCTGTATGTAAATACTCCTGCGTGAAACCCTATCAGGCCACTAATACAGCTCTCAAAGAGAACCAATGTGTCTTCCTTGGCCCAAGTCCATTTACACAGACAGACAGTGCTTCTGGTGTCTGACTGGGGTTGGACTCTTGTGTCCAAAGCAGTTTGGGGGTCTTCACTGAAAGGATCTTATATTCCTTCAGGCGTTGAATATTGAATGTAGAAGGAGATATTTGGCAACATATTACATAATAAATTTGTCTGTCACTATGAAGCACCTGAGAGAAATTCACATACCTGCACACACAAACACACTCAAAGCAACCCAAAAAGACTTCTCCATTACTAATTCACTACTCGGCAGGATTTCCAGACAGACAGCAGTCCCCTTCTCTCATTTTCTGTTTTTATCAACTATTCCTTTTGCTGGAATCCTCTAGAGAGAAAGACAGAGACGGCAGAGATAGAAAGCAAAAGTCAGAGAGGAAGGAGAGTCTTGCTTTTTTCAATTTATGCATTATGTCTTGGGTCTCCACATAGGTCTGGAAATCTCCAAATGTATTCTTTCAGCTTTTTAACGGTAAAGGCCAGTTCACACCAAGAACGATAACTATAATGACAAAGATATAGTTCTAAAAATCGTTCTAATATCAGAATCCACACCACAACTATAACGATAACAGCAAAGAGAAACAGCATCATTGGAATCACTTTGAGGCCGTTTTTTTCCAGCTGATGAATGATAAAAACATTGACAGCCAATCAGAATCCATCCTGCTTTAAAGAGCTCGAGCATTTAAAGCGGCAGACGACAGAACTGAATAAATGCTGGTGTGGACACTATTGTTATAGCTATAGTTATCTTTATAGTTATCGTTCTGGGTGTGAACGGGACTTAACACTTTACAATAAGGTTAATATTAGTTTACTACATTAATTATATGAACAATAGTTCTACAGAATTTGTTCATCTTAATTAATGTTAATCTCAACATATACTACAACATTTGTAAGGTCAAATGTTGTTTCTGTTAACATTAAGGCACTGTGAACATGACCATTTACATTTTTATTAACATTAACAAAGATTAATAAATGTAAAAAATATATTGCTTATTGTTAGTTCATGTGACGTAATGCATTAACTAATGTTAACAAAAGAGATCTTATCGTAAAGTGTTTAAACTGATGTCAAATGGATATTAAAGGGATAGTTCACCCAAAATTGAAAATTACCCCATGATTTACTCACCCTCAAGCCATCCTAGGTGTATATGACATCCTTCTTTCAGACGAATACAATCAGAGCTTTAATCCAAGCTTTATAATGGCAGTGATTGTTGTTCTGTTTTGAAGTCCATAAAAGTGCAGTTTTAAATACAGATATTTTTCTTACACAAACGCATCGCTTCACTTCAGAAGGCCTTTATTAACCCCCCGGAGCCATATGAATTACTTTTATGATGGATAGATGCACTTTTATGGACTTCAAAACAGAAACAACAGAAACAGAAGCCATTCACTGCCATTATAAAGCTTGGAAGAGCCAGGACATTTTTTATTATAACTCCGATTGTATTCGTCTGAAAGAAGAATGTCATATACACCTAGGATGACTTGAGGGTGAGTAAATCATGGGGTCATTTTCATTTTTGGGTGAACTATCCCTTTAAGTGGCATTTCAATGAATTGTGCAATTTTGCATCATAAGTAAACTCAATGATATCAGCACATTTACAGAGATTTTATTTTGAACAAAACTGAATTTCTTCTAAATCGTGATTGAATATTGACTTTCTATAATATTTAAATAAATAAATAAATAAGTTATCCAAATATATTTGTTTGAAGTTACATTGGTAACACTTTACAATAAGGTTTCATTTGTTATCATTAGTAAATTTATTAACTAAAATATACTAACCATGAGCAATTCATTTGTTACTGTGTTTGTTAATCTTTGTTAACGTCACAGTGCATTAACTAACGTTAACAAATACATCTGATTTTACTAATGTATTAGTAAATGTTGAAATTAACATTAACTAAGATTAATGAATGCTGTGAAAGTACACTTCATTATTAGTTCATGTTAACTAATGAAACCTTATTGTAAAGTGTTACCAAAAATCCATTTGACAAAAGGGTACAAAGGATTACTTTGATAGAAAAAAATATGCCAAACTGAACAATAGATGATGCAGTGTTCAAATTTGAATGGTGCATGAAATCAGATTACAAAAACATTTCGTTTTATTTTGATTGAATGAAGAAGATGTAACAAACTTTTGTTGTTCCCTGTGTCATCAGGGCAGTGGGTCAGACTTTAGTTTGGAGGCTGCCTTGGGCAATAACACATTACACATTCAAAGCAACAAAGCTCCTGTAAGTGTGTCACGGGGAGAGAAACATTAACAGGTCTTTATGTGAGCGGGACAAATGCCAATTAAAGGCTTTGATTAGTGAGGACTGACCACAGGACATCTGCCTCAAATGATTCTCTGTGAATGCTTCAGGCTCCTGTGGATGTTTCTCATGTAAATAACAACAGCATGTAGCAGCAGGGAACACACAAACACACACACACACACACCTTTAAAATCATCTCATTCTGTGTATGTCTGTGTGTTCTTTTTTCTTTCTTTCTAATTTTAAGCAGTAAAACAGACCATATGAAACATAAAACATTCATGAAACAGTAAAAATAGAACAGTAACAGAATGTAACAGAAACACTTTACAATAAGGTTAGAAATTGTTAACATTAGTTAATTCATTAGTTTACATGAACAATACTTCTAAAGCATTTGATAATCTTAGTTGATGTTAATTTCAACAATTACTAATACATTATTAAAAAAAAGTTGTATCTTTTAATATTAGTTAATGGACCTGAACATAATCTATAACAATGAACAGTTGTATTTGTATTAACTAATGCAAAAAGAAAAGAGAAATTAATACACTGTAAAAAAAAAAAAAAAAAAATCTGGCAGCTGTTGTAAAAATGTAAACAGAACAACCTGTAAATTTTACTGTATAAAACGGTAATTTACAAAAACAAGAAAATTAAAATTTAAACCTGTAAATCCAACAACGCAGACTAAAATCAATTTTGTACCATAGCCTTTCCACAAGCTGAATTATACGCAAATACAAAACACCATCATAGTAAAACACATGACTCTAAAATAATGCAATAAACATTCATTAAACAAGAAGATTCATAAAACCCAAATGTGCATAATGATAACAAAAATTATTAGGTGTCACACAGGGAATTCTGGGAATGTCAGTTTACAGGGATTTTTTTTATAATTTAACCTTTTAAAAACTGTGTTATTAACAGGTTTTTCTCGTAGCATTTTTTACAATATTTTACTGTTAAAATTACACTCATTTTTTACAGTGTACTACTGTAGAATACTATTGTATAAAGAATAACTACTGTAATGTATTGCTCATTGTTAGTTAATGTTAGTAAATTCATTAACTAACATTAACTAATGGGACCTTATTTTAAAGTGCTACATACACAATTATCAAAGCATTTGGCTACCAGACAAACATCGTGTAACACTGGCTACCAGAAACTGTAATTAATAAATCGTGTAACACTGGCTACCAGAAACTGTTGGTGCGTCCCAATTCGCATACTACCCATACTAAATAGTATTCGAAAATAGAATTAGTAGGCTTACGTCCCAAATCGTAGTATGTTGAAAAGAGTATTCCAAAGATACCCGGATGGTCTACTATTTAGAATCCGAAATGTATATCGATGCACACTCATAACGGCTGATATTGCCCATGCATAACCCATTGCGCGTTGGAGAGGATTCGATTAGAACTACAAACGCGAGTAAAAAGTGTTAAAAAACTACAGACATGGAGGATGAGCGAGTTATGTAGAAAGGTTTAGATAAAGGGGTGAGTGATTAATTATCAGTATCTAACCTGATGAAAATATATTTATTCAGTGTTACCCACATTATATTTCATCCGCAGCAGCATTATGAACTTTTGTAATGATTCGTTTGGCCATTACCTTTTAAATGCATCATTATATTCAAATTGCAAACACACGAGGAGAGTCTCTGCATGAAAGACGACTGACAGATCAATGTGCTACAACATTTGCGGTAGATTGAATGTGGAGGATTTTAACTGTAACAAGATGATTGACGGCAGTTTAAACGATGACAGGATGCATGTAACTAAGCGACAGAGCTGTCTGTTAAAGCTTGCCTACTCTCTCTGCTACACACTCAAAGTTTGTACTTTTTCTAAACAAAAAGATTGTATAACATTGTATAACATTAACAAATGAGACAACATACCCAGACTATGACATGTTTATACATATTTTAAGCTTACAGAGTCTTCAAGCTAATGAAAATGTAATATGCTTCACGTGCAATTAAATGTTAAATCATCCCAGTTATGAAATAATATACATAATAACAGCAATAGCTCACAGTCAGTCCTACTAATTAAATGGTAAAAAACTAAAACAAGGGTTTGTGGTAAAAGTTTATTGATTTGTTCTTTTTAAGTGCATGGGTAAATGAGAGTTTAAGTAGAAACTGTCCCAGGGTAATTTTAGAAAGTTGAGCTCTGTCTATCTATGATTCTATCTGAATCCTGGCTCTCTCTGTGTTTACATGTTCAGATTATGTGTCATCTTATGGTGGGAAACTTGAATATCATTGATAGACAGAGCGCCAGCGGGTTGAGGACCTCATAATGAACCCAAACAAACAAGTTTTTTAAGAAAGCTTCGCTCTTGCCTTTAGGGCACCTTGCCATCTCAACCCACATGCCATCTCAACTGCTGGCAGCTTGGCACTGATCGCTAACTCCTGCCACATGGGTTGATTAGACATGCCGCCCTGACCTTGACATGGGCAGTTCTGTGCATTGCACAAACACAAGCGTAATGATGTTGACAGGACTTCTCCGCAGGCAGGAACAAGCTGTGCCTTCCAAACCTCAAGCTATGCATTTTCAGAGTTCACATCACTTCTTTGATGTCTTCTTACATTAATAAGACAATCAAAATGTGTTAAAGCGATTTGAAAATCCCTCCTCGCAAATATTTTGTGATTCACAGTGATGTAGGATCATCAAAGAGCGTTGTGATTTTTCTGATGGAATAATTCGGTTTTCAACATGTGGCAACAATGAAACATTATGCGGAATAATGTGTATCAACATGGCTTGCAGAAATATAAAAAAATCACCATGGGGGAATATGATCTGAGTGTTTAAATTAAAAACAGAGCAGTCAAAAAGTCCTGGTTTTGGAATATAGATAAATCTTATGTATTGTATTATAATTGTATTATACATGCAAGTCTCTGGTCCTTAGAGTCCCTCATTCAATGCAAGTCTATTAAAACTTAACAGAAAATGTACTGGTATTTCCTGGTATTTCCAGATTTCTTTCTTATATAGTGTGGTAAACAAAAAGCCTGATCTTTTAGAAAAGTAAAAGTACACCTCTGGTACCTAAGCCACACAATTTGAGGTATCGTTGATGTCTGTAGAATAAACTGTGGAGGGTAAGTGACTTGCAAAATTCGGTACTTCAGAATGACTTAAATCTAAAGTTTCTCACCTCAGAGAAACTCAGTTTTTCATGTTGTAAATGGTCCTCAGTTGCAGGTGTTTTAAACGCATGTGTTTATTGAGTCGTTATTGAAGGTGAAGCTACAGGAAATCACTTCCCACGTGTATGTGTCAGTAAACAAGCTGAGGTGGGGCAGCCTTCCTTCCAACAAGTCGAGATGAAAGACGGCCTTTGTTGTTTCCCTTCAGGGCAATGAAAATACTGAAAACACTAATAGTATAGCTAAATCTCTCCTGTAATACAGCCCTGGGTCATACTGTCCTCCCTACAACAAGCCCTTAATGACAAACACTGACAATGGGGGGATAAAATCAGTGTTCTTCTAACAATACAATGAGATAAGTAAAAAGGAAGTGGCCAATTATTATAAATGGGAGAGAGTGAGATTGTAAGCCAAGGGTGGAGACCAGGTGAATTGTGTTTCCCAAAATCTCTTTGCAGTCAAAGGTGGATCTGATAAGCTGCCGGATTTTTGTACTGAGGTATTAGCGTGAGAGAATCAAGGTTTGGGATATGTTAAGGAGGACACTGCATGCAGTCACACAAAGGGTTGGGTGGAACAGGCTGGTGCTTGGCATGTGAATTATATCATGATCTTTTGGGGACAGGAGCGAGGAATGCACGACATGAGCATTAATGACGGTAAAGACCCTCAGCGCTCACACGAACACACATACTCTCACGCGAATACTCCCAAATACCACCCAGACCACGACAGGGAATCGCCCTCATCCACTATGCATGTCATCTTGTCTGCTGAGATATTATCTGCTGGCTCTTTGTTTAACACCAGCAAAACAGATCTGTTTGTCTTCACTCATAGTTAGAAGGGCCGCTTACCACTCCACAACACTTTGATGTCACAGCAGGGAATTTTATCCATCAGTCTTTTTGATTACAGCAAGTTTCATTGCCTTAAGGAGGACAACAAATGAGACATGCAAGTCTCAAAAAATAACAGAAAGAAACATTTAAAATAAAAATAAAAATCTGAAAGAAACCATTTAAAATGAATTTAGCACATTTAAAACCTACAGTCTTTTTATTCCAGAAAAAGTTCCCAAATATTGCATGCGCAGGTATATGTATATATATACAGCTCTGGAAAAATTAAGATATATACAGTATTTATTAGGCAGCAAGTGAACATTTTGTCCTCAAAGTTGATGTGTTAGCAGGAAAAATGGGCAAGCGTGAGGATTTGAGCGAGTTTGACAAGGGCCAAATTGTGATGGCTAGACGACTGGGTCAGAGCATCTCCAAAACTGCAGCTCTTGTGGGGTGTTCCCGGTCTGCAGTGGTCAGTATCTATCAAAAGTGGTCCAAGGAAGGAACAGTGGTGAACCGGCGACAGAGTCATTGGCGGCCAAGGCTCATTGGGCTGGCCCATGTAGTCCGATCAAACAGACGAGCTACTGTAGCTCAAATTGCTCAAGAAGTTAATGCTGGTTCTAATAGAAAGGTGTCAGAATACACAGTGCATCGCTGTTTGTTGCGTATGGGGCTGCATAGCTGCAGACCAGTCAGGGTGCCCATGCTGACCCCTCTCCACCGCCGAATGCGCCAACAGTGGGCACGTGAGCATCAGAACTGGACCACGGAGCAATCAAAAAGAAGGTTAGTCAAGTGATGAATCACATTTTCTTTTACATCACGTGGATGGCCGGGTGCGTGTGTTGCTTACCTGGGGAACACATGACACCAGGATGCACTATGGGAAGAAGGCAAGTCGATGGAGGCAGTGCGATGCTTTGGGCAATGTTCTGCTGGGAAACCTTGATTCCTGCCATCCATGTGGATGTTACTTTGACACATACCACCTACCTAAGCATTGTTGCAGACCATGTACACCCTTTCATGGAAACGGTATTCCTTGGTGGCTGTGGTCTCTTTCAGCAGGATAATGCACCCTGCCACAAAGCAAAAATGGTTCAGGAATGGTTTGAGGAGCACAACAACGAGTTTGCGGTGTCGACTTGGTCTTCAAATTCCCCAGATCTCAATCCAATCGAGCATCTGTGGGATGTGCTGAACAAACAAGTCCAATCCATGAAGGCCCCACCTCGCAACTTACAGGACTTAAAGGATTTGCTGCTAACTTCTTGGTGCCAGATACCTGTGCAGAACAAGATAACAAGATGATATTTTGTAAATTTTTCTGGAACAAAAACAAATTTTCTCTTTTAAATCCACTAAATCTTCCTCGTCACATTTTTGTCATGAAAAATTCTCTTGAGAGAATGAGAACGTCCTCTCCAATAAATAGAATATCATGGTTTCTCAGGGTGACTTTGCTTGTTTTAAAGCTCATACATTACTTGTTTTCACAGCCATAAATTGGTTGCAGAGGAAGTGTCTGGAATGCTTTAATTTTTGTGAAGAAACTATCAAAACAGTTTTATTGAATTAAGTTTTAACTTCAAACATACTTGTGTGAGTCAAAAATTATGAGAGTCTATGCAGAAAACTTTCTGCAGCATTGAAGGTCCCAATGAGCACAGTTCATAAGTTTTGAAAGAAATTAATACTTCTATTCAGCGAGGAGGCATCAGATTTAAAGTGACAGTAAAGGCTTTTTTATTGCAACAAAAACAGTAATACATACAAAACAGTTATTTTAAATGTAATAATATTTCACAAAGTTACGGTGTCACTGCATTTGATACAGTTGATGAGCATGACTTATTTCAAAAACAAAATTTTACCAAATTAAAACTTTTGAACAGCAGTGTCTATACAGTGCATGCAGAAAGTATTCACAGCGCTTCACTTTTTCCACATTTTAAGTTACAGCCTTATTCCAAAATAGACTAAATTCATTATTGGAAATTATTTTTAATTCTACAAACAATTCCCCATGATAACAACATGAAAGTAGTTTGTTTGCAAATTTATAAAAAAATAAAATAAAAAAAACACATGTACATAAGTATTCACAGCCTTTGCTCAATACTTTGTTGAAGCACCTTTGGCACCAATTATACTTACAAAAAAAGTATTTTTGAGTATGATGCTATAAGCTTGGCACACCTATTTTTGGGCAGTTTCTCCCATTCATCTTTGCAGGACCTCTCAAGTTCCATCAGGTTGGATGGGGAGCGACAGTGCACAGCCATTTTCCGATCTCTCCAGAGATGTTCGATCAGGTTCAAGTCCGGGCTCTGGCTGGGCCACTCAAGGACATTCACAGAGTTGTCCCGTAGCCACTCCTTTGTTATCTTGGCTGTGTGCTTAGGGTCGTTTTCCTGTTGGAAGATAAACCTTCGCCCCAGTCTGAGGTCCAGAACGCTCTGGAGCAGGTTTTCATCAAGGATTCATCTTTCCCTGACTAGTCTCCCAGTTCCTGCCACTGAAAAACATCCCCACAGCATGATGCTGCCACCACCATTCTTCACTGTAGGGATGTTATTGGCCAGGTGATGAGCGGTGCCTGGTTTCCTCCAGATATGATGCTTGCCATTCAGGCCAAAGAGTTCAATCTTTGTTTCATCAGACCAGAGAATTTTGTTTCTCATGGTCTGAGAGTCCTTCAACTCCAGGCGGGCTGTCATATGCCTTTTATTCAGGAGTGGCTTCCATCTGGCCATTGTACTGTACAGGCCTGATTGGTGGAGTGCTGCAGAGATGGTTGTTCTTCTGGAAACACTGGAGCTCTGTTAGAGTGACCATCAGGTTCTTGGTCACCTCCCTGACTAAGGCCCTTCTCCCTTGATCACTCAGTTTGGCTAGGCGGCCAGCTCTAGGAAGAGTCCTGGTGTTCCAAACTTCTTCCATTTATGGATGATGGAGGCCACTGTGCTCATTGGGACCTTCAATGCTGCAGACAGTTTTCTGTACCCTTCCCCAGATCTGTGCCTCAATACAATCCTGTCTCGGAGGTCTACAGACAATTCCTTGGACTTCATGGCTTGGTTTGTGCTCTGACATGCACTGTTAACTGTGGGACATTATATAGACAGGTGTGTGCCTTTCCAAATCATGTCCAATCAACTGAATTTACCACAGGTGTACTCCGATCAAGTTGTAGAAACATCTCAAGGATGATCAGTGGAAACAGGATGCACCTGAGCTCAATTTTGAGTGTCATGGCAAAGGCTCTGAATACTTACGTATGTTTCCATTTTTTATTTTTAATAAATTTGCAAAGATTTCAAACAAACTTCTTTCACATTGTCATTATGGGGTATTGTTTGTAGAATTTTGAGGAAAATAATGAATTTAATCCATTTTGGAATAAGGCTGTAACATAACAAAATGTGGAAAAAGTGAAGCGCTGTGAATACTTTCCGGAAGCACTGTATGAAGAAGTGATGTTTCCTTATGAAATTCACTGCCATTACAATGCATCATGTCTGTTTTAACCTGTTAAGTTTTAAATCTGATTTAGCAGATTTTATGCAAACCGAAGAGTGAATTCACATACATTTTTAATTATAAACAGCGGGAAAAAAAAATCTGCTTATCATCTGACAGACAACATTTAGCAACTTTTTATGTCTTGGTAGCCTAAATGCTTTATTAATAACATGCACAATAACAGATTATAGTGCAGAGGATCATGGACAGAGAAACAGAGGGAAGCAATACTTTCTCTCTCTCAGAATTCAAGAGCGCTCAGAATTTTTTATGTGGCTTCAAATTTTCTTCTCACTGGCTTTGACAGGCTGACTGATGCCAGTAACATGAGCTAACACATGAATTGCGCCCAAAAAAAAAAAAAAAAGATGTCTGATTTGTATACCCATGTGAGCAAGTCTTGACCTGGTTCGTAACATCCTGAATGCAGTTCACTGGGGTTTGTGTGTCTTGGGGTTTGGGGGGAATCATGCTCGCTAATTTCCTGGCAGCAAAACTGTGGATAGTGTGTCTGTGAGAGAAAAGTGAAAATTAAAAACATCCACAGTCCTTTCTAATTCTGTCTCTGCTGCTTTCACTGTCTATCTCTCTCTCTCTCTTTGCAGATATGTGCTCTGTTAGCCAAACGCCACTCCCATGACATAATTAATACTGTATTTAGGCCACTTTTTATTGAAACAGATTTAGCAATGCACATATTAATATACTCAGATACTAAAACACTGAAAGGCCCAGACTTGCAGGTTTCCACTCCCTCCAGCACTATGGCAGACCTTGCAATCGTTCTCTTAACATATTCTGACTAAATCCCTGTTGCTTTGACAACTTTGCTGTGTTTTCAGATATCCTTCCTGCCCCGGGCTGGTTTTGGGGTAATTAACTTTCGGCACCTTGATGTTGGAAAACCTGTGCTAAAAGAAAAACACTTTTTTTGAAGACTTTTGAAGAGGCTGTGGAGTTTCTGATGTCCCTCTGGGAGATTCAGAGACCTAGAGCCTCATTTATAAAGACACACGTATAATAATCCTTAAAGTTAATGCACAAAAATGTGCTGATTATTCCTTTAATAGTTCATTTACTCACCAACATGTCGCTCCTAAAATTATTATATATAAAAAAAAGATATATATAAAAGTTATTAATACGACTCTTTTTCCATACAACAACCAAAAAAGCTAAATAAAAGTAGCCCATATGACTTGTGTGCTATATTTCAAGTCCAGCCATGCGTTAGTTCAGACGTAATTTGTAGAAAAGAACAACTCAAACTAATCCTAAAACCAGATCAGTTATTCACTGACTCAGTAACTGACTCAACTTCCTTCTCTTCACTCAAAAAACATCTTGACCTTCTATTCTTTCTTTATACAGTTTTGTTTGTTCCTTTTACTGCAGGAAGGGATCCATTGCATTTAGGATCAAATCATACATTTGTATTATAAATAAAATCGCAACTTGCAAAATGGGTGTGAAACTATATTGTGTCATTACCGACATGATGTGTGTACCAGCGTCACAGGAAGTGACAAAGCAGGGAAGTTGCGTGATTGTGGATCTGACAAAGCATTTTTAAGGGAAACGGGTGGTTTCAGGAAGCCATTGTAAAAAAGTTAATGTTTCCTGCTGTGATGTCATATGTGTTTTCAGGCTTCTATAGCAGGGTGTATTGGAGCCGTGAGGTAAATGTAAGTGTGAAAACACGATGTGACATCATCACATCCCAGCTGGCAACTGAGGGACCCTTGTTCTCATCCTGCGGGCGGACAGGGAGGGGAAGTAAATGCGAGACAAAAAAAGTAACGCTAACTACCGTTAACGTGCCACTGTGCGTCAACATGTATTCATCATCTATTAGTGCCATCGACAACAATAAAGGGGCTTTCGCTGACATTTACTGATCTGATGCAACCAACCCGAGGCAACCGGGCAGAAGTTCCTAAGTCAACAGCCACAGTGCCTCGGTAACAAAAGCATTTCCAACACGCCTAATCCTCCTGGCTCCTGACTGCCAGAGCCCTGAGCTTTCCATTCACACTAGACCAAAGAGTCGCCACCATGGTGCACCTTCATTCAGGGGCCGTTTACACAACACCAGTTTACAGTTTTAAACTAAAAACAGAAAACTTTCTATGCGTTTTGGCCGTCCATTACACGACAATGGCGTTTTAGGGGGCTGAAAATGCTAACTTTTGGTTTCAAAGTGCAAGTTTTTAAAAACAATACCGTTATTGACAAAAATGTGAATTTGTGAAAACGGTGACGTTATGTGCATGCATATAATGCGTTCAGTCTATATAGTGTTTCTATATACTATATAGAGTGTTCCTTTACAAAGTGGCTTCGCCAACTACTGGCCTGGCAGCATAATACAGTTTTTTTTATAGTTTTTTCGGATCCGCGTGAACGGGGATAATTTTGACAACTTTGTCGTCTGCACGCAAAAAAACGCAAAGGAAAAACTTTTCCGTTTTTAGTACATTGTTGTTGTGTAAACATGCCCTTAGCTTTTGTTAAGTTCTAAACAATGAACTTCAATCATTACAATGACCGGTGGACAGAGTACACCGTAAACATTTTTGTTAGTTTCACTTTAAAACAACTAAAATAAACTATATTGTAAGATTTAATGGTGAAAGGTTGATATGATAGTGATTTATTTTATTTTTTAATATTTTGTCATAAAAGTATAGTATTGTTAAATATAATATAATTCAAAATATTGTGAAAGTACATGTATTATCTTCCAAAAATATGTTATTAATACTAATAGTTTTATCATGTACAGTACACTAATGTTTAAATGTGTGGGGTTGGTAAGATTTTTTATTGTTTTTAAAAGAAGTCTCTTATGTTCACCAAGGCTGCATTTATTTGATTATAAATGCAGTAAAAACAGTAATATTGTGAAATATTATTACAATTTAAAAGAACTGTTTTCTATTTTAATATATTTTAAAATGTAATTTATTCCTGTGATGCAAAGCTACATTTTCAGCATCATTACTCCAGTCTTCAGTGTCACATGATCCTTCAGAAATCATTCTAATATGCTGATTTGCTGCTCAAGAAACATTTCTTAAAACTGTTGTGCTGCTTAATATTTTTGTGGAAACTGTGAGATCCCTTACAAAAAAGAAGTATACTTCAAGTTCATTTTATGAAGTATACTTAAGTAATGTTCAAGTTAAGTATACTTTATGTAGTAAGTATACTAATGTCAATGTGTACTAGTAGTAAACTTGTACGTGTACTATTTCAATACTGCTTGGGACAAAATTGGCCCACTTTTAGTATATAAAAGTATACGTTTAAGTGTACTATAAGTGTAACAGTAGTAAACTTTAAGTGCACAACTAGGTTTCTCATTTGACTGCATCTGTACTACAAGTGAACTTATAAGTATACTAGTAGTTTACTATTTTAATACAATTAGTACATTTTTAGTTTATGAAAGTACACTTTCAGTAAACTACTAGTTTAGTAGTTTATACTGCAAGTATACTTGTACGTTTTCTTTAAGTGAACATAACATTATACTTATAGTTTAACGTTATAATTTGTATATTATTTTTGCACTTTCAGTATACTACTATGTTTAAATGTAGATACTATTTTTTTATACTTGAAACATACCTTTAACTGTACTTTAATTTTATTATAGCTTCATGCATCTTTTTTTATCAACACTTGACTTGTGGGTAAGTTTCATAAAGAAAGGCAACATTTTAAAATTTGACTTGATCAGAGACAGAACGATGATCAAAACACAGATGGAGTAGATCAAAGCTTCACAGTCATTTTCTCTTCATTTTAACATTAGGCAGTTTTGATTTACATGCTGTTTAATGTTTGATCGTGTTATTTTACATATGTGTGAGCAATCTTCTATCACTTGTTTCAGCTTCTTCTTCTCCTGTATTTTGATCCAGAGATTCTGTACTAGAAGAAGTGTCATAGCGCCCCCTACCGTATAACAGTGAACACACGGATAGCTGGTAAATTCAGTGAATAGATTAGTTTACCTGTTCGGCTGATGAAATTTAATGTCCCCGATGACCTTTGTAGTCCTTCCCATTTACTGCACTTGTTAGCAACCGCCTTTTACATGACAAGTAAAAGCTTTAAAATCACGAGAGGGTATTACTAATGTATTTTATATCGTAGAATAAGACGTGAAAATATCATGAGTTCGTGTTCACCACAGACCAACCGACATCAGGACAACTTATTTCTGGGTTTTGGCCTACAAAAAACACATCATCCCTGCACCACTCAATTGTTTCAGCCTGAATTGAGTTTTTAAAAAAAAGCTACTTTTATGATGCCAGTCATCGGATTATATTGCTGATTTGACGTTATTGAAATGTAAGATAATCCAACAGTCTTGGATACAACAGTCTTTCTTCATTGAAGTAGATAGGAGCTGTACTTACATGACTAGAAAATAGCTGCCTGGGGATGTTGCCAAGATGGCCGCTGAGTGAACTGACTTGCCTTAAAGGGACATTGGCATCTGATTAAAGTGGAGGAATAATGTAGACTTGTAGTTCTCTCTTTTTCTTTGGCTGAAGCATCATTATTCCAAGTATTATTAACAGCACCATTAAATGTAATTAAAAGTAACAATGATATTTACAGCTGATCAAGGAAATTCTGACACATTTATGAGATTACTCCAAAGGTAATGATCTAATTATCATTTTTGAAAATAATGTACCACCTACATTAAACTCTACCCTAAACCTAAATGATAGTGCTAACAAAAGCAAACATGAAATAAAATTGCTACTGCAAACCTTTGAGCTCGTCGTACCAAGCAAGTTTACTACATCAGAAAAGCATACATATTGAGATGGGTATGTGATGCAAATGTAAAAATGTAGTAGTCATAACATTGTATTGTGCAAGTAATTGATAATCAACCCCTATAATCATTATTTGTGTGAAAAGGAATAAAAGTTGTAGCTGCCACTAGTGTTCATTTTAGCTGGAAACTGCAGTGAATTGTGTATGGGTATGTTTTTGGTGTTTTGCAAAAATGTAGGTAGAGGCACATATTTTCAACGAGCCTAGGTTGGGATAAAAACACCTGCCAAATGCATAAATGAAACACACTGGTGGCTTTTTGAGGTTTTAAGATACATGCAATGTTTTTTGAGCACTGCAACCCAAGACAGTAATGATGGCATTTAACATTATGCATGATGCTGTGTTTCTCTGTTTCATGTTTTTTTCCTCCTCTGCGGTTTGCCTTAATGCTTTAGTAGTGTTTCATGTGAAACAGCTCTGTTATGGAGGTTTTATTGCTTGCAGGAGTTTGGGTTTTCTCCCCAACATAGTCCAAGTCTTTGTATTCTGGGGTGTTCCGCCATTGTTCTGGGTGTGAGGTTGGTGCCATTAGAGGAACGAAAAAAAAAAAAAAACAGAGAGAGAGAGAGAGAGATCCACTTAGTCCTATTCTCTCACAACAACAGCATAAAATCTAGGTCTAAGACAAAAATCCTTGCTTGTTTAGTTTCCAATTTGTCCATCTTCTTAATTTTGCATTGACACAAACATTATGTCATAGCATTTAGATGACCTTAAATTCACAAAAGGGCTCCTATCTGGCGTAGATAAGACAATTTTAAAACCTCAAACACTGAGATCATTGTTTTCATTACTTCATTCAGACTCTTCTAATTGTGCATGCTTAATTATGCAATTTAACAAGCCGTTTACGCTGTCTATTCGTCAAAGGTTTCTATAGAAATATCTTTTTGTATTTTGCAAACACATTCAATGTTGTCTGCCTGCTTCATTGTTTGTGGTTCTTTATGATGGAGTATTTATATGATTTTTACAATGGCAGTTATGCTGGGAGGTTTGGCCCATGGCAAAAGTGGCAGTCATTATTCTTAATTGAGATTGGAAGGGTTTTGTTACTTGCACAGCATTAGCATTGACACACACACAAGAACTTTGCCTTTGATGCTGGTTTCTGGTAGCAGGAAGTTGAAATGCCACTGAGATGAACTACAAAAAAGCCCAAACTCTGTAATAGCATGAGCCTTTCCTCCCTACCAGGTCTTGCCACACACACTGTGTCCTTAGGAAGTATAGGCACACACTGTGCCCGCCAAGGTTGCAGCACAATAGACATTATTCCACTTCCTCTTTGAGCATGATGTGAGCAAGGACCATAAACTATTAATAAATACTATAATAAAAATTATTTTATTTTATTTTATTATTTTATGCTTTATCTTATTTATTTTTTCCAGCTAAATCCTTTTTCTTGCGAATGTATGTAATGAAACCACACACGTTTATTTCACCACATCCTCTTAATCTGACAAAGCATGTCCAAGTCTTTTACCTTTCAATGTGCTTTCATTTATCTTGCTTACGATGATTGCTGACTCTATAATTGCAAGCTTTATCAGGATCAAGTATGATTTGATTCAACCCTCATGACATGACATTTCTGTAGTGGTTGATCTGTGTTTGTTTACTTTTTACATGACGGAGATAGTACAGATTAGTAGTAACTGCACGATACAGCATCCTCCACCCATTTTAAGATCTCTCTGATGAGATTGTCGCAACTTAAAAGTGATTACAAGTGGGGATGGATCATTCTCCTCATGAGTTTGGGAGGAGCGCATATTGATGCTTATAATGGCAATGATCTTAAAGAAAATAGTATGTACACGGCTACTTACCTCATTCCTTCCATGAATTCATCCAGCATCCCTTCTCCACCTTAAATCTACATTTTCTTAGTGTCATGTAGCCTGCTCATTAAAGATTTTGATGATCAAAAGGTTTCATTGTTGTAGGTTCAAATCCCTCACAAGTTAACCCATCAATCACCATTGTGCTCTTGAGCTGAATCTGAGACCTTTCGGTTTCTCCATTTTGGATAAACAAGCCAAACCTGGTTACCCTTTTCCGCATGGCTTAATTGATATAAACACTTGAAGTGAAGCCTGAAAGTGTTTTGATAGGAATTACTCTGTGTATTTTAGGCCTAATTTACAAAAATGCTTGGTTTGTTTTACATTTGATTTGCATTTATGGTTACTTAGCAAAGTTGTATAAACTTTATACATTCAAACTTGTGCATTCAATCTTGTCATTTGACATTTTACAATAATGATATCCAAAATACTTGGATGGATGGATGGATGGATGGAAGGGTGGGTTGATGGATGGATTGATGGATGGATGGATAGATAGATTTGAATGATTTTTAAATTCCTATATTTGAATTGATTTTGAATTAGGGTAGCAAACAGGTTGCAGAACTGCAGTTTGAATACAAGACCAAATAATGATTTGACAATTTTTGAATGTTCACTTAAAAGTTTGCAAAGCTTATGGATAGATGGATCCAATCAAATTTTAGAGCTTTATAAATAATCGTTGTTTGCTTTTGCTTTAAGATGTGTTTTACTGATATATCTGTTGCAGATTTTTCACTTTTGGTTTTCATTCAGACCAATCAGCCTCTCCATTCACCCCTATCGGTCAAATTACTAGCATTTCATCAAACTTCTGCCCTTCACTCACTTCATCATTCTTCTGTACTTTAAACTCCTTTAAACAGTCATGGTCGATGGTGAGATGTCAGAACATTTTTTTTAGTTCAGTGGTCATAGCATGTGCCCTGTGCCTCCCTTGGACCGAACCCAAACCCTGACGCATAAATGAATCATAACATAACTCTCCTATGATTTACACATGCATTTGCCTCTGTTTGTCAAGGTTGTTCCAGTTCCACTGAATTAAATCAGTGTTTGAACTTTTCATACCCCCCAACCCAGTGTGTGTGTTCCCACAGAACGAGCCAGGATGAAGTCTGGACTGGTCTGAAATACATTACAAAGAACTGTTGAATTAGCAGTGCACCAGAGAGCTCTGGTTTGTGGTTTTATTCAATTAAGGTGTATTTATTAAAGTCATTTTTAAACATCGGTGCTGTGCGTTGGAGGATGAAAGTGTAGTTTTACATTTGAATCAGTGAGTGAGTGAACTGGCACACACACGCTTGGTGGTGGCTCTGTTCCAGCACTCTCTAGAGCTTGGTCTGTTTGTGCTTGTCTTTGGACAGCGGATTCAACATTTTGGGTAAAAAGTGTGAGGAAAGTGAAAGAGAAGAGCGAGGGACCATTAAAGACTACTAGATCCTTTTATAGTTTCCAATTATTTGGCACAATTGTCAGTCAAAATACAAGCTCTTAACTTCAATTCAGTTATTCAATAAAGATGGTGTGGCATAGTGTTTAAAGGCCAATTCACACCGCAGACCAACGGCGACAGTTACAAGATTACAGCACGTCAATTCTCAGACATTCTAATTCTGATTCAGCATGTTCAAACGGGCGAAAACAAGCTCTGACAGACGCCAGCAGACTCTGACAGGGCTAACACACTGATACGACAAAACCGTTGACATGTGTGAGTGCAAATTTAGACAGTTGGTGGCGCTAGAGGGATTGAGTTAGAGACTCCAAAACTGTTGTGGTTAATATTCAGATTGTTCTATATCTGTGTGCCAGATTTCATCATTTTCTATGGGCTGCCATACATGTGCAGAAGAAGAAGAAAAAGAAAACGGATACAATAGGTGCCTTCCCACCTTCGGTGCTTGGCCCCTAATAGTATTTAGATCATTGTTATTATTATTATTACAATGACTAAAATGCTTTGGAGAATTTGATACGAATACCAAAAATTGACAGCTAAATCTATGGCTCAAACAAATCCACTGAGCTCAGACTTAAAACAGCACAAGCGTATGAGTGATTAATTTTCCTTGATTTAAATAAGCTTTAGCCAAATACATTATATACAAATGACAAACAGCTGAAACATAAATGTTTCCTCTCTTGCAGGTCCAACACATTTTATGTCATCGCCCTGTATACAGGACCTCAGTGATGGTGACTCATAATATTTCATTCTGCCAAAGTAGAACGGCCTCAATAAAACTTCACTTCTTATTTTGAAAGTTGACAAAGAGTTTGACCGTCCACGATTCTCATATAAAACCTGTTTTCACAGCTGCAGAAAGAAAACGAGACAAAAAAAAAAATCAGAAATTTGAGAAAGATGTAAACTCTGCTTTGAGTTATTTGGAGCAGAGTGTTTGAGCAGAGATGAAGACCTGTGAATGCTCAAGGTGAGGCAGAGAACTTTTCTCATATATATGCTAATGAGAGAGACGGGACATCAGCTCTACCGCTGGGATGTCAGGAGGCTTTTTTTATGTCATATCTTGTCACAGCTTAAGGTTCCTATTGAGGCTGTGAGATTACTACATGTTCTCTCATTAATTCAAACATTTAATCTGTCGTACTGTTTGAGTGTGTGCATGTGTGTGTGTGTGTAGTGTACGTATGGGAAAGTTCTAGAGTGTGTGTCCATCACTAAAGAATACTTGCACTATAGTTTTGTTCATTCGGGTCCATAAAGAATTTTGGAGCTCGGCACCCCCATTTCTTATCAGGGTGATGCGCCATTCAGAAATTATTTGAGAATGACTTTTAAATTCCTATATTTCAATTGATTTTGAATTAGGGTAGCAAACAGTTTGCAGAATTGCAATTTGAATATAAGACAAAAGAATTTGACACATTTTTTAACAAACTTTGAATGTTCACTTGAAAGTTTGCAAAGCTTATGGATGGATGCATGGATGGATGCATGGATGGATTGATAGCCGGATACATGGATGGGTGGTGGGTGGGTGGGTGTTTGGAAGAATGAATAGATGAATGAATGATTGGATGGATGGATGGATGGGTGGATGCGTGGGTGAATAGATAGATAGATAGATAGATAGATAGATTTGGTTCCGTTGTATGGAAATAGAGCCTGGAAACATTATAAATTATAAATAATATCGTTTAGTAAATGACATAAGTGACAGCGAGCAAATAATGATGGAATTATTAAATTTTGCGTGAACTATTCCTTTAATGCTGATGAAGTACAGAATGTTATAATATTTGTTCGTCAGCACTTTATTTTTAGTCTCTGAGATTATAAATTGTTTTAACATCAGTTTCTCAGCAGCTTTGCTGACTCTCAGAAACAAAGGCTGTTTTTATCCAGCCATATTCATTGTTATGACTATATAGCTTGTTAGCATTGACCCAAAAACTTTGCGTTGAGAAGCCAAGAGAGCTTTCGTGATCTTGGCACTGTTTTTTCTTCCTCGTAAAAGTAAGGGAACTGCTGCGGGTGACCGAGTTTGGTGTTGAGTCTCCAGAAAACAGGTATTCCCCAGAGAAAACCGGTGTTTATTTACAAGCGCTAATAGCGCTAATGCCTCCTGAGTGATTCAAATGGCTGATGTGATACGTCTTCTTTGATTGGGTACAAATAGAGCCCTATTCAACAGAACCTCTTAAGCACTGAGACAAGAGTGACTTTTAGACCTCCACGAATTGAGAAAGAGTAAAGGATGGCTTCCAAATATCCTAGCACCTGAGGGATACAAGTACAGGAGACTAATCGGGACCATTAGCGTTGAGACAGACCCCACCGAATGGTTCAAGGAACAATCGTTGCTTTTTATAGGAATTTAGTGAGGGGAGCACAAGGTTGTATCAGGCTGGACAGGAATAGAGATCTTTTGTCTGTTTGTCAAGATCACAGGAGGACGTCTTCAGAGAAAATGAGGCTGTTTGCTCCAGTTTCTTAAAAGATGTCAGTGTTTCCATGACTGCAGCCAATTGAGGATCTTAGACAGCTGAAAACCAAATATAATAAAAAAATCACAATTAAAGTGGTCCGTATTTATGTGCTATCTTCTGAAGCGATACTGTAGCATACAGATTTTCAGCAAATAACAATTTAAATTTTAGTCCGTTTTGCCTTGGAATATACACTACTATTCAAAAATTAGGGGTCAGTAAGATTTTTTTTCTTAATCAAAAGTGACAGGAAAGGCATTGTTACACAAAATATGTATCACAACATTTTCACAAGCAGCATGTTTTCAACATTGATAATCCTTTCTTATTATCAGTGTTGAAAACATGCTGCTTGTGAAAATGTTGTGATACATATTTTGTGTAACAATGCCTTTCCTGTCACTTTTGATTAAGAAAAAAATACAAATTAAATTCTGGAGCAACAATTCAGTATATTAGATTGAATCTTGTGACACTGGACACTAAAGGATCATGTGACACTGAAGTAATGATGCTGAAAATTTATCAGCGGCATCACATGAATAAATTACTTTTTAATATATATTCAAATAGAATCAGTTATTTAAAATTGTAATAATGGATCATTTTCCTTTAAATTTTACTTAAATTTTTCACAAATCGTAAATTTAAAAAAGTTTTTAAAAATACATTTATATTAAAATATAATGCTCTTTGAAAAAACAAATGGGAATGCAAAATAATATTACATTTGCTGTTGGATCCATATTTCCTAATATTACTGTTTTTACTGTATTTTTGATCAAATAAATGCAGTCTTGGTGAGCATAAGACACTTTCAAAAAATCTTACCTACCCCAAACTTTAGCACAAGAGTCATATGGGCCATTTATAATGGTACTTTTATAATGCATTTGTAATATTTCTGCAAAACTCTTTATATGTTCCAGAGAAGATAGGAAATCATACAGGTTTGGAGCAACATGATGGTGAGTGAATGATGACAGAATTATTCCTTTAAATAAAAAAGATTTTTAAAAATCTGAATATTAAAATGTTTTGAATAAAAAAATACATAATTTACAATATCTATGAAGTAATGTTTAGTTAAACAAAAATCCACAAAAACAAAGATTTACCAGATATCTTCTGGAGGCATTTCACATGCGCATACAATCAGCACAAAAGCACAGAGCTAAAGGGCAGTTTTCTACACACACCTCTGCTGTGGGAAAAGGTGTCAGGTTATTGACCCCTGAGGTAATCACAGTGTGAGCACTTGTGACTAAAGTGTCTGCATCCTTCATTATCACCCACAGTTCACAGATACACACAGGTACAATAACACCTGAAGCCTCAGGGCTTTACTGCACCACAGGAACGCAGGTCTATTATTTCTGTTGCACGAGGTGCCTCAGCATAAGCTCATGTCATCCCACTGAAACATTCAACCAATATTTCTGCAGCCGTATTAGAGGACCAGCCCTCGAGGGAAGATTCACTGTCAATACAGCAAACCGGATAAAAGACAATGGCATGGTGGAAACAAGTTCACAGGCTCACTCAGTCTCCACATCCAGTCTTGACATCTGAAATGCCTTTTATTTTCACATAAAGGACGGGGTGAAGGGTTCTGAGACAGTTGTGTAGACCTGCCTCTTCCAGAAGCCCCTCTCTGCCCCACGCTGAAAAGATAAGTTGTCGAAGTTGTCAGAGTTCGCCTGGAGGGAGACAAAGTCAGTCTGCTTTCATTTACAGACATCTTCCATTTGACCTCTGCCAAGTCTTCTTTGAAAACAGTTTTATTGCAGGTCTGTGCGAGAGAGGAGGGAGGGGTGAATGGTTCGACGGTGCTGAAAAGGACAGATTCCCCCTTCATTCTCCGGTTCTGTCCATTCAACCTCTTCAGCCCGAGCCCAATCTCACCGGCAGGCTGCATTGTGACCGTAATGTGAATTTTGCGGCGAATGTAGATGAAATAGGAGGCTAATAAGGAATGTGGCCCACGGAAAGTGAGCGACAGAAGTGCAGCAATGCGAAGCCTGGATTTTGCTTTTTCAATCTTTTTTTGACAATAGTGGAATGATTTTCATTAGTCGCCTCAAAGTCGAAGGTTTTCAAATAACTTCATGACGTGAGAGACAAAGATGTAGGGCTCTGTATACTGACTGCTGCAGAACTCTTCATCCATGTTGATGTCCCACTTTTTTCTGGCCATCCTATAGATACTGCTGAGCTAGAAGGAATTTGTTCTATTCACAAAGTTTGTTGAATGATTTGGAAATTTTCTTCAAATTGACAGTTGAGATTGCAGCCATCTGATATGTTGAACATACATACATACATACATATACACTCACCTAAAGGATTATTAGGAACACCTGTTCAATTTCTCGTTAATGCAATTATCTAATCAACCAATCACATGGCAGTTGATCAATGCATTTAGGGGTGTGGTCCTGGTCAAGACAATCTCCTGAACTCCAAACTGAATGTCAGAATGGGAAAGAAAGGTGATTTAAGCAATTTTGAGCGTGGCATGGTTGTTGGTGCCAGACGGGCCGGTCTGAGTATTTCACAATCTGCTCAGTTACTGGGATTTTCACGCACAACCATTTCTAGAGTTTACAAAGAATGGTGTAAAAAGGGAAAAACATCCAGTATGCGGCAGTCCTGTGGGCGAAAATGCCTTGTTGATGCTAGAGGTCAGAGGAGAATGGGCTGACTGATTCAAGCTGATAGAAGAGCAACTTTGACTGAAATAACCACTCGTTACAACCGAGGTATGCAGCAAAGCATTTGTGAAGCCACAACACGGACAACCTTGAGGCGGATGGGCTACAACAGCAGAAGACCCCACCGGGTACCACTCATCTCCACTACAAATAGGAAAAAGAGGCTACAATTTGCACGAGCTCACCAAAATTGGACAGTTGAAGACTGGAAAAATGTTGCCTGGTCTGATGAGTCTCGATTTCTGTTGAGACATTCAGATGGTAGAGTCAGAATTTGGCGTAAACAGAATGAGAACATGGATTCATCATGCCTTGTTACCACTGTGCAGGCTGGTGGTGGTGGTGTAATGGTGTGGGGGATGTTTTCTTGGCACACTTTAGGCCCCTTAGTGCCAATTGGGCAACGTTTAAATGCCACGGCCTACCTGAGCATTGTTTCTGACCATGTCCATCCCTTTATGACCACCATGTACCCATCCTCTGATGGCTACTTCCAGCAGGATAATGCACCATGTCACAAGCTCGAATCATTTCAAATTGGTTTCTTGAACATGACAATGAGTTCACTGTACTAAAATGGCCCCCACAGTCACCAGATCTCAACCCAATAGAGCATCTTTGGGATGTGGTGGAACGGGAGCTTCGTGCCCTGGATGTGCATCCCACAAATCTCCATCAACTGCAAGATGCTATCCTATCAATATGGGCCAACATTTCTAAAGAATGCTTTCAGCACCTTGTTGAATCAATGCCACGTAGAATTAAGGCAGTTCTGAAGGCGAAAGGGGGTCAAACACAGTATTAGTATGGTGTTCCTAATAATCCTTTAGGTGAGTGTATATATATATATATATATATATATATATATATATATATATACACACACACAACAATCAGGCATAACATTATGACTACCTTCCTAATATTGAGTTGGTGGCCCTTTTGCTGCCAAAACAGCCCTGCCCCATTGAGGCATGGACTCCACTAGACCCCTGAAGGTGTGCTGTGGTATCTGGCACCAAGATTTTAGCAGCAGATCCTTTAAGTCCTGTAAGTTGCAAGGTGCGGCCTCCATGCATCGGACTCGTTTGTTCAGCGGCATCCCACAGATGCTCGATTGGATTGAGATCTGGGCGATTTGGATGCCAAGTCAACACCTCAAACTCATTGTTATCCTCCTCAAACCATTCCTGAACCATTTTTGCTTTGTGGCAGGGCGCATTATCCTGCTGAAAGAGGCCATAGCCACCAGGGAATACCGTTTCCATGAAAGGGTGTACATGGTCTGCAACAATGCTTAGGTAGGTGGTACGTGTCATAGTAACATCCACATGGATGGCACAACCAAAGGTTTCCCAGCAGAACATTGCCCAAAGCATCACACTGCCTCCGCAGGCTTGCCTTTTTCCCATAGTGCATCCTGGTGCCATGTGTTTCCCAGGTAAGCGACGCACACGCACCCGGCCATCCACATAAAAGAAAATGTGATTCATCAGACCAGGCCACTTTTTTCCATTGCTCCGTGGTCCAGTTCTGATGCTCAAGTGCCCACTGACATTGTACTGTATGTGTTTGTATATTTACATGCATGACAAAACTCACCACACATAACTTGATGTAATGATGCTTTCAAAAAAAAATCATTTAAAAGTTTATTCTTTGTAGCATGTTAGATTGCTCTGCTTTGTCTGCCATCAATATGCATTAAAATGAGCTTGTCTTCATCATGTTGTAAGAAAGATACATACCAAAATATCTGTCCTGATTTCTCCCAGAGGTTTTCCCAAGCATTCCACATGGGGACAACACTCTCTATATCAAGCAGCCTGAGTGCTGTAGTGGCACCATGCTCATATCACCTTAATTGAAGGAGACACACATGATCATTTCCAAAAGATGAATGTCGTTCAGTTATGTCACTGCATGTCTTGCATCAAAGAGAGTAGAACCTCTTTCCTGTCTCTCTACGAGCTGCTCTGAGAAAGAAGACGAGTTGCATGCTGATATTGTCTGTAAATCTTGCGCAGGTAGTTTCAACCTATAAGCATTGGTATGCCTTTTATCTAAAACCTTGTGTCAAGTATTAACACGCAAAAGCATTTACTCCCTAACACAAGAATGTTTCTGCTTACTGGCTGAGATGAAGGGACTTGAATACTGTATGTGTGTATGTGGTGTGCAAACGGTCATAGATAAATTAAACCTGAGGCTCTGTAACTTTAATTGCATTTTATTTGGATGTGATATAGTGTTACACACTCCAGCCACAAAACTGATTTTCAAAGTTCTTAGAGTTACTATCAGAGTGAAGTGAGTTCCCTCAAGGGAAACTGCTAAAGTTAAAACATATCTTCAGCTTGCACAATTTTCTGACCTTTAATATGTAAACAAATAACATATTTTGGCCATGAGAAACTTCTACTGCTCTCACTTGCAGACCTTAATATGAGTGTCTTTTTAAGGTCATGTGTCAGCCATATCGATAGATGGATACATTTTACATTACAATAATAGAGGCTGGTGGCTAGTTGTCACACTCTTTATACTGGTGACTGTTTCTCCACATCATCTCTACATTAATTTCTGTGTATATACAAAACTTAATATTGTGGCTACAAAAAACCTATTGAATAAAAAAAATACAGTACACACATTGACATTTTTTGATAAAAGTCATTTGTGTTGACTAAATGGCCAATTAAAATCTTTTCACAAAACTGTAACAATTGTGAAAAACAAACAAAAAACATATAATTAAAGCAAACATCTAACATACAAAAATGTATTGGCCAGAAAAATTTTAGATATACAAAATATAGAAATAAATATTGAGTAAAAAATGATTATTTAATACTGCTACTAATAATAATTTGTATTATTATTATTATATTATACATCGTTTTTCAGAACATAATTCAACCTTTCGTTGACTCGTGTCTGAACGAATGCTATATTGTAGTTTTATTGTGCTATTCAACAGCAAACAAAGTGTATCAAAGTTTGGAAGGTTTTTATGAGGGTTATTATGAACTACAGAATGTCACCATAGCTTACAAAATGTTGTAACAAATGCACAAATATAGCGTTCCACACAGTAATTGCACTTCATATCTAAGTTCTTGTGAATACTTACTGAGTTTACTCCACCTAATGAAACATGAATGTAATCGCACTCACAGTGGTCACCAGTGGACCGTTTGACAGCCAGTGAGTGAGTTGAAGATAATCACAGCGGCTCGCGCTGAAGGGGCGGTGCTTCCAAGGTAAATCTCCGCCCCGTGGGCGTGTCGCATGCAAATGAGCGACATTGCATCCACCTGCCAAGCTGTTTGGGCAGCATTTGAGGCGAGCGAATGAGTGCGGGCAGGAGAGCGCTTGTGTTTGGAGCTATTCAGACTGGCAGTCACAGCGCTGAAGCTGTTCTCGGAGTTGTCAGGTGGCTTTTACGCTTCTTTAACGCTTCTTAGCGCGATATCAAACGGGATTTTATAACAACTGTGCCAGATGAACACTATAATAGAGAAGAAGCACACCGCACTCAGGTGTTCAGAGAGATAGGACTGTACCTCACTGTACCTGCAGGACCTGGGACATAAACACACGAACATACACGAGAACTCAGGCATTTACTGGATTCATTCTTTGAGTTGAGCTCAAAGTTCCTTTTGGGCAGTTTGGAGAAAGCAGGTAAACATATTATCTTGAACGAATTTCTTTTTTTTTCATCTCAACACTACTATTTTATTATGACTACCATTTAAACGTTTAGATTCGATTTCTAAATGCTTTAAAACTTAAAATAAATGCAGACTCCTATAAAATTGTTGTCTTATAATAATTATTTCCCAATCTAACAGTTGGCAGGAATGTTTACTTTTTCCCCCCTTCCATAATGCAAAATGCCATTTCTTGTATTTCTTAATGTAATATTTTATTAATTATTTGCTGTATGCAGATAGTTGAATGTATCCATTGGTGACGAATTGATTTTTAAAAGTACAAATATTCCACTTAATGTAATATGGTCCTAAACACATGTATAGAAGTGAAGTAGTTTCAGACAAAGTGCAGAATGTCATGCCAAAGGACTTGACATTTCATGTCAATGTTGGTTAGATTAAGAATAACACATGCTCTGAAGTTGCATTACCCACACACACACACTCACATGGAAGTATGCACACTAAGTAACCTTAAATAATTATTTGCATTGTCACTTATTTTACTCTCCACTCTAAGGCGAAATTGCTTTGCTTTGCACATCTCCTTTCTTGCTGTTTCCCAGTGCTTTTCTAAAATAAGTTAACCATACACTGAGAGCTCCTGTGTATATATCAGCACAATAGGCATTTAAGACATGAAAATAAACTACTTTGACTTTCTCTGCTGGGTGGCAGGAAAAAGAAACAAAATACAATGTCTCCAGGGGCCAGAGAGCATGTCTTGACAAAACAAACACTGTAACAATTTCACAAACTAGCATTAAACAAACACTGTAAATGCAGATATAGATACTGTAGTGCTAAATGGGGTAACAACATGCAAAAAGCAAGAGTTGCATAAAAAACAAGTTAGAGCAGTCATCTTGTTGGTCAGTCATAAGTCTTTACAAATGTTGACAACTTGCAATGTGTACCAGGAAGGCTGTAAAGCCAAATCTGACTTTGTTGAGTTATGAGTACCAGAAGAGAACGTTCTATTAATTGTGTTCTATTCATATATTTAATTAATCTATTAATTTTAATTTGTCATTAGAATTGATTCAATCAGTTAATATATGTTAATGCGGTTGTTTTTAAAAAAAAAATATAGTTAGTTAATAAATTATTTATCCTAAAAATTTTTTGACAGAGTCCCCCTTAAGTGGGATTTAAAACAAATGTATAAATCAAAAAGTAAAAGGAATGAGAGTGAATGTTTCTCGCTATCCCACAATTTTTCTCATAATATTTTGACTGTTCTGATAAAATGCAGTAAAAGCCATATATTTTGTGCTCTATGTATTGATCCATTCTTTCAGTGTATTTGTGAGATTGTATCCATAATTGCTTGCCTCCAACTGTGTGCACTTGTGTTCATATAATTGTTGTTTAATTTCGCTGGCTTGTGTGAGGTAAAGAGGCAGAGAATTTAGATAAACAGCCGGACAGTTAACAAATTGCCTGCAAATAGCTGAGGTTTAAACAGCTGCTTCCACTCATAAACGCTCTTCGGCCAGGCAGCGCTTTTTAGGACAGATCGTCTTCCGCCAGTACTACTTTTCTGTTCTGAGATGTTTGCTCCTCCTTAAAAAAATATGCATATACACTTGTGATCAATGTCAATACTATGTGGGTTTGGGAACAGTATTGTGATTTTAGATATCTGCAGAGATTTAAGTTTTTATGTCATGCCACCACCGAGGAGCATGAGTGCAGCCCCTCTATGGGTGGCAGCCCTGTTCCTGCCCATGTGAAAAAGATAGACTATGTGGCAGCAGTGGGGTTTGTCAACATACTCCCTTGGGGAATATCCCTTTGCTGTACGTTTCAAACAAATGTAACCAAACCCTTATTTTTTTGGTGGAATGTTTACTGTGAAGGGCCTCTTCGCTTCTCTTATTAAACCAGGGTGCCCAGAGGTAAAACTAGAACTTTAAAGTATCTGGAATACATACGGGTGAACAAGATTTCAGATGTAACATTGGCTTTTGCTTTGACCTTAAAGGGATAGTTCACCCAAAAATGAACATTTCGACAGTTGACAGTAGCCATTGACTTCCATAGTTTTTTTTTTCCTACTATGGAAGTCAATGGCTTCCATCAACTGTCTGATTACCAACACTCTTTAAAATATCTTCTTGTGTGTTAACTGAACAAAGAAAGTCATACAGGTTTGGAACAACTTGAGGGTGAGTAAGTAATGACGAAATTAAAATTTTTGGGTGAACTATAGGGACAATTTATCGCATTTTTCTTCTCCATCTTTGGTCTTCATTTGATAAGTTGTGATCATCAATAGAAAATGTACACCAATATTTCTTTAGAAAAGTTTGCCATCTGCTTTTTGTGCAGCTATAGCACCTAAAGGAAAGCAGCGGTGAGTTTTGTGAATAAGGCTCAAACTATAATCAACCTAATTTACATTGAAAAGAGGTGTGCTTGTGCTTTGAAGAATGACAGTGATTTGAATACAAAGCAGTGCTATTACAGCACTTTTTTAGTGAATAAATCATATAATTTTGCACTGAAATATTCACCCTACAGTCATACAGTCAGTAACCCAAAGAAATTAACTTTATTTGTTTGTGCCATGCTTCACCTTTGGAGAGCCATATATGAAGTCCCATAATTTACAATTATGTGTTTACTTTCCTCAGTGGCCTCTGCAGTTGTGTCTTTCTGACTTCAACGGATGCACCATGTTGTTGGGCAGTCCTTGGTCAGTCCAGGTTCTCCTGGCTCTATCTGTCCTGACGTTGGGTTTGGACAGCGAACCTCAGAATGCCCCCAGGGTCTTCTTGTCCTTCAAAGGTAAGAGAGCATTTCTGTTTGGCTTTCTCTTGATTTGCTTCTGGTTTTCTTTCAGGGATTGCAGCTCCATTTGTGTGGGCTGTGGTTTGGAGGAACCGTGTGAATGTTCTGGAGTATACTTTTCTCACATGCTACCTTCTGGTTTTCATGACTGAATTTGATGAGTTGATAAATGCTTTAGGTTCGTCGGGAAATTCACAACGTAGACGGATTCTCCAGTTTAACCACACCGAATGAGTAAAAAAAAAAACTCTGTGTTGTTCCTAATGGCTTTCCCGTCAAATATTTTTTTTTTTCCACCCAGCTGCGTCCACTTTCATTCGGTGTCAGAGTAATTAAAGACACAAACAAGAGTTAAAAAAACAATCATTCCGAAACGTCAACACAGGTCAGAGAAATTTACAGAAAGCCGAACATGCCGTCTCAGTTATTTCGGTAGTATGTTTTTAAGGACATTTCTGAAATAATCAATAGCAGATGCAAAACAGGAGATGTGAGAAGTTGGTGATGAAATTATGGCAGGCGAGCCTACTGTTTTAGCACAGGGCCTGAACTCCTCACAGATTCACACTTATTTTTACAAATAAAGCTTCTTAAAAGGTTTTTGCAGCCTAATTCCATAAGATAACCTTTTTATTTCAAAGTCAGTTCCATTCTGATCTGAAAAACAATAGTGTGCACTTTAAAATTAAGTTTTTTTTATTTTTTATTGACATCTATGGTTCCATGAAGAACCTTTAACATCCATGGAATGTTGCACAAACACAATTTAAAGTGGAAATAAGTTCTTTCGATTTATATAAAATGTTCTTCACATTAAAAAAAATATATATTTTTTTAAGAACTGTTCCTTGAAAGGTTCTTTTGAAGTACCAAAAAGGATTCTTCTATGGCATTGCAGTGGAATTTCTTTTTCAATTTTTTTTAAACAAAAGAACCTGAACCTAATGTGTTGCAAAAACCATTAAAGAAGCTTTATTTTTGAGAGTTCAATTGGCCAGGCTGCATTTTTCTTCTTGTAGAGTTAAATTGTCTAGATCAGCCATGCACATCAATATGCCCCAGGTCTGCACTGCTTGAGATCCATCCTGCGATTAGCCGTTTCAGAGAAGGGACCACGCAATTCCCAAACCCTCTGTTTCCCAGACCAGAATGTGCTGGTGGACTTAATTACGAAAGCCGCCCAGCACAGTTCGTTATTCAAGGCTTTTTTCCGCTTTAATCAAGACGGATTTAACACTCCACTGAGCGTGTTTGTAGATCCAGTCATTTTTGTAAGATTTCAAATATTGGTCCCTCAGGAATCGCTTTACCTCATGAAGCTGTGCTGTGCCAGAACCCCGCCTCTTCACATGACGCAGTCTTTTAGCTCTATGATGTGTAAATGTTACATATAATATATTGCTACCAACCGGATCTAATGTGGTTATGGTTGAAAAGGTCATGGATTTGTCATTTTGTGGGCTCTCTTAGGAAAAAGCTGATTCATTGCTTACTTGCAGCGATATTTGGATTCTGCGCTCACCGAGCTTTGCAGCCAAACTCACATTTAGCGCTTTTAATTGGTTTTGGAGAGCAACTGCAAACCTCATCATAAGACAGCACCTGCCATCCACCCTAAACTGCAGGCCTACTGTTTTTGCCCCATAACACCTCACAGCACACACAGGAATGTGCTAATTCTTGTCAAACCCATGCCCGTTAGTTCAGTCCGTGTGCATTATATGATCATTGAAGCGTTTCTCTAAAACTTTCCTTGAATAGTTCTCAAAGCTTTGAAGATCTAAAATCCAACCCGTCTGTGTTTAAGTTAGCTGTGCCAATATGTCGACCGCTCTTAGATACGTTATCAGGTTTTCCACTTTACAGTGCTATTATTCTCAGGAACTCCGTGACCAGAAGTCTAGCATGCCAAACTGAGCACATTTAAGGCTCATGAAGCTCATATTTGTTGCTCTGTTAGTCGTATGTCCGACTTTCTATGATGCCTTAAATCGAATTGCTCTGTCAACCCACTTTAGGGGTCAAGAGTTACGACCCCCTCACACGAGAGCAGCTCACTTTTCTAGTAAAGCGGTTCCACCCCACTTGGAGAGTAAATCAAAAACATCTTAATTGTTCTTTGAGCTTTGCAACTTCCTTCCCCCTTGTGTTGAACTTCGTCAAGGTTGCTTCCCTCGGGAAAATATCCCATGATGCCAACGGTGAAGGTTTTTAAACCAATGGCAGATGTGGTACCTTTTCCATATCAGTTTTGGGAGAAACCCAATCCTGTTTGGTCTGTGTAGAAATGGATTGCCATGGTAAATGGGATGACACTGATTCAGTGATGATCAGTCAAACCGTTGACTGCATCCAGATGCCCGTTTTCAGTCGTATTGTATGCATAAGTTAATTTTTGAGCCAACGGGGTTATCGACCACAATCACAGCACATTTAATGTAAATTGAGACTGTTTGAATGTGAGATTTAATTCCACGTCTTGTCCCCAACATTGAAAGGTGACCCAGCATGCACAATTGATTTAGAGCCGTATGAGTCTGTGTCGCCAGCCTCCCTCCAGGGGGTTCTGACCCCCTTCAACTATACGGACTCACACACACCCCACTGGGTGCTTTGACTAGGTTTGGCTTAACTTGCTAATCTGATGTCAGCATTGCTGCTTTTCTAAAAGTGTCTGGGACTGATTAGAGCAAGTTAATGTGGCTCTGTCTGGATAAGTGTAAAAGAGTGATGTCCTAAAATGTTTAAGTTCTCACGCTTGGAGAATGCATAGGCGGAACCGTTGAGCTCACACTGTTGTGATGCAATACCAGAGCTCAAAGTTGACTTCAAAGCTTTTAATGACATGCACTTGAAATATGCTGCCTGTTTCAGTTTGGCTCAGGTAAATGGTATTGTACAGGTGACATTGGGTTTAAATTCATCTTAGCACAGAATCATAGTAGATTTTCTGATGAGATTTTTGTTGTTGTTGTGGCTGCTGCAAATAAAGCCTGTTTGAGAAGACTAACATTTGAGCCAGGTGACACATACTTTATACATTTAAAAATACAAGTGGACACATTTAGAAGTTATTTTATGTTTGTTCTACAAGTAACATCTCGACCTGCATTTTCATCAGAATCGAACCTTGGAAACTGGACAAAACCAGGGAGCTCCATACCAGTCAGTCTCAGCTTGTTTTTACTTATGTGGTTAACCTCTGTATGCCAAACATGTGGCATTCATAGTTGCCTACAAATATCATTTTTAATTCCGTAAAATAACTACTCTGAGGTGTCGGTTTCGGCCAAAGTGGTGGTGAACATTATACGTCTCATTGACTATTACACCCAATACAACAATAACAATAAATATAGCCTTAATACACTATAATTAGTGTGCTAAGACCATTAAGCATGTGTCTGCCAGCAAGGGAAACCGCACTTATATGATGAAAACAGAACTGCATATTGACCGGTTATGGGCAAGTGGTAATAGTTATTTTTTACCAACGGAGCCATATATCTAGGTACAACACTAGGTAAAAATCACTATTGAGCATTCATTTTTATTTCAGTGGTCCGTGATCTCCCTCTAATGTGTCTGATGTCATCTGATCTCTATAAACAGTTCTGTGCTGTCATGTAAAATCAGGTCATTTGAAATGAAGTCAGTCGAGAGTGATTTGTTCTCCAGGCCTTTAAGTATCCGCTTTTATAGGAGGAACACTGGACGCATTGTATTTGAGAGGGGTAATGATCATTCAAACCTGGCATTGCGACCACATGAGGATCTCAAGAGGAGATCTGATAAGGATGAATAGACAGATGGATGATAAGGGGAAAAGAGCCATTTGGAAGAGTCCCTCTTTCTTATTTTCTAGCTCTTTTTCTCTTTCTTTCCATCTAAGCCATTTCCTCCGAGGCTGTTCGGATTTCAGGAAAACGCTGTCTTGCAACACTGGAGGCTCCAATTCACTTTAAGGGCCTTTGGCATTAGAGACTGTGAGACCGTTAACCCTGTGAGGGTGCTCCTGCCCTCCACGCATCGGTAATAGTCCTGTATTAAAATAGCTGCTCTGGGTAAAGATAAGTAGTGCAGACTTACTGGCCCCTAAGAGTCCTACCAATCACAGGGCACTTTCAAGAATTTTTTTTTTAATCTATATAAAAGTAAGCAATATTGTTGTGCTGTCAGTGTGCATTATATGTGGCTATTTTAATGTGGTGTGTGAATTCTTCCTTGTCCTGTGATTTGTGCATATGAAAGTGTTAAGATTTTAATGTTTTTTTTTTTTAATTAAACGCCAGTAGCAAAAATGGCTTTAGAGTATGTATTTTTGATTGATTTCCATGAATCAGTTCAAACTAATTTAAAACTGATTCACTGTCTTGGAAAGTCATTTGCATGCCATTTACCATGTATTACAATGCTACTATGTGTATATATATAATAAAAAGGCTGTAATAGTATATCACTCAGTCCTATTCAGAAAAATATATTGATTCTGCTGCAGATTAAACAAAACAATTGCTTTGAGCCACTTCATGCACAGATCCGATTCTGCTTACCTGCGCAGAACCGCTCTAAAACAGGGGAATATATGACCAGCAATTTTGGTTGCTTAACACCATTGTCCCACATTCAGTGTTCTGACATGGTTCCGGGATGGTTCATTAATCTGGAGTGATGATATGATGATGTCTTGACTCTTTCCCACAAACCTCTGCTCTAATCCGTGCAGCTGCATCGTAATGCAGCCCGTTTGCATCTCATCAGGACGTGGGCAGCAGCTGGACCTAAAAAAAAAACCCTCACAAACCGGAGCATGCACTGCGAGCGCTCAGAGTGAGGTCAGCGGATTATCACGCCCTTTCACACGAGTTTCAGGTCAGCCGGTTCAGCGTGACTGTGGATAGAGGGAGAGGGTTCTGAGTGCTGCGATATAATGACTATCTCTGCCAAAGGCATGGAATCTCTAATATTATTTTTAGAATGGGGGTGAGGTGCTTAATTGTCATTCTCAATACTGTAATGCAAAGGAAATATTATTTAATCATTTATTTAAATTGCAAAGTATCATTTTAATATTTATTGTACTGCATTTATGCTAAACAGAATACCGTAGTTTAAAAAAAATAAAAATAAATTTATATATATATTTTTATTACTTTATTACCATTGTAATATTTACAGTAAAAAAAATTACAAAATGTTATTTTACTGCCATTTTAATTACATTTACAGTCATTAGAATGCAATAATAATCATTTCTGCAATGAAAATCCTTAATTTTCTTTATGCTGAAAGTATTTTTATATTCTTTCTTTTTTTGGGGGGTGAAATATGACCCCAGCATTTTTTAAACCCCCTGTTTTCATTCTTTTAAAAATGTCTTGACTAAAGCTTGACTAAGAGTGGTTATTAAAATAATTTATCTTGATTATTCCTTTAGTTCATATGGGTTTAGAATGACATGGGGTGAGTAAAGGATGATAGAGCTTTTATATTTGGGAAGATTTCCTGTTTATTGGCACCGGATGCTTCTAGTCATATCATACAGTCAGATGTGTCCAACACTGGAGATTTAAATGTGCATCTGCATATCAGAAGTCACATGGGTGGTCCTCATTTCTCATTTCTCATTTTTGGACATGGCTTGTGTGTGTGTTTGTGTGTTTCTGTTTGTGTGTTCTATGGGATTTACTGCTGGTCTGTCTGCAGATGAAGGAGACTGATGTTTATGTGGACACCTGGTGAGGATGAAGTGTGTCGTACTTGCGCACATACACGGACAACTCCATATGGATTCGCACTTAATAAAGTGTTTATTAATTTCAGGGGACAAACTATAGATGACTGTATGCTCACTAAAAACAGTTCTTTTGGAATTGGCCTAGATTGTAATTGGTCGGTAACTGCATTCTGCGTAAAAATATTTTTGTATATTGTCCCAGGCAACCGATTTTCTACACAGCTGTGATAGTTTAAATATCCTGTATTTTGTTCTCACATTATAAAATAATTTCAACTCGTTGGTCAGTATTTCAATCAGTTGTTTATTTGGTTCGTAACCATGAAATAAGAGGGGTTATGTACAGTCAACTGGTCATTATCATAAAATAAACTTTCAACGTGATACAAATCACGTTTATTTTGTGATTTTAATGACCATCTGACTATTAGCCCTTATGTATATTTTCACTCACTCTCACTCTCTCTTTCCCCATAATTACCTTCTCCTTTCTCTTCTCTCATCTGATCCGTTGACACGGGGGAATCTCAGAGAGGCCGAATGCTCTGAATTCTTGGGGCGCCAGCAGTGCACAATTTTAGCTCTCACAGGAAGAGTGATGTTGGGTTTACCATGGCCTCCCTTCTGGACTCTCACCTGTGCACTTCTGGGGGTTTTGGGTTTCGCCGTCTGTCAGAGCTCAGCTGTGATTTAAACCTGGGATCTTTCCTCAGCAGGAACACCCAGAGATGCCACTTCACACTTCTTCACTTTCTTTCCTTCTGTTCAATGTGCCACACTGGAGAGTGACTCAGGAAATCACATTCATGTTTTACTTGTCCTGTGAAATAAGACCTACAAACGAACTATGCAACCACTAACAACAGCAAATTACCAAATACTGAAAATCAGAAATCACTTGCCTAGAAAACTGACTCTTTATGACGGGTGCCTGTGGCTCTGAGTTCAACCGTAGATTCAATTGGAGTATATTTAGATCTAATGCTATCGTTCTCAGATTAAAGTGTCAGATAGAATAATGGTCTAGTGGGATTAAGAGTGTGTGATTATTACTGACACGTTGTTGTGCCGTGAGTGGAATGGCAGTGGAAAATGAGCTGAGACTGCTCAGTGGGGGGTGAGAGTTGATTTTAGCATGTCTTAATCAGGTCTTGACCAGAGGATTGTCTCTCATATCCAGTTTGAGCCATAATTTAGACCATGTCTGTGAGTTCTATATATATTTAGTGTATAATTTGTATTTCATAACCATTTGATCATCATAAAGAAATCCTGAATGATCGCTGTGCTGTCATTGGGTACCCCTGAAATGATATAGTGATCAATGAGAACATGACTGTTTTATTATAATGATCTGAATATATAACGAATATATAACTATTTTAACGGTCTGAGCGCATGGTCTGAAGCGCATGGCACAGGTGCACTTAGGGCATGTCCGAATCCACTTTTGCTAGTTTAACAACGGAAAAGACGTTCTGCGTGCCAGGAGCATAGTCAAAAAGGGTTGTACCTAGTCTCTTAATGAGTCATGAGTGTGTTTTAGGCGTAATGTGCAATAAACCAATCAGAGTTTATTCTCCCATTCCCTTTAAAAGCCAGTTGCACTTGCACCATGGCAGAGTCGCAATTTACAGGGCGGAATTTGTGAACTTAAAGACTGGACGCTTCTCCAGAGAGGAATTGTGCGTGTGTGTACACACGTTGTGGTAACCTATAGGTGCATATTAATAACGCGCCCTTATAATATAAAATACTGCGCTATTGACTTCAGACCATTTGCTATTTAAACGTGGTGCTGGATGTGAAAATGATAACTGCGTCAGGCTCAAACTAGCAAAAAACACTTGCATTGCAACGCCTGGCGTCGCATTGTGCCGGGTGTATGATGGGGCCCATACAACTGAATGGATTTTCTCATGTGAAACTTAAGTTATTAGTTCTGTACAAATTTCTCAATGTAAAATTAAATGTAGAATTTACATGGTTCACAAGACATTTTATTGCACAGATTTTTTTTATTCATTTTATTGCAAAATATAAGGCACAACATGTGCCCTTATAATGTCTACAGTTCAGTATCATTCAGAGTTTGGAATATTTTCCCAGAACGTCCTCCTGTGAAGTTTTGGAGAAGCTCTGACCTCTCTGTGGGATGGGGTCAAGAGCATGCTCTATTTAATGAGCTGGGCATCATTAATCAGCATGCTGTCAGTCATTCACTCACTAGATCTGCTCATCTCAAATATTTTCAGATTAGGATTTAGATTCTAGAGATTATCTGGATTCGCTTCAGTTTGCTGATTTACAGTGTGACTGCCTGAAAATAATGCTCATTTCTCAGTTGATGCAGAACATGAAAAACATGAAAACATGAAAAACCTTTTTATAAGTTTTTCTCAGAGTCAATAATGAGTCACTGGGAACCAAGACGACAGTTCATTTTAGTGACATTTGGGTCAAACCACTGGTATAATATAGGATGTTTTCTTACCCTCCTGCTTTACTTAATCTTTCTCCAATCAATCCCCCAGCATTTCAACCAATAGTGGTGTGGAGAGGACACAAAATTTGTAAAGTGTGAAACTCAGCATCCGCCCTTGCGTCAGGAGCCTTTGATGCCTTCATTGAGATGCTGATTCGCGTTCTTCAGTCACCCGACACTGCGTGCTTTTCGAGTGGGTGGTAATTGTCATGGAAGGAGATGAGCTCTCATCTGCTCTCATTGAAGCTGTGCCAGGCCCTCCCACTCCACCACTGACCCTCCACCCACAATCCACCCCTGTTCCTGGTGGGAAATGGGGTGGAGGTATGGCTTTGTGAGAAGATCAACTTTTTAAGTTCCCTGTGGACTGTGGAATTGGCCAGGAGTCGGGGGCGTATTGCAGACCTAGAGGTGCAAAGGGATGGAATGAAAATAGGGCGGGGCTTCACACATCCCTTGTTGTTGTTTTTGTTTCGTCTCGCCCCTGCGTTCTTCCACATAAGGAGGGCGAGCAGGCGGGCGTGAGTGGTGAGAGGGCATTTGTGTGGGTTCATCGTTCCATTCACAGCAGTTCATTCACATTCTGGGAGATCTGGGGGTGGGCTTGTGACTGGCACTGGGCCTTTATTTTCCGTCAATGAGCGCCTTGCACAGTGTGCCACAGAGCAACACACACATACTTTACACATACACATTAACCTCTAACTTATGGTCGTATAGAGAGATAGGAGATGTATAATATAATATACATACACATACAGCTCTGGAAAAAATTAAGAGACCACTTAACATTGAGAAATCATGTGTGTATATATATATATTTTTTTTATCAGATTTAATTTAGTAGCTTTAAAATGGTCAAACCACCAAATAATCATATTCATTAGAATTTAGTTGTCCCCCCTAATATTATTTCTATTTGACTTACAGAAATTTGGTCACATTATGGAAGTCAAATACATTGCGCATGATGATTTTTTAAAAAAATGTTTTTATAGAATTAAAACCTAAACCAAGACAACATATGCCAATATCTAGAGGGCAGAGGTTTTTTTTGTTGCTTTTTTTTTAATGATTGATGTAGATTGATGTAGATCATTTCCAAATGGCCACACCTTGTCCAATTAATCTGCCTGAACTTTATATCAGTCTATTGCTAATTTGGTTCCATTTGAGATATAATATATATATATATATATATATATAATATTATATTATATTATATTATATTATAATATATTATATTATATTATATTATATTATATATAAAACCAAAGTAAGGACATTTCTCATTTGTTTGTTTTTTTAAGAAGGTCTTGCATGCTAGCTATTTCACCTCCAAACTCCTTCAGAACATAGAGCGTGCATCTACTGGTCGAGACCAGAGTCCCTCAAAATGCAACATGATGGGCCTTTTCTCTGATGGTGTTTGTTTTTACCCACTCCTCTCACATCAAAGCAAAGCCACTCAGTAGGTAAACACACTTTATTCCGAGTCCCATTCACATGAGGCCGTTTCTCCCCAAGCAAGGTGCACTGCTCCGCGAGACCCGTCAAAGGAGCTCTTTTGTTTTGTAAATATATAAGCCCAGGGGAGGTTTTGCCAAATAAAGTCCCTGTTTAACTTCTTAACTTGACCACTTGTTGCTCCGCTTAGCGTCTGAATGGTTGTTAATGAATAGTTTATTGCCACTTTGCTGCATGCATCACGACGACTTAGTTTAATTTCTCTATCCAGGCGCCCTGTGGCGTTTCCCAGAGAAGTGGCGAAACGGCACATTTGCATTTCCTTTCTGTGGAAAACACAACGTGGGATGAGTACAAGTGAGGGGAAGACAGCAGTAGACTTGCACACACAAAGACGAGAGCAGAGAGAGATTGCAGGGTGGCGTGCATGGAAGGGGGCAGGAGTTGAATTTGCTATTGTGTGTGTGTGTGTTTGTGTGGCTGTCCAGGATGGGGATACAGTAGGAATCAGATTTCCCTCCAGACCCTAAGGTTGATGCCTCAGCAATCTTCCTGCTACGTCGGTCCTGTTTGGACATGTTTAGAATTTATCTTCCGTGCACACACGTGTTAATGTGAGCGTTGAGTAACAGTCTATATTCTTGCTGTTGAGTAAATGTGTGCTGTTGACTCTTGGGTGTCGTGAAGCAAGTGTATAATCAGGCTGCGCTCCAGATGTGTGTGGAAGCCATCATTTTTATTCTCACTGCTATTAAGAACATATCCTGACTCACAGGGATTGCATTTGTGTGAACGTGTAAGTGTGTGACCGCTGCCGCGGGATTATGATTGTCATCACCCACTTCTCCTGGTTTATTTTCTGTAAGAAATGACTAATAACTCCATCAATTAGCCAATAGAACAGCTGCGCTGATGATGATGGACAATTTAAATATCCCAGCGCTTTCAGAAAAATTTTTTTGGAAAGTTATTTTCATATTGCATCATATTCATGACTCACTTTTTACAATATGTGGAAATCACAAACCAACCCACCCAATGGAAATAATAATGTCACTTTGCTCTAACTTGGTCTAATGTGATGAATTTCTATTGTCAAGTTGTCTTTCTAGGATTCTGATATTGTGGCTGGTTTATTTATTTACTTTATTTACTTTATTTATTTATTTTTTAAATAAGGCAACAAATAAATAAAATATATTTTTAAAAAATCATAGAGATTTGATTTGTGTTGCACCTTGTTAGAATATGGTGTTAGTGATGATTCAGTACTGAAGTGTTCCTCATGCAAAAAGCTAAAAGAGCAATGCTTTTCCCAGTGACGCAGAATTGAGCAACTTTAATTGATTGGAACTAATTAGCAGTGTAGAGATAAACAATGATGAGCAGAGACTCAGCAGCTTCTAATGACACTCCAGGGGAAAATAAATGTCAGAGGAACTCCTTTAAAAGGCCAGGCAAGGTTTGTTCTCATGTATGTGTGTTTATGTCTCTTTAAGGCTGAGTTCATAAGTTCCTCATCACCCTTTAAATGATCCCTGAGACATATAATAATCTGACCACTTTAGACCGCTTTTATTTTGGCCCAGTATATTATTATAACGGATGTAGTAATAATAATAACTATAATAGGAATATAGTAATGTAGTAATTTTGGCTATGGTGGCCCTATAAAAGTAACAATAAATGAGACCAGTGTAGATATTGTTTGATATCATCTATTGGTAGTAGTAGTAGTAGTGGTAGTAGTGGTAGTAGTAGTAGTAGACTTATAATAATAATAATAATAATAATAATAATAATAATAAAAATTGTGTTAATGGTATTTTTAATATTAATAATAATAAAGTTGTTGTTGTGCCATTGCATTTATTTATTTTTTCTTTTAAGCTTCTCTAACTATTGATCTTAAAATTCTATGTATTTTAGTAAACTTAATTTACTTTACCTGTGAATGCCATTTTCTTTTCCATTTGGTGTGTGTCTGAAGAATACCATTACGCTGTATGTCATTGCTAGATCTGATGTTATTAGAACCAATTATTTAGTTAGGATTTAGTTGAAAAGTGTGAAATATATTTTAAATTACTATTATTATTATTATTATTATGGTGGCAGTGAGGCATGTTTTGCTTGAGCAAGTTTCCAAGTCATGGTGTCACTACTGATTTTGTTAATCAAAGTACAACATGCACTCGTGCCAAAAATCTCTTACCTGAAGCCCAGACCTGCTCTAGATCAAGAGACATTTGTCTAGCCATGACAGTCCTGCGTCACAGCCCTCTCACGGTTATGTGCCAGCGTGCATTGCCAAAGTGGTCCCTGTTCAGGCCTGGAAAAAACTAACAATTAGCTTGGAGTTACAGAGCTGGCATCAGTCGACGACGTCTAACAGCTGAGAGGTGACTTTAACAGCCTTCATCTGTTCTGATTTATGGCTTTTCATTAGAATGCAGGAAAAAGCACTGATCTTGTGGCTGGTCCACTGTAGCCAAGGTCTTCACCGCTCTTTACTCTGTGACAGAATTAATTGCTGGAAACTTCAAGTGAAGCTAGATGGACGACCTCTTCTATGATTCGGTTCTTAGTTTTGACAAGCTACGGTTAAGAGGGCACGCAAGTCCAGTACTGTTTAATGGTCATCACATCACGCGCGACTGTCAAACCTATGGTCACGGAAACTGCTGGAAAATATGATGTGTTTAAAACTTGTCATCTCAGGCCCACGCACTTCTCAACATAGACTTCAATTTGTTTCTCTCGCTACGTCTCTCTGTAGGTAATTGTATTATTTCCAGTTGTGCTTATAATGGCTCGGCTGTATGCAGAAACAGAGGGTTGGTTTTGGACTAGAGATCTGTTCCCAGATTGAGTCCAACTTGATTTAGAGTTCACACGTTTATTATTTTGATTTGAATAAGACCGTTTTCTCCCATAGCCAGTCAGAAGTCTCAAGGTAGAACAGTATTTTTCACTGTAAATTAAACCAATGAAAATTAGATCTTTTATGAAGTGGATTGAAGAAGCCATTACAAATCAAAATGATAGTAAGATTAAAGGAACACGCCGACCTTTTGGGACTTTAGCTTATTCACCGTATCCCCCAGAGTTAGATAAGTCCATACATACTATTTTTATCTCCGTGCGTGCCAAAACTCTCTGACGCACCCACCGCTAGCCTAGCTTAGCACAAAGACTGGAGGTAAACGGCTCCATCTAGCCTACTGCTCAATAAGTGACAAAATAACGCCAACATTTTCCTATATATATGTTGTGATGTGTATAGTTACATCGTGTACTAAGACCGATGGAAAATTAAAAGTTGCAATTTTCTAGACCGATATGGCTAGGAACTATACTCTCATTCCTGCGTAATAATCCAGGAACTTTGCTGCCGTACTATGGGTGCAGCGGTGCAATGATATTACGCAGCGCCTGAAAATAGGCTAACTTCCGTCAACATAACCAACGTGCTTGCACAGAGAACATGCTGGGGACTATTTTCAGGCGCTGCGCAATATCATTGCGCCGCTGCACCCATGCTACGGAAGCAAAGTTCCTGGATTATTACGCAGGAATGAGAGTATAGTCCCTAGCCATATCAGTCTAGAAAATTGCAATTTTTCATTTTCCGTCGGTCTTAGTACACGATGTAACTATACACATCACAGCATGTAAATAGGAAAATGTTGGTGTTATTTTGTCACTTATTGAGCAGTAGGCTAGATGGAGCCGTTTACGCACGGAGATAAAAGATAAAAATGGTATGTATGGACTTATCTAACTCTGGGGGATACAGTGAATAAGCTAAAGTCCCAAAAAGTCAGTGTGTTCCTTTAACACGCTGCAAGTGAAGAAAACATGCAAATTAAGAAAAAAATCAGTTTGACAACACAAAAATTCACAATGCAACCAAATGCAGAAACCCACTGCAAATACTCACAACGCACATACGATCAAGATGTTAAAATAAACAAAAGTAAACAACACCACTGACGAGTGGGTTGTGAACAATAAGCGTTCCCAGCCAGGTTTGTCCCCTTGAAACATTTCTGTGCATTTCTGTATTTGGTTGCGTTGTGAGTATTTGCAGCACGTTTGTTGTCAAACTGATGAAAATGTATTCTTAATTTGATGATGTTTTTTCTATTTGCATGTGTTTTCTTCAGTTGCAGCACATTGAGCTCTAAGCACCAAAGAAAACGGCAGTTAAGAAGGTGTCTGATCATAGTGATGTGGATGTTTGCACAACCTTTACAATTCGCACTCCAGTAAAGTCACATCACATTCATTTATGGAGTACTTTATACAAAAGATTGTTTAAAAGCAAGCAGCTTTAAAGTATTAAACATGAAAAAACAGTGTCAGTTCTTTCAATTAGAAATACAGCTTAATTTTTATAAAGCAGCTCTCCAATGTGTTCATGTTTTCACTTGTGGAAGTCTGACCCTTGACGGACTGAACAGAAGAAATGAACCGGAGAAGATTTCCACGGTAAAGAAGGTGGAGCTTCAAAGTGCACCTATTATGTAATCGCCACGTACCAATGGTTGTATGAAGGAGTTTGGCAGCTTTGGTCAACTTTTCTGGAAAGTTTGCTTTAGAAAGCGGTTTCAAACTCCCGAAACAAACTCCAAATGATTTTTTTCCCTAATGTTATTATACTAGTTTGTTGTTCGATTTCGCTTGAAGTATTTCGGGCCTTAATTTTGCACATTAAGACATCAATTTTTTTTTTTTTTTTCCATGTCTCTAAGGAAAGCTGGTAAAGGAGTGCATCCAAATTCTCTTAAGTATGTTTCATATTGTATGTAGGCTAAAGGAAAACCCGCTTTAAAGATGTTCAGCCAAAAGACTGGGATTTACGACTTAATCCCTTTAATGAAACGCTTTGTGCTGTAATCTGTCGAACAAGATAGTTGGAGACTGATACCATTCCCCTCTCTCTAATGTACCACCCAGATTGTGTGTGTGTGCTCAGATTCAGTGCACATGCAAAGAGCAGCAGTGCATGGCAGCAACTGGGATATCTTCATTAGATGTTTGGTAGACATCTTCTTTTTAGATTATTCCTTTCTAGTTTATACTGTATATTTATAAACCGAAGCATCACAATTTGCACATTTGAGCTCTGTTAGAAGAACTAAATAACCAACATCTAGAAACATGTCAAGTAGAAACCATAATGCCATCTTTAAAACATTTAGTTCATTTTCTTGATGCCGTTGGCTGAATAATAGGTCCAACAAAATTTTGCAGATTGAAATTCATGTTTGAATCTATAAACGCAGAGGAATTTACTGTTTGATGAAGATTAACACAGAACTTTTGTTGTCTTTTTTTCCCCCTATTTTGTGCAGCTCTCCTCTCTTAGAAAACGAAACACCTCCTTCTCTCGCTGACTCGTTCCATTGAGGAACAGTTTTGCCCGAGGAGGTAGATTAACGTCTTGCTGTGGGAATTTTCAGGCATGCTTGGTTTTTGACTCATCTTGCTTAATTGCTAAAGCAATTAAAATGTTTTCTGCTGAACATCATGGGGTGGCACCTCAGCGGTCTCTCTCTTTTACCCTGTTTTGGCACACTGTTATCTCTGGAAGAGCTGCAGAAGAAAAGTCTAGCGAAACACAACAAACAAAAGGGAAAAAAACATTGGCTCTTTCCCAAATATGATTAGCATATCACCCAGAGAAAGCAGAGTTTAGCCTATCTTAACTGAAGGATGTAGCCAAGATTTTAACATGAAAAGAGTACGACCGATTACATGCCGTTGCTGCAGGTAGCTTTGCTGATATTGCGATTAGAAAATTACTTGGGAGATTTGGGGTTTGCACAAGTTACTTCACAACCTGCTAATTTAAAGTCAAATTTGGTTAGTTTTCAGTTTAAATATATGGCCATTAATAAAAACATATTCAGATTTCATCTAACAGTGATCGGTTTGACAGTAATCAGAGTAAATACCCTGATGTGGCTTCTCAATATTGCTGTTGTGATCTCAATTTATGAGCTTTTATTAGGGTTTCGCTGTTTTGTTGTAAAAATGAAGCCAACAATAACAAGCCGTATTAATGGCTAACTCAGTGACGCTAGGTATTTGTTCGCTTTGGCACTGTGTGGGAATTTCATTAATCTCATTCGCTGGACAAGGGGGCATTCTCAATGGAGACGGTTACGCTCATTTTGTGCTTAATTCTCAAAAACTTGGAGACCACAAAGGAGTGTGAGAAAAAGGGAGGTTCTTCTTCACTTGATGTTGCTGAACCGTGACCAGAGACTCAGATAGAGAGATCTTTGCCTCCAAGATTTAGGAACAACGCTCATTTTCCCCTCCACTGGAACTCAATGAGCTTTGGAGATTCTTAGCCATAGGTACTTCATTATATAGCATAGTTCGATTCGTTGTTGTTTTACCACATACTGACTTGTTGATGACGGTTTCCTTTTGGGTTTTTATTAAGATGATCACCTAAGTGTAAGGTTGGCTTATGTTTTTGCAACTTAAAGTATGAAGCTATGGAAAAAATCTAATATTTCCCTCTTAACCGAGACGCTAACTCTGAATATGTGGGGGGGAAATACATTGGTATCTCATGGCTTCATCTTACGGCAGTCTAGCAACCTGACTGCTAGAGGTGAGAGGTCAACAGTTAGGTCATGGTTTAGGATGTCAAGCCTGATTGGGTGTTTCATCTGTCAATCATGTGTAACTGGAATGAGCACTGACAGGTTTGAGACTTTGTGAGGGTTGAGATTGCTGGTAGGGGAGAGATGTTAAAGATAAACGAGCTCCTTAGATAGGTGTTAATTTATTGGACTGTCAGTCTTTCCCCTCGCTGTTTATCTTTCACCCCAAACGTGTGAGACCTGAGCCTGCGGGGCTGGAGGTTTATGAATTGGGGGAGATATTTTGGGATATCTGACAGGCCTGACTGTGGTTAGCTGTTCCTGGAGGCAGAAGGTTGAATGCAATTGGTTTGTATATATGCGCTACCGTTCAAAATCTATTTATTGTAGAGATGTCTCAATATTGTCAAGAAATTGCCTCCTCATAAAATCCATGCTCCTGGCTTCCATTTCATTTGTTTTTGAAATGAGTCTAGAAATTTGTATTTTTTTTTTTTTTTAAACACACCATCTCCTCCTACATGTTCCTTTCTCTCCTCTTTTTCATAACTACCATTCTACTCCCATTGCACCTTGGGTAATAGATTACATCTGCATGAAACCCCTGCCTGTGCATGCATTTTGTAAGGTGGTGTTGGCTTATTCTTTTGTTATTAATTGGAAGTTTGAGGTCAACCCAAGGATACTGCTAACGGCTGATACGGAGAATGGATGGTTGGGATTCGGATGATAAAAGGCGGGGAGGGAAGGTTTACACCACTGCTCGGCACTGGGAAGTTATGAGGCATGGTTAATCCGGGTAGACCTCTGATGATGGATGAGAGCGCTCTTTTCTCAGCTTCCCTCTCTTGAGAACAGACCTATAAGTGCACTTCTGTGGGAGGAATTGGGTTTGTTGGGTATCCAAATCTCACTGGAGTATAAAGTAGTATATGGGGTAAGATATAGGAATCTAGGAGTGCAGAACAAAGTTTTGTCTTATGTGGGATGTGCATGAGTGAAACAGTGTAATATTTCACCTCTCAATCTAAAGGTGCGTTTAAATGTTATATTTTACTTGCATTTTCTCCACATTTTCACTACATTTCTCCCAATTCTTAAGCCCAATTCTGATCTCTTTCTTATTACTGAAAGTGGAAAGTATTTAGACATGATGGTAGTACTCTTTTTGTACTGATTTTAAATTAATATCTTTTTAAAAAAAATTTTTTATTTAAAATCTTTTAAAACTGTAAGTTTGGTGTAAATTTAAAGTTTAATGAGAATTCTCATCAACAAAACGTTTTTTTTTTTTTGGTTAAATATGGCCTAGACATGTTTTGTACAGTTCATTTGTAAAGCCACATGGCCTGCCGCAGTTGTGGTTAAACTTAATGAGAAGGCCTGAAATCCTCATAAAACACATGTCATGGTCTTGGCCTTGCTGTTCAAATGTGTAGTATGATTTGTAGTGGATTTGGAACATCCAAACTTTCCAGGAAAAACACAAGATATTTAAAAAAAAAAAAAATAATTGTGAGAGGAGTGCATGGAGAGATCAGGTTTAATGCTGGAATGATTTTTAGTCCGAGCAACAGGGCTTTGGGTTTTAGTTTAGGATAAAGAGCTTATATTGCTCTCATATGATTACAGAAACACTACCTCGGAAATGAAATTGTGTGTTTTATGCATTTCTGTTTCCATATTTCTGATTCTAAGCTAATTTTTAAAATGTTTTAATATATATATTAACATTTATATTTATGTTGCTATTAAAATACAGTCCTCCATGTTTAATGGAGTGAGGAAAATCAAGAGCATTGATTGGTTTGCATTTCTCTTTAAAAAATCAATAGCAACTGCCAAATATCTTTCGCATCAGTCAGCTTATGCGAGAGTCCATTATGCAGACCGCAAACTGTCAGAGATGTATTTGGTCAGGTTGAGGAGGCCACCAAGGGCATCATGATACAATTTTAACATCATAGTCTCATAGAAATCCTCTCATTTATCTCTGGTTTTGTTTGGCACTTGCAGCGTTCTAGTTGATGTGGTGTTATCGAGAGCTGAAGTTAAAGATGGAGACTGTTTATCTGCTGCAGACAAGAGGATGAGGTTGAAGTGCTGGGTGTACTATCATTGGACGAGGTTGGACAGCCTGTCTACTGGACGTTTGAACGCAGTGCTATGATAACCCTACGACCCTGCTCCCGCTGGAAGCTAATCGAGATGCTTTGTATATCTAAAACACCGCTAGAGACTCGCACAGAGTGTGTCATTGAAGTGATTTATTCGAAGACATTGTCTGTTAGGACTCTTTTAGACAAACATTTGTTCCCACAGCATTAACCTTGGTCAACCAGATTAACCAGAAAGACTGTGGTGGTTAACTAGCATTTTTGGCATTGGTCCACCAGCTAGACCAGCATGGACATTTATGCTGGTCTATGCTGGTATTTTTTTAGTTGAGAGAATTCGCTGCAATGTTTCCTAATGGACTGTCTGGCTTATAAGCAAGCTAAAGGACTGGTATTGATCATTTATAACTAAATAGACTCTTTAATTGATTGTGTAGCAACATGGTAAATCAATATCAATTCAAAGTTTCTGGGTGAGAACGTAACGCGAGTTCATCAAGTCCAGTTTAAGCTCTGGGGAATTGCATTGATAAATCAAAAAATGTCATGAACTTGTTTCTTACACATCATTGATCAAACCAGCTTTTAGGAACCTTCAACCACCCAGCTGGATTTAAAACAACAGGAAAGTGAATTGTAGCGCTCTATAATGACTTTCTGCAAATGCAATTAGGCTATTATTTAAAGACAAATGAGTCTTTATGTTCTTGTGAATTAATCAACACTTTGCCGTACAACTGCTAACTGATTTTCACTCAATGCCTTTTTTTTTAAATATTGTTTTATTTAAGTTTATAAACGTTATATTGCTCATTACTCATTACACTCTGTGGTGTACATTTTAAACTGATGGTAACCAGAAGAATGTTTCAAGATGTCATGCACTCTCTTTCCTACAAATTTTCAAAATCTTAACAAAAATGAGCCAGCAAGCTCATTTCGCAGGTCTTCGTGAGGGTGGACCCTACAGCAACACATCATTCCTTATACGCAGAAGTATTTGTTCAACATTGTGTCTTGAAGTTGGCAAGGCTTGGGTTGTAAATCATCTGACAGTTACCTTCCATGCCAGGTCTGATTGCACGGTTACCTCATTTGCCTCCAGTACTGTAAACTATTCATAGGGCTGAATTTTTCCATACCTGTAATTTAAATGGTTCTCTTTTCGTAGTTTCTTTCAGGCTCTGCTCTGCTCTATTTCAAAAAGAGTGTTTAATACTGACTCGCTGATTATAATTTGGTTTTGGAGTTGGAAGGGGTTCAGCCGTCTTCTCCCCATGAGTGAAAGTGACAACCACTTGAACCACTTTATCTGTTGGTCATTTTCATGCACCTTTCTGTTTGCACTCAGTTCTGGAATGCGTCTTGGAATTTTTTTTATTTTTATTTTTATGTTCCACTGTCACAGTCAAAGTTGTTGGTAATCTTTCTCTCTCAGCCGATTGCAGGCAAACGGGGAGTCCCTAAATCGGCTCAGTGAAACCTTTTAACCCTAGATCTCAGCCTCCTCTTCCTACTTATCTGCTTCATCTTGCCCTGCTTCCTTCCTTTCAGTCTATCTAGTCCTTCCTCTTTCCAATGTGGACAGAATACTGGCATGTTATCCTGATGTCAGAATCAATCAACGTTAGATAATGTATAAGGGAATTAGCAATAAGTGCATTAGAATTAGGTGTAATAATGACTAAAGACATGTGAAAGTGAAGGTACTAAATTGGCAAGGTATTAAAAAGGAAACTGTGTTTTTAATATGCACATGCAGCGCATTCAGGATTACAGGTCTTTTCCCAAGTAACACAATCACTGCTGATTTCCCAAATGGATGAATGAACCATTGCCTTGTTTGCTTTCTTATAGCTTATGGTTAAGTCTCTTTAAATATTAACTGAATTGGCATGTTCATAGTTGTGAAACTCATCATCATTTACTCGCCCTTATGTCTTTATTTCTTTATTTCTTTATTTCTTTATTTATTTATTTATTTATTTATTTATTTATTTAAATTTACTGGGAAAAATAAATAACAATGCTTAATTTATTTACTTCAATTCATGTTTATTAATTTAATTGTGTTTTATTAATGTATTTTTTTATTGTATTGTATTTTTTTTTTATTTCATTTTGACCTTTTGGATTTATTCATCTTATTTTTACAACACTCAAAAAAATTAAGATTTTTTTCGAGATTTACGCATTTCAATTAATAGTTAAACTCTATTAAATTTAATTAAATAATCCTTAGATATTATTCATATTATGAATTAAGAATTTTAATAAAAGTGTAAACGGTAAAAAAACTAGAGCTTAACTTTTTGGAACAAGGGAATGGACCATTTAGTTTGTGATTCGTATTCATACATTTACAAAAAAAATTAAGTATAAGATTTATACAAAATATTTTATTAAGCTCTAGTTTTTTTTACTCATTTAAAATTCTTAGTTCATAACATGAATAATATATAAGGATTATTCAATTTAATTTGTTGGAATTTTATTATTAATTGAAATGTGTAAATCTTGAAAAAAGCCTTACATTTTGAGTGTAATAAATTCTTTATTTTATACAGTCAAGTGTAGACCGGCAAGAAGTTCTGGTTAAATGGCTTTTTTAGGTTGACAACATCCATTCATTTTCATTGTATGGAAAGAAACTGTGTATTCCTTTTTTAATGTTGTGAAAAAACATTGAGTACCTGAGGGTGGGTAAATTATCACAACATTTTTGGATTAACTATTCCTTTAAAAAGTGTAATTTGGAAAAGGGACTTCTAGCATAAGTTGATGTATTTTGTTTTTCTTCCCTCATTGGACAGATCTTGCATCAGTCTCACCATTTCTTAAAGAAGTCAACGTGGGCTGTTATTGAAGTATTTGGCCTGTCATTTTACGAGGCTTGTCAGCAGGGACCCCGTAGGCTCGGTGACACCTGTCGGTCCAGCTCTCCCTCAGAATGAGTTCCTTCCCATGGTGACACAACCTGTCCTGAAAGGGTTAACCATCTGGCATTTTATTCCCATGGGATGGCATGTGTGTGGGGTGCCGGGTGAAAGTGTGGTGCACCAAACCGCAATGCTGTTTGTCCGCAGCTAATCGCCTCATTCTCAGATGAGCGCTTGCGTAAATGGAGAGGAAGAGCGACTGGACGAAATAGATGAACATGTTGACTCAATCCTAATCCTGCTTCCTTCCTGTCTGGCCTGGGAAACGGAACATATGCAGCCAAGATAGCACCCAAAGCATGTGCCAAATGTAACCCTAATGTTGGCTTTCTCTAATGCTTTGGCTCTTATAGGTCTTATAGGATGAATGGTGTGAAAAGAGTCATTCTATATATAAACTTTATCATTTTACAAAAGCAACATTGCAGGCTCTTCAGGTCCCATAGGTTGGATTGACAAGCACTGAGGCACCACTATAGAGACCCAGCAGCGGGCGGTAAACACATGCATCAGCAGGAGAGTAGCCCGAAGGATAGAACTTCTACACAATGGCTTCTGTCACTTTTAGCATTCCTTCCCGTCTGCCTCAGAGGAAACGGGGGAACAATTCCACGGGCACCTCTGCCGTGCCGTGACCCCTTAGCCTCTGTTGTGATAGCCCAGCAGTCTGAGGTTTTCACCAGGGTGTACGTAGGACATTTCCCATCACCTCCAGGGTCCACCAGAGATCACCTTCCTAGATGTCCATGACCGTAAATTAGCCGTCGACATGTCACAGGATACACACAGAAACTCTCACGGAAAACCTGCTAGTCTCAGGCATTCAGCACTTTGAAAATCTTTCTGTGTTGCTGACGAAGCGCTTCTCCTCTGTTCCCTTTTCCTGAGGCACTTTTTTTAGGCGCTTGTGTTTATTTAAGGAGGGCATTGTTTTCATTGTAAAGATGATGTAGCAATTCTGCCTGTGGCGGCCTTTTGAGTAACCTTTTTAGTAAGGGACTCAAGGGACTTCTCGTAAGTGCAAACCTTCCCTCGACTCTCATGTCACAATCAAAACTATATTAGTATGTCACATTGGACACCTGAATGGAAAAAGTATGTCAAATGTAATCAAACCCTTTCCTCACGTTTTTGTTTTGAGAGCTTATTGAGGCTCAACCCTTCCAGCGCGGTCTTCAAAACTCTGTTCTTTAATAATAACAAGCGGCAGTGAAGTGGAACATTTTTGCTGAATTTAAACTTCCTTATGGTCCAGGCCAAGTCAAACATCTTCATACTGATACTATGAAAGTGTGTATGGCTTTTGGCAGTGTGGAAACAAAGTAAGGGTGGCCTGTACTCTCAGAAGACCAAAAAAAGCCAATCAAACTAATATGATTTGTTTCAAAGTCAGTCCATTTGCAGCCTGAACCTCAAATTGTCATCACTTAGGAATATTATTTACTTAACTATTAAACACCAATTCAAAAGAGCTGCTGAGTTTGAAATCATGTATATTCTGTAAAATTCTTGTGAGCATGTCTTTGCTCTTTTGAATATACACTACTGTTCAAAATTGTGGGGTCTGTAAGATTTTTTTTCACCAATGCTGCATTTATTTGATAAATACAGTAAAAACAGTAATACATGCTTAAAAATAAAGTTACAGAAGTTTATTGTGTGCGTGTGTTTGCAGCAACACCATAGAAGAACCATTTTTGGTTCTTTCAGTGAACATTTCTTAAAATAAAGTGTGTGTGTGTACCTGGTATTCCCTATGTTATGGATAGTTATTACAGAAGGATGGTAGTACCAGTAAATTTTGACCTTATGGGGACATTTTATTTGGTCCCCATGAGGAAAACCGCTTCAAAATCATACTAAATGAAGCGTTTTGAAAATGTAAAAATGCAAAAAGTTTTCTGTGATGGGTAGGTTTAGGGATAGGATTAGTGTAGGGGGATAGAATATACAGTTTGTACAGTATAAAAATCATTACGTCGATGGGAAGTCCCCATAAAACATGGAAACGTTTGTGTGTGTGAAGAACATTTTAATAATCTAAAGAACCGTTTTCCCCTATAAAGAACCTTTTTGTGCAATTAATTTTCCATGATGGTTCTTCATGGAACCTTAGATGCCAATAAAGAACCTTTATTTTTATTGTGAAATATTATTGCAATAAAATTGAATAGCTGAAATTTCATCATCAGCATCATTACTCCAGTCTTCAGTGTCACATGATCCTTCAGAAATCATTGTAATATGCTGATTTGGTGCTCAAGAAACATTTCTTATTGTAATCAGTGTTAAACTGTTATGCTGCTTAATATTTTTTTGTGATTACATTTCTTACAATTCTTTTATCAATAGAAAGAACAATTTTTTTGCAATAGAAATCTTTTTTAACTTTATAAATGGCTTTCACTTTTGATCAATATTTAATGCTTCCTTGCTGAATAAAAGTAGTGTTGTGTTGTGTTTTTTTTTTAAACCTTTCTGACCCCAAATGTTGTGATTGTAGTGTACTTTCCCTTTTTCTATTTCATTTTGCTTGGAAACCTCATTGGGATTCTTTGCAGTAATGCCACTTTGTTTGTGCAATCCCTGCTTCCTGATTCCGCTCAGGCTGGGGCCAGTGACCCTAACCCTGGGACTAATCCTGGATTAATCTGCAGCTCATGCAGTCTTTGCTGCTGCCTCACGACTTCTGAGCCCCGGCACTCCGGGCCTGATGTATTTACATTGGCGGGAATGAGTGTTTCTCTGAGATTGAGAAAGAAAGGAGAGTATGGAAAGAAACAGCTGTTCAGTTTCTTTCTAATTCACCCTCCTTGGACAATATGATATTTCAAATATCCGCTGATCCGATCAGACTGTTTTGGGCAATATTGTGTCAATCATAAAGGTGTTTCCAACATGCACCTGATCTCTGGACAACCGAGGCCGCCCACCCTCCTGGGGTCAGGGCACAAGAGGGCAATGCGTGTTAGAGGCAGACGTCCGAGATTGATCGCTGTTGAGAGAGTGCTTGTTAATAAAACATGTCTGTGGTGATAGAGAGCTGTGTTTTCACAGATGTGTCTAATTCAAAGCAAGCTGTCTCTCTCCTTCACAATTCAAACCTTCTTAACAGATACCTTGCACTGAGAGTGAAAACTATCTGTGGTTTGTTGACATTCAAGCTGTTCCTGTTGGAAATGGATTTTCCATCAGATGTGCAGATTTAAACACCAGGCTTTCATTGATTCCACCTGTCATTCATTTCATCCTTAGTGTCCAACAGGAAGAGGAAGTGGTTGAAATTTGGGTTATGCTTAATTTTTTGATATGCTTCTAGCTATGCAAGCTCAATGTCATGTCATGTTTTCTTTGTTTTTTTTGCATTATGCATTATTTTTATTCTTGCTGTTGCCATACGGGGTGCTATAGTAGCCATTGACATATTCTGTATCCCAACTTCTGTAGGCCGCATCCTTCAAAGTCTGCGAAAGTCAGACCAAGCTTTGTTAGATGGGACTATCTAGCCAACAGAGGATTGATCTTGTCACCTAGCAAGCCGTTGATGAGCAGCAGTAACGTTTGAAAGAACAAAACTGTAGGGATGCATGAGAATATCAGCCACCATTTCGGTATCGGCTGATATATGATAATTTTGTTGTTATTGGCCAAATAAGAAAATTTGGCCGATATGTTAAAGCCAATAAAAATTGGATTATTTCCTTCAGATGCGCACTGATCGCCATGATGGTTTTCAATTGCTTGAAATATGATTGAAATCATTTTTAAAAGGAAAATAGTTTAAAAGGAAAATACAAAATGTTTAAAGAAACCTTTTTCTGTAAGACAAATGGGTGCCATTATATTGTTTGTTACAGTCTTGTAAACACACAGACGCCCACAATCACAGGGTGCTAATTATATCTTTGAGAATGGAGAGTTTGAGAGTTTGGATCGGAGGTGGTGATGCATGATGATGGGCATAAACCTTTTTAAATGATCCTGAAACAGAACTGATGTGGCGCATAGTTTAGTCTGTGAGTAGAAAGACATCAGCAGATGTAGTTTATTAGACTTGCTCATTACTGATGAAATCACCAGCGATGAAAACAATATGTACCTGAAAACACCTCAAAACATATGTGCATTTTAAAGTGCAAAAGAATTGTACACCTAAATTCTGCAGATTTATAAGGTCACACAGATGATGGAGGTTATATGGCCGAATAGCATGCCATGGGCCCAAATTTTATTGACTGAATGAGAGGTAGAGACCCTCCATTTATGCAAAACAAATGTCCCTGCAGGACATACGGTAAAATTTATTTTTATTTGCTACGCCAGCAACAAAAACGGGGTTTTAGAAAGTGCATCAAACTCTTTTATCATGATGTCCTGTGTAGACATGCGCTAACATTTACAACAGAAAGATCTGTCCCCAGTTCAGTTACATTTGCTTAATTAACTTTTGTCTTTAATCCAAAGCAGCCAATGAGGTATTTTAAAAGTGATTTATCCTAAGAAAATTGTAACTTGTTAGTTTGTTTGTTTGCTCATTCCTTCCTCATTTTGTTTGTTCATTCCGTCCTTTTTTTGTTTGTTCTTTCATTCCGTCCATCCATTCCGTCCGTGTTTTGTTCGTTCATTCCGTCCATCCTCCATTCAGTCTTTCATTCCATCCGTTGTTTGTTAATTCTGTCCATTCTTCATTTGTTCGTTTGTTCATTCTGTCTGTTCGTCCTTCATTCCTTCATCCCCCTCATTCCTTCAAGTAAGGTTGGTGTATACTTGTACATTCCAATGCAACAAATAAGGAATTTTACAAGAGAGTCAGTGACTACGTTTATGTGTACCAATAATGCGATTATTTCTAATAATCAGAGGAAGTTCTTAATCGCAGTAAGATGTTTACATGACACAAGCAGAATTATTCACTCCAGTTTACATGCAATTTTCATTATTCTGATAATTCGCTAATAAGTATGGCTATAACACACTCAGATATACTGTAGGCATACAGTATGCATGTTACCGGCCATTGTTTTAATCTGCTCACATCAAATTCAAAATACATGTTTATTGACGTACTGGATATTATTCAGACCCGTGATGAACATCGCAATGTCTGGATAAGGATACGGAGCAGAGACTGAGCAGCGAGTTGTGTTGACAGTTTAGTGGTTTGGAGGAGAAGAACTCTGTGACATTATTCAGAAGTTATTCATGAAGTTGTGTGAACAACACATGGCATTCGTGTCCGTGCACATGCACACTTTGGTCAGAATGGTAATAATGCGATTAAGGTGTTTACATGCCTGTTTATTGCGATTTAAAATCGGCGTACGCAACCTAGTTTAATGTAATTTGTGGTTACTACGATTATGAGCTTATGCATTAGTTTGATCGAAGTATTGCGTTTACATGAGGTAAAGTTTAATCGCAATATTGCCAAAATCCCATTATAATCGCATTATAAGGGAGCATGTAAACGCACTCAGTGACTTATCCTATCCTTATCTAATCTTCTTATCTAATTTTTTTTTTAAATATGGAGATAAATGTGCATTTATAAATTATACATTTTGTGTGTGTGTGTGTACCATAGACTGTAAAAAAAAAAAAATGGATGACGCACCTTCACTCTCAGAACACTAGCCGCCAGTGTTCAAATATGGCGCTGACATCTTGGGTCTCGAGTCTACGCAGTAGCAACTTGGAGCCTGAGTCTGTGCAGTAATGAGCATGAAGTGGAGCCGCAATATCAAGGTGTCCTCCCGAAGTTCCCGAAAAATGTTCGTTGGTGCCTCAGTGACTACATCATTCAGAGAATCTGTCAATCATAACGTCACACCCCTGTAGGGCTGTTAAACGACATTTATATTATATAATTTATATTATATACACATGCGTGTGTATATGTGTGTATTTATATATACATAATAATTATACACTGCACACACAGATATATTATATAAACACAAACTTACTTAATCCTTTACTTTATAGCATCAAAAAACAAACTAAAACCAAACTTATTTAAGGAATGAACACTTGAACTAACATCAGCATGATAAAACTGCCTAAAATGACAGAAACCATCTTTGGAAAATATTTATTTGAAGTGTAATTTGATTGTTTAGCTTGTCTGTGTCCCATTACATTTCATGGAGAGGGCGGGGTTTATGACCTATACCTATACGATCGAGACACGTTGGCTTCACTTTTCAGGACTCATGTGGCACGCTTGGTGTTTACTTGTACAACTATCTTTGTGAGGACCAGTTTGAGTTTAACCATCAGAGTGAGGACAAAGAGAGTGAAGTGAGGACATTTTGGCCGGTCCTTACTTTGAGACCCTTTTAAAGGCCTGTTTGAGGGTCAAGACTTGGTTTTAGGGATATGGTTATAATTGGGTTAAGAGTAGATTTAGGGTAAGGGTTTGGATTAGGCACTTAGTTGAGATGGGTAGGGTTAGGGTAAGGAGCTAGAGATTACATTGTCAATGAATGTCCTCACAAAGATAGATGTACAAGAATGTGTGTGTATATCACATCAGGGACGAACATCTATTCCTGGTCTATTCCTGTCCACACATAATGGTCTTTCTGTGGTTCTCAGCTGTGATTTAAAATAGGTCCAAACTAAACAGCAAGAGTACACCAGACCTGCTTTTCAGTAGTTATAGAAGCATTCCTTCACCGTTGTATCATTTTTTGATCCTGGAGGCCAACAAAAACTGTGTGCGTGTAAGAGAGAGAAGCTGAGGAACAAGTATGTATTCATTTATGACACAAAAAGATGTTGCTCTTAAGGCAAGACTTTTAACAGCATGAGTCATAGCTTCAGGATTAATGTAACTGTACTGTGAGCAGATAAAGACACCGCTTACATCATATACAACCAGGCTTTTAGAACTTTAGATATGAATCAGGTGCAACATCCGGCTGGAACATATTAGGGATAAAGACAGATTTCCCCCTCTCTGCTCTCTCTCTGAGCTCTTATCAGAGTCTTACAGGAAATCAGCATGTGTGAGTTGTCAGAACAATAATACAAGTGCACTGCGGCATGCAGTGGGTTGGACTGCTTCCGTGTGTGCGTGTGTGCGTGCTTTGGTCTGCCCACTTTACCACACGCAGACACAAGGCAAGCTGTTCTACATGGATGGGCATTGATGAGGGTCACATGACAATACAGTATGTAAAGGACTTAAAGGTAGGCAAAGAAAACAAACGTTTGCAGTATTTGTGATGTTGCTAATACTCAGGCTTGCTAATTATGGCGTTATACTCTTAAATTATCTTATTAAAACCTTATTATCTAATTAAAAATGAGTTATTGGCATTTTGTATGTGTGGGCAACTAAAGTAATTTAAAAATCTTATAAAAACATTTCCAGAAAAAAAAAGTCTATTTATCCTGCTTTATATATTACGAGTATTGTTGGATCTGACAAATTGCTTTTGTTGCTCTTTTGTGAGTTGCTTAAACGTCTGCTAAATGTTTAAATGAAAGATGATCATGATCCAACAAATCATGCATAGATTTTTGGTGAGCACTGTTCATCACTTTTTTTCTTAAATGTCCACTTTATTAGGCCCCAATCTCCCTTCATTTATAGCTATAATGTATCTGTCAAACTCATGTTACAGAGTTCAAGTAGATACAGTATATACATATAGCAGGTGTTTGGCTGTTGTTAAGCTTTAGCAAAGCTTCTCATCATAAATTTCAGTGCAATGTGACATTTTGGACAAAGCAAACATTATTTAACAAAACGAATGTGTTAAAACTTGCAAATTTTAATGGCTGCTAAGCAGGACTCTTAAACACAGCCGTCTGCTCAATGTATGAGCCAGTCTCGTTAAAAACAGTGACATTATTGCCATTAATTTTTTACTAATGTAGCTGTTAGTTTTGGCTACTTTTTTTTTACAGTTAGGTTAGACAAGCTCACACAAATACCACACAAATACATATACTTAACGGCTGGTTATAGTTCAGTTAAGGAATATCTTGTCTTGGAAGATGCTGTTGTCATTCTTTTAATAATGTGTGTGTATAACTATTTATATGCGAGTGCTTTATGTGTCACCTGCTCCTCTTAAACTCTAATTATCACTCTATGCGTCTAGAGTACGTCACTTCTGCTTGTGCGTGCAAGCGAATGAGCCAGCCAGCACACAGTCATACGGCATACGCTGCGAAGAGTGATGATGTGGGTTCTGGCTTTGTCCGTGGACCGCCTGCATACATGGTGTCACGCTAATCCCAAACCACCCTCATCTCTCTCTTCCTCTTCCTAGCAGCTCTCCTCTCTTTTGGGCCAGACTTAGTTTCGTGCAGGAACTCGCTCCGCAGCACTTGGCAGAGGCTCTTTAAATTGAACAAAATTTGAAACTGGAGAGATCTGCCGCAGGATGGACTGTCAGTTCAGGCTGTATAAAGACAACAGCGTTGCCAGTGATCTGGACTCACAAGTAGTGATATTATTGAATGATTGTTATTGTTAGAACAAATGTCTCCGCTCTCAAGTAAAACTTTTTTTTAGCATGAATAAAATTAAGGAAAGTCAAAATCAGATCAAAATATATAGTATATATGCCACATGTATTCCATCATCATCATTATCATTGTTATTGTCGTCGTCGTCGTCGTTGTCGTCGTCGCCGTCGCCGTCGCCATTGCAGCCTCTTAACCATGACCAGAAAAATATATGTATTTGGAAGCACAAATGGAGTTAATGATGTTTGAGTATGTGTGAATAGGCGTATATAAAAATATTTAAACCACACAATATTGGTTTATGTAGGACCAAAGAATTCACAAATATTCCTACAAAAAAAAGTGTTAGGAATAATACATGAAGACATTTTGCTGGAAATATCCTACTTTGGCTTCAACAAAAGGGATGAGACCTTTTGTAATATCTTCTCCCGCAGCCAAAATCAAGCATACAACAGCTGACCAATAGATAAAAAATGAGTAGCTTATGTGCTAATGTTATTCACCAGATGTTTTGTCTTTCTAATACAGCAAAACATTGATGAATATGTGAACTTTGGATGTCTCTCAGACGTGGAAAGCGTGTTGGAAAAGCAGTTGTGAATGAAGTTTTGCCATTGTTAGAACAATATTGTATACCGTTTTCCACTTCTTGAGTGTACCGCCAATGTCAAGCACACTTTCTGAAAGCAACTAAGCCAGATGTACTGTAGTTGGACAGTCTTCAATGGAGTGGCTATTGTGGACTGCGAGGGCCTGCAGACTAAGTAACAGAACGTGACTTTATCTGGCAGCTTATGATAGTAATGCAATGGGAACATGTACTTTTGTGGGCTTTGAAGCAGAGTTGACCCATTGTTCGGTCATGGATGTGGCCATGCGTGTCTGTGATTTTGTCTCTGGCCAGCAAATGGAAAAGCCAGTCAGGAAGAAAAAGGTCAGTGCTGTAGATCTTGTATAGCAAGCATGGATTAGAGCTGATCTCACATACCCACACCAAGTTGCATTACCTACCTTAGAGTTTAACAGTGCACATGGTGTGAAGGAAGCAAGAAGGTTTTCAGTTGATTGGAGAAACTCTGTGCGAACAAGACTATGTGAGAAGGTAGAAGAAGAGAGGGAGCAGAACGTAGCAGCCGTATTTCAGAACGGATATCCCTCTGACTCTTCCTGCTACACTGCTCATGCAAAGAAACAAGGTGGGCATGTATCCGTGAGAGTGGGAATTATAAAAAAAAAAAGCCTAAAAAGTGCAAGTACAGGTCCGGTTACTTGCTCGTTAACAGCACCAAGTTCTAGTTCCCCTCCAACAGGCCATTTCATGCTACGGAAGCGAAGCATAGAGAGGGGCCATTCTCAAGACAAAGTCCCCAGTGTGTGTGTGTGTGTGTGTGTGTGTGTAAAACAGACCCCCCAGTAGTTAGCTACTAAGACTTCACCGGGTAATGGTGTTCCTCCAGGCTTTATCTGACTCTACTTGACTGGATTTTCACAGGTCTTGTACCTAAAGGTTGAAAGAGGATCTATCAAAGAATGCTGTGGTTGTGGTAGACGTTGGCCTTGTAGATCTAATTTTGTGGTTGTTCTTGCAATATTTCAGCACCTACTGTTTTATTAGTCTGTCTGACCTGTCTTCAGCTTTATCCAAATCAGACAACCTAGTAGGTAGTAGCTTTTATTGCCTTCCCGGTAGACTCTAGCCTGATATTGTCTAAAGGAAGCTGTCAGCTCATGTGTCCAGATAGATCCCAGATAGACGTGGAGCTGTTGGTATTGGAGTACAAGGATCTTTAGCCAGTTGGTCTTGTTTCCACAGGTGGCCCTCTGTCTTAGAGACAGAACGAGAAAAAGAAGGGAGTTGGAAATCAAGGGAGAGAACAAGAAGAGAAGATAAGGGTAGCATTTAGTTTTTGGCATGTAAAGCCTACGCTTCGTATTTACTCTGGTTTCGACCATATGCCAAGCCTTCCAGCTGAAGTGAGCTTTGTGCATTCAGAGACAGTGCATACTTGAATTCCAACAATAGTAAACTTACTTTTCCCCTTGCAGTAGAACTTTCCAGACTTTAAACACTAGTGTTTTCTTTGAGGGCTTCAGGAACTGGATTTGCTGCACGGCTCGGCAAAAATCATTGAATACACATGGAGAATATCCTGTGGAAGTGTTATATTTAGGTTATGTGGTGGACAGAATGGCTGTACTGTCTTACTTCCTGATTTATTAGAGCTGCTTGCTAAGGCAAAGATTTGATCAGACCCCTAACCTTCTTGAGGTATTATCCGTAAAATGACGCTCCATTTGTGGGATGAACATGAATGATAAATCAAATTGTGTGATTTATTGAGGAGTGTGCTTCTACTAAGCAACCACCTAGCAACACCCTTACAACCACTCAGAACATCCCAGCATCATGGTGCCACCTGTAGCATGTAGTGTGTAATGATGGAGCTCATGGTCTGCTGTGTGTGTGAAAGCTTTATCTGTGTCTTCAGTGACTCACTCAGATGTTGGTGAGGTCTGAGCCAGCAGATGGTCAGTCAAACAGATGTGTAGGAGACGCTGACAGACGTGCTGAGAGGAGCTGGGGCTACGTTCAATCTATGTTGAATCTACTTTTCTGTCTTTCGCTCTTCCTTTCTTGCACTTTTTCTTTTACTCTTTCTTTCACTTTTCTGGCTTTTATTGGCAAATGGTCGGGCCTGCTTGCCCTTTTTGCTCTTGATTTCTTTCTGTCTTTCTATCTTTTGCTCTTTCACTCTTTTTCATTAATTTTTTTGCTTTCGCTCGCTCTTTCTTTCTTTTGCTCACTCTTCTGTTCTTTTGTTCACTCTCTCTGCTCTAAAGCTCACTCATTCTTTCTTTCTTTCTTTCTTTCTTTCTTTCTTTCTTTCTTTCATTAATTAATACTTTTAATTTCTCTTTCGCTCACTCGCGCTTTCTTTTTTCAATCCCTCGCTCTTTCTTTTTTTCATTCATTCTTTTGCTTCCTCTTTAGCTTGCTCACTCTTTTTTTCTTTTACTTGCTCTGTAGCTCTTTCTTTCTTTCACTCGCATTTTCTCTTTCTTTATTTCTTTCTCGTGCATTCTTTTCCTTTTCTTTCACACCTTTCTATGTTTTACACTTGTCTCTTTTCTTGCTTTTTATGTCTGTCTCTTTCTTTCTGTCTGTCTGTCTGAACAGACATCTATCTTCACGCAGTCTACATGGTGGATTGATTGTTCCAGCTTGAGCTCAAACACAAATAATCTCACAGAGGGAGACTCGCACACACCATTCTGACAGCTGTCAATCAAAGCCCTGACCTCAAAACACAACCCTCGCTCAACCATTTATTAAATCAAACTATAAAAATAGAGCAAATGGTAATGTGATTTAATCAGTGTATTATGCTAGTGAATTCAGGGCCTGTGTCAGGCAGATAAACCGGTAATTTTACATTTGCATTTGTTTTGATAAATTACTAAGATTAGAATTTATTTTTAATCATTATCTCTGATTTCTGGGTGGGACTTGTTGAGTGGCAGACACACAGAAGAGGTGTGTGTATTCCTTGTCCTCTGTGACCAATGATGGTAACACTAGGTTAACTGCTGTCTAACTAATCTTATCAACTAATCTGTTGACTAATGCTTTACGCTCAATAGAGTTTAATATTCTAAAATTGTAATATTTTGTTTAATTGTAAACTTTTATATTCTTTAACTTCATAAAATAAAGGCAGAGCTTAGCACAAACATATAATTTGTTTAATGTATTGATAACTTCCTTTTGTTTTGGAAACAAGGTGACTTTTTTTTTTTTTTTTTTTTTTTGGGCATGTCCCAGACCTCAAATGGTTCATATGTGTCTCTGTAAGATTAGATTGGAAAAATGTGAAGACGTAATTACAGATTTGGTTGCCATGTTTTGTGCCTGTAATAACAAACCCTGTACTATCTCATAAGAGGAAATAGATGGAGTATTCTTCGTTGTGCATTATGGCCAAAACTATTATGTTATTGTCAAGTTGCCATGGTTTTATGATATGTATCCAAGCAATTATGGAAATGGAATGAAACTGGGAGTGGAAGCACTTTCTCTCTTTTACTTCTGTGTAAATCTTTCTAAAACAATATTGCAGCAATAAATGTCTTGTCTGTTTTTGTCTGATTTTGACTGAATTGTCTCTCTCTCTCTCTCTGCAGATATGAGGTCTACAGGTACAGCCCATTACTTCTCTTTCCTGTTGAACACATCAGACTATCGCATCTTGCGCATGGATGAGGATCACGACCGCATGTATGTGGGCAGCAAAGACTACATTCTTTCTCTGGACCTCCACGACATAAACCGAGAGCCCCTCATAGTAAGAACCAACACAAAACACTACATTTTCTTTATTATAAATTAATATATATATATTTTTTTTTAAATTTTTTTTTTAATATATATTTATTTTCTTTTGTATTTTCTTTTTATTCATTTATTTGCATAATAACAGCAATAATAATAATAAGGAGGGATGGATGGATGGATGGATGTTTATTTATTTATTTAATTTAAATGTATGGATGCATTTATTATTATAGATATATTGTATTTTTAATGGAATACATATTTATTATAAATGGAATATTATACATTTTATTTATTATGAATGTATGCATTTACTGTTTTAATTTGACTTAATTGCACTTATTTTTTATTATAAATACTTTTATCTATTGTTTTTTTGTATTTTTACTTTTTTACTGTTGTATTTAATTTTTTTTATTATTCATTCATTCATTTATTCATTTATTTACATAATAATAATAATAATAATAATAACAACAACAACAACAATGGATCAAGGAATTGGAGTTATTTATAGATTAATTATTTTTAATGTTTTTTTTATTATACATGTATCAATTTTTTGATACATTTATGTATTGTTTTAATTTTTTTTTATTTCCTTTATTTTTTGTTTATTATATTTATTTACTTTTGTATTTTGCTTTTTACTGTTGTTTTTTATTTTTATTTATTTATTAATTTACAAAATTAAATACAAACAGTAAAAACAAGTGTATTATGTATTTTTTATTAATTTATTATTTTTATTTTATTTTATTTTTTTCTTTTACTGTTTGTATTTAATTTTGTATTATTTACTTTATTACATTTTAATTTCACACTGTTCACCCTGTTTTGGCTTTTAGTTCCTGGACAAGCACAAGCCATAACCTAAATCACAACAGGCTCCAAGGGTCATTCCTGTATCACTGTTACTTTTTACTGATTAGCTCACAGCAATGCAGGAAACTGACTATTAAATTCTATAAAACTAAAGCCTGGATATGGGGGGAACCCTGGGGCCTTATAAAAATGCAGGGTGAACATTCCCTGGCTAGTTCAGCTCATTATGGTGAAAGGTTGTTGAGTTAAATGGGATTGTTTCTGAGATAGTGTGTCATTGTTGTGACAAATGGGATTGACCCTTCTCTCTTTTTCGTACTCTCTCTTTTAGATACACTGGCCTGTTTCCCCACAGAGGAAGACGGAGTGTGTTTTAAGTGGCAAAGACACAAACGTGAGTCCTGTCTTTTCAATTGCTTTGCTTCCACATTACTCACATACTCTGATCTGGAACGAAGTGAAAACGAAGAATAGCACTCTTGGAACCCATCAAATTACAGAACTGGAGCTAAATGTTGTCTAATTTGTTTTTAAGACCTCCAAGAATTGTTCCAGAAAGTGTTGACAATACACACAACCAGTTTCTCAGTTTACAGTTGGTCTACATTTGCTCGCAAGATATCTTTGTTTAGACATCTTAACTCAACTCCAGCCAGCTCTCACTTATGAAACTCTATGGCTTTGCATGTGACATCTGCTTGTAGTTTGGATTTTAGCTGTAAATGTCATTACAAATGCACTGCATGTATAAAACCATTTGGTCAGGGTCTACAACAAAAAAATGCTGATATACAGTAAATGAAGTGAAAGTGAGATATTCATGTTTAGGAATAGTGCTGAGGTCAAATATATGTGTTACAAACCTCAACCTTCCTGGTCAGACAACCCACACAAACACATACGCACTCATAGATATTCAGAGAAGGAAAACAGATGCTAGATCCAGCGTGAAACTAACTCAAACCAGTCAAATTCCTGGATTTGCGGACATATGGATTTGGGTGTGTGGTTTAGTGGTCTGGTAAAGAAACTTGGAGCATCACCTGATCATCTGATCATCTGCAGGGAAGGGGGTGTTTGGTTCTGCACTGGTATGGTACTTAGAGTCTAGTATGGGAGTGGGACATTGTGGGTTTTAACCACAGCTCATGAATTATTCATTATGTTGAATGATCTTGCTGTGGAATGAATCCACATGTAGATATCTAGGGATACTCTGATTTGACTCTTTTGAACTTAACTTAAGGTTGCTGAAATCAATGCCAGAGTTTAAAGACCAGGTGGTATTAGACCTGAAACATAAAAAAAAAAAACTGTTGTAAAAAACTTTACAAAAGATTTCTATTTCAAATAAATGCTTCTTCTGAACTTTCTATTCATCAGAGAAATCCTGAAAAAAATGTCACTTTCCACAAAAATATTAAGCAGCACAACTGTTTTCAACATTGATAATAATCAGAAATGTTTCTTGAGCAGCAAATCAGCATATTACAATGATTTCTGAAGGATCATGTGACACTGAAGACGGGTAATGATTCTGAAAATTCAGCTTAGCGTCACAGGTCTAAATTAAATAATATAATTAAACAGATGTTTTTAATTGTAATAACATTTTACTGTATTTTTGATCAAATAAATCTTACTGACCACAGGAAAACAAAATGAATGGCGCAACTGCATCATATTAAGTGTTATTATAAACTATCATATTACAAAGTATTCTACAGCCATTTTTTCTTAGGTCAACTACATTCAAAGTGGAGCAACCGTTTGAGAAGTAATACGTTTGAAATCAGTTAAAATGCCGACATATTTATAGCTAGCTAACTGAATACCTGAATGTGTTGGTCAAACATTAGCATACTGTAATCAAAATGTTGGTCCATTTTCTCAAAAGTGTAGGACTACATTTTAAACGTATTTAGATCTTCTTAAAGTGTATTTCCTTAGCATTTTAGCTGTGAGCTAAAAGCCAAGAAACTCACATTTTAAATTCACTGGCTTTTTAATGTCTGGTCTAATGGGTCTTTTGTTCAGTCTGTCATAGACGTGTGAAAATAGTTAACGTGATCGTTTCCTCTCTCAGGGCGAGTGCGGTAATTTCATCCGTCTGATCGAGCCATGGAACAGGACGCACTTGTACGTGTGCGGGACGGGTGCCTACAACCCAGTATGCACTTATGTCAACAGAGGACGCAAGCCAATGGTAAACAGCCTTTCTGAGAGTTGGGTAACAGGGCATGAGAGATGTGTCTTAAACATAGCGGGCACACCTGGATACCTGTGAGGCACAGGTGTTCTTACTGTATTTATAGATAGATACGCCTTTTCCAGATTTCTCCACAAATCTATCCATTACCGACTCTTATAGTCCATCAACTGTGATTTCTCACTCACCGCCCCCCTGTGTAACGTAAAAACCCTCCAGGTGTTGGCTGGCGTTCACCCTCACAGCTGCCTTCCCCAGCGCGCTATAACTCTCTCTCCTGTTTAGTCTTACTCTTTAATTGAGGAGCTTGAGTTTCTTCGCTCGAGCCAGGCATCACTCTGTGGACCCTCTTTGCCCTTTTAGGACCCTTGCTTGTACAGCTAGCACTTTGTCTCTCTAAACACAACACTTGTTCTCTAATGATGGTCCAGGGACGTTTAAAGTGAAATTAATAGAAGTCAGAAGTTGGGAATCCATTTATATTATGACTTTTTATTTTTTAACGAGCGCATGCACACACACACACACACATGTATAAAATCACACCTATACCAATACTATATATTTATGCATTTCTTAAAGGGATAATTCACCCCAAAATGAAAACTCTGTCATTATTTTTGCAACTTTGTCATCTTAAGCCAGTTTGTTGAACATTTTTAAAGGTTTTTTTTTTTTTGATCTTCTGTTTGTTTTCTGACTGATAGAATTTGAAGTCAATGTTTACTAATAATCAATGATGAACCATTTAATGAATCAACAACATTTAATTGCCTTTGTACTGCTGTTCAAAAATATAGAATTTTTAGATGGTTCTTGTCAGTGAAATAGTTACTTGTCACAAACAATAGTGAACAAATTTGTTCATATGTTGGAATTCAACCAAAGTCCATTTTAAGGAAAGTCTGTTCACTCGACGACCATATTTATACTCAGGCAGCTCTTCTGGGCAGCTCTTCTAAGCCCCATCTATTTGAAAGAGGAAATCCTGGAATCTCAAGAACTGATTGCCACACTCACATTTAAATAACACATTTCAAATCAGCAACAAAATCTGACATGAACTATCCCATAAATTATGCTTAAATAGCATTGAAATTCATGTATTTCAGACTGGAAAGAGCCAATGCGCATGTGCAGTCCTAAGCACGAGTCTCTTCCACCATATTGCCCGTTGCACTCGCTCCCACTCATAAGTAATATTGAGTGCACCATCTTTGTAAATCTAGTCTTTAATTCAACTCACTGACTCAATGATTCAGTCAGATTTTTTGTAATATTTGGAGATTAACAGCTGTAGTCAGTAGTTGTATGAAAAATATCTCCATTTAGATGTTCTTCAAAAAGTCTGGAATTGAGGGTGAGTAAATAAATAACTTCCCAGTTTTAATTCTGAGAGCTGTATTATGTAGGGAATTATGCTATGAGAGCTCCCATTATAGCGTCCCAGTATGGTGCTGGAGGTCTATTGCCCAACATAATGAATTGCCTCAACATTTCCCAGGAATTTTTAACTGGCACACATCCTTTTAATGCCCTCCGCGTGTGAATGTTGGTACAAGAGCTGAGAGGTGATGTGATATACCCCTTAACACCCTGCTCGTTCTAGACAGGAAACCTGGGTCACAGACTACGTCCACAAAGTCATCCAGCCAGGCAAACATCTCCATGTCTGTGCCAATGAGCATGACACACATCACATCTAACATGTAGAGACACACATTAACCCAAAGACATCCAGATGTGGCCAACTGCAACAGGTCTTTGGCCTGCTAGCCCAGTCTTTGCATTCAAACTGTACCCAAGACAGTATGTTGAAAGAAACACATGTGGCCGCAATAGACGTGCTGACTCAAAATGTTGATTTTTGGGTTTTTTCGAAAGCCAGCTGTGCAACCCATACTGGTCAAACCATTCGACAGCAGCACGCTACGACAACACCCTTGACTTGAACAAATCACACCACAATCCCAGACGGGTTTTGATTTACACTTCAAGATATCTAGTGCCTAATATATTTCACACACTAACCCTCTTCCGCAACCTAGTGAGCAACTTGAAAAACAGTGTGCAGAAAACCAGCCTAAGGTGCTTGCTTAGACAGTTTTGATGGTTTTAGACACTTTTTAGCTGGCGAACCAGCTAGTCCAGACTGGGGGACCAACTTGAGCAACTTAAACCACCGTAGGCTGGTTTATACGGTTTACAGGAGTTCACTGGCCAAAGCAGAAAATATATACTGAATCTAAATTAAATTATTAATTATATAAAATTGTATTATATTATTAATAATTAAATGATTTATTATTTATTATTATATTATATTAATTATATTATATTATATTAATTATATTTTATTATTGAATATATGCAGCCTTGGTGAGCATAAGCAACCTCCTTAAACCTTTTTTTTATTTATTTTTTTTTATTACCGACCCTACACTTTTGAACAGTAGTGTATGTATTTTTTTTTTTATCATGCATTGTGCTCTGTGCAATGCATTATGGGATTACTGTGACAACACACTTTAATTATATTACTTTAAGATATAATTTTTTAGAAGAATTGCAACTCACCAAGTTTTGGAACAGAGCTGCTGTTTCACTTACAAAATCATTCATAGATACACGTACATGTAATGAATATGGTTTCTCAGAAGGTTAAAGGTCACCTCAGTGCCTAGCTGAGCTTATGTCCTCTTTTTCTTTTTGGGGGAGCTGAAAGGGGGGACCATGCTTGGTAAGTGGGTAACATCATAGATCATGTGACTATGTTGTGTTTTAGACGGCCATGCATCTCCAGATGCCCCAGACCAGAGGAAGAACTAGTCGTGCAGCTGAGCCTGAAATCGTGTTTGATGAGACAGGACTACAGGTGGGACATGGATCGGGACGTCTGCTGTGAGCCCGCTGGCTCTCCTGCTGTCTAAAGACACCATTAACCTGCATGCTCTGTTCCTTAGTGTTTTTCCTGTTCTGTCTCATCTGTGTCTGATGTCTGGAGTTTTTTATTTTTTTGTTGTTGTTGTTAACTCTTTGTCATGTCTAACATGTTTTTAAAGCTTTGTTCTGTGGTTCACGCCTTGTTTTTGTTTTTTTGTGCATTTAAAGTCACTTTCTTTTAGTTTGGCTGATCTTTGTTTAATTTCTGTTCTTCTGTAATGTCGTAGCTTGTTAAATGTGTCTGTCTTTGTAGTTCTACCCACAAACCTAGCTTCTGAAGTTAATTTGTAAGATATTTCGCAACTCAAGTTTTTTCTCTGTTATTATTGCAATTTCTTTATGAATAACTAACTTGCAATACATAACTTTACCTCAATGTCCCTGCAGGAGTGAATGCTAAACACACACACACACACACACACACACACACACACACACACACTTTCAGGCAGTTGATCCAGAGCAAACACAGAAGCAGAGGAAATAATAGACCTACGTAGCTAAACATTACTCAAATACTTCAGCCGCCCTACATTTCACATCACAGGAAGAAGGGCTTGACCCTTTTGTGACCTGTACATATACATATAATACATATACATGTTTATAATAATAACAACATGGTGAGGGTGGAGAGATAAACAGCATTGGAGAAACAAGTACAATAAAATTGGCATGAATTGATGGCTAGCACATGTATGAAATTAGGCATTTGAAAACTTTTTTTAGAAATGGTTATTCTCACAAAAGTTTGCTGTAAAATATTTTGTAGCACACTATAATTTCCATTCAATGCCCCACACCTCTGCGAAACAGAAGAGTATAGGGTGTCTGATGCCAACATTTCTAATGTAAGGCACTTCAACCCGCAGGAGCTGCCAGTGCCAGGTTGTTTCTAATCTGCAGTGTTGATTTTGATAACGGGTGAAAGGGAATCTGTTAATGCTGGACAGCACTGAGTATTTTGACAGCCTTTTCATTCTCCTTTAAATGAATGTTGATAGATAAGATTAGAAATGGCTTCCACTCCTCCGTCTCCTCCTGTGACTGTAGAGGAAAATCTCAGGTTAGAAAGCTAAGGATCTGGCTCATGGCGAGTCTTTGGGGCATGTCAGCACACGCTCGTGGCAATTCCTAAATCGCACATCCAAATACCTGTCAGTCGGTGTTTCTATATCATGCCCGAGGGATGCTGGGATGGGCCGGTGTCAGTAAGCCATTCCGCCACACTCACTGTGCAGGATTAGACAGGTGTTGCAGGCTACGGGCGAGAGGAGAAGTTTGGATAGAGAAACTTTATATCTGCACATTATATTCAGAGATCCAACTCTGAGATTAGTTCATTTTGCATCATTACTTTTCTCTTTTACTGTTGTGCATCAGTGTTTTTCGTCACATGCTTAACCCTGTTGTTTTGACTAGTCCATGTCATGTTTTATAGGGATATGAGGACATATGCAAAGACTACAGGGTGTTTTTTTCTGAATTATTGACAGTAAGAGAGAGATCTAATTTTTGCTTTCATTTTCCCTTTCAGGAATACGTCTTCCATTTGGAGCCAGGCAAGGAGGATTCTGGGAAGGGAAAGTGCCCATATGATCCAAAACTGAACAGCGTCTCTGCTTTGATTAGTAAGTCCCTTCAAAATGGTGGAAAATCTGTTTCCCTTCAGAGAGTTGGGTGTTGAACGTGCAGTGTCCTGCTCCAAAAAACGCCATCTTGTATTCTTGCGAACATTTTCGCTCATTTTAATGACTAATCAGAGCTATTGCTCAACTATTGCCCTAAGAATGTAACTGGCTCCTAAGCATTGTTCTTTTTTTCCTGCATTTCATTAAGCGACACAACATTTTTCCCATGAGATTGAATTAAATGAAGAAACCATGGCATTATTGGTTGTTTCATTGGAAATGTCCAAAGCATAATTTCTGAGTAACTCTTAATGGAGAACTCAGATGGCAGTGAAAGCAGTTTATATTGAAACATGTGAATCAATGAAGTGCACGGGCTGTTTTAACAAGCCTTCTAACGATGCTTCTCACTGAGACTCTTCATGCACTACCAAACTCAACTGTTTATAGATCATTGGTAACGGGTCATTTCAGAATAGTGCTTGAGGGGAAAAAAGCTTTTCACATTTAGATATGTTCCGTACTCACAGAGAAACGGGATAATGTTGAGGAAAAGGTGGCTTTATTTTATTAGTCTCCTACATATTATATTAGGTATGAAACATAGAAATAGAGCTGCACTATTAAGCGAAATAAAACTATTGTATTTTAGTGTTTATCAAATTGCAAAATCTGTGATTGAAACATGCAGAGCATACACTTATTAAATTAAGAGTAAAGCACGTCTTGTCATGTGAGCAGCTCATGATCTGGTGTTTTCAGTCTAATAATAATAATGATGATAATAATAATAATTATAATAATAATAATAATAATTAGTGCTGTCAAATCGATTAATCAATTAGTTTGTGTTTACATAATATATGTGTATGTATGGCGTATAATTATTATGTATATATAAATACACAAAAAATATTTGCATGTACAGGTGCTGGTCATATAATTAGAATATCATCAAAAAGTTGATTTATTTCACTAATTCCATTCAAAAAGTGAAACTTGTATATTATATTCATTCATTACACACAGACTGATATATTTCAAATGTTTATTTCTTTTAATTTTGATGATTATAACTGACAACTAAGAAAAATCCCAAATTCAGTATCTCAGAAGATTAGAATATTGTGAAAAGGTTCAATATTGAAGACACCTGGTGCCACACTATAATCAGCTAATTAACTCAAAACACCTGCAAAGGCCTTTAAATGGTCTCTCAGTCTAGTTCTGTAGGCTACACAATCATGGGGAAGACTGCTGACTTGACAGTTGTCCAAAAGACGACCATTGACACCTTGCACAAGGAGGGCAAGACACAAAAGGTCATTGCAAAAGAGGCTGGCTGTTCACAGAGCTCTGTGTCCAAGCACTTTAATAGAGAGGCGAAGGGAAAGAAAAGATGTGATAGAAAAAAAGTGTACAAGCAATAGGGATAACCGCACCCTGGAGAGGATTGTGAAACAAAATCCATTAAAAAATGTGGGGGAGATTCACAAAGAGTGGACTGCAGCTGGAGTCAGTGCTTCAAGAACCACTACGCACAGATCTATGCAAGACATGGGTTTCAGCTGTCACATTCATTGTGTCAAGCCACTCTTGAACAACAGACAGCGTCAGAAGCGTCTCGCCTGGGCTAAAGACAAAAAGGACAGGACTGCTGCTGAGTGGTCCAAAGTTATGTTCTCTGATGAAAGTAAATTTTGCATTCCCTTTGGAAATCAGGGTCCCAAAGTCTGGAGGAAGAGAGGAGAGGCACACAATCCACGTTGCTTGAGGTCCAGTGTAAAGTTTCCACAGTCAGTGACGGTTTGGGGTGCCATGTCATCTGCTGGTGTTGGTCCACTGTGTTTTCTGAGGTCAACGCAGCCGTATACCAGGAAGTTTTAGAGCACTTCATGCTTCCTGCTGCTGACCAACTTTATGGAGATGCAGATTTCATTTTCTAACAGGACTTGGCACCTGCACACAGTACCTGGTTTAAGGACCATGGTATTCCTGTTCTTAATTGGCCAGCAAACTCGCCTGACCTTAACCCCAGAGAAAATCTATGGGGTATTGTGAAGAGGAAGATGCGATATGCCAGACCCAACAATGCAGAAGAGCTGAAGGCCACTATCAGAGCAACCTGGGCTCTCATAACACCTGAGCAGTGCCACAGACTGATCGACTCCATGCCACGCCACATTGCTGCAGTAATTCAGGCAAAAGGAGCCCCAACTAAGTATTGAGTGCTGTAAATGCTCATACTTTTCATGTTCATACTTTTCAGTTGGCCAAGATTTCTAAAAATCCTTTCTTTGTATTGGTCTTAAGTAATATTCTAATTTTTTGATATACTGAATTTGGGATTTTCCTTAGTTGTCAGTTATAATCTTCAAAATTAAAAGAAATAAACATTTGAAATATATCAGTCTGTGTGTAATGAATGAATATAATATACAAGTTTCACTTTTTGAATGGAATTCATGAAATAAATCAACTTTTTGATGATATTCTAATTATATGACCAGCACCTGTATATGTAAGTTGTGTTGCGTAGATGCTGCTAGCTAAATAAGCTTGATTTTCACTTGTCATTTTAAGTATGTGTTGCATTCGTTGGTTTGCATAAGTATAAAGTCATCTGAAACAGTGAAAATCTGAAACAGTCTTTTACTTTAAAAAGTATGTATAGCTAGCAACCTGAAAATTATCACGTTAGCAAAGCATCTGTGTAGAAGTATGTTAAAGAATGTTTTCCTTAGGCAATTTTAGTTTGTAAGGGTGTGGAAATCTATAGTATTTTCTGACAAAATAGTTTTAAATGTGTTGTATATTAGTTTTTTCCCCCGACTAAATGATCCCCAAACTAGCGTGTCATCAGCCAAGACCAAACAACAGCACAAAACCCCAATTTAGCAGGATGTACACAGCAGGTAATTCAGCAAAACCCTTGACTAGGAAAACAACTGGCTAAACCATCTAATCAGCACAGCTTAGCAAAGCCCACAACTAGAAAAACCACTTAGCTAAGCCAGTAAAACAATTTATCACCAGCTTACACAAGGTACGACCTTAATAGCCACAAACAAACATGACAAGGAAGCTTTTGCAAACAATTTGGCATACCAGTCCTTGAAAGAACGCTTTAGTGCTTGCCTGTCTGGTCGTATTTAACCATCACCTCATATATTAGAGTTGTTTGGTTGAATTTACAAGACGTTCTGACAGGTTGGCACCTAGACTTCCCCTAAGAATCAACAGTTTTGATCCGCCTTTGTAAAAACCGCAGACGGGCGGAGTAAATAGACTGTTAACAAACTCATTCTACATCCAGCCCGTTTCCTCTACAAACTAAACTCGTATCTCCCGCTGTACACAGAAGCAAGTGTGGGCAAAAACGGGCAGGCTCTGTGTTCTGGATTCCTCAGAGAAGGAATTAATCATGAGAGCCGCAATAGAGCTCCGCCTGGCCGTGGTTCTGCGGCCTCTCCTTAACAGCCATGGCCTCTGCCAACTACACGCTGAGACACCTGCTAAAGTGGCCTGCAACTGGGTTACACACACACACAATCACACACACACACACAAACACACACACACACACACACACACACTTGGCCTCCACACTACTTAACAAGGAACAAATTCCTCCAGAGGCAATAATAACCCCTCACATGCATAATGACCGCATGTGAGAGCCGGTGGGCATTAATCTTGTGCAGTGTATAATGCAAGTTGGCAGTTGCCATCAAGCCAAGCTTTATATAATTGGTACAGCGTTAGTGTCATATTATTAACATGTGCATAATTAGTTTATTATTATTATTATTATTATTATTATTATTATTAATAATAATGTATTTCATTTGATTAATATTTTGGTTGACTGTCCCTGTAAGTTCACTGCAAGTTGAACATTCAGTTAAAAGCTCTTAATCTGAGCCCTGATGGATCTCTTGGCACTGATGTTGAAAGATTTTGGGTGTGACTGACGTTTCTTCATAGACAGCATAAAAGCTCATAAATCAAATGCATCATTCTTACACATTTTCAGATTCTTACATTATGGCTTTCTCTTTTTATCTCTCTGTTTCTGTGTCTTTTAGATGGAGAACTGTATGCCGGGGTGTATATTGACTTCATGGGAACAGACTCTGCTATTTTCCGAACTCTGGGGAAAAATGCAGTCATGCGGACCGACCAATATAACTCAAGATGGCTGAATGGTAAACAAGTGGATATGAGTAGTTGTCTGTCTGTCCATCCATCTCTATCCATCCATCCTTTCATCTCTATCTATCCTTCCGTCTCTATCTATCTATCTATCCTTCCGTCTCTCCATCTATCCGTCTGTCTGTCTGTCTATCCATCTATCCTTCAGTATCTATCTATCTGTCTGTCTGTCTATTATCCATCCGTCCATCCGTCCATCATTGTCTGTCTGTCCATCATCTATCCATCTATCTGTCTGTGTCTGTCTGTCCATCCATCCGTATCTATCCATCCTTCCGTCTCGATCCATCCATCTGTCTGTCCGTCCGTCCGTCTCTATCCATCCATCCTTCCGTCTCTATCTATCCGTCTGTTGTATTATTCAGAATCTATGCATAAGAGAAAGTGTTTGTTGGTTGGTATTCTTTTCCCTTAAATAATCCTAATGATTCCATGTAGTGTCTCAGTTAGTATGAGAAAAGGCTGATTTAATTGTGCAAATTGTAAAATGACATTGCATGTAACATTTTCTCTCCCTCTCTTTTTCTTAGACCCTTCATTTGTCCGCGTGCACCTTATCCCTGACAGCAATGAGAAAAACGATGACAAACTCTACTTTTTCTTCCGTGAGAAGTCTTCCGAGATGGGCCAGAGCCCTAAATCACAGTCACGCATCGGCCGAATCTGCCTGGTGAGCTTAAATCTCTGACCTATAATATGATTTGATGAATACGACCCAAAGTTTGAGACATTCCATACCATCCAGCATTTCTGGAAGAGATTCCAACTACAGCCGAGAGCGAGCGAGCTGTGGTTTGTGGATACTTGACTGTAGCATTTCTGTTTGCTTGCCGCTGACGTGCCGAAATCCACACATATTTGACCTCCATGCTTACAATACGTCTCTCTATCCATGTGACCCCTGAACCTGTGACCTTTTGACCTGTCAGGTCAGCCGTTCTGAGCATGACAGAGTTTCTTTACTAGAGCGTGCTATGGAAAAGATTGCTAATTCACTAGCACCACAGCTATTTGTCCTAAGCATGGAGCTTAACCGCAAGTTCTTAATGAAAATAGTGCCAGACCACAACTGCAAATTGAGCAGGGCAATGAAAACAAACATGGAGCGGCAGGCTCGAGCCACAGGGGTAAACGCAGGGGTTTGTGGTGCATCTTCTTGGGCTTAATGTAAGCTTGTGGGTGTGTTCTTGTTTAGCTGTACTTGGGAGGGATAAATTCCTCACAAACATAGCTAAACTGTACAAAACCAACATCAATGGACCAAATTATTTATACAGTTTAAGCTTAAAAATGGCAAAATAAATCTGTAAAGGGTTTAGGCAAGTTATTTTTTTCTTCTGTGGAACTCAAAAGATGTTTTGCAGAATGTCCAGTTTTCAGTGTCATTACTCTAGTCTTCAGTGTCACATGATCCTTCAGAAATCATTCTAATCAATCATTCTTTGCTGCTCAAGAAACATTTCTGTTTATTACCAATTTTGAAAGCAGTGCTGCTTAATATTTTTATGAATTCTATGATAAATAGAAAGTTAAAAAGAACAGCATTTATTTGAATTGGAAATATTTCATAACATTTATGTATCTTTTGATCATTTAAAGCTTCCTAGTTTAATAAAAGTATTAATTACATAAAAAAAAAACCTTTCTGACCCCAAAATTTTGAATGTTAGTCTATATACAAAAGTTTTTTTTGTGTGTGTGTCTTCACAAATGAATTTGTGCGTGTACATTTTAATATGCATCTGTTCATTGAGCTGTTTCACATGTGGAACCACATGGTGGTATATGACATTACATGTGTGTTTGTGTGGGTGAGTTTTTGTGTTTATCCGCTTTCTGTTTTGTGCTTACGGGTGTGTTTATATGAGTGCGTGGTCTCTGTCATGCGGCCCCCCAGGTCTTTGTTTATGAGTCGGGGTCATGTGGTGACCTAGCATGCAAACACACCCCTGCACTCAGGGCTTTATGGATCGCACTCAGGAGAATCAGCCATTCTGCATCTCGCATCTGAACCCATCTGGTCACCATCCACCCTCTCACAAAAATCTTTAGCTATTATTATTAACAATGAGTCATGCGATCAAAGATGAAACATGCAGAAAGAGCCTGAGGTGTGATCATTCATATTGTCGTATACAACTCATTTTGCTGCATCTGTTTAAGGGATAGTTCACCCAAAAATTTAAATCTAGCTGTCTTAATTCTTCTTGAGAGAATATGTATTATTCCCAGAAACATTTCTTAAGAATGTTCTAAAAGGCAAAACTTAAGAATATGAATTCCTAAAAAGAATGTTCTTAAAATTATATAATATAATATAATAACCTCCAACTTGTTTTAAAGATAATTTTTTATAAAATTTAATAAATTTATTCGCTTCTGTCAAGCCCATTGCAACATTATTTTGAAATTTAAATGTGTGCACATTTATTATGGATAATATGGTAATCTGCAGGTAGCGCAATTGATTTTGAAGCGTTTTTCATTCAGCTGATTAGCGAGTCTTCAACAAGACCCATCATATAATCAGATAACATCAAAGATTGTCATTTTGTTTTTAAGAAAAAAATTAAATGTTCTTAAGAAAATATTGAAGGTCTTTTTCAAGAATTGTTCTTAAAGGGATAGTTCACCCAAAAATGAAAATTCTGTAATCATTTATTTGTTCCAATTTGTTTTTCTTCTGTCGAACACAAAAGAAGATATTTTAAAGAGTGTTGGTAATCAGACAGTTGATGGTAGCCATTGACTTCCATAGTAGAAAAAAAATACTATGGAAGTCAATGGCTACCGTCAACTTTCTGTTAAAGGGATAGTTCACCTATCCATTTTTGGGTGAATGGATAACATTCTCTTTAACATTCTCATGAGCATCTTAGAATTTATCTTAAGAAATGTATTAACTTCAGTTAATCTTTTCCTGTTCACAGAGGTTATCAGCTAGTTTACAGACTACTTTAATGGTGCTTTTCTGGTGTTTGTGTCCTTTTTGAAGCTTGAAAGCACCAATCCTCATTTACTGTATTACAATTATATGAAAAATGTTATTGTATTCCATGGAAGTAAGTGAAACCGGTTTGGTACTACACAATGAATAAATAATGACAGCATTTACATTTTTGGGTGAACTATCCCTTCATATATACCTCCCAAATGATTTGAAGTCGGATGATAAATCAGGATTCCTCAACCACCTCTTCCTAAAATTTGGCCGGCCATCAGACCAGATGGGTGTGTTTTGTAAATCAGATGAGGCACTTTTTGCAATCTTGTCTTCTCACAGCTAACTTTTCCTGGCTGTTTGTTCCTCACGCTCCTGCTGCGGAGGGGCTTGCCATGAATTAAATACAGCTATTTCTCCTCTCTTTGATTTTGGCTCAAACCGTGTGTATGTGTGTTTACAGAATGATGATGGTGGTCACTGCTGCCTGGTCAACAAGTGGAGCACCTTCCTGAAAGCCCGTCTCATCTGCTCAGTCCCGGGAGCTGATGGGATTGAAACGCATTTCGACGAGCTCAGTAAGTCTCCATTTCCGTTTAATCTTCAACAGATAAAGTCGTCAGTGGAAAGGCCCCATCTCGGCTCTTAAAGTGGTTTGTGTTGGCCGCAGGCCAGTAAGGGATCACTTTAGCAGTGTGTGAATGAGAAAGATCCTCTCCTGGTTAGTCAGGTTTCAGTGGCCCTGTCCAATGTCGCCCACACCCTACTACAAAACCACATGCAAACCCTCCGTCCACCCACAACATCCTGGATCCCCTAATGTGGGCCTCCAGGTCTGCATTTACACAGCGCCAGGTGACGTACCTCACCCCTCCTGCCATATGGCACCAGATTCCCCCCTAGTCCATATGCCGAGATGGATAATGGCTTATTCGGAGCGGTGTTACAGAAATCCACCCCTCTTTCTATGAACAAAAGGCTCTTTTGAGAAGGCTGAAGGTGTGGGAGATGTGCCATGAGCTGCGGAGAGACTTGAAGAGAGTTCGGATGACGTCCAGAGAGAAGGGCATGCCCTGTGGACGGATCAGGTGGACCGAAAGAAATACTGGGTCCACTAAGGGTCTCTCTCTCGCACTTATAGTCATTTCCAGACTAATTGGCCCCAGTGATGTTGGGAAACGGTGGGTTATGATCATGCTGGAATTTATTGCTGTTGCTCGCATTAAAAAAGCAGATCTGGGCTCCCGAACACAGCCGCTCAACACTTATAAACACGTTTGGCTCTTTATTAGTGGGGAGGATGTTTACACAGGCTCATGGAGAGGTGGATTTAGATGTGTGTTGAAGGAGGGATGTTCAGGCATTTTTAATATGGCAGTAAAGCTGTAGTCCATTGTGAGTTGTGACAGTCTACTAATGAACAGGATTAAGCTTTTATTAGAGTAGAGAGAGTGCTATGCTTAAGTACTGTGCCATGTTTATAATCACACTTATATTATATGGAAAGCAGATGATCACTAATATATTCACTACAGTCCAAAAGTTTAGGGTCGGTAAAAAGTTGTTAAAAGTCCCTTATGCTCACTAAGAATGCATCTATTTGCTAAAAAGCGTAATATTGTGAAATATTATTACAATTTAAAATAACTGATTTCTATTTTAAAGTCCCCCTGTGGTGAAAATCACGCTTTTAATGTCGTTTATATGTCTATGTGGTGTTTTTAATATGCTTTAAGACAAACCATGTGCAAACTCATAAGTCAACACACCATTGCTGAGTATTTTCTGCAGTCAACCAAAGACAAAAACACGGTTCGCAATCGCTGGTGCTTCTGACGTCACAAACTACCTTGTAACTAATCACGTCAACGTGTGGGTCTCTGCGCTGGTGCAAGTGAGTGGAGGCAGGGCTAACTTGCATATTCATAGAACCGTGTATACTAAATGAGGCAAGGGTGTAGAGTTACATTCAAGCTATTTTAAGGCATGAAGAATTTTTAAGGAATTTTTTTTAAATATGTCCTTTTGGTGATCAAAGATTAGTTTTAAGGGATAAAATTATTGACTACAGGGGTACTTTAATATATTTAAAAAAAATTATTTATGATGCTAAGCTGAATTTTCTTAGCTTAGCATGAATTGTCACATGATCCTTCAGAAATCATTCTAATATGCTGATTTGCTGCTCAAGAAACATTTCTTATTATCAATGTGCAAATGTTTCTGCTCTTATTATGCACAAATTATCAGTGCAAATGAATCTGTATTGTCATCATTATTCATCATAATTGATTTTCTCAGACTCTTAAAGGCCACATGGGTGGGGAATATAATGTTAACCATTAATATTAATATAAAGTTTAGTGCAATCAATTCTTGATGCATAACATCAAGTCCCATATTTTATTCATATCTTTAAATGAAAATTTTCTGTTAAGTATTATTGAGAATCTAGATCATGTAGATCTTTGCGTAGATTCTATAGAGCTTCTCATGTGACTCAGGCTTTGCATTTAGGAGATTATGGGAGTTTGAACAGTTGGAAGACGTTAAGAATTTGGCAGATTCGTCCCAGATGTCCAATTGTTTGTTTAAAAAAATGCTGTAAAGATGTGTCATTTTAAAAGTATGTGTTTTCATCCATGTTGATGATCCTTAGATATACACCATTAACTGCGTCTCTCCTGTTGTGAAGGAGGAAGGGGGAGGAAATTTGCCTTGAGTCGCCAAATGCATTGGCACAGGCATGAGAGTCTTAAAGGTGTTATTAGTTAAAAAGCATAAGAAAAATAAGGGGCCGGGACATGTTGCAGGCTTAATTTGAACCTGCATTCACGGCATAAGCACCTCAATGTGTGTGGAACATGTGCATTAACCACTATACCACAACTGTCATACTTTTTTTGCATTTGTTTGATCATGAGTTTATAGCTCTGTGAATAGCCTATAGCTCTTATAAGCCTATACCTTTGATCCATATACACAAGATGCTTCACCTGCACTATACATACATCTACTGTACACACAGATACTGTATAAAGGTTGGCAGGATGTGTGTGTGTGTGTGGCAATAGGAACCATATGCTTTGCTATCCTCTATCACTCACTTATTCCCCTACACACACACACACACACACACACACACAGACAGACACTGCACTCATAAGTGTTTATGCAAGCCGACTCTGCAAGTTTCATCATAGTGATAACATGAAATGTATTTTCTCTGAATGTTGACTGTCTTTCACCTCATGTACTGGAACAAAATTACTCAAATTAAAATGAAAAACTGAAAATATAAAAATAACTAATTCAAATACTGGTGTAGCTAATAATGTTAGAGTTTTCCACATGTATTTTAACTGTAAGGTTTATGAGAAATATCTTAGTTTGCATTTGCTAACCTCTGCTTTGATAGGTTACACACAAATAACACATCCAGTCTCAAACTGTTACATGGTCTAAGAATGAGAATATATTTATAATAGATTAAAAGAGATGCTGAAAACAAGAAACCAATCTGTTGAGTGAAATGCAGTGAGAAACTCTGAGTCACAGGAAGTTTGTCCCAAGATTCAGTAAATGCGTTTGATTTATGCACTGCAAATATTAGCAAAGTGTTCCTCCAGCTTTTTCACTGCAGTGCTGTTCTATGTTTGTGTCTTTTAGGGGATGTGTACATACAGCCCACGCAGGACACTAAAAATCCAGTCATCTATGGGGTCTTCTCTGTGTCGGGGTGAGTTTGAATGTGTCAGACGAGGTCTTTCGCCATCTGGGAACTGTAGTGAACACTGGAAGGGCTTGTTTAGCATGGGCAGTTTGGGCATTTGCCTCTGTTTTTTTCATGTTCACTTCTAAACATCGCTTTATATATTATGAACTTTATAACAAAAACGTTGTCATATTTCCCCCCCCAGCTCTGTATTCAAAGGCTCAGCGGTCTGCGTCTACTCCATGGCAGACATTCGGATGGTGTTCAATGGACCTTTTGCCCACAAAGAAGGTCCCAATTATCAGTGGGTGGCCTACACTGGAAAAATCCCCTACCCTCGTCCAGGAACAGTGAGTTTCACCATTTTATGAATCAGAATATCAATAATAAGATGGATTATTGGCACACTGGTGTAGTAATATTAATCTAGACCAGCTGTTGAAGGTTTAAACAACAAGCTCAAACTTCAGTAAGCTTCAAATCAAGCTGAAAGCACAGGTTTATGTTTTAGACTTTTAAACCATTTGGTATAGAGCATAAAGTTCGCCTTTAGTGCTGCTGCATTAGGACAGTACAGGGATCTGTTTGGCTAAAATTGGTCCCCATCATCCATTTTTGTCAGTGTCCTGGTGGGACTTTTACTCCCAACATGAAGTCCACAAAAGACTACCCCGACGAGGTCATCAACTTCATGCGGAATCATCCCACCATGTACAACGCTGTTTATCCGGTGCACAAGCGCCCCCTGGTGGTCAGGACCAACGTGGACTATGAATTCACCACCATCACTGTGGACCAGGTGACGGCCGCAGACGGCAACTACGAGGTGCTTTTCCTGGGTACAGGTGAGTTTGGAAACTACCCCGATTTTTACATATTTAAAAGTTTTTTTACATGTAAATTTACCCCGTTATATGCAATATAATATGCATACTTAAATGTAAATAACTTCAAACTAGATGTATTGTATAGCAGAGTGTTATTATATAGTATTTAATTTTTATTATTATTTTTTTAAATATTATTTTCAGTTTGTCTTTTCAATTTCTTCTCATTTTATTTAAAAAAGTTTTATATTTAAAAATAAAGTTAATGCCGTAACTGGTATCATTTGAAACATTTTAACAGCATTATATTTCTCTGCACAGGGTTATTGTAGGTTTTAATTTTTTTTATATAGTTTTTATTTCTCTTTTCATGTAATATAAATATAATATAATAATATTATTTAATATTATTTTCAATTTGTCTTTTTATTTTATTTAAAAACTTTATTTTTATACTTAAAAGTAAGGGTAATGGTATCATTTAAAATGTTTAGCAGCATTATATTTCTCCACACAATCTTGTTTCATTGCCTCTAATAGCATTTCATTTTTATTTTATTTTGAGTCATGCAAATGTATTTTAGTTTATTTTCCATTATCCCAGTTATTTTATTTTTTATTCTATTTTATTTGAGTTGATGTTTTATTATTTAATTTTTTTGTTAACATTTATAACACTGATATAGTAGTGTATAGGAGTTTTTTAGGTACAGTAACTGTCACCTTACCTTCCTGCTAAACATTTATCGAGACACTGCTGCAGGATAAACTGGAAAAAACTGACTGCAGCACCTTAAGGCTGAAGGATCACTGTAAGAGAATCCATCAACCTGCTAAACTATTTCTCTCGTCTCCTTTTCAAGCTCTCTTTTAACGTTAAAGACTCAGACTGGCTTCATTCTTTCTGTACACAGTCTCGTCATGCTGTAGGTTATCCCTTTATGTTCTTTGTGCGTCTGAGAGGCTAATGGGTTTTTAAATCAACTCTGCGTGCCCCATTGCACCTACAAGCACTCACAGGAACATCCCTAGCTTTAAGCTGCCGTCGCTCGCCTACATTCAAAGCTCAGGTTAGATGTATTGCTCCGGTTGCAATAAATCTCCAGCGACGTGCACAGAGGAATGCAACGGGCACGCTTAAATCAAACAAGTGTTTCGGTAGGGCGCAGCCACTGGAAAACCTCAGCGTTCCAGTAGAGATGGAGCCTGACAGGGTACAGCCGAGCTGAAAGATGAGCGTGCAGTGAAAACAAAAGACAAAAGGGATTTTAAAAGGAAGGGATGGTAGATGGGACGGAAAGAAAGAGCAACTCAAGTGTCTCTGAAGTCAGTGAAAGATAATCGTGATTTTATCAGGACATAAGATGTAAAGACAAAATGCTTGGAAAAATGGAATAGACAGAAAGTTGTCAGAGGAATATCATGGCACTCTGAATGTTTTTGGGTCAAAGACAGACATGCTTTGTTGTAACATGGAACTGCACTTGGAAAAAGCCAGTTTAATATGTGGTTGGCTCAGTGAATAATCTGACTGTCTTTCTATTGGCCTACAGACAGAGGTACAGTGCAGAAGGTGATCGTCCTGCCCAGAGATGACCTGCAGACAGAGGAACTAGTGCTGGAGGAAGTGGAGGTCTTTAAGGTGAGCTCTGCGCCCTGGGACTATCCTGTTGATGATTAATTGTACATACACACACACATGCATACATACACGCATACATACATACACACATACATACATACATACATACATACATACATACACACACACATACATACATACACACACACATACATACATACACACATACATACATACATACACTCACCTAAAGGATTATTAGGAACACCTGTTCAATTTCTCATTAATGCAATTATCTAATCAACCAATCACATGGCAGTTGCTTCAATGCATTTAGGGGTGCGGTCCTGGTCAAGACAAAACTGAACTCCAAACTGAATGTCAGAATGGGAAAGAAAGGGGATGTAAGCAATTTTGAGCGTGGCATGGTTGTTGGTGCCAGACGTGCCGGTCTGAGTATTTCACAATCTGCTCAGTTACTGGGATTTTCACGCACAACCATTTCTAGAGTTTACAAAGAATGGTGTGAAAAGGGAAAAACATCCAGTATGCGGCAGTCCTGTGGGCGAAAATGCCTTGTTGATGCTAGAGGTCAGAGGAGAATGGGCTGACTGATTCAAGCTGATAGAAGAGCAACTTTGACTGAAATAACCACTCGATACAACCGAGGTATGCAGCAAAGCATTTGTGAAGCCACAACACGCACAACCTTGAGGCGGATGGGCTACAACAGCAGAAGACCCCACCGGGTACCACTCATCTCCACTACAAATAGGAAAAAGAGGCTACAATTTGCACGAGCTCACCAAAATTGGACAGTTGAAGACTGGAAAAATGTTGCCTGGTCTGATGAGTCTCGATTTCTGTTGAGACATTCAGATGGTAGAGTCAGAATTTGGCGTAAACAGAATGAGAACATGGATCCATCATGCCTTGTTACCACTGTGCAGGCTGGTGGTGGTGGTGTAATGGTGTGGGGGATGTTTTCTTGGCACACTTTAGGCCCCTTAGTGCCAATTGGGCATCGTTTAAATGCCACGGCCTACCTGAGCATTGTTTCTGACCATGTACATCCCTTTATGACCACCATGTACCCATCCTCTGATGGCTACTTCCAGCAGGATAATGCACCATGTCACAAGCTCGAATCATTTCAAATTGGTTTCTTGAACATGACAATGAGTTCACTGTACTAAAATGGCCCCCACAGTCACCAGATCTCAACCCAATAGAGCATCTTTGGGATGTGGTGGAACGGGAGCTTCGTGCCCTGGATGTGCATCCCACAAATCTCCATCAACTGCAAGATGCTATCCTATCAATATGGGCCAACATTTCTAAAGAATGCTTTCAGCACCAGTATTAGTATGGTGTTCCTAATAATCCTTTAGGTGAGTGTACATACGTACATACATACATACATACATACATACATACATACATACATGCATACATACAGACATACACACATACATATATGTGTGTGTGTGTTTGTTTGTTTTTTATTTCCTGTGACAGCAAAGGTGAATTTTCAGCAGCTTTATTATTTTCTTATTAATGTTATAAACTTTAAAAACAGTTGTGTTGCTTAATATTTTTGGGGGGAATTGTGATAAATTTTTTCAGGATTCTTTGAATATAATTTATTTGAAATAAAGTAAATGTCTTTTACTGTCACTTTTGGTAAATGTAATGCATCTTTGCTGAATAAAAACATCTTAAACACACTAAACTTTGAAATGGTAGTGCATATAGATAATTATTATACTTGTATAATTTTAACAATTATAATTAGTTTATGTTATGATGGTGGCTGACTGACTCTACATTTACTCCTAATAGACAAACTACTAAAAAGTAAAGGTTAATGTACAATAAAGTTTTTATATCTGTCACTTTCAGGTCCCTACTCCCATCACAACTATGAAGATTTCTTCAAAACGGGTAAGAATTAGCTATACACTAAACCTGATCAAATGGTTCACAAACACTGATGTCTTATTAATACTGGAGGAATAACCAAACCCATAAAGAAGATAACAATAAACTGATTTAAGTTAGACATGCAGCTGCTGTCTAAAAATGATCCCCTGTAATTCATAAGCAGCTTTCATAGAGTATGTGGATTACAGTTTTACAGATGTATGGAGATAAAAATGTAAAAATCTTTCATCTTGATTGGGATTGTTGGCAGATGTGGTATGACATCATTACTAGGCCATAATTTAAACCTTAGTTCTCCAAGATTTAAAACGGCTGATCCTAAAAACAGAAATGCTAAGTTTCCAAACGCTGGAGAAAAAAGCTCCATTATCAGAACAGGCTTGAATTTGCAGTTCCAACCCTGTACACTTCTTTAATTCATAATGTTAGAGGCGAGACAGAAGATAATGTATCACCCTCAGCTTTCATGATCAGATTATGGGTGTTTACACTTGTAGTTCAGTTCTCTTGGTTCATTTGATACATTTCATCCAAAGGGAGAATACGAATGGAAACAACTACTAAAGAATTTTTTACTTTGTTGCAGCAACAACTGTATGTGGCGTCTGAGGTGGGCGTGACACATCTGGCTTTGCACAGGTGTGACGTCTATGGCGAGGCCTGCGCAGACTGCTGTTTGGCTCGCGACCCCTATTGTGCCTGGGATGGCAAGTCCTGCTCTAGATACTCAGCCTCGCAGAAGAGGTGAATATGCACTTCAGGAAGACAAACCGGTTCACATCAAAGATCACATTCCAGTCATGAGCATTCATAAGAATATGATCCTCATTTACAGTCACATCCTCCTGATTTTTGGGAACATTGCGCATTGAATGTTGCTTTCATGCGGTCAGAAGCATTAGTCATTCTGGGCAATTTCTGGGGAAATTAGTTTTTCACCCAAAAATGAAAATTACCCCATGATTTACTCACCTTCTTTCAGACGAATACAATCGGAGTTATATTAAAGTCCTGGCTAATCCAAGCTTTATAATGGCAGCCCAAAATTTGAAGCCCAAAAAAGTGCATCCATCCATTATGAAAGTACTCCACACGGCTCCGGGGGGTTAATAAAGGCCTTCTGAAGCGAATCGATGAGGTTTTGTAAAATACCGCCTTCCATATTCAACTTACGGAAAAGCGTAACTGGTTGATTACAGAAGGCGGTCTGCCGGAAGCTAGATATAAGTTTTAAATCTGGATATTTTTCTTACACAAACCCATCGCCTCACTTCAGAAGGCCTTTATTAACCCCCCGGAGCCGTGTGGAGTACTTTTATAATGGATGGATGCACTTTTTTGGGCTTCAAATTTTGGGCTCCCATTATACAGCTTGGATTAGCCAGGACAATTTTTTTTCATATAACTCTGATTGTATTCGTCTGAAAGAAGAATGTAATATACACCTAGGATGGCTTGAGGGTGAGTAAATTATGGAATCATTTTCATTTTTGGTTGAACTATCCCTTTAAGTTGTTTGAGACAAACAGTTGTCTGTATGGACCTCATTTGCAGAAAGATGAAATCCCAAAAAGACACATTGAACTTTTCTCTCTCTACTGAACTTTATACATAAGCATTCAACCTGTCATATCTTTACCGTGACGTATTTATGTAGTACATTTTTTCAAGTAGTACATGGTGCAACATTGTTTGGGTTGAAAAAAAACCTAAAAGTAGAGTATGTTAAAACCGAGAATTGGATGCTAAATGTGCTATTCAGATGAGCTGCCCACTAAAATGTTTTCCCGTAATATATTTTCATACTTAATCAGATACAGGTGGAAATACATTTCTTATCTTGTCATATTGGCTTCCTTTCAGACGCAGTCGGCGACAGGATGTCAAATACGGGAATCCCATACGGCAGTGCAGAGGATACAATTCCAACAGTAAGCTACTAGCATAATTCATATTTGTAAATACAGAAATGTATTATGTATAATATCAATAGATTTAGTTCAGTCTGTTTTGTTTGTGAATATAGATCTGCCCTACCTAAGTATTTTGTATGCACAACTAATTTATCTGTAAATCATCAGTTCATGAATTCAGCTTTACTCACTTTGATTAATTTGTCATGTGTTGTTTATATAAATTAGGCATATACCGTCTGTAAAATTTAGTCATGCTTTCTTTATACAAGCCTAATGAGCAGTTAACAGAAAGAATCACTCTGCTGTGATCTGAATTTGTTGTTGCGTTGAGTTTATTTACATGACCTCAGTTTGACTGACAGGACTCTCACATTCTACTGGCTCTGCCGTATTAATTCATGGCCAGCTCTTGTTTTCACTCTAGCGCTCTGTTGAAGTGTATGAGAAATGACGTGTTGTTCTTGTTGTCCAGCCAATAAGAACACTCTAGAGTCGGTGCAGTACGGGGTGGAGGGAAGCAGCACGTTTTTGGAGTGCCAGGCCAGATCGCCTCACGCCGCCATCAAATGGCACCTCCACCGAGACAACAGCGATAGGAGGAGAGAGGTGAGGACACATAACACATTTATACACATATATATATATATATATAAGTCTCAGCATTCATTACTCGCACGCCCAGAAAGCCAAGTGTCAAGATGGTCGTCTTGAGCTTGAACGGACAAATTCACGCAAAAATATACAAAAAAAAATGCCTGTATCCTACTAAACAGAGAATAACAACACATGTATCAGTATATTGGATCTGTGCATTAGTCTTAAAGTGACAGTATCCTAATAATCCTGCTGCTGCCTGTGATTTTAATGTTAATCAAACAACAAAGGACAAAGAAAAAAATCACTCACTGCTCTTGGCTGAATAACTTTATTAAAGGATTAATAATTTACAGTGAAGACTATCCAGTGTTATTTTACCTGAAAACTACGAGATGCACAGTATGTAAGAAAGCTTTTGTAACATGTCTTTACTGTAATTTTTGGTTAATTTAATGCATTCTTGCTGAATAAAAGTATTCATTTATTTCCAAAAAGAAAAAAAATCTTACTGATCCCAAACTTTTGAACGGTAGTGTATAATGTTACAAAAGCTTTCAGATAAAGGCTGATCTTTTGAACTTTCTATTTGTCAAAGAATCCTGAAAAAAATGCACACAAATGTTTTCAACCTTGATAATAATACATCATTTATTGAGCACCAAATCAGCACATTAGAATGATTTCTGAAGGCTCATGTGACACTGAAGACTGGAGTGTAATGATGCTGAAAATTCAGCATTGCATCATGTAAATGAATTACATTTTAAAATATTCAAATGGAAATCAGTTATTTTAAATTGTAATAATATTTCACAATATTACTGTTTTCATTGTATTTTGGATCAAATTAAATGGCTTGGTGAGCATAAGAGACTTATAAAACATCTTACCGATCCTAAACTTTTCAACACGTGTGTATAAAATGCGTATTAATATTAATGATATGTATTAAATAAATTATATTACACACATACACACACATATATATATATATATATATATATATATATATATAAAATATACTTATGCTGTCAGCTATCAATTAAGTAATCTCAATGATGCATACAAAGTTAATTGCTTTATTAATCATGGCACTTTTTTCCGTGTGTTTCTCCAGGTCCGCACCGATGGGCGCGTGTTGAAGACAGATCAAGGCTTACTGCTGCGTTCCCTCCAGTCCTCAGACTCTGGCATCTACGTCTGCACGGCCACTGAGAAGAACTTCAAGCACACCTTGGTCAAACTTCAGCTGGTGGTCTTGACCAACCAGGCCGTCAACAACATCCTGGTGGAAACAGGCCGCCCAGCAGTCTCTCCGCTCCAGTCCAGCGCCTGGACCCCCAGCGCCGGACAATACAAAGACCTTCTGACCATCCTCAGTCAACCCGAGATGGGCCTTATAAACCAGTACTGCCAGGACTATTGGCAGTACGGAGACCCACTGACGGGGGTCATCAAGGACAAAGACCTCAAAGAGCTGAAGGAACAGAAGAAACCACGGAATCGCAGACATCACGGGGACGAAGAGGAGACATGAGGGGGTTTTCCACCTCCTCGTCCTATAGGAAAGACTTCTAAAAGAGGAAAACCTGGAAAAAAAAAAGAGAAACTTCCAACAAATGAAACCGAACTTTGCAAGAAACAAACGGAATTCCCTTTTAACACGTAAAGATGATATCATACACAGTATTTATTATAGGTTGTATATAGTACCATTCTGTGGATTTCTTTGTACTTAAATAGAAAATGAATGCTCTTTGTGTATAAGTACCTAACGGGCAAATATTATTGTAATATTTTTATTGTCACAACGTCAAACGAAACAAAAAAAATCTCCAGTTTCCATCTTCCAGGCATTGACGACTCGTGTATATTGACATAAACTCATAGACTATGAACTATGTTGAAATGATGGGTAAGGAACGAGCGACTGGGGACGAATCTGCCCCTTGGACTCTTCAACAGAAAGACAGACAAAGACGAGGCAGGAGGCGGTGACATCATGCTCTTCACCACTAGTCCCACCCCTAAGTGCATTCTGGTCCCTCATTGGTTACAATGATACACCAGCTCATATTGTCTTCCTAATGTCACTCTATATGCACAACACGTCTGTTTTCATTGCACAAATCAAGTTTCATAGCACAATTTTGTTTTTGTGAATGGACTGGATTGAGTTTTGACTAATGTAAAACAGCTGCTGAGGGCTCTTAGTAAGCTTTTATTGTTTTATATGCCACTTTTGAAAAGACTAAAAGCACAAACCAACTTGCACCACAATGATGTCATTATCATATATGTCCAGGTCATATTTTACCCTTTAATTTTTTTTTTCATACAATAAATGAAGCCATTAGTTGAAAGCGTTATTTTCATACAAGCATAGTTTCCCCCATATTGTATTTAATTTTTCTGTATTACACTAAAATGTAGTAGAATTTAAATTGGCACAAAAGCAAATGCAATTATTTTATTTTATAATTAGATTTGAATGGGGAAATGTGCTGAAAATATTGTCACAATGCAAAACTCTTAATGGTACTAAACTAAGCAAGTTCTTTTTAACTTCGGGGTGAAATATGATCTGGACTGGATTTGTGAGATTCAGCCAATTATGGCACATAACCTAAATATGAATTTAAATAAACTGGTGAAGACTACAATATTATAAAAGACACATCCTGATGTGTGACAATGGCTGCATTCATTTTCAAAATGTGTTCACACTGTATAGAGCATTTTATCATGGTTTTAAACTACTCGAGGTCTTGGGAAGCTGGCTTTCATTGTGTGCATGATTTATGTAGTGGTATTGTAATTACGGAATTAAAGCTAGCTGCGTTACAGTTCTTTCTGTTGATATATTTTTATGGTAAGGTCAGTTTAGGGCAGTGTCTTCCTCTGAGAGGCTTATACATGCAAAACAGAGGGCAACTATTCACATTAAAACGATGACAACCGCTGTTTCCTCAACAGTCGATGGTATTGTTACGTTCCCTGCAAAACACATCGAGAGACAATGGTTGTACAATTTCTTGGTATTTTTAAGATGTGTCTTTAGAAATGTTTGTGTTTTTATTTTGTCATCAGTTTGAGACTAAATGCACAGGTGATGTTACTGTGATAATTGTGTAAATGATTTTCTTTCCCCTCTTGCTGTTGCTAACTAATAAATTAAAGCTCTATATTTTATAGTAATTCAACTGTTAATTTTTTTTCTTTACCCCGTGGAATGGTTATGATTTGTTTTTGTGGAAGAATCCTGCACTGACAGGACTGAGAATGGATTTGATAGCATATCGCCTCTGGCTTGCTCAGTTAGGGACACTAAATTTTCAAATAAATATCCAAATAAATTTAATTACTAAACTAAATTATATCAACTACATTACTTGAATATATACTCACCTAAAGGATTATTAGGAACACCATACTAATACTGTGTTTGACCCCCTTTTGCCTTCAGAACTGCCTTAATTCTACGTGGCATTGATTCAACAAGGTGCTGAAAGCATTCTTTAGAAATGTTGGCCCATATTGATAGGATAGCATCTTGCAGTAGATGGAGATTTGTGGGATGCACATCCAGGGCACGAAGCTCCCGTTCCACCATATCCCAAAGATGCTCTATTGGGTTGAGATCTGGTGACTGTGGGGGCCATTTTAGTACAGTGAACTCATTGTCATGTTCAAGAAACCAATTTGAAATGATTCGAGCTTTGTGACATGGTGCATTATCCTGCTGGAAGTAGCCATCAGAGGATGGCTACATGGTGGTCATAAAGGGATGGGCATGGTCAGAAACAATGCTCAGGTAGGCCGTGGCATTTAAACGATGCCCAATTGGCACTAAGGGGCCTAAAGTGTGCCAAGAAAACATCCCCCACACCATTACACCACCACCACCAGCCTGCACAGTGGTAACAAGGCATGATGGATCCATGTTCTCATTCTGTTTACGCCAAATTCTGACTCTACCATCTGAATGTCTCAACAGAAATCGAGACTCATCAGACCAGCCAACATTTTTCCAGTCTTCAACTGTCCAATTTTGGCAAATTGTAGCCTCTTTTTCCTATTTGTAGTGGAGATGAGTGGTACCCGGTGGGGTCTTCTGCTGTTGTAGCCCATCCGCCTCAAGGTTGTGCGTGTTGTGGCTTCACAAATGCTTTGCTGCATACCTCGGTTGTAATGAGTGGTTATTTCAGTCAAAGTTGCTCTTCTATCAGCTTGAATCAGTCGGCCCATTCTCCTCTGACCTCTAGCATCAACAAGGCATTTTCGCCCACAGGACTGCCGCATACTGGATGTTTTTCCCTTTTCACACCATTCTTTGTAAACTCTAGAAATGGTTGTGCGTGAAAATCCCAGTAACTGAGCAGATTGTGAAATACTCAGACCGGCCCGTCTGGCACCAACAACCATGCCACGCTCAAAATTGCTTAAATCACCTTTCTTTCCCATTCTGACATTCAGTTTGGAGTTCAGGAGATTGTCTTGACCAGGACCACACCCCTAAATGCATTGAAGCAACTGCCATGTGATTGGTTGATTAGATAATTGCATTAATGAGAAATTGAACAGGTGTTCCTAATAATGCTTTAGGTGAATGTATATGATAATTGAAATGAGCTGATGACATCACCATTTTCTCCAGAGCGGCTGTACAGCCGAATCAAATTCTGTTCATTATTTTCCTGTTTAACACTGTAAAGCTGCTTTGAAACAATCTGCATTGTAAAAAGCGCTATATAAATAAAGTTGACTTGACTATAAGGCAGAGAAACTGCAAATAATATTTCACTATTATAGCCCTTGAATGCTAAAAGTAGACTTACGCCATATGACTTGCATGTTATAGTCTTAGCTTTGCGTTAGAACAGACCACAATAAGCAGTTAAATTAGATTTCATGAAAGCGAAGCATCTTGCAGTGAGATTTCAGCAGCATCTTGTATAAACGTACTTTATATCAATTTGAGCCTGTAGGTCGTCAATGACACCTAGTGTTCTTCTACGTCAACTACATACAAGGTGTGTTTTTAAAGTGCATTTAGCAGATGCTTTTACCCAAACTGTACATTACAGAAACAATCGACTCATGTTCAGGGGCAAAAATGATGTTTGTCAGACTCAAACCAGCCAATCCTACCATTTATGTTGAAAAATCCTTGAAATTCACTTGAGAAGCAACACTGATTAACTGACAAAATTCATACTGTCTGTTAATGGTTAACCAGTTAATTATGAGCATCCTTAATTCCGAGTTTCCAACTTGCAAGTCCGACTTTACAACTCGCAATTCCGAGTTTATAACCCGTAATTCTGACTTTTTAACTCTCAATTCGGACTTTATATATTATAAACTAGGAATTTCGAGAAACAAATTCTTTTGAGTTTGTCAGAACATTGGTGTATTTTCTGTGGAGTTAGGATACTTGCGAGTCACGGTTAATGAATATCGTTGCCTAAAATAGCCTATGTTTATATAAACGTTTAGACTTATAAGTGACTTGTCATGCAGCAAACGTTTCAAAATATCTTAAATTACTCATTCAAAATTCAAATCTTTTAACTGATAGTATTAATCAGTCACAATTCTTACTGTCGGTTAATGGTTAACCAGTTAATTATGAGCATCCATAATTCAGAGTTTATAACTCGCAATTCCGAGTTTGTAACCAGTGTTGTTTCTACGATAACAAATGCAAACTTACCAATCTGATACTTTCTGGTCCAGTTGCGCTGGCAAAGCTGATCGATCAGATTCAGGCTCAAATTGATAAGGTAGAACCGACATTATCATCCGTCAATATTGCTTTGCTTTGGGAGCTGATGTTCCAAATATGGTAAGAAGCGTGACATTTCCGTCAGACGCATTAGGTCTTCGGGCCAATCACAATGCACTGGAACGCTGGCCAATCAGACCACACGACGCTTTTCAGATCGATGAGCTTTGATACCCCTTTTCCAACATGAACCGGGTGCTAGTTCAGAGCTAGTGCTACTGCCAGTTCGGAGTTGGTTCGACTGACGAGCATTCTAAGAACCGGTTTGCTTTTCCATGGGCTAGAGAGCCACCACAGAGCCAGGTCTTACGTCACTGTATACGTCTCACCTTTCTCAGCAAGCAACGCTAGTGAGGCAGTGGGAAACACAAACCCACCAGGCTTATTCGAGATGCATCGGCACTTGGCAGACCGATCAGCGTATGACATCAAAGAATCATCAAGAGTGATTCAAAAGCATAAGGAGTCGTATGCTCTTGCTATACTTTGATGTCATACAGCAATTGGTCTGCGCAGCGCCGATGCATCTATCAATCAACAATGGCTTAAGTTGCGTTACTATTGATGCACATGGCTTTGCCAACCTACATCGGCATCAAAACACAGTGAATCCAAAGCATTCGCCGTAATTTATATAGACGAAGATTACAATCGAACAGCTATTAGCTCGATTAGCTGCTATTTCAAAAATGGTTGTCACAAGTTTGTGTTCGTCTTGTTGGTCACGGTAACCCTGCCCCCAGCCGCTGACGCAAGCGGTTCTTACTACTAGACCAGCAATGATTTGGTGCTACTTAAGAACCACTTTTCCTGGTTCAGAGCTGGTGCTTTGGGTGTTGAAAGACAAAGAATCGATTTGAAACTAGGCTCTGGCTCCGAACCAGCACCAGCACTGCCTTGGTGGAAAAGATGAGACTTGTTAGCCCATTTTAACGTTTGTTGAGAATCTCATCTCTATTGAGCTTTGCCTTATGAGGCATGTTTGTTAAACCATTTTGTTAAGCTTTTGTTAAATCACATTCAATTATATGCAGCACTATGGGTGTAAATTTCATCGAACAGTTGGAAGGGGACACAAATAAGGATATGTGTGGCATTTTTCTGAAAAATTATCTTATGTATTTCGTTTCTCTGTCATTTTATCTGACCAACAACACAAAGCAATATTTGTTTAAATATGAGTTATCATAGGTTCACCACGCAGTAATATAATTATTAAATTATCTTGGTTCTTCCACATAGCATTGAGCAAAACCTCACAAAATTAGCCTAATATCAGTTCACACATAGGCTTATCGCAGTGTTAGTTGTGGTGGGTGACTTACAACAAGCTACCAAACAATAATCAATAAAATAACGGAAATACATCAGTATCATAATTTTTGTCATTGCTAATTTTAATAACTCAGCATTGTCTGTATTAAAGAGAAATAAAATCACTTCATTCAATGTTTTGTGAATAAAATAGCCTTGACAAACTACTTACTGGAGTTCCACAACTACTGAAAAACTTTGTTCGCTCCCACTGGACTAGGTAGGTGAGGTGCGCGGTGGACCAAAGCACTGTGAGGCAAGAGAAGGGGAACTCAAAATGTTTCTAAAATTGAAACAGTTTTTGCCACTTTTGCGTTTTTATTGTTTTACTACTTACACATTTATTTGTTTTATTTACATGTATTATTATTTATAATACACAATGTGTTTTTTAATGATATTTTTAAGGGGGGGGGGACAACCCTCAGACGATTTACGATTGACTGTTCAATACTGTTCATATTTACATTTAAAAAGCAGACATAAAAGTAACTTAAAAGTTACTTTCCTTAGTAACTAATTACTTTTGATATACAGTAATTGGTAAAGTAATTCAAACTAGTAACTAACTAATTACTAATTTTCAGTAACTTGTCCAACACTGCTTATAAGCAACTTATGCAGCAAACGTTTTAAAATATCTTGAAAAATTACTTAAATTACCTAAATCAGGCCTACTTTTCTGACTCGCAAATCAGACTTTATAACTCGCAATTCAGAGTTTATATATAAACTAGGAATTTCAAGAAACAAATTATTTTGAGTTTGTCAGAACATTGGTGTATTTTCTGTGGAGTTAGGATACTTGTGACTCACGGTTAATGAATATCGTTGCCTAAAATAGCCTATGTTTATATAAACGTTTAGACTTATAAGTGACTTGTCATTCAGCAAACATTTTAAAATATCTTAAATTACTTTAAAAATGACTTCAATTAGGCCTACTTTTTAAATTGTTTAACATAGTAATTAATCAGTCAAAATTCTTAGTCAGTTAATGGTTAACCAGTTAATTATGAGCATCCATAATTCTGAGTTTTTTCATGTTTCCGAAATTCCAAATCGGACATTTACAACTTGCAAGACGGACTTTACAACTCACAATTCCGAGTTTATAACTCGTATTTCTGACTCTATATATAAACTAGGAATTTTGAGAAACAAATTCTTTTGAGTTTGTCAGAACATTGGTGTATTTTCTGTGGCGTTACGGTTAATGAATATCATTCCCAGTAAAGACATGCTACAGCCTGTTGCTGCATTGTTGTTCTCTGGGCATCCCGGGCATCACATTAAGGCGGAAAAAGATTTCATCATCACTAGCCTCTTTTGTCTGCGTCCCCCCAACAGAAAAACCTCTGTCTCTCTTATCTGATAGCTCCCATGATTCCCAGTGCCAGTGGTGGGCACAGTCGCATCAGTCAGCAGTGACGGGCTGTTCTCACCCACCGGGGTGATGGATGATTATCAGAGTGAATAGTTGAACACACTGAGGATAGAATGGCTCAGAAACCCACATGCTTATCTTCCCGACCCATCTCAGAGGGGGAAGCGGTGCCATCCTTTCAACATGCCATCATAGGCTGTCATTATTATGGAAAGGCCTCTATTCATGCTTAAAAAGTCTTTTGTTCACTGTTTCAAAACCTCTTTATCGGTCCGACATAAAGGCTTATATTTTATCGATTATGTTTTGTCCAAGCAGATGTTTTAAGAATTGTAGCACCCTGGTGAGAAATGAAAGCTTAGAAAAACACATTTTATGTAACCTGACAAGTCTTGAAGGAGATCAGGAGAAACATTTGCTGGTCTTATCAGGGTGTGAGATCAGAGACGCGGAGGCTTTTTGAGAAGAGGGACCAGATAAAAGGGTGAGATGACGAATGTAGGGTGAATAGAGTACAGGACGTCATGTTTGTAATGTTTTTTGGCCTGGACAGGACAGTGAGTCGGCCAGCACAGAATCTGATGTCATTAACATCCTCTAAAGTTGTTTAGATGCAGATGATAAATGTGGGTTCATCCTCAAACTTTCAAATAGCCTAATGTCATTTGAGGTGTAGAGATGCATTTGGAAAGAATAAAATCTTCTCAGTAACAGAAGAGAGAGTGAAGATTGTGCACTTATTGTTTGGTTGATTTTCTTTGTCATGAACTTGGTTTTCTTTACAGATCAATTGTGTACTAAATAATGTGAACCAGCAGAGGGCAAGCTTTACTAAGCCTCTAGGTTGCTTTCTTTCTGATATACTGCAGAGTATGCTATTATAGGGTTCTGCCATTTATGGAAAATTTAAATATAAAAGTCTGTAATATGCATATGGATTTTACAATTATTTTGCTCATATCGGTGCAACTATCAGAACCTGCAAAAGCCTTCTCTGCTGGAGTAAATTTTTAAAAATCCCCTTAACTCTTTCTTTTTATCTTTATGTTTTCAGTCGCTTTCGGATTTTAAATTACTTTTTATATTATATTACACAAAATATGTTATAATATTAAATGTTACACAAAGACCTGAGATAATTTTTTAGGGCATTATAGTGGCGAAAAGTTTAACCAATCAGAATTTATTCCTGATGTTTACAAGCAAAGTAAACTCCACCCCTTAATTATATTTAAAAGGTGTTACTCATGTGCTATTTGAAATGTCCTACTTCCCACTTCTGAAGTCGTGATTACGAGCTCATTGCATTCAAGTGCTATATGTAAATATATACAGCTCTGGAAAAAATTAAGAGACCAATCCAAATTTTTCATCTCAATTTGTATGGCAGCCATTCCATTCCTGTGTCTGTTGAATTCCAACACAGGCACACCTCATTCGGCTTAATGAAGTACTGATTAGGTGATCACCTGAACCAAATCTTATTTAACAAGGGAAATTATAGTGATCGGCACTATTCTCTTGCAATAGCTGGATGGCAAAAACAGTGCTAGTAGTACCTTAAAAGTAATTGGAATCAAATAATAACTATTGACTATGCCAAAAGTTTTGAGTGAGGAAAAGGGTTAAATTATGGATTTACTAGCAGAGGGATACAGTGAGCCTTAACATTTTAAAAACAGCAGTTCAAAAGAACAGGGACAACAAAGCTATACAGACCAGCAGAGGGCGAAAACGACTCTCCACCGTCCGGAATGACTGCCAACTCATTCCAATGTCACTCAACAACCACAGGGTGACATTGTGACCTACAAAAAGAACGGCAAACGGCAGCTGGGGTGAAGTGCACAGGCTCCTAGGGGCATGGCTGAAGTTGTGCAAAGCTAGAAAAAAGCCCTTCATCAATGAGAAGCAAAGAGGAGCCAGGCGGAGGTTTGCAAAAGACAATAAGCATTGGACTGTAGAAGACTGGATTAAGGTCATCTTCTCTGATGAGTCCAATTTTCAGCTTTGCCCAACACCTGGTCGTCTAATGGTTAGACGGAGACCTGGAGAGGCCTACAAGCCACAGTGTCTCGCACCCAATGTGAAATTTGGTGGAGGATCGGTGATGATCTGGGGGGGCTTCAGCAAGGCTGGAATTTGGGCACATTTGTCTTTGAATCATGCCACGTACAAGGTTGTCCTAGAAGAAAACATGGTTCCTTCTGCTCTGACAATGTTCCCCAAATCTGAGGATTGTTTTTTCCAGCAGGTTAATCAAGGTGTGGATGGAGGACCATCAGATCAAGACTCTACCATCACAATCCCCAGACCTAAACCCCACTGAAAACCTCTGGAATCTGTTTGAGGAAGATGGATGGTCACAAGCCATCTAACAAAGCAGAGCTGCTTGAAGTTTTGCGCCAAGTCACCCAACAGCAATGCTAAAGACTGGTAGATAGCAGGGCAAGATGCATGAAAGCTGTGCTTGAAAATCAGGGTTATTACACTGAAAACACTGCATCTTTTTTGTTATTTTGACCAGTTGTCATTTGCTGCAAATAAATGCTCTAAATGACGTTTAGTTGGAATCTGGGAGAAATCGTGTCTGTAGTTTATAGAATAAAACAATGTTCATTTTACGCAAACACCTAAAAATAGTAAAACCAGAGAAACTGATAATTTTGCAGTGGTCTCTTAATTTTTTTTCCAGAGCTGTATGTAAATTTGCACCAACAAGACAAGGCAATGTAGCTGTAGCTCAAAAAAAAAAATACTATTGAAAAATAGCAATCATTCTACCCTCCACTAAGTTCATGGCTGACACAACTCGGGAACTTGGGTATACCAAAATTATCCCTAAGCCTCCCAGTGTCGTTTTAACTAGGAAAATATTTAAGCTAACACCGATAGCATGTGAAGGCAGCATTAAAGGTGCAGTATGTAAGAATGACAGCTAGTGGTTGAAATGGGTACTGCAGTCCAAATTCCAAGTATTGTTTGCCTTGCCCCCTCCTTCTCAGACTCAACGCCCTGGGTTGCCAGATTGAGGTCAAGCACAATTGACAATGGAGACTTGCACACTGTACTGATTTATGATGAGCTGATATCGCATTTTAATATGCTCCCGTTCATAGAGATTTTTAGATGGGTGCTGAGGCTTTTTTTAGGTGATTTCTGACCCATGCAGTTTTCTGACCCTGGCAACCTGTGGTGGCGAAATACTATTGGGTAAATTGGCAACATGCGGACCAAACCAAAAACAGACATTTCGACACGGAACGCACATTTCAAAGTAAAATAACTACCGGTTTGGTTTTCAGAGAAAAGAGTATGTGAACTCAGCATGTTTCCTCAATATCTGAACACATATTATGGTATTTTTATTCATTAGTACAGTCAAAAACTTACATAAAGCACCTTTAATGGCATTAACAGCATTGAAGGCCTAGGCTTAAATGCACTCTGGTGCATATAATCTCTGGAATTATATTGCCATTCATTATAACTTTCCCTTTCCCATTCTCCCAATGCCATATACAAAATCCACTTTGCAAATCAATTTCTTAGCTTCCTTTCACTTTTTCTCTGACATAGGACATAGGTAGCATTGGACAAGTATTAATAGAGGTCGATGTTGAGAAGAACAGTGTAAACTATAACACTAGGTAAAGATGTCCCTTGTTGAGACTGACACAACATCCCTCCATGCCAAATAATCACTCAAGAAGCTCTGTGCAAATGAGCCCACTGCATGCAGGCAGTATTCCAATACTGTTCATGTGACTGTCTACTAAAATAACTTGAGATGAATCGTTTTCTCTGCAGTTTTTTACAACATCATATTTAAAGGTGTCATAAACTGCCTTATCTTTTATCTTTTTTAAACTGTTGTCTGAGGTCAATTTATTAGATTTGTGTGGTTTTTACATTCAAAAACATCATAATGAATAAGTAACAGGCTATTTTCTACCCTGGTTTTGAGCCTCTCTCCTGGAACGCTCTGTTTTTATGGGCTTGCCGCATTGAAGACTTGGAAGTAAACACCCACTGCTATGATTGGATAACAGTTTTACATATTATAATTAGTTTCTACTCTCCTGTCAGTACACGTGGGGAATTGTGGAAAAATGGCAACCGGAATGATTTGCCCATGTTCGACCCAGAGTCTGATCCCGAATCGCAGGACAATGAACCAAGAACACCTCAAATACAAAGGATATTACAGCCTGTGACAGCTATCCTTCTGTGACTGATTAGACACGTATACATAATCAGTAGATATCAAACGATCTGTAACAATGCAATACAATCACATATAAAACACATGTTTTACTCACATAAGTGTGTTGCACCATTCCTGTCAGATCCAATATAGAAGGCACAGCATCGTGTTTTAGTCTCAATATGTCTGCAAATCCAGTCTTGACCTGTGTCTTGATAACAAACGATTGCGGTGAAATGAAGCAAACAAACGTGCAATGTCTTCCCCACATGAGTTGGAACTTCCTTAAAAACATTCCTAATATTAGAATCGAAGGAAGCTTATGCAGGGACTGTGTTCTTCCACAACCAGGCAAGGCGCAGTATCTCGCTATCTTCGGCATGTTTATTGCTCGGTAGCACGATCCGTTTACCTCCACGAGTCGGTGGGCTGGGCTACAGAATCAGGCGTACTTATAGACCTTCCGTATTTGTGACCGGAAATACGCAATCGACGTGGCAATCTTCTTCCTCACTGTCAGGGCAACAGGTAAACAAATGGCGCAAGCAACGAGCAAGAGTTATTGTAGCTTAGCGGGCTGTTCTTGTTATTCCCAAAAGCAGCCATATCTGTTGTTTCATTCCTTCCCTGTTGATGGTGCAGTTTGACGGAAATGGATTCAGGCTATCCGGCGGGATAAAGGACCAAACTTTCCTGCTCGTGTCCTATATCCCTGTAAGCAAGCGGCATATGACGCACATCTGTGGGGAAATATAAAACGAATATTTTTTAAACTAATATTTAACTTATATTATTTATATTACCATTATTTACTGATATCTATTTAAATGTTTACTAAAATAAACACGCATGCTTAAATGGAGGTTTGAGCCTCGTTTATATATTTTTTATTTTATAGTTTTTTCTGTTTCTTCATGTAATCACAGACAGACTCGATGATGGTGAGATCAGATCATACCGGCTGCTGTCAGACTTCTTGTGCATAAAAAACAAAAAAATCTGACTGGATTATTACAATTAATTGCAAAATGAATGTTTGGAAATGTAACTGATATTTCCTACTGACACACTACAGTAAAAGATATAAATAACTGGCTTAAAAACATTTTTCGTGTGAAAATACCAACGTGCCTAAGACTTTTGCACAGTACTGTGTATATATATATATATATATATAGATATATATATATATATATATATATATATATATATACTGTATATATATATATATATATATATATATACTGTATATATATTATACAGTGTATATATATATATATATATATATATATATATATATATTATACAGTGTATATATATACAGTATATATATATATATATATATATATATATATATATATATATATATATATATATATATATAATGTGTATATATATATATGTGTGTGTGTGTGTGTGTGTGTGTGTGTGTATATATATATATATATATATATATATATATACACACACACACACATATGTATCATGTATATGTATGTATCGCAAAAATGCCTCCATACATATTGTGAATATATTTTGTTTTAAAATATAGAACTGTGATGTTAATCAACATTATTTTTTATTATATTTTGTTTCATGTCTATTAATATTTAACATTTATTCATATTCAGTGCTATGCCTCCTCTAAAAAATGTTGTAAAAATATATTATTATTATAGATTGTCTTTTTTTTTTTTTTTTTATTATCTATAATTTTATAAAAAAGTATTATGTTGTATATTAAAAAAATAGAATTGTGCAAATAGAATTGTGCACACTGCGTGATGTTCAAACTATTTTGTAGCCAAGTTGTGTTTGCCCAGGTATGTTTTTCTGATGTGTTGACGCTTGACAGGAACTCCGGTTCCGTAACGATTACGTATTTCCGTGTTTTTGTGTGAAAGGTTGATTCTTATGTTGAGGCGGCGTTTAACCACACGATGACGTCAAGGGTTGGCATATTCTGAGATCGAGCGTTTGCTGGGCATGGTGTCAATAAAAGCTTTTCTTTGCCTAACAAGGAAGTTTTCATAGTTGATTTCTCAATTCATGACCCCTTTAATTCCCAAAGTCTCACATTCTAAGCATGTTAAAATGAATACTTGTTGCATACAACAAAGAACTACGACTACTAACGGATGATCATTCAAGGATGTGTTTATTTTGAAAGCATGAAAGTCATTTAAAGAATACAGAGGTTAAAGTGGGGAGAGGCCAGTCCTCAGTGTATTCACAGGTTCACAGTCAAACAAACTGAGAAGAACATCTGAGAGAATGAGGAAATCAACAGACACCCAACACCAAAGGCAATAGTGAAGCACTACTTAAAAAAATTGCTTTGAATTGTGTAACACAGTATCTAGTTGCGGTTTTAGTATACATGAATGCTATAAAAAAAAAATTTTTTTCAGACCTACATGAAACATTACTTATCACTCTTTATTTTAGATCTTACTAGTTTGCACTTTTTGAATTTTTATACGAAATTAAAAACAGAAAAACAAATGACATCTCAAAGTCTCAGGGTAGATAGAACGAATAAAGATGTGAGACAGATTTTATAAGAGAAATATCACTTTATAAGATCAAAGAGAAATGAAAGATACAAAATGACAATGACACGTGAGATGTAAAGTATATCAAAGCTGACTTCAGAAACCTGTGACAACCTATGCTGAGCATCACTTTGAAATCAATAGACCACTGACAGCGTAATTGCATATCAAGGCCTTCTTTAGTCAAACCTCCACTGACTCCTATGATGTTTCGAAAATTACAGCATGGCACCACTGCACAACAATTACAAATCGTTGGCCACTGGAGGGGAAACTCGTCACTGTTTTCGTACTGTGTGACAGGTTCTAAACAATAGGTGCACTGGCTTCATCAAGTCCTGACCTTCTCGCCCTTCCAGAATGACGTCACTATTGTCAACTTCAATGGAGGACAGGCCAATCAGAAATCGAGAGTGTTCACATGGACACTGACATTGAGAGTAGCATCACAGTATCGCAGTTGTAGACTATTGCTCATATTAAGAGGTCGACCGTTTCGATTTTGCTTTCGTTAAGCTCTTGTAATCCTACATCGCCTGCCGTTTCTTTGTGCTAAAATATGTTTGTAAACTGAAAACAACACAACAAAAATGAGTTTTGAAATTTAGAATGCATCAACTAAATAATGAATAAGTACTGGCATCATAATTAACAGTAAATTCCACACACTAGTGAAGCATGATCGTTTAAAGAGCAAGGGCTGTTTAAATTGAGATCTATAAAATAAGTAAAAGGCAAAAAAGCTATAATTTAAAATGTTTAATCATTAGGGTTTGATTGATAGGGCTAAGACAATCATTATTAACATTGGGAATATTCACTTCAGAAATATATCTTCCCAATATAGAGTGCTGCAGTGATTTTTGTTATCCTGGTTCCCTCGACAAAAAGCCAATTCGATTTTCCATTGGCTTTTGGATTATTGCAGAAAATAAATGACCAATAAATGTTTTAAGATAATTACGCATGAACACGTTTTTTTTTAAAAAAAATTTATTGTATTATTATTTTTATAATATTTTTTTATAATTATTAGAAGCCTAAATACAATTGCCAGAAGTAATGACTTCAGCATCACCACCACTAATCTTCTGACAACTCTTTTAATCTTTATTTAATGACCCCCTGTGGTAAAAATCAAGTTTTTAATGTTGTTTATATGTCTATTTTGGTGTTTTTAATATGCTTTAAGACAAACCATGTGCAAATGCATCAGTCAACAACATGCTGAGTATTTTCTCCTTAAAACTGCAGCGTATCAAAGAATCTCAAAAGCTTAGTTTGAAACCACACGTTTCCTACCGTCACAAACATAACCAGTCCCGTCAACGTGTGGGACGGTGCTTTTCCCCACTGACTTTTAAAGCGTCTAGGGATGCTTATTTTTAGAAGGCAGCTGTCTGACTCTCCTACCTGCGAGATTGCGAATGGGTACATGGTTTGTGTAACATTAGCATTACATTATTAGCTGTTTGATGACATATAGTCAAGTCAAAGGCTAATCGTATCAATAACCGTTATGTGTCCAATGTTGTGGAGAGCGTTTCTGGTTCATCGACTTGTAGATGACCCTGTATAATTTGATCTTCCTCTTCTGAATCAGTTTCTGGATCAAATATAGCTGAATTAAACCAATATTTCCACTTGCCATTGTGTAGCGTTTACTACAGTTGACTGAGTGGATCAGTATTCTGAGCTGGTGTGAGTGAGTGGAGGTGGGGACTCATTTGCATATTAATGGTTCTGCATATACTAAATGAAGCAAGGGTGTAGGTATATTCAAGCTATTTTAAGGCTTGAAGACATTTTTTTCACAGGGGAAATTTTGATTATCAGAGTTTTAAGGGTTGATGTGAACAGGCCTTTAATGTCCCTGGAAACCTCTGTAGTCACATTTAGCCACTTGTTAGCAACCACATTTAATATGTGGTATTACTGATGTATTTTATGTTGTACAATAGAATGTCAAAATATCTTGCGCTTGTTAACCACAGACCTTATTTCAGGCATGCAACCAAAAAAATACGGATGTTACTGGGTTTAAGGATTCATTCCTGCAGCACTCTATACTTGTCATTGGAACTTTTTTGTAATGTGACCCAATCAGAGGGTTAAATGACTGTATAAGTAAGGCCCTGTTTACACCTGGTATTAAGAATGTTTTGGTCGATCGGATCACAAGTAGAAACATTCCCATTTGAACCTGGTGTTTTAATCTGTTTCTTTTGTCCAAGTTCGACCACTTCTGTCCTGATTTCTTCAAGGGGAGGGTCTAGAGGCGGGTAAATGCATGGGCTTTTTCAGATCTTTTGATCCAATGGACAAAATAAGCTTCAACAATTTACATATGAATGCAAAAGGAGACAATGGAAAAACGTACAGAGAGCAGCAGCTTTTGTTTCTGTTCTGATTGCCGCAAGACCACGCCGAACGCTGTGAGTGTGTGTTAGAAATCAGGAATGGTGAGAGAACATTTGTCTTTCAGCCGACAAAGTTTAAATCCCATCTGGCTAGCACGCTTCGCATATGTGTTAGGTCGGTAGACGGAGAGTAGGCAGTCTTTTTTGAGCGCCTACACTATGAAAGCAATCAGTTTGAATGCGTTTTCAACTACCTCTCTAAGTGGTCGAAAGTGGACAAGCTCAAAAAAATTTAAGCCCGTTTACACATGTACTTAGTGTTGTCCACTTGTGATCAGATTGAGGAAAATATTTCTTAATACCAGGTCTTAGTACCAGGGCCAACAGTAAATATTTGATGCCTATCACATACTTGCAATTCAAAAAAGATCTGGGTTCAAGAAAAAAACATATAAAGATTGAGTAAATATTCAGCTCAATGAAAGGGTCTCAAAGTAGGCATAAAATGGCCACTTTAACTTGTACATTTATGCCTCAAATGAAATCCTGTTAAAAACAAAGATCACTGTGTGTGGCTGTGTATGAACAGGTAAATTATTCAAAACATATACAATCTATGCAAATGAGAATATAATTCATTATAAGAACAAATCACATTTTCCACCGTTCATGTGGCTAGCTACCAAGCAGATGTGAGGTTTTTGTTGTTACCTACTCCGCTCCATTTATTGGGCCGCATGTCTCAACCACTAAAACACCATTATGAGATGAATTTAGCCGCCTATTTTTCATATAAATCTTCTTAACATTTCATGAGTGTGTGTTTGCTCAAGACATAAAATGTCCATGTAAAGCTGAAGCTGAAAGTGTCAGTTACCTGGACATGTGTGTCATTAAACAGCAGATTTGAAAAAGCATGCTGTTCTTGGCTACGTCTAATCTACAGAGGTAAGTAAGCTATTTACAGAAACTTTACATTGCACACGAAGCTGTGTCTCTGTGGTTCTCCGACTATTTCAAGACAGATGTCAACAAATTGCAATGCAATAAAATAAAAAGTAGCTATAAAATGAGGCCTACAATGATAATCTATCCTAAAGCATGTATGCAGATCAGTGCTAAAGATTCCAATCTTGGCTTAATGTAAGCAGAAAACAACTTTTTTCTTCTTTTACACAAAGTTAAAATGGCCAGAGCCTTCGATTCACGTCACACGGCTTTGTGATTCATTAGAAAACAACAGAATGCTTGCTGGGCCAATTTAAGGCTAATTCACACTGCACCGACAAACGCCCACCAAAGTGGACAACCACCATATTACAGTATGTCACTTCTCAGACATTCAACATGTTCAATCAGCAAAAACGAGAACCAACCAACAGCGACAGGGGTAACAGACTGATCTGGCAAAACCCGATGAAGTGTCTGTTGCTGTCTGTCGGCGTGTCTCAGTGCAGTGTGATTTGGCCTTTAGAAGTCGGCTCGTGAAAGAGCGTGTTGAGATTAATGCTATGTGCTGTGGAATCAGTATTAGCATGCTTGCTGCTTATGTACAAGTGTGCGGGATCTAAACGCAGGTGGGAGAGGTAGTGAGATTAACCGCTCTGTTCCTCCCCTGTGTCCGATGGCAGGGAGTCTAAAGCCTCTCCGTTGCATCGCGATGTGGGATCAAGCTGTTCGGGCGCTGGAACGTGGAGAACAGGCTCAGCTGGTGGCGGAGCGGCGGCCACTGCTTCTGCATTGGCAGCTTCCACAACAGGGGCTTCTGTACTCGCAGAGTTGCTTTCAGCAGTACTTGACTGGGCTGTGGAGGCCTCTGATGGAGCCTGGGGGTTTTCCTGAGCCCCTGCTGCAGGGTTGGCTGCACCTGGTACAGCTGCTGCTGCTGGTGCCGCTGTCTGATGCTCTGGTGCCCTGAGACGCTTCATCATGGTCGTGACCCGTACGGCTTTCTGCAGGAAGGTGATGATCCAGATTTAATTTGGACAAATTCAACATATTTCTTAAAGTGCCCCTATTATGGTTTTTCAAGTAATCCCTTTCATGCGTGTGTAGCTGTTTGTGAAAATAAAAAATGCACAATAAATATAATTATTGTCTCCCAAAAGAAAGAATCAACTCTGAACCACCTTAACAAGACGTTTATTTGTTTGAATCTGAACTGCCTTAATGAGTTGTTTTTTAGTTCGAATCTTACTGTATGACAGTTCTACGTCACTAGAAATTATATTTGCATAACCCCCGCCTATGTTGTACGTTGTCTGCCCGCGAAAAACTTGTCCTGCCCTCAAACACATCATTTTACTGACGACTGCTTCTCAAATCTCTGAGTTCAATGCGCCTGTAAGTATTATTAATTATTGATGTATATATTTTCTACCGGGTGTTCAAAATACGTAGTTTTGTATTTTATATTGTGTATGTTTCCGGCTAACTCACGTGATTACTGTCTTACTGAAATACTACTGCAAATCAGCTGTGGGCCACTATTACCTAAAACTGTGTCTATTAATGCAGATTGTCTGTCGTTCTTACTACTTTGAGTAAAGATAAAGGATGGAGCAAGATTTGTTTTGCAAACTTTAATGTTACATCGGTCATTCACGTTAGTGCTTGGCTAACATGCATCGTTATTGATATAGTTAAAGGTGGGGTAAGTGCTTTCTGGTAATCGATGTTGATATTTCAAATCACCAAAACAAACACGCCCCTACTGCCCCTACTTTGATAGCTCCGCCCCACACATACGTACGCAACGCAGGCAACGACTATGGCGGAATCTGCTGTGCCAGCTGGCCGAGGCTATGAAGTTATCAATAAGTGAAAGCAATGTGTTACTATGGTAAATCCAGGTCGAATGTTCAAGAATCCCAAAAACACAAACAAAGTTCTCATGAACAACTCGATAGCACGAGCACAACAACCCAACTAATGATTATATTACAATTATGACAAGATTAGAGGGTTATATTAATCACTAAAAGAGGAACCAAAGAAAACAAACATATATTAGGAGTATATTATCTTACTTTTCGGACACACTGCGAGCTGACGCTTGAAACAGACATTTTATAGGATGGTTTGATGTGGAAATGAATGGGTCTTTATCATCGCTGAAGTGAACGATGATATGATTGCTAATGGACAAACAAGCGAACACGACACACGAGCATATTCAACACGAGTTACTCCAATGTTACTCGCCTGTCGAGAAAAAATAAAGCAACCTCGGCGTCCGATTGCAAGCTCTCTCCAGCGCTGGAAAGCTGATACTTCTTGCCTGATCGCAAGCCTTTTTTTGTTCCATAGACATTTTCCACGTGTTTTTTATCTGCCATCTCTCTCTTTCTGTCGTCGCTCAGCTAATGTCCGTCATGTGTGTCGTGTCTTTTGAATAATGACGTGCACTGAGCGATCTCTCCCATCATTAGTAGACATGCCCCTTACTGCTGATTGGCTACAAGTTTGTTTTGGTACTCGGCCTGAGACATTTTTATAAAGCATTTTTGAAATAACATTTGGGGTAATAACACCTTTAATACAGTTCCCGCATGTGCACCACAATAAATTTGAAATAATACGCATTGTTTCGTTGATGTACATACACTTGTTAATGCTGATGGTAAGGAAATACAGTTGCAACATTTCATAAAGTACCTCAAAATAAGTAGCCTATCACTGAGAAATGTCCTAGTCAAGTCGTCCTTGCGATGGAGGTTCAGGTTGAATAACTATTTCTTTCAATGTTTCATCATCTGATTAGCGCTTGGATTGAAATGGTAAAATCATTGCCATCGTTACTGACTTTACAGTGTGTACAATCACTGAGGAGCCTCCGCACAGAGCTGAAGTTTATGGTAATGCATTTGTTTCCGATGTGCGCTGCACGCGGTAGACCAATCACAACAGGGCCATCTGACCAATCAGAGCAGAGTAGCTCGTGGAAAGGAGGGATTTAGAGAGACTGATTCATCCACTGAATCGTTTGAGAATCATTGAACAATGTGGTGATGTATATTATGAGAAAATGAAAGTGTTTGAAAGACCTTTGATGCATGTGAACCTGTTGTAGGAGACCTCCAAAACAAAATCAGGAGCCTTTAAAATAGCATAATAGGGGCACTTTAAAACACAAAAAGGGTGAAATGCTTTTAGAAATTACCTTCCACTTAGCTTTTGCAAAGTTTTTCTCAATTTGTGCGCACACATTTTCCTTGATGTTCTTGTCGGAAGCAGCATTTCCAGATATCCTTTAACAGTACAAGAAAGCTCATTATATGGCCTGGAAAGTTGTTTTTAGAAATATACTACCATTCAATATACTACCATACCATTTTTTTATTATTATTGAAAAAACTAATACTTTTATTCAGTAAGGATGGAGTGTCATCAAAAGTGTCAGTAAAGATTTCCATTTCAAACAAAAGCTGTTCTTTTGAACTGTCTATTCTTTTAGAATCCTGAAAGAAATGTATTAATGTTTCCACAAAAATATTTAACTGTTTTCAACATTGATAATAATAAGAAATGTTTCTTGAGCAGCAAATCAGCATATTAGAATGATTTCTGAAGGATCATGTGACAATGAAGACTGGAGTGATGATGCTGAAAATTCAGCTTTAATATCACAGGAATAAATGACATTTTAATATATATTCAAATAGAAAACTGCTATTTTAAATTGTAATAAAATGTTTTTTTTACTGTATTTATGAGCATACGAGACTTTTGAATTGTTGTATTTTATACCCAAAAACCTTCTCTGAATAGTTATGAATGCAATGAGTAATTGTGTAATGTATATTAATACTATAAGTACCATTCATGGTTGATGGCTTCTTGTGCAGTCAATCTCTGGTCCTGGTCCACTTCCATAAGACGTGACACTAAGTTTTTAGCTGCGGACCAAAAAAATGGAAGATGTAACCCAGTAAACACAACCATACTTTCACATCATGACTTTAAAATCAAGGTTTACATAAGAGAAGTTTGTGCTGTACAAAGCATGTGAAGTTTTATCAGTATTCTTCAGTATAAGTACCTGAGTCTGAAATTTCATCCCAGTATGGCGAGTCAAACTCATAGTCTCCAGCAAGAATCTTTCGGAAGAGGTTCTTGTCATGGTTTTCATAGTCCTCTTCATCGGTTTCATCGTAGAATGGAGGATTTCCAGAGAGTCTGTGCATGAGATGAGGGAAATCATTACAAACTGTAAGAATGGTCTGGATAGTGGTAGACTCACGGACAGTTCACTGACATAATGTCTGATGCATATTGCACATTAAATGAGCACAATATTGGCATTTTTTAAATGATTGTACAGATTTTGTGGAGATTGCAGTAATATTATGTTAATTAGATATTGCTTTACTACTGCAGTATCATCAGTTTCAAATTTACTCCTCAGACAGCCAGTTCTTGTCAAAGTGGTGATTCTGTACAGTATATCGGATTATTAGCCACTTCAGCTGATAATCAAAAGTCTAGCTGTGGAAGACTATACGTAAGTAAATGGTATCTGTAAATAAAGGTATTATGAGCTCCTGGTTTTGGCCTAGGAGAATACACTTACAGAATGTACATGATCACACCAAGGGCCCAGCAGTCCACAGGTCGGCCATATCTCTGTCTCCCAACAACCTCTGGGGCTGGTTGAACAAAATATAAGAATAAATCGTTAACAGAAATGTAAATGCTCTGGTTACCATAGTTTGGTATTCCAAATTTAACAACTTTTGGCCATGTAAACAGAAATCTTGTAATCTTGTAAAAAATTCTGTTTGCTCGCTCTATAATCTTGTTGTTGTTGTTGTTCCTCAATAAAGACCATCTGTTGCATCTCCCCCATGAGTGTTTAAAGAGGTTTTGCCTGTTTTGAAGAGCTTCTTACCCAGATACTCTGGGGTTCCACAGGGCTCCTTGATGAGTCCATTCTCCAGTTTTGCCAGATGGAAATCACTGATGACTATTTTTGAATGTTTCAGTCGGTTGTAGTACACAAGATTCTCAAGCTAGAGGGAACAAGAATGACAAGATGACATGCTGCTTCATGAAATTCCTTTTCTCAAAACTGACTTTTCTTTGTGTTCCAAATCAACTGAAGTAAAACAAGTAAAATTAGTGAAATTTAGGAACACTATTTACTGAATAAGAATCATTATTAGTGAATGTATATAAGATATAGATATAGCACAACTACATTTAGTTGTTAGTCAGAGAGCATGTATGTTTGATGGTGATAAAAAAAAGAATACATGATCTAATAAATATGAATGCCAGCATGGCTTTGTTCAAACACGCAATAAAAATACGATTTTTTAGTATCTGATTAAAATATGTTCAGTAGTTTGTAGTCTTTCCCCATTGGAAAATTTACTTTCTTTTTTTAAGACATTAACCTCACCAAATGTTGGTAGATTTAGATTTAAATACTAAAGCACAGTTTGCCAACTGGGTAATAAAAATTATCTTAATTTATCTGAAAACAAATCTAATTTACTTATCTTAATTAAAGGATGTTTGATGCTAAACAAGAACATTAACTAATTAAGAAAAAAAAAATTCTTAGTGAACAGCAATACAAATTTTGATTTTGATTTCTATTTTTGAAATTAGAGATGTGCCTAAATTCACTGTCAACTGATAATAATAAACATATGGACAACAATGAATATTAGATATTGACAACAAACAGACCTGAGTTCATCGCATAAAAAAGTGAAAGTGTGCATTTGGAAACAGAACTGTGTGCAGTGGAATCAAAGCTTCTAGTTAATAGGGTTAATTCGTTATAAAGTAAATGTGTGCTAGTGACCACCAGAGGGCACTTTGCGACGTACCTTTAGGTTCCTGTGGACGATCTTCAGGCTGTGCAGGTAAGCAACTGCCTCCATCACCTGTCTGATAACATTGCTTGTGTCCCTCTCAGAATAATAGCCTTGATCCAGGATCCAGTCAAAGACCTCCCGACCTGTGGCTCTGCAAGACAACACACAACATGCTGAGCTGCGTCTTCTGTGCAATTATGAATTATTCACACTCTGCTTTAAATGTTGGCACCTTCAAAAGCTTTACTTAATCATGCAGGTGTAGCAGACACAAATCAGCCAGTCCATGCCACACATACAGCAGGGCCGAGGCATTACAATAATGAATGCAAATCCAAAAAGACAGGTAGGAATGTGACAAGGACGAGGCGGTATAATCGTGCAAGGACAGTCTGAGCGCAGGGTTTATTTCTGTTATGTCTCAGGCAACAACAGCAGCGAATTTAGCCTCTTGAAGTCAGTATCAACATTATAGAAGGGAACCTTTGTCGCCAAACAACCTATGCCGGAGGAATTTGGTTTCTGCAACTTTTACTTCAGTGTTTTGCCCTTTGCATCCACACGTCATCTGAGAGACAGGCAGCCGCTTGCAGTCGCTCACATGCAAAACTGTGCACATGTTCTGTGTGCTGTATGCACTTCTTGGTTAAATAGCTTGTCTTTGCAAAATACTAATGGGACAAAATGTCTGATATTTCAAAATAGATTTGTGCATTACACCTTGCAGTGTAAATACAGCCAAATAGACCTGCCACTCTCTAATGTCATCAATAATAATCAAACAGAAATATTCACAAGACAAGAAACTATCTCTCTTGTCTGTGTAACTTTAGAAAGTTGTAACTGTAACCCTATAAAGCCTACTGTATCAGTTACACTCAAAAGTTCTCTAAATGATCAACATGATCAGAACTTTGCTGCAAAACCTGTTGTACACAATCTACTAAATGCCTTCTGTCGTCTGACTGATATTTTATACTTATTTAGCAGGTACACTCTAAGCCTTTTTTCAAGATTTACGCATTTTACACTAAATGTTTTTTCGAGGACATGGTACACATGTCTGTTGTGAAACATTTACTGATTTTTATAAAGTAAACATAAGAATAACTTTTATATTGTTAGTAACATTTCAAGATAAACACTTACTAGACTGCAGCAATTTTTTTTAGAAAAATCATGTTAAAATGTGTTACAACAGGCTTTTGAGGAACATTTATTTGTACTTCTCTTAATCATCATTGTATTCCATTGTATTATGCTGTATGTTTACATAATTAGAAAATACTTGAAGGCCTTACATTTTTTTAAATAATAATAAATATTTAAGTATGCTGAAGAGCAAATTAGTTTTGCTGGGGTGTTGAGAACTGAGAAATTACCAACTACTGAAATCATTACACCCTGTACAGTAAAAATTAAAACTATTTCCTCATAAACTGATTTCAGGACTTACAGCTCAAGGAAGAGGTAGTACTCTTTCCGAGTCTCGTAGACATCGACCAGCTGGAGGATGTTGGGGTGTTTCACCCTGGGGAGGAGAGATGGACAAACAGTTAAGAGACAGTTTGCAGCACATCGGAGACTAATACATGCCCAGATCCACCCCGGCCCACCATCAACCCCTCACTCGTGCCCCATCTGCCACCGCAGAGTCATCCAATGCCAGTCATACACGCCTGCATCCCTACAATCTGCATATCGCATGGGTTCCTATATCCGCTATAATCATAATTAATTAATCAACAAATGTCAGTATTACCATTAATGCTCTGTGGCTGAATCATATCTGTTCAAATCAACATTTATGTATGTATGATTTGTGTAACTGTTTTCAAATATATGCCAGCCTGAGGAGAAGGCTTTGCCAGCTGAGTCTTGGTTTTCCCAAGGTTTCTTCTACATCTACTAAATCTTGGAGAGATTTTCCTGGCCACTGCTGCGTTTGGATAATGTAATGCATTGTAATGCATTGTTCTTATGTTAAAGTTGCTTTTGAATATGTATTATAATAAAATGAAATTAAATGAATTGAAATGAACTGAAGTGAACTGAATAGCAGATGTAACTAAAAGTTTCCATGAAACTTTCCTTAGAGCATATTATATTTTAATTCCAGCACGTATAATCGTATAATTTAATTCATTATGCAACATGGACACTGTAAAGGAGTGTTTCAGAGTTTAGGTGGTTATGTCAGCCAACTTTTAAATTAAGAAATGAATACACTGATGCTATGCTTTGAAGACACTAATGTGCACTTCTGCCAGCAAAAGAGAGGGGAACTGAAGGTGAATCATAAAAAAATTGCTCATTCTAAAAGTGACATTTCTTTTATGTGTTATTCATGAGCTGTTGTGATTTGTGAGCGGGGACACAAATGCAGCACTGCAAGATCAAAGAGACTAACGGTAGATCAGCCTTTTAGATGCAGGATAATCATATATAATCATACACTGATGCAAAGCATTTATATCTAATATCTTAAGGCTTTGACGTGTTTGGTATATTAAACAAAATTCATTGCATCATTAGGTGTTTAGTGTACTTTCCTGTTCTTTGAGAGGACTGAAAATCTCGATAATGAACACCGGCTATGCATAGCTCCTCAAATCTCTGTGCCATTAAACCACATTTTTATTAGTTGGTTGGTCACAGAAAGAAAGACTTTACAGGAAGTGGCTAAGTCACGCAGTTTTGTTTTTCTGCGATATATTGTGAAATGAAAACAATTTCACCAGATGATTTGAATAGCTCTATTTTTAAAGAATGAATCATTCTAAAATGATTGGGATATTTTAGGACACAGTGCATCTGCGTAGAAATTAATACATTACAAGCATAGATAAATACAATAGAACAAATATGCAAATTAAATAAGCATAGTTCTTTAAGTTTTTCAGGTAAATCTAACTGTATTCAGGTACAGACATTGAAGAATCAAATGAAAAATTACACTGCATAGTCTTCACTGTACAAATTAAATATGATTAATTTAATTAATTAATAAAATGTGTCTTTCTTAAAGACATTAACATTGGTGGTGACACAAACAGCTGGGGGTACATTAGGCTGCTGTCACTTTAAGACAAATACACAGATCCAATTTAATGATACGCATTAACTGTTTACAACACATAACGATTGACTTAAGAAAGAGGCCTGAACTCGGTGTTCACGTGCTGTCTGCACAGATCTCTGTGAGTTCCAGTCTTCTTGCGCTTGTTGTTTAAACTGACATAACTTAAAAACATATAAAAATGATGAACTTTCACTTTATGATGGTTAAGCTTGGCAATTAATACGCAAATCACATGCGTTCCGAACCGGAACCCATCAACTACGATCCCTATACTTGACATCGCACATCCTGCGATGTGACCATCGCGGATGCGTACATCGCGATATCGATATATCGTTCAGCCTTATTTGAAACATGTAAGTAGTAGCCTAATGCTGAGTTGTGAACGTGACCAGCACAATGAGGATCTGTGAGCTTCTGGGGTACACAAATCATTACAGAGGAATTACAGTGTTTAATGGAGCTTTAAGTATCATTATTCATAAATTCTGATTAAAAAATAAGATTCTCTTTACACCAAATGAAAAAAAAAAAAAAAAGCAGACATGAGGAACACAGAGGAAGCTCCAGTCTACAAAATGATTGTAAAGTTTTTTGAAAAAACTTTAGTTTAACTCACATCTTCAGGATGACGATCTCATTTTTGGCAGCCTTCCGCACTTTTCTTCCATCTTTCTTCAGGAATTTTTTGCAGGTGTACATTTTCAGAGTGTTCTTATCCTTCGCCCTGAAGATCTCACAGAACTCCTCCCTTGAGAAGAAATTAGGTTTATTGCACTAATTACATTAGAATTTATATAAAAAATTTCTTTTAACTCTACAGAGAATTACTGCATGAGGTCTTTATACATAGCTGGAATACTCTATTCTTATTGGTCAATCACATCTTTCTGCAGTAAAATATTTTGTATAACTGACCATTGTCCTTGACTACCTTTTTCTGAATATACTAGTTTCAAGTCTATCATAGCACTCTACAGTCTCACATAATAAAATAATTTATACTGAAATCAGTATTTTATATCCATTTATTTGGTGAGTAACCATAAAATTAGAGGCATAATGTACATAAGTCAAAATAAACCCCTTCAAGATGATACAAAAGTCTGTCTGAATCAAATTTTGTGATAATAATGGCTGACTGCACATTATCCCTTACAAATACTGTACAACTTTTGAGAACAACTTTTGCAGCTTAGATGCACAAATAAAGAGAACGAATTACACAAAATTAAATTTCACTTACGATTTAACAATCTGCCCCAGATCATATTTGTCTGTAATTTCTGTAGGACTGTTGTAGTCCTTCTTCTCACCAGGATTTAAACAGCCGAATGGCATGGCCCACCCTGCCCTTGAGAGAAACAAAAAGAGTGAGAGAGGTTAGGGTATAGAATAATTTAATTCCAGTTATCAACGCTTTATTCATTGCTCATTGTGGGAATATGTATTACTCACTCACACCAATTATTCTGGATTAATATGCATGTTCACATCATATCACATTCTGTGACATTTTTCATTCTGAAGGGAAATAACAACTGTGCATAAACACTCCCATTTGACATTCACAAACAAAATAAATTCAGTGGCAAATTCCAAACATTGAGCACTGCTAAGGGTTTTGTCTCTCTGTCAATATAATTTCAAATGAAACAATATTCATGGAATTTATGAAAAATGTGAGTTGTGCTGCACATGTATTGGCCATCCCAGTGTTAGGGTTTTCTGGGTGGTTTCCATGTGGTTGGTATGGTTTTATAATGTGATATAATAAAGTTCTTTTAAACTAAAAATAAGAAAGTATACTTTTAGTCTACTTTTATAGTGTGCAAATAGCCTTGTTGCCTTGTTGGCAAGTGCTATTCACACTAGCTCCGCCTAACAATGCCTGTTTGGGAAAAACAAGATTAAAGAAATAACAGGCATATTTCGATGTTTTCAGTGGCACAGTCGGTAAAGCATAAGGCTTAAAGATCTAGGTTTTTGAAAACGAGCGACCCGTGTTTGAATCCGCCTTTTGCCGAGCTCACTCTTCTCCCTTTTCCCATCACATATCACATCAGAAAGGCATTTACTTTCAATGAAAATTAAGAAAATGTTCTAAAAGTGGAAATAAAATGCCTAATGAAACGTTTAATAATAATAAAAGCATTTGTTTGGGTAGGGTTAGGGATAGGTGTAGGGAGGGCATTTATTGTCCCGTTAAGGCGGCATTCATTGAATAATTTTAATAATATAATCATTTACACTCTATGTTATTATTGCATCCTGTTTATGTACAACAATACTGAGGTGCAAATAGTATATATCTGTCAAAATAAAGTATAAATTGCATGTAATTACTATTTACACATATTGCAAAGAACTGCTACTTTTACATGGTGTAAATAGAACATACAACTATTTTCACTTAGTATGCTACTTCACTTAGTAAATATCATCTGTTGCTAAGAAAAATATGTTATTTTCACTTAGTGTAAATAGAATCTAGTTGCTATTTACACTCGGTGTAAATAGCATCTATCGCTGCTGCCAATATATAAACTGTAAACTATAAGTATGATGTTAATTTCACTTAAAGAAAACTCACAAGTATACTTGCAGTATAAAACGTCTCGGTTACGTATGTAACCCTCGTTCCCTGAAGGAGGGAACGGAGACGTACGTCGGAACTGACCGACGAATTGGGATCTATTTTCAGAGACCAATCTACTTCGAGTGTTTAAAAACGAGCCAATGAGAATTGGCATGCGGTAGACGCGTCCCACGCTCCGCCCCGCAGCGCGGGTATAAATACGGAAGTGGAAGTACCGCATATCGCTTTACAACTGAGGAGCCGGCTAAGTGGCTCGGCCTACAGCTGAAGCACAGCACCTGGCGACGGGACGTACGTCTCCGTTCCCTCCTTCAGGGAACGAGGGTTACATACGTAACCGAGACGTTCCCTTTCAGTCGGTCACGTTCGACGTACGTCGGAACTGACCGACGAATTGGGATCCCTACTAACACGCCAGAGATGCTGGCCCTTCCAGCGCCCTGACCGAGCTCGCTGGACCACACCTAGGTTGGTGCGGAAGTCAGGGCTCCAGTCAGGGAGGCCAGTCACTGCTGTTCCTGCAAGACCCACTCAGCGTGACTATTGGATAACGCTGGGAAAGCGTGCCCGTCTCAGGAGATGGTACGCTGCGGAGCCACGTCCTTCAGTGGAAGGAGAGGTGGAATTACTCATAAGGACTAACCTAGCAGGGTAGTGCTACCTATGGCAGTCTCTGGGGTGGATCCAACCTGGTCCCAGGGGGGAAAGAACACCACCAGAGACGACAGAGCGGGCTCTGTCAAGGGAAAGACACGGGGCTAGCCGAGTAGGGTAGCTGGTACCGTGGAGAATACACATATGGGGTTGCCGTTAGGGAACCGCTACATATGGAACCCAGCCTAACACACACGTTCCACAAGCATACGGGTGTAGGCCTGATGTCAGACGGCCGCAACGTCTGACACCGAAGGGGTGACGGAGGAGCTCGACAGGGTTAGCCGTTTCCGGGGAACACAACTGGAGACAATAGACGCACGTATCCGGCCCGGAGGCGGGAGTGGCGTATGCAAGCCGACACTAGAACGGGTACTTAGCGCTACTGGCCACTGGGGGCGAGGACGCGGGAAGATACCGGCTCTACACGGAGGCTATAAAATCTAGCGAACGTGTTAGGTGTCGCCCAGCCCGCAGCTCTACATATGTCTGTCAGCGAGGCGCCTTGAGCCAGCGCCCAGGAGGAGGCTACACTCCTAGTGGAGTGAGCTCGCACCCCGAGCGGGCAAGGCACGTCTTGGGACTGGTAAGCCAAGACGATAGCATCCACTATCCAGTGGGCTAACCTCTGCTTGGAGACAGCCTTTCCCTTCTGCTGGCCTCCGTAACAGACGAAGAGCTGTTCTGAGGTTCTAAAGCTTTGAGTTCGGTCCACGTAGGCGCGAAGAGCGCGGACGGGACAGAGCAAAGCTAGGGCTGGGTCTGCCTCCTCCGAAGGCAGCGCTTGCAGGTTCACCACCTGGTCCCGGAAGGGAGTGGTGGGAACCTTGGGCACATATCCAGGCCGGGGTCTCAGGACAACGTGAGAGTTGGCCGGCCCGAATTCTAGGCACGATTCGTTGACCGAAAGTGCATGCAGGTCCCCTACCCTCTTGATTGAGGCCAATGCAATCAGGAGCACTGTCTTCATGGACAGGATGTTTAGCTCGACTGACTGTAAAGGCTCGAAGGGAGGGCCCTGGAGCGCTCTGAGCACCAGGGCTAGGTCCCAAGAGGGTACCGAGGTTGGCCGAGGAGGATTTAGTCTCCTCGCACCTCTGAGGAACCTGACGATTAAGTCGTGCTTACCTAAGGACTTACCTTCAACTACATCGTGATACGCCGCTATTGCGGCGACGTACACTTTGAGGGTGGAGGGAGACAGCCTTCTCTCCAACCCATCTTGTAGGAAAGAAAGCACGACATTAACCGAACACCTTCGGGGGTCTTCCCGGCGGGAAGAACACCATTCAACGAACAGGTTCCACTTCAGAGCATAGAGGTGCCTTGTAGAGGGGGCTCTAGCTGAAGCGATGGTGTCTGCCACTGCCTGTGGCAGGCCACCTAGAACCTCCGCGTCCCGTCCAGGGACCAGACATGGAGTCTCCAGAGGTCTGGACGCGGGTGCCATAGAGTGCCCCGCCCCTGAGAAAGCAGGTCCTTCCTCAGGGGGATCGGCCAGGGAGGGGCTGTCGTGAGGAGTGAGAGTTCGGAGAACCAGGTCCGGTTGGGCCAGTAAGGCGCAACTAACAAGACCTGCTCCTCGTCCTCCCTGACCTTGCACAGTGTCTGTGCGAGAAGGCTCACTGGGGGAAACGCATACTTGCGTAGGTCCCGGGGCCAGCTGTGCGCCAGTGCATCTGTACCGAGGGTGCCCCCGGACAGGGAGTAATACAACTGGCAATGGGTCGAGTCCGGAGAGGCGAACAGGTCTACCTGCGCGGCTCCGAAGAGGTCCCATATCAGCTGGACGCTCCGGGGGTGGAGTCGCCACTCTCCCGGAGGTGTCGGCTGACGAGAGAGCTCGTCGGCTGTCTGGTTCAGCGCACCTGGGATGTGAATGGCCCGAAGCGACCTCAGACGCTTCTGACTCCACAGGAGGAGATGGCGGGCGAGCCGGAGCATGCAACGGGAGCGTAGACCACCCTGACGGTTGATGTACGCAACGGCCGCAGTGCTGTCCGTACGGACCAGAACGTGTTTTCCCTGTAGCGGCTTTTTGAAGCGGCCCAGGGCGAGACGTACTGCCAGAAGCTCTAGGCAATTGATATGCCAACGCAGTTGAGGCCCCGTCCACAGACCCGCAACTGAGTGCCCGTTGTACGTGGCCCCCCAACCCGTGGAAGAGGCATCCGTGAAGACCACAGCATGCCTGGACACCTGTTCTAGGGACACTCCGGCCCGTAGAAAGGCAGGGTCCGCCCACGGATTGAAGGTTTGGCGACAGTAAGGAGTAACTGAGACCCGGTACTGGCCGCGCTGCCACGCCCATCTCGGGACTCGGTCGTGAAGCCAGCGTTGAAGCGGTCTCATATGAAGCAATCCGAGCGGCGTTACCGCGGCTGCAGATGCCATATGCCCCAGGAGCCTCTGAAAGAATTTCAGTGGGACCGCTGTCCTGCCTTTGAACGTATTCAAGCAGTTCAACACTGACCGGACTCGCTCCTCTGTGAGGCGCGCAGTCCGGTTGACCGAGTCCAGCTCCATACCGAGATAAGAGATCCTCTGCGTGGGACAGAGTTTGCTCTTCTCTCGGTTGACCCGAAGGCCCAACAGGCTGAGGTGACGTAGCACCAGGTCCCTGTGTTCGCACAACTGCTCCCGGGACTGGGCCAGTATGAGCCAGTCGTCGAGATAGTTGAGAATACGAACGCCGCGTTCTCTGAGCGGAACAATGGCTGCCTCTGCGACTTTCGTGAAGACGCGAGGCGACAGGGACAGCCCGAAGGGCAGGACTTTGTACTGAAATGCCCTCCCCTCGAACGCAAAGCGAAGGAACGGTCTGTGTCGAGGGAGAATGGAGACATGAAAGTACGCGTCCTTCAGGTCGATCGCTGCGAACCAATCCCGGGGACGGATGCATTCGAAAATGCGTTTCTGCGTTAGCATTCTGAACGGGAGCTTGTGTAGGGCCCGATTCAGGACACGCAGGTCCAGGATTGGTCTTAACCCACCCCCTTTCTTGGGCACAATGAAGTAGGGGCTGTAAAACCCCGCCCTCATATCGGCCGGAGGAACCGGCTCGACCGCGTCCTTCGCCAGCAGGACATCGATCTCGGACCGCAAGACATGGGCATCGCAACTCCGCACTGAGGTGAAGAGGATGCCCGTGAACTTGGGAGGCCGGCGGGCGAATTGAATCGCATAGCCGAGTCTGATGGTACGGATGAGCCAGCGAGACGGCCTGGGAAGACCTAGCCAGGCCCCCAGAGACCGAACAAGCGGGACCAACGGCACCACAGACGTGCCCGGGGTGAGGCAGCGAGATGGAGTACCCAGGCCCGACTCGGGAGGCCCGGAGGCGGCCCGGAGTGTTGCTTGAGTACTCCAGGGTGGGGCAGAGTGAGGGTGAGAAGGCCCGGGGGCGTTCTCGGTGCCCACACTGCTGCCCCCTGGCGAGGGGGAGAGGGGAGGAAAGGAGTGGCAAGGCCCGGGGGCGTCGCACACTGCCAACCTGACCCTCTTGGGGCCCAGGGAGGGAGGAAACTGCTCTTTTATTGAGAATGTGGGTACCGCTGGACTCCGGAGAGCCAGCGGCAGGATGTTGACACCAGCGTGGACATTCTCCCCCCGGTCCTCCTCCGGGGGGAGGAGGGGTGCGGACACCACCTCCCCGAGAACAGCTCCTCTCCTCCCTGGGCTGCCCGTCTCAGGGCCGCTTACCCTTGCGCTTGCCTGCAGAGACAGCGGGGCCCTGGACGGGTTGGGCGGCCCCCTTGCGCCTGGCGCCCTGCTTTGCCGGTGGAGGCTGCTGCTTTGGCTTGGCAGGGGCGGAGGCAGACGCCGGGGGACGCCCTCGGCGACGAGCAGGCGGGGGCGCTGCAGCCGGCGACTGGGTGGAAGCAGCAGCAGGTCGCCGGGGCAGGATATTTTTAATCGCCTCCGTCTGCTTCTGGGCAACCGAGAACTGTTGGGCGAAGTTCTCGATCGCGTCGCCGAAAAGGCCGGCCTGACAGACAGGGGCGTTGAGGAACCGCACTTTGTCGGTCTCACGCATATCTGCCAGGTTCAGCCACAGGTGGCGTTCCTGGACCACAAGTGTGGACATCGCCCGACCCAGGGAGCGTGCGGTGACTTTCGTCGCCCTGAGGGCGAGGTCCGTCGCGGTACGCAGTTCCTGCATAACCCCTGGGTCGGAACTACCCTCGTGCAATTCCATGAGCGCTTTGGCCTGGTAGACCTGCAGGAGCGCCATGGCATGCAGAGATGACGCGGCTTCTCCACAGGCCGTGTAAGCCTTGCCGGTTAGCCCGGACGAGAACTTACATGCCCGGGAGGGGAGACGCGGATTTCCCCGCCAGTCGGTAGCGGTCTTAGGACACAGTTGCATCGCAACCGACCGCTCCACTGGGGGGATCTCCACGTAACCCTTCGCCGCGCCACCGTCGAGGGTAGTGAGGACGGAGGAGTCAGTCGATCGGTTTCTAGCGCTATAGGGCGCTGTCCACGACTTCGTGAGCTCCTGATGCACTTCCGGGAAGAAGGGCACTGGGGCGGGGCGCTGAGAACCAGCACGGGCCGTCCCGAGATACCAATCGTCCAGCCGCGAGGGTTCGGGACGCGGTGGAGGGTTCCACTCGAGCCCGACACTCGTGGCGGCCCGGGAAAGCATAGCCGTGAGCTCTGGATCAGACTCGGGCAACGCTACCACACCCGAAGGGGGCAGCGCAGCCGAATCTTCATCTCCAGAGTCCATTAGCTCGTCCCCCGATGCGGCGATCGAAACCATATCCTCAACCGGAGCCCCAAAAGTAACAGCTGGCCCCCCGCGGGAAGGACCAGCATGCTCTTCCGGAAGCTCAACCGGCGCAGTGGAGGGGGGAGGGGCCCGAGGAGCCTGTTGGCCCGGCGGGAGTGCCCTCACAGTAACCCTCAGGTCCCCACCAAAGGTATCAGCCAAAGTAGCAGCCCTCTGCTTCGGAGCAGGAGGGCCACTAGATCGGGGGATGCGCAATGGGACTCCACCTCTTTCAAGGTAATCGAGCCTGGACCGTAGTACTGCGATGGTCATATTCCCGCAATGGGAACATGAGTCATCCACGAAAGCCGCCTCAGCGTGCTGAACGCCCAAACACGTGAGACAGCGATCGTGTCCGTCAGCTGGGGACAGGTAACGACGGCATCCAGAAACACACGGTTTGAATGACATCTTGAAAAAGACGCAGGGTCAAACCGTGTTGCTCTTTTAGAGGAAATGCTCTGATCAGTGCCGAGGCACGCAGGGGAAATGGCCGCGGCTCGCAGCGGTTCAAAGGTGCAAGCCCGCTGAGAGCACTCAAAATGCCCAAAGCTGTAAAAACAGCTGTTTGTTTTTTTCGCGACCACCGCTGCAGGCACCGTCACACCGACACTGGCAGAACTCCAACTCTCTCTGTTCGTCAGGAAACACTCTTCGTAGGAACAAACGCATGAATGTTCGGCTCCGAAGTTGAAAGCGATATGCGGTACTTCCACTTCCGTATTTATACCCGCGCTGCGGGGCGGAGCGTGGGACGCGTCTACCGCATGCCAATTCTCATTGGCTCGTTTTTAAACACTCGAAGTAGATTGGTCTCTGAAAATAGATCCCAATTCGTCGGTCAGTTCCGACGTACGTCGAACGTGACCGACTGAAAGGGAACTACTAGTAGTTTACTGAGTAGTTTACTGAGAGTATATAAAGTGTAATTTCATCAACTAAAAAATGTGCTACAAGTATTCAACTAAATTATCAGTAGACCTATAAGTTCACTTGCACTATAGTTGCAGTACAAATTAAACATTTGGTTGTAAGCTAGTTGTGTACTCAAAGTTGCTGTTACACTTAAAAGTATACTTTTATACACTAAAAAGTGGGCCAATTTAGTCCCAAATTGTAATTATAAAATTGAAATAGTACACTTACAAGTACTAACGTTGATATTACATAAAGTATACTTAAAATATAGCCTACTTGAACTTTATTTAAGTATACTTTAAAAAATTAACTTGAAGTATACATATTTTTGTAATGTAATTCATGTCTATAGTTGGTGCAAGATAAGTTATGCATTAAAGTTTAATATTTATAGTGTTATTTCAGTATCATTGAGATAATATTATATATATTTTGAATATTTTGAATTAGTTTTTATTTTTGTATTTTCTGTTTTCATTTTAATTTGAAGTAAAATGTCATTTTGTTGTGTTTCTGTCATTTTGTTGTGTTTCTGTCATTTTTATTAGTTACTGTTTTATAACTATATAATTTTGTATAATTTGTATTGCGGTTTTATTTTAGTACTTCAAGTTAAATTAAAGCTGCAAGCAGCAATGAAAGGGCCCTCGCACCCGGGACCACCGCCACCCAGTGGCCTCAGGAAAACAGTGAATAGTGGGTGACATGCATTTAAGCATGTCAAATATGGAGAAAAATAGCAAAGTCATTTTGATGTGCCACACTTCCTGCTGCCAGCAGGTGGCGCTTTGACTATAACTGAATATTGGCATGTATGATGTCTTTAGGCCAGGGCTATATTATCAAACGTGAATTTCGGGGCAGATTCGACATTGTATGCTTCGTGGCGTTAATCGCATACATTAGCACTTAGCCAAATGTTGCATGATTTAACATGTTTCTAGCATGTTTGGGACTTGATGGCATATTTGAATATATTTTTGGGAGTAAATTACAGTGTAAAGCAGTGTTACTCATTGCGCGGCTCGCCCAGCTTAATTTGAGGCTTGCATGGCAGTAAATAATACGATGAAATGATCATGCAGTCAATACATATATTTCATAAAAACAAGGAGGGCTATAACATAACCCATTAAAAACTCAAAGTGTCTGCTCTATTACAAATAACATATATTTAAAAATATACCCAAAACAACAGCATTACAAGATGGAAATATAGACTAGAAAACATAAACTTGCTCTGCCCTTACGTCCATGACTCACTGCGGAGTTGCCAGTTTTGACGGTCTTTCCAGCTCTTAACTCCAAATGTGCTCTTATAGATCAACACGTTCTCATGAAATGCGTATCTATAACACGAATTGTATTTATCGTGCGATTTATATGCCAAAATGACTTTTTACGTGCATATACGCATTGTCGACTAGCATCATGAGCACAGACAGCGCGCCAGAATGAGTTCTCTTTCTCGCTTGAACAAACTATAACACACAGAAAGAATTATGCCAAAATGTCCATTTTGTCGAATATTATCATAAGAAATAACGTCTTAAATGAACTTAAAGAGTGAGGAAATGGGACCTTTTCGGCAGTCAGTTCGGCAGCGGCAGATCTTAAAGCAACAGCAGCCATGCTGTCTGTCATTAATGTTAATCACTCACTGCTTTTGACTAAATAACTTTTGTAGCTTTAATAAGGATTAATCTATATTTAATTCATAATGTATGCATTGCAGACTGTTTGATAACTTCATTCAATTTCTGTAGCCTATTTCCTACCTGTTAGACAGGAAGGGCACAGGTAAATATGACATGGGTTTATGTGAGGATTGTTTTAAGTTGAAGTTTGAAGCCTAATAAATGTTAAAAAGCTTTCAATTATACTGTAATGTTGAATGGCTATAATTAATGTTTAAAATTGGGGGGGAAATATTTCATAGAGACATATCTGTATTAGTATCAGTGATACCTTCATTCAAAAAAAAAAGATACCATTGAAGAAATATTTAAAATATACTGTCTTTATGTTTTTTCTACATTAAATTGGCGATTTACTGTGAAATTATAAAATATATTAAAAACATATAAACACTTGTTTTTAATTGTGATTAATCGCATTTAATTTTTTTAATCGATTAACAGCACCAAAAGAAAGTTTACATTAAAAAATATATTATGCATATACCCACTATTTATATACCTTTTGTATTTTTTTCATTGCATATTGTATGTTCGGGGATGACAGATTGATAAGCAGATATGCTATTTATGACTGGATGTAGGGCCTAAATCCCCATTGCCATGTAGATGTGTTCAGGTCAGGACTATTATCAAACATGTAAAGTTTGGGGCAGATCAGATTGTATGCCTGACTTACAACAGCTTCCTGTTTCGTGGCATAAATCACATACATTAGCACTTAGCCAGTGTTGCATGATTTAATGTGTTTCTAGCAACTTTGGTACTTCATGGCATATTTAAATGTGTTTCAAGGAGTGAATCACAGTGTAATCGGACATTGTATGCCTGAGTTACAACAGCTTCCTGTTTCATGGCGAAACATCGAACTTTGTCAGACCATCACAGACACGGACACACCCATCAGTGAAAACTCAAGATCTTCACAATTTAACATCACCAAGGCCTTTAGATTAGACTGACCAAAAATGATGTTGATCTGATTAAATCACTAGGAGGAGTTCATTAAAGTACAACGTCTGAAAATGGCAAAAAAAAAAAATTCTGATTTTGTTCCCAGGGACTTTTTTTGTAGGTATTGGGCTGTTACATGTGTCTACCGAATTTCATACTAGTAGGTGAAACGTAGCGCGAACGGCGTAGCGCTAACGGCCTCACACCATCGCTGAAACTCACAACTAGCTGAAATAAAACAAGCTAAACTTTTTTTACAGTTAACGTTTATGTCAAGTAATGAAAAAGTTTTTTTATGGTTTTAGCTTTAGTTAACTATAATAACCCTTGTTAAGGTTAATCGTTAAAAGTCAGTAAGCATAAGTCAGTGAGAGAGAGGAGAAAAACACTATCCTATCCTATAGTTGAGCAGGTAAAAGAGCAGCTGAATGATTATACGCAAAAGAAATAAGGTGATGAAGACAAATGAAAGACTTTTGTGCACCTTTTACCACACTTACAGTCTAAATCACCGTGCTTCCATTCTCCCAAGCCAGGGTAAATCAAATTAGACACCAGACTCTCACTCTCTTTCTTTTTGCTGAAAGTGAGACTTGTTTATAGGCAGTCTAGTTGGTAGACGATGTATTGTTTTTTTCATTGAAACTTCCGTGCATGTACAGAGGAAATTTGATTTTTGCTGACTAGAAACTTCCCATGATTTAATTGGATTAAAAAAACTTTGGAATTTGATTATTGAGAATTTCTCACAAACTCCACTTTACTCGCATATGCAAGCTTTAGTACTGCAGTATTTGAGGATCACTTGAAATGGACAAAACTCACAAGTAAGCATGTATACAGCATATTTCACCATGTTTTATTTCCTTTGTAAAAAAAAAAAAAAAAAAGATGTCACAGTATATCGTAATACACAAATGCAACAATATGTATCGTGAATAGTGACAATATATATTGTGTATAGTTCACCCAAAATGAAAATTACTGTGTGAGAAAAAAATTCAAGTTTACAAAGTTTTAATGTCAGTACTACATTAAACTACTATATATAAATGCTAAATATAATGTATAATAATGCAATGGGGAAATATATGTTGGTACTGATAATGCCAAATGTCTTATGTTACCAGTAAAAAGTGGCCTACATTATCTGGTCAGTGACAAGCATATTCCTCTAAAATAATTCTGTATTTTCAGCTTCAGGATAATTAATATTTTTATTCTGGTGTCACCATTGTCCTGTGCACTGGGTTACTAGCACCAAGTCCAAGCCTAGTCATTTCCACCCCAAATATAATACCAAATTTAGCATTTTAATCAACAGTACATTTTTTGTTAACCTTTTAGGATATGTCTTGGACTATATATAATACTAATAATATTGTATCGTGAGATCAGTATCGTGATATGTATCGAATCGTGACATGAAGGTATCATTACACCCCTATTACCGGTCATGACAACTTTGAAGATTGGTATAGTAATAGAGATTGGCATGGTAACAGATATGGAAATGTTAATGTATTTGGTCTTGGTGGAATAGATCTGCTACGCTGCTCCTGCTGCAGCGCAAGTACCGACACAGTACCAATTGCTGCTGCTGCTGTACATGTAACATACATGATTTAACCCCCGTAGCCGATCTATACAGGTGGAAGGTTTCTGAAAGCGTGCTGCAGACTGCTAACAGTAACACTACCAGTAGTTGTTTGAATGTTGAGCCACAGCTCATTGCAACAGCAACCAATCAGCTGTGCTATGTAGATAATGATGTGATCGCTACCAAATGAGTTAGCGATCGCTGCCTGCGCCGTCTAGAGTTTCATGCCAGAACTAGGTAATTATCACAATTTAATACTAAAATATACAAGCTTTTCACCACAGAGGAATGGAGCTGAAGCATCAAATATGGTTTCATGCAAGTCAAAAGTGCCATTTAATCTGACTACACCAACAAATTAGGTCATTTTTGTGGTTAAGTACTTAGTAATTAGATCCTTGAAATTACAACTGCAGGTTACCAAACAATCCAGTTTACATTTTAGTGTGCCACCCTAGGATTTTTACTCTGCCCCTCTGGCCACCCAATTAAAAATTTCCTGGAGGCGCCACAGATGAAGACGATTTCAATGTGATGTTAGTCAACAGCTTGGAAGAAGTTTCACGTAGCCAGTCTTTTGACTAAATGTTATAACGATCAATCCATATGAAATATGACTTTGTTTCTAGATGGAATGATTAAAACACCTTATTCCTGGAGGTTATGTAAGGCCAGCCAATGAGATTGAACCTGGCAATTTAACCCAGCTCTTGCTAGTTTTGTGTGCAATATGCATCAGGCGGTCAGGGAACGGATTACGGATGGTCGTGGGTGTGCAATTTGAAACTAGTCTAGAAGACTCATGGCCCAACACTAGGAAATTATTGTACAGCTGACTTAATTATTTCATCATCAGTAATGTATGAGCACTACAAGGTCTACAGACTATGTATATATACTAAAACAAAAATAATAATGCAGACAGTGAGAAAGGCAGGACATAATGTACACACACAGCCAAGCAAAAAAAAAAAGGACAAGCTTTCTCATTTACTGTATATACTCAGACGCACAGATTGTGTCCTCTGTTTCTCTCGCTCTCATATTGCTCATTCCTCTTTTTCCCCTCTCGCTGTGCTCCACTTTATCTTGTTCCTTCCCTCTTTATTCATTTTTGTAAACCTACATATAATAAAGAAGTTTGTTATGTAAGTGATGAAGCTCTCTGCTCTATGATTAATTACACTTGTGTTTGCTATGTAAATTTCCTTAAAGCGATAGTTCACACCAAAATAAAGATTCTGTCATCATTTACTCTTTTTATGCTGTTGCAAACTCATACGATTTTCCTTCATCTGTGGAAAGCAAAAGGTGAAAATGCTGTAAAATATACAATGAAACATTTTTCAGTAATTATTGGATTTAGCAATTTGTGTGGACGATCCATAAAGAGGGTCTTTCATCATAATATACTAATTAAATTAATGCATTAATAGCATAAAAAATTCAATACAAATAATAGTAATATAAATAGCATAATTATAAATGCATTATTTAAATAACTGCTTGTGCTAATACATTAACTTTGATCATATGTAGATGCACTTTCTCTCTTTCATTTGCTGACTATTATTCATTTCCCAGTTTGGCACAATGTAAAGTTCCCCATGTTGGGCTTCGCTCTTAAAGCACATTTATAGCACACTCTCTCCACATCCGTATGCTTTGATATTACTAACACAGCATAATGGGCCATTTGGCACAAGCACAGAATGTATATAATGTATATTAAGCATTATCATCAAGAAATATGGCCTGCAGGTCTTTGGAAGAGGGCAGATATGTTGATCAATACTCATATGTTTTACTGCAGCCTGTGAGCTCTAGCCAATATCATCAGTGATTTTCTGCTGACAGAAAAAAATATTTAAAGAATGCAAGTTGAGAGCTAAACATCTGACACTCAAAAGTCGATGTGTTAGAAGCAGGAAAAATGGGCAAGCGTGACAATTTGAGTGAGTTTGACAAGGGCCAAATTTTGATAGCTAGACGACTGGGTCAGAGCATCTCCAAAACTGTAGCTCTTGTGGGGTGTTCCCGGTCTGCAGTGGTCAGTATCTATCAAAAGTGGTCCAAGGAAGGAACAGTGGTGAACCGGAGGCAGGGTCATGGGCGGCTAAGACGTTCATGTGTGGTAGCTCAAATTGCTCAAGAAGTTCATGCTGGTTTGTTGCGTATGGGGCTGCATAGCCGCAGACCAGTCACCCTGACTTTCGTCCACAGCCGAAAGCACCAACAGTGGCCACGTGAGCATCAGAGCTGGACCACAGAGCAATGGAAGAAGGTGGCCTGGTCTGATGAATCATGTTTTCACGTGGATGGCCGGGTGCATGTGTTGCTTACCTGGGGAACACATGGCACCAGGATGCACTATGGGAAGAAGGCAAGCCGGCGGAGGCAGTGTGATGCTTTGGGCAATGTTCTGCTGGAAAACCTTGGGTCCTGCCATCCACGTGGATGTTACTTTGACACGTACCACCTACCTAAGCATTGTTGCAGACCATGTACACCCTTTCATGGAAACGGTATTCCCTGGTGGCTGTGGCTCTTTCAGCAGGATAATGCACCCTGCCACAAAGCAAGCAAAAATGGTTCAGGAATGGTTTGAGGAGCTAATCTCAATCCAATCGAGCATCTGTGGGATGTGCTGAACAAACAAGTCCGATCAACGGAGGGCCCATGATCTGCTGCTAACATCTTGGTGCCAGATACCACAGCACACCTTCAGGGGTCTAGTGGAGTCCATGCCTCGACGGGTCAGGGCTGTTTTGGCAGAAAAGGGGGGACCAACACAATATTAGGTCATAATGTTATGCCTGATCGGTGTATAATATGAATTATATTATTATTTTCCTACACAGGGATAAAGTAATGTTTATGTTCAATGAAAATAAATGCTGTACATCTTGAGATGCCTCGTTTATAAAGTTGTTTTTCTTAATTAATCTTCATACTCTTATGCAAATCCTCCTGGGTCGACTGTCTGCGAGTTTTCATATTTGAATAAGCATTTTGTAGTTCTACTCCATGCTAATGTTTAAATAGTGATGTAAAGTGGCATATATTATATATAATAGCCTAAATTCTGTTGTGAATTTAAAAGATGATAACAAAAAAGCTACGTGTCTTCAATTCCCTGGCCTGGTTTCCTCTCTCCAAAGATGAAATTTACAATAACGTAATTCATAATACATTTTGAATAACTGCAAGACCAGTCCCTCTTCAAATGTATCAGAGTCCGCAGAGCATTCCTCTCTTTGATGAAGCGTTCCTCTGTGCAACAAGCAAAGCTGAAAACTCATGAGGTTTTTGGAAAAGTGAAGAGAGCAATGGGAAGCAAGAGAAACGGACCACGTGAACGACAGAGAGAGCGAGCAGGAGGAAGAATACAGCGGGGTAGAACTTCATTCTGCAACATCATCGCCAGCTCCTCATTACTGCCTCTCGAAAGAAATCAGACGATCCAGAACTTAATTCGAAACAGGAAACTTCTAAGAAAAAATAAATGAAAGTTCCCTTGCTTTCCCAAAGGGGACTGAATGCTAATTAAACCTAGTGGCTGGTACATTAGACTCTGTTTCAACCTTTCTGCAGACCGTAGAGAAATACAAAAAAATAGAAACAAGGGGAGAGGGAACGATAATAATCTCATGTAGGGAATAAGCAAGGGAAGGAGAGAGAAATAAGAGAGATAGTCTTGCACACATCAATCATGAGTCATGAGGATTGATAAAATGACAAGAGACAAAAAGAGAAGACAATAGTATTATTCACACACCAGCATCTGCGTCTCTCAGGATGGGTGGTTTGCATCTAGTAATCGAGCATCTCGTGTATCCTGCGGCATTGTGCTACCCGACCAGCTGAAACTTCACTCTCATAATCACACCATCTTCTCCAGTTTTTCAGAGCTGGCAAAATCTGTGCCTCCCTCTATCAGTCCCATCTGCCTTTAGTTTGTAAATATATGACATCAGGTTGGGCTACGGATAGGCCGAGACGGAGATCGCTGAGCTTCTGATGGCCCACAGATTGGCTTACAGCAGGTGGGTTTAGACATCTGATCCAGAGACGCTTTGAGATCCTACTGCACACCGAGCTGGGTCAAATTAACCAGGGATTGGGGCAGAATTACCATTAAATGTGTCAAAAATCCACTAGATATTTCAAATGCTTTTTTTCTAACAGTCTACACTGGATGCGAGCAGCGCGACACAACGCAACAAAAGCATATCACCCACTGTTGGAGTGGGCGATATGACCAAATTCTTATTTCACGATATGAGAAATTTTATTTCACAATAATGATATACACCTATCAGGCATAACATTATGACCACCTTCCCAATATTATGTTGATCCCCCTTTTGCTGCCAAAACAGCCCTGAGCCATCAAGGCATGGACTCCACTAGACCCCTGAAGGTGTGCTGTGGTATCTGGCACCAAGATGTTAGCAGCAGATCCTTTAAGTCTTGTAAGAGGTGGGGCCTCCATGGATCTGACTTTTTTTAGCACATCCCCCATCGACTGGACTGAGATCTGGGGAATTCGGAGGCCAAGTCAACACCTCAAACTCGTTGTGTTGTTTTGCTTCTCAAACCATTCCTGAACCATTTTTGCTTTGTGGCAGGGCGCATTATCCTGCTGAAAGAGACCACAGCCACCAGGGAATACCGTTTACATGAAAGAGTGTACATCGGGGTGTCCAAAGTCCAGCCCGCGGGCCAAATGCAGCCCGGGATGAATTTCAAACAGCTTGTTTATTAAAATATATTATATGTGGCCCGCCACGCATAATTTACAAATCGTGCAGTTTCACAATGTTAACACAAGGTGGCAGTACTAGATTTTAGGCCAGGGAAACATTAACACGCCAAAAGCGGAAAGAAATTACATCTCTCGATCACATAACCGCTAAACAGCCAGTGAAAGTGTTCAAGTTCAGCATAGAGGTCTCCAGTACAAGCTGCAAATCTCTGTGTGATTTATTTTAGTTTAAAGCCAGTTGAAACAGCGCTGACTTGATCAACAACACTAACGTGCAAATCAGAAGAAACATTGAACTGATCCAGTTAGAATACTTCTCAACCAACAATTCACTAACATTTATCATAGATTTACTGTGGTAACACTAACTGTAACGATGATATTTTATCAGAAATGTAGGTTAATATCTAATTTTATTTAATTTTTAATGTAGACATGAGTAATAAAGACCAAATTACAGAATAGAGTTCTAACTCAGTAATATTTAAATTTCACCCTTTAAAAACTGGGTTTTGTCAAATCTGTCATGTTTCCAAGAAACAAAACAACATCTTCCATTGCTCCGTGGTCCAGTTCACTGTTGGCGCTTTCGGCGGTGTAGCCTCTGCAGAGACAGTAGTGACCTGTAGCTGTCAGATATCTGCGTTCACAGTCTCAGGAAAGGGTGTTTTTGGATATATTGTTAATATCAAAATTGTTTTTAATAAAATAAAATAAAACACTGAAAATACTCCTAAAACCTCAACCAGCAAAACAGTTATACAATTCAGCAGCTTAAAATAGTGATGAAAATGTAATGATAACCAACAGAGCTGTATAGGGGACTGGCCATTTCTAAGTAGATTGCTCATACTTAGAATTGGGGATTTAAACAAACCCTTAATTATTAAAATCCAGTTAGCAATTTCTCATGCACATACTACAGATATGAATAATACCTCAAATCATGTAGATTGTTGATTGAGTGGTGTGCTATTATTTTTTTTAAGTAGACTATGATTTTCCTTTTATGGATGATATCCCTTTATTTTATTTATTTGATAAAAGTACAGCCACAATTGTTCTGAATAAAGTAATTGAGATAAATGGACAACAGCATAATAAATACATATTTGAAAAAAATCTATTTCCAGGGTGCAAATACACCCCAATTAGAATTTTAGACTGGATGAGATTGAACTGAAAAATATATGTTTGTGCCAGGCCTCTAGATGGCCCTTGAACATCACTGACTTTGTCCAGCTCAGTTGTTCTCTGTTTTAGTCTTCAGTCAACGTGACTCTCAGATCTCATCTCTAGACAGCTCCCCCTGGCACATTCTTACTTACAAATCTGAGTAAAAATGTGAGTACTGATAAAGGAGCATCTGCTGCCCATCCACAGTCATTTGGGCTTCACTCTATCCTGTTTGGGCATTGGAGTGTTTTTCAAAGACTTTCTGAGGCCAGTTTCAAATGCAATGAAACACAAACATAGAGTGCCTGCCTCCACAAGAAGCTCCAAACCTCATCGCATTGTCGGACCAACGGAGGAACACACAAAATAATGAGCAGGGTGAACAAAGTTAGGAACGCTCTATCAATTATTTCTGTCTATAGCGCAGCTCTCTGACAGTTTCTCACAGACTGGGAACTCTCCGGCTCTGGAACGAATGCACCTCTCAGTTATTCCCTGTGCATTGTTGAACCATGGCTCCTCCGATTCCTCATTGTTATTCCTTTCCTCTGCATGGCTTTCTCTCCTTCTTTCAGTCCTTCTCTCTCCTCTGGCTGTTTGTTTTGCAGTGGTATACTCCATTATTATTGATCATTTTGTTAGAGCATGAGCATACAGCATATACACAAACACCTTTGTGGTTGGCAGGGTTGGCACTTCGCTGTTGAAACTTTATCAGACAAAAGAAATCTCTCGCCGCATTAATCTTGTTCTGTGGATGATTTTGTAAGACAGAAAACCTTAGAGTGCTACGGTTTGGCAGCAGAAGCTTTACCCTACATTTTTGGTGAGTCGACTACATAGAGAATCTGATCATCATCTTCACGAAGAGAGTCTTCAGTACACCATTCTGGTCAGTGCATTGGGTTTCTTCATTGACTTGCTAAAGATGTAACATTCTGAAAGCTCTGATAGGATTTTTTCCAATTATAACATCCAGACAGTTCAACTTCATGGAAACAGAAGACTGTATAACATGCTTAAACCATGCAGCAATGCTTTATTTTTTGAGGTCACAGCAGCTGTGCCAGAGGGAGGTTTTTTCCCCCCAGGCTTAGTAGAGGACAGCTGATGTACATTTGAATGTATGTAGATTATACAATTATAAAACCAACTTCAGACCATAAGGCTGACAGTACAGGAATAGTGGAAATGCATGTACTGTGAATGTACAGCAATGTGCAGAGCGCTTCAGTGCAGCTTAGTGATCAAGAGACAAATGCTTCACAAATGCTAATATAGACTACCTTTTGGGGTCAGTAATATATATTTTTTCAATTAATACTTTTGTTATGCAAGTATTTTACTTAAAAAATGCTGTTCCTTTGAAAAAAAAAGATCAAGGTTTACATAAAAATATAAAGCAGAACAGTTTTTTTCAACATTCATAATAAGAAATGATTCTTGAGCACCAAATCAGCATATTAGAATGATTTTTTAAGGATCTTTATCTATATCAGTAATAACTGTTTCTAAACTTCCTATAAAGAGTTTGAGTTTTCTTCCGGGAATGTACACGTCACAATATTCCTCATATAAATAATTCCCTAAGGCATACGCAAAAAAAAGATGGAAAAAAGAGAGAAAGAAAAGTTGCATTAGTAGTAGACTCGCGTAGCCAGACCCTCAGACGGACGGTAGAAGGTCTGGACTTTCATCACAGCTTTCATTGGTCAAGGACCGCCCAAGTTTGACTGACATGTAATGCAACCAATCACAGTTTGTTTTGTTCCGTGTGATGTTAGGGGCGTGAAAATGTAATGTCTATGTCTCTGCAATAACAGACCGGAGTGCATCTATAAATTATTCATTCAAGAACATTGTGCAGTTTACTGCAACAATGGAGCCGCAAACTTCACATACTTTTGAAAATCCAGCCTTTAGTTGATCCTGGTAAGCGCTCGTTGTCACAGTTGTAAACACGGCAACACAGCATTTGTTTCCAGGTGGACTGTTAAAGAACGCAACAAACACATCTTGAGGACATCCTGTAGAATTCAACCAATCAGATGACGACTTCGAAACTCCTGAAGTGTAAGTGTACAACATGCATCAGACGTTCAGTCAACGGGCCGTGGGCGTGATGTCTAAGGGCTGAGACTACATTGTGTTGAAACTTGCCATTATGGTAAGGGGTGTGGCATTACCAAAACATGCTCAAAGCGGTTGACCAATCACAAGACACTGGTCTAGCCGACCAATCAGAGCTCAGACCATTGTCCTTCAGAAGGAGGTAACAGAGCATTACTGACAGACTGGGAATGTAAAATGAAAAATTATGTTTTTTTTTAACATTCAAGCATGCAAACCTATTCTAGTAGACCCCAAAAACAAAATCAAGACTTTGTAAAAGGGCATAATATGGCCTCTTCAATGATTCCATGATTATATTTATTATTATGTACACACCACATTATATGAGCTACTTATGTAGACATCCTGACAATTACTTCACAATCTTTTTTATTCACAACTGAGAAAAAGTTGTGAAGGTCTAAAGCAGCACAAAGTGCGTGCGAAGTGACCATGTGACTGATTTAGCATTTTTAACACACTGCATTTATATTCTGCAACAACATCAGACAGATTCATTTATGCTAGGCAGAAGATCTGGCAACAAGCACAAACAGGGTGATGACAAATATTAACACACTTCCCAGTATTTCCATGACAACAGCCGACTGCTCTCTTACCAACACTGATATAATATACACAACTGAACAGCAACTTCCAGCAATAAAACTAGCAAGGGATAATTTTTACGTGCATCGATGTATCATCGACTTCTGTCAGACTTTGCACTCTCATTTGAAAGAGTTATGCATTTACTTTGTTTTTATATGCACACCTCACATCTTTTGCAAGGCTTAACATCGATGGCAATTCCACTGCAGGATGGTCGAATGAATCTTATAGGGCAGCGAGGAGTGACGCGTGCACATTTTCAGTGACTCAAGAGGATGTTTTCCAAAATTGCTGCCATAAATATGCCTCTTCATTACAGAACGAAGAGTTTATGAGTGTGCACACCCCAAACAACCATGTGCACGCTCTCATTAGATGTCAATGCCTCATATGCTGCTTCAGCTACACACTTTTTAATTGGCTTGCATAAAATTTACATTACAAGAAATATTTTAAGCTCACACGGCAGATAAATAATAATGAAGTCAGTTTGAATGCAAGCTGCACAGTAATTGAAGGTCCATTCGGATTGCTGACTGCAGTACTCAGGAGAGGAGAGACAAATTACAGGCTATAAATTCTAGTGTGCTTGGCATCCAATTGGAAGGAGTGTGGATGTGTTTTCAGATTCATCTGATCACTTTCAAGTATAATTTCATGATAAAACCTTTTCTTAGCAAAACCAGAAATATTCAACATATAATGAAATCAAACATGTCCTGCCAGAATAAACTGTTTATCATTACCTGATAGACAATTTTTCCATTTTAAAATGCATTTTAAATGAGCCCTCATTTTAAAGATCATGTCATGCATTCATGCACCTATCCTAGCATGCTCATATAAAGGTGTGCAATTGTGACAGGTGCACACAGGCCTGTGGGGAGCACTGCAGTACACTGTGCTGCTTTTCCCTGCCGCTGTCCTCTATATTGTAGTTGTACAGTCTGCCTCTCACATGCTAAATATAGTTAGATGTGTCTTACAGTGTCAGCTGGCAAAGACTGCACCATCTGCATTACAACTACATGAACAAATGCACAGAAGTTCAGTTCAGTTTTATTCAGTTCTGGAATATCTTCTCATATTCCATTCCATTCACTCCACTTCTGTAACCAGCTAAGAAGTTTAGTTTAATAGTGTGTAAGATTAATTGTGTTCATTTCCTATACTGAGTTTCCTCTTGGAATTGAATTCCCCATTTGTGCCATTAGAAAAGGCTCTGAGGAAAATGGAACAAAGTAACCTATAAAAGGAAATCAATAATATGACTAATCAATGGCTATTCTACATTATTGAGGGGTAACTGCACTCTCATTTGCCTCACTCAATACACACCAATAATACTTCTCAGCCTATCAAGCATAAAGGGCAATATTGACGGAAGCAGATCATTACAGAAATATAATTTTCATTAAGGAATGTCAGGTTTGAAGACAAAATGTGTCCAAAGATTACATAGTGTATGAGTTAGTCAAGACTAAAAGCAATGTTGTCTTACATGGTCTCAGCAAAGGCAACTGCTCCAGGATGGACCACAACTAATCTGAGTTTATATTATTCCTTATTATCCACATAAAGTATGTAGAACTCTTCTCTTTAGTAAAATAAACTGATTTATTTATTTTTTTCAGATGGAAATAAACATGACAATAAAGCTCCTCTTCGATGTCAACTCTTCATGGTGGTAACAGATGTTGACTCCATAGAGGTGACAAGAAACAACTCCCAGCAATTACCGTTTTAACACTAATGCATTTTGCACTACAGGACGAGACAGATAAAGTTTCATACCACACAAAAAAGGCAAATCCACAGTGCCTGAGGAGTAATAGTCCTTTTTCGCAGTTTGAAGGCGTCAATTTGATTTGCCTCCATTTGCCTGCACAATGGAGAGTGCACTAAAGTATTATGGGAGAAAGACTATTGTGCATAGCAGAAACTGTTTATATTTCAGGTTAACCCATTTCTGCATCTACTCATATGTATTATTTCCTGTGTAGAGACACGGTTGACTGATAAAACATAATGGATGGTGCCTGCTTTTGCATTATCTTCTTTTCAATGTAGAACACTATGTATTGAAGCAATTTCACCTATGAGGGTAGGTAATAAGTATTTTTTATAACAAATCCACTTTTTGCATTGCACAGCATTGGTGAAAAATCGCTGCAACAAAGTAACTACATTAGTTCATTCCTTTACTACTTATAGGATTAAGGTACTGTCGTTACAGTATAATGGGATTAGTGTTCATTTTGTCAGCTATTTTTAATTTAGTCTCAGTCTTAGTCTTCAACCTTGTCCTGTTTTTGTTTAGTTAAGTTTTAGTCAACTAAATGCCTTGCATTTTAGTCTAGTTTTCGTCAATGAAAACGTAGTCACATTTTTGTCATGCTGCATTGATAATCCTGATTATTTTGCTTAAAATTATAGTGACAACAATAGTTGTATTTTTACATTTCATCAGAATTGTTGCACCTATAAGCACAAATCAAGAGAATGTCGACCCATACATGCATGGTTTATTTGACCTCATCTAGTTTAATGATTTATTATAGGCTATTTATCATATAGACCTACTAGTAAAATAAGAAACTTCTCTAAAAATTTAAAACCGTGAAATTCCACATTACTTTAATGTTTTTCTATTAAAACAACAGCAAAAGACTTGTCACACCGAGGTTGCGTTGTGCAGTTATTCAGCAAACACAATCGCAAATAGTCTCAAAATACATGCTTGGATTTCATTACAGTTCATGACTGAGAAGGATTGATGGCAGATTTAGTCACTCAAACAGCACAAGTGACACGCGAGTTGTGACAGAACACAGATTTTGTGTTAACGAAAGTTAACACTAAATAGGATATGCTTTAAATGTTTTTTGGTTAACAAAACAAGAACAAACAAACATACTGTACGTTTGAAATCCATGCCACATTCGCATGTGGAGCCCCCTGTTGTCAAACAGGCCTGGAGTCATTCATATGATAACTACCAATGGTCTTAATTAAGGGTTTGTTTGCATTTTCCCTTCAAAAGGAGATGAAGGAGCCATCTGATATTTTCCCCCATTTTAATCTTTAAAGCGCTGCCTTGTAGCTTTCATTCCTATTTCTCTTTATGTTGTGGAAATTATGTATCGATGAAGTGTCCTACTGCATTCCTGCATGGCCGATGCTGTTTGGGTCTTTGGTGTCCAGTCACAAGGGGAAGCTAGCACCATCTTCATATAAAGCATGTTTCATAACTCTAAATGGAAATATTACATTCTGGTCATTACAGGATTTGCTCACAGATTTCTTGTGCTCGGTAGATGCTGCATGGGTCTTTGATGTTTAATCAAACAGGAAAAAAGCTATGCTAGTTTCTGCAGAATAGAACTCATTAGTAAGCAGTTTAACAGACAGATTTGAAACTTGAACAGACAAAAATGGTCCCACAGTATTTCATATATTTTTATAATATAAATATTTATATAAATATTGATAATATTTATATATAGGCCTAACTTCTACAAAACATAGTTTGAGAGCTAAGACCATAAAATATTCTGACATAATCAAGATCGACTAGAAGGTTTTTTTTCCATTTTGTTTACAAATACACATTTTGTCTCAGAACAAAATCCAGCCAAAAATAATAAATAAAACCGTTTACTTCTACAACTGTGCAGTGAATTAATTAAGTAATCTAAAAAATTGAGTCATTTATTCAAACGATTCCTTCAAACGGCTGATTCGTTCAGGAATGAGGCAGTTGTTTGTGAATGGGTCATTGAATCTTTGACTCAACCAATTTGTTCTAAACGCTGAATCATTCAGTAATGAAAACACGGTTGAGTGTTGCTGTGAGAAGCGCTGTGATCTTTGTTCGGAACTATTTTTGCTGCTGAAATAGAACAAAAACAGTCAATATTGCATCTAAAATGTAAGTGACTTTATATTAATTACTTGTTTATTGAACTGTAATATGAAATCAGTGTCACATTTTCAATCGTGATGGTATTCAGCACTCTTGGTCGTGTGATGTTGCTTAACTGTATCGTATGTTATAAATATAAAAACTCCACATTTTGAATTTTTACCGCACTATATTAACTACGTTTGTTATGATTTCTCATCATGAGGCTGTACATTACATATTATATTATATTATTAATCACTATCAATCACCACTTAGACTAAATGAATGCAGAATCATTCTTGCATTTTGGTGATTCCCTAGCTTGCCCATTCAAAAAATCACAAGCGTTAATGTCAAGCCCTGATTCAAGCTCTTTAGATGTAAAAAAAAAATAAAAAATGTGTTCACAGATATATAGAATATTACTTTATCTCTGAGGAATTGCAATATGACAATATGTGGTCTTATGAACAGCTGTGAGAAAATGATCACTTTCTTGTGTTGTATAGAGACGTCTCCAAAATTCAAAAGACCCAACTCCTTTGGGAAATTCACTTTGACTCACAAAGCAAGAAGAGGGCATTTCAAACTATATCTGTCAGAAACATTGTGACACACATAATAATGGTGGAAGACGTGTGGTGTTTACAGAGGAAAAAAGAGTCCAGATTGAAACAACAGAGGCAAAAGACAATGAGCAATATGCCATATTATAGAAAAGCAGATCAATAAATAATGATCTAAACATATCTTTAAGTGAGCCACTGCAGACTTGCACAGAAAAATTGCAACAAACACTACCAACTGAGGCATATCATATCTGTTTCATGGATAGCATCACCACATGCTCTCAACAGATGTAATTTTGAACCTTGGGAGGCTATAAGATGACTTTCAGTAAAAAAACCAAAAAAAAAAAAAAACATGTTTTATTTGTTCAGGTTCAGCTTCTGAGTTCCTATCCTACACTATCTAGTGTCTTAATATGACTAATTTCTGTATCCACCAGCTTTGGTCTCGAGTGTTGGTGTTCTGTCTTTGAACATCACAGAGTGCTGGAACATGCTGTAATTAGATTGGACGCAGCCCACAAACACATTAAGACTCGGAAAGAGAGCCAAAGACTGAAATTTGCAACAGTTACTTGGGCCTTTATGTATTCTCATGGCCTGATTATTTTAGAGGTGTTATCGCTGTGCATTGGCAAGCCAATAATTTTATGTTGCTCTTCTCTGCCGTCCAGACATGCTGTTGCTTATATCCTTTTCACATTCAGATGTCACAAAGCTTAAAGTGACGTTAATTAATAATAGGCAATGTGAATTTAACAGAATTTAACAGAAAAGGAAAAATGCACATTAGTGTTATTTTAGTATCATTGATATTATAGTTTTTGTTATTATTTCTTTTTATATTTTGTTTTAATTTTAGTGTAAAAATTGTGTTGCGTTTTGTAATTTTAGAGAGTTAAATATGTCTATATTATTTAAAATGTTAAATAATATTTTTTTTATACTACAACTTAAAATAAATGAAAATTAGAAATGTTGCCTTGGTAAGTACCAGAAATAAAATAAATGATTTCATGATAAATTAAGTTTATTTTATTTTAAGTAATAAAAGTTTTATGGTTTTATTTTTATTTAAGCATAATAACCCTGAAAGAGACACCCATATACAAAGTGTACTCCTCATATTTGTTGTGTTCAAATACACACAGAACTCTGAGCTGAAGCATGTCTAACACATCCTGTCTGCATAAATCTGTCCTGGATGCTCAAAAGGGTGACTGCCAGCTCATACTTAAGAACAGCAGAGACCTCTCTCTCTCTCTCTCTCTCTTTTTATCTTCACAAACAAATCCTTCTCCTCTGAGAAATCAAAATAATACAGTTATCATAAAAACATGGTGAAAGGAAAGCAAAGGTACTGAGTATAAATGCCACAACAGCAATGCAATTGAAAACAAAGATGTGTAAAGGTAATTTACTGTGTTTAAAATATTAAGATCATGGTGAAAAACATGCATATTTATAAAAATAAAAAAAAACATATATTAAAAACAGCATATCATTTGTCTTTAGCCTGCACTCCTGACCCAAAGTTGCCAGTGACAAGCAATTTGTTGTTTTACACTGAACGCAAAACTGTTGCGTGACATGACACAACCACAACCGATAAGATTTCACTGCTACCCAGGAAGCAAAATGTCCTGTCACTCCTTGTGTCTGGTTAGGACAAAAACTCATGGAATGACTTCACGTATTGTAGATTTCTAATGCTTTTCTTCTAGTTATGATTGTGTAATGTGCAAATGCGCATGGAATGAAGCTATCGTCCACTTTATTACATTATAAGGTGTTAAGGTCGTTTAAGGCAGTCGTAGTCAGAGTGAAAGATGAAAGAATGACTGCTGCTCTTATAAGCTTTCAGACCAGCATTGTGAGCCAACAAAAATGCCCTCTGCCGCATATGTTAATAGAGCTGAAAGCCGTTTCACTGCTCAAAACAGCCCCTCCAGGCTTTACAAAGGATGAATTCCAGCATCCTTACACCCACATGGGTGAAAGAGCCCTCCTCGCTCGAATATCTCTCCCAGTCAATTGTGTATAAGAGCTTTTTCTTTCCCGCGGTCTAAATATAAATGGAGGTGCATTTCTGTAGTGTTGGACTGAACTGGACAGTGGCTAGTCAGTGTTTTTATGTCAGTACACAGTGTGATTGGAGTGTACAGCTCTGCAGAGAGAGAGAAAGAGAGGGATGAGTCACTGAACGGATGACAGAGGTCAGCACGGTGGGAGGATGAGGAGTGCTGAGCGATGAAGGTGAGAAGCAGCTTGGTTAATGGAGGACTAACACCCCCGTTAGTCGTGCTACGCTAATACCAGTAGAGCTTGTGTGTGTGCACGTACATTTGTTTGACTGTGCTCCAGCTGACGCGGCTCACTGTGTGCAATCTGACAGCGTTTATTTTTTGCTTTTGCAGTTGCTATTGAAAAAAAGCCTCTTTTGAAATGGTTGGTTTGCTTATTAGACTCACCCTGCATGAAGTCTGCCAAACCTGTCCAACACCTATGAAACACCCCATCCAGAGCACACTGCAAACATTTCCAACAGGAAACAAAAAGTCACAAATGACATCTTTCTAATGTCACAGTTCTCCAAGACAAGATTCAGGTTAAATAGATATCAAATGTAGACGTTCACCTTCTCATCTATCTCCAGAGATGTGTCTCAGAAGAGATATTAACAATGTCACAAAGATTAACCAAGATACCCAAATATGCAACCAAAAGTCAGAGATTTCAATTTGAGCCAAAACATTTCTTTTTAAATAATTCCAAAGCCAACTTATCTGAGCTATGTTGTCCACATTCATTTTATAACTCTTAATATTTTCTATTCTGTTAAAGGGTTAGTTCATCCAAAAATGAAAATTCTGTCATTAATTACTCACCCTTATGTCGTTCCAAACCCATGAGACCTTTGTTCATCTTCAGAACACAAATGAAGATATTTTTGATGAAATCCGAGAGCTCCCAGGCCCCTCCATAGACAGCATTTTAATTAACACTTTCAAGGCCCAGAAAGGTAGTAAAAACATCGTCAAAATCGCCCATGTGACTCCAGTGGTTCAACCTTAACTTTACGAAGTGACGAGAATACTTTTTGTCCACAAAAATAACAACTTTATTCAACAATTTCGTTCTAGCCTGTGTCAGTGTCCTACGCAGTTTACGCTGTAAATACAGTGCAGCTCCCGCATCATCATCACACACGTGTCATGATGCTCACATGAACAGCATCGGCTGCCGTAGATCTCGAGAACGCTGCACTGTTTACAACGAAAACTGCGTATGAGACTGACACAGGCTAGAACGAAATTGTTGAATAAAGTCGTTATTTTTATTTGTTTTTGTGCACAAAAAGTATTCTCGTCGCTTCATAAAATTAAGGTTGAACTACTGTAGTCACATGGACGATTTTATCAATGTCTTTAATACCTTTCTGGGCCTTGAAAGTGTTAATTAAATGGCTGTCTATGGAGAGGTCAGAGAACTCTCGGATTTCATCAAAAATATCTTCATTTGTGTTCTGAAGATGAACGAAGGTCTTAAGGGTTTGGAACGACATGAGGGTGAGGAATTAATGACAGAATTTTCATTTTTGGGTGAACTAACCCTTTAATACATGTTCAACTGTATTACTCCAAATAAAACGTTGATAGCTAAATGAAACATAAATAATTAATTCCTCCATTAAGTCTCTTGAACTTTGAAATAGCAACTAATAATAAAAAAATTACCTCCGGGTTACAATAAACAATCATTTATCAACAACGCATCATCAACAGCCTAATGAGCCATTCACACGTTCTATTACAATAAAACTTATTTGCAAATGTGTTTCTTTAACTACACATTGCCATATAAACAAGCAGTCAGTACTGATACTGAACCTTAAGTACACAGATTTTGGTTCATTTTAAGACATTGCTGAAAGCAAAGATGATTTGCAGTGAGTGAGACGTAACAGTAACTGCTCTGAGTGGTTTTCCTGTGCAGGACAACTTTATTTGAATGCATATTTTCATGCCATTACTTAATTAATAGATAATTAATAGTTTTTAATTAAATGTTTTAATCTCATCACATTTCTCTCATACTATCAACTCAAAACTAAGTTAACATATTACTTTTGCTGTGGCACTGTAGATTCCGTAATGATGGAGTGCCATTAAAAACCAGCCAAGAAAACATAGGTCCATGGTACGAGACACTTAAACATCTTTTAAACCGTGTAATTAGGGGTGTGCGATATATATCGTCTGCAATAATATCGTAATTGTTGTTTTAATGGTGTGCGTTCTGACATTATCGAGTATATCCCTCACACCCAGAGAATGCATGCATACACTATGTGATGTAGTCTTGTAGATTAGACTAGTGTGGGTGCGTATTAGAGTGCACACTTTTACTGCGTGATTTAGTCTATATTTATATAATTTAATATAGTTAATAAATATCACACAGAGTGCGTTTTTCTCCAGGTTTTAGCATGATAACAAATGTGATATAATGTGTAAATGATCTAAATGCCACTTCAGATGCAGCTTCTGTGTTTCCTCTCCAAAGATGCAAAGATGCATTTTGTTGATATTTATTCAATTTGATTGGTAACAGCCCTATTGTGTCTTATTATTATAATTAAATTGTATTAAATGTATGTAACTGACACAAAAGATGATGCATGCATATAATTAATAGGGGTGTAACGATACACCAATGCCACGGTTCGGTTCACATCAGTTTTGAAGCCATGGTTCGGTTCGGTTCGGTTCAGTTCGGTTCTGTTTACTGTGGAGGCAGGGTTCATGGCAGGGCACCAGCTATAATAACACTACATCCACTTTTAAATTAATAATAACAACAACAATAATTTAACTTCATCTTTATTAACTTTATACATTGGCTTTACGTTTTCTTTAGAGCAGTTAACATACCCGAGTAAACTAAAATGAAATAAATGCCTCCACTGTAGACTAGTTAGAAATAATCTACTCATTTTACCATGTCCCACTTTAGCCTACTTAACAAACACATTAATTGTATGAATATGACTAATACTGATGAATAAATAGGGCTATAAGGTAAAGCTATTAAATAGCAGTTTTTGTTAATACAATAAAGTAGCCACCACATTAATTTAAAAATAAACAGAATAACATAAATTTAAAATAAAGTGGCATTTTGGGGTTATGGAAACAACAGTTACCATGGTGAATACACAATACCAACATGAACTGTTAATGAATCATATAAACTGCAGATGAGTTGAATGAACATCATACCTGCATGCCTTCCCAGCTAACACGCGTCGAACCAGTTACGTGATTTATTGGTACTTTACTTTTATTTCATGACTTACGAATTGACGTAATGTTGCTCATAGTTTCTTTTGTGCTTTATGAAGTGATATACAGCGCGCACCGCCGCATTTGTGCTTGTAATTGAAGAGTGTGCGCTACGAGCACAGTATAACGACTGACATGACAGGACAGGAAAGCGATTTTTTTTTTGAGGTGAAAGAGATTTTTTTATTTTGTAACAAGCTACGAAAATGATGATGTTGCTGGGACTCCAAGGTAGCATTTAGCCAACCTGGCTAAATGGGGAAACTGGCTCTTTGTCTTCCCACCATGCAACTTGAGCGATCACCCAAGTCACGTGACATGCATTTGGAAGACAAAAGTTAGTGTATATTTAGTAAATAATATTATTATAATAATATTTAGTAAAAATACTTATTAGTTGTTAAAAGTGTGCTGATTACTATTTACACCCAAAAAAGAAAATTTGATGTTTATCTGCTTACCCCCAGGGCATCCAAGATATAGGTGACTTTGTTTCTTCAGTAGAACACAAATGAAGATTTTTATGAAGATTCTGTCAGTCGTATAATGCATGTAAATGGTAACAAAATCTATGGGAGTAAAAAAAAACATGCACAGACAAATCCAAATTAAACCATGCGGCTCGTGATGACACATTGATGTCGTACACGATTTGCCGTAGTTTACTAGTTTAAACTATGTCAGATCGTGTACAAACCTCACGAACCGGAAGTGATCGCGCGCTCAAGGCTGTTGGACATAGTGGTGTATTAGAGGTAAAAAATTATATAAATACTGTTTGGTTTCTCGCACAAACCGATCGTTTCATGTCTTAAAGTTATCAATGTGTCGTCATGAGCCGCAGGGTTTAATTTGGTTTTAATTTTTTTAATTTTATTTAATTATACGACTGACAGACTATAACGGTTGGAGTTAAAAATCTTTATTTGTTCTCTACTGAAGAAACAAAGTCTATCTTGGATGCTCTGGGGGTAAGGAGATAAACATCAAATTTCATCAAATGTCAAGGAAGAAAAAAATTATTTTGTGGCATAAGGTGAGGTGTGAGCTGGGCCGGGGCAGCAGGGGGCGGGGCTCGTTCGGTTCGACATGAGAGTATCGTGGTTCGTACCGTGGGTGGTGTATCGCAGTTTTTCGGTTTGGTTTGAATATTGTTACACCCCTAATAATTAGGTTTAAAAAAATAAATGTATAAAGGTAAAAATGCCAAAAAAAGGTAAAAATCAATTTAAACTTTTTGGAAAAGATGATTGCTGTCACTGCTCTAAACTGACCACCACACAGAATATGAAGAATATCATAAACTTTAGGAGTCAGCTGATCACGGCACTCCTAAACCTGCCAAGGTACCAGCACAATAACACACTCAGCAAAATATCGTCAAATTAACGTTATCGAGAAAATCACAGAAAATATTGAGATATCATTTTCTGTCAATATCGCACACCCCTAAGTGTAACATATCACAAAAGTCAAAGACTTCTATTACAGTGGTATGTGTTTACATAAAAATTGCATCCTGTCAGTCAGTACAAAACAGTGTCATTCTTGTCATCCAATTTGTGTGTAAAGCTACAGAATAATGTTTTGTTGTAAAACAGCTCCACTGTATGTGAGGTGTGACAGTCATTTCACAGCATGGCTCCCACCTAAGCAAAATATAGGAAAGATATCTCAAATTTAAGCCCTTCACTCCTCACACACTAATCTGACCATTCTGCTCCACTATTGTTTGTTGCCTTGGTTACAAAGTCCCTCAATGACATTTCACTCCACAGTAAATCAGAAAAAAAAGAAAACGCACATGGTTTGGGAGCATTATGTTATACAAGGCTAAATTTAGGAGCCGCCTATTCCAGCACTTATCACTTAGAATTAGGAAGGGAAAAAAGGAAATGTCTAAGATCAGGCAGTTAAAATAGAACATTTAAATGGACAGGCACATGGAGATGAGGTCTTTGTGTGGGTAACTGAAAGCACAGCAAACCACGTGAATGAAAGCCTTCTGAATTAGAGCTTTCAAATACGCTTGGAAGTATTTGACGACATATCCCACGCACACTCAATTCAACTGTTGGATATGTTCTGTCTGATGAAGTCAACTACATCTCTGTAAATCAATGAAACTGCTCATTCTCACTGGATAATCTGTCTCATCCTTCTTTGAATTAATCATCTGGTATAAAATGCAGCACTGATTAATAATAGGCATGTATGCTACAGAGAGATCTAAAGATTACTCAACATAGTGTTTCCTCCATAATTGTGTACATTAAAATGAAATCATGTAATAAAAATAATAAAAAAATACAATTAAAATCCATTATTTCATGTCAACCACTAAACAGGGTATTTTTACCAGTTCAAAACTGCTCTTGATTTTGAATAGGTTATAACTCATTTTTTCACATATTCTATTCATATTTTGCATGTATCTTATCTTATGCATGCTACATGTTCAAAAAGAGTCTCTTATAACTTAAGAGGAACATGAAATTGAATTTGGCTAGTCTAGTGCAGACAGCCTTCTTAATTAGTTCTAAGTGAAACCCAGGCACTTCATTCAGCTTTTACACACTAGGGTGGGCTGTAACTCCGTCAGCTATGTGTACAAATCCACTACCTGTCAGAGCTTGCTCTGTATTGATCTTCATAGACATTCATGCAAACACAGGCCAAATACTCGAGTCCTAGAAGTTTTTATTGAAAATGGATTTTACACTGTCCTTCACCTAAAAGTGTGACTCTCTTGTCACTGGATCATTCAGCACTGTTACACTGTGTCCCTCTGTAAATATCATTAAATCACAGCATCTGTTGACAGCCAGCTTAACAAAAACTGAATAAGGACAGGCAATAACTTACATGGACATTTTAATGTGTCGCTCGCTGTCAGTCAAAGAATATTCTTACTGGAGTAGAAAACCGAGAGAGATCATGCAAGACACCTTGAGTGCAGTATAAATCTGTTGTCAAAAATTCTGCAGAATAAGAAACAGTGTACTCTTGAGATGACATGAGGGGAGCAGATCCACAATATAAGTGGATTGAACAGGCTTTCTGTTTCATAAAAACAATTGTTTGCATATCTAAAACATAGTTGTTATAGCTTGTCTAATTATGCATTTTTTACTGTAGTTCTCTAACTTAAATTGTCAATGATGTAGGGGTGTGTGATATCATGATTTTAGATTGTGAGCGATTAAAAAGCCTTGCCGGTTAAAGTTTTTATCTTCACACTGTTCTGAGATCATTTTTTCTGAGTGGTACACCTGAAGCGCACGCACACTAAAAGCCTGTCACACAGCGTGTGAGTACTGAACTCTGTTCTCTTTCACGTCTTATTGCACTGTCAAATACACACAAGGCTTAGTGCATAAACACAGCCGTTTATATATCTTACATGAATATAAGTAAACCATTTGGATGCGAGTCAGTATATTAGATCTGTGTGTCAAGTCTTAAAGTGACAGTAGCCTAATAAACCTGTTGCCGCCAGTGTCATTAATGTTAATCAAACAAAATACAGAGAAAATCACTCATTGTTCTCAGTAGTTTTATTAAAAACAAGTGTGTATTCATACAGTAAAGTCTATGTAGTGTTTCACTTTTCCTATTTGAATGCTATACTGTTAAATAGAACTACTTTGGCTGTAAAAATTAAATCCCTGATTATTACATTTGTATCTTATATTGTATTTATCCTTTTATTTGTAATTTGCATCCTTGTTCTTATTCTTCTTATTTTTGATAAAAGATAAAATAAAATAAAGTGAAATAAAGTTATAAGGCTACATTTTTAAAATAGGGAAGTTGATTTGGCTATACTACTCAGCAACTTACAAGATATAGTCTTAAAAAGCAACATGAAATAAGATTGTGGATCGTGATCCTGCCTGTAAAAAATCATGATGTGAAGTTTTTATTTACAATGATGGATAACTTAAAATAATGAAATGTTACACTGCACAATAAAACAAGTTTAAAAAGCATGTGAGAAAAGATGTGATGCTCAGATGATGTCATGGATCATGGGAATAAAGTCATCATAATTCCTCATACAAACGATTCAGAGAGATGAAAATGTCTTCAGTGGCAGCATGAATCAATGCGGAGGTGAAATATTAATCCATTTTTGATTTAAAATTCCCCTTCAAATTCTCTATTTATGGGGGCTATCAGCTGGAGTGGAGCTTTGAAGTTGTCTCATGCCACAAGTAACCCTTTCAGCAGAGAGCCATGCTTCAGCTGTATTCTACTATCCTTTTGTCTCTGAGAAAGTCTTGACGTCATTATAGGCTATGTTGTTCGTGTTTAAGAAAATGAAAGGACCCATTCCCTTCAATCAATGTGACTGAGCATATATATGTCTTTATTCGTCTTTTTAATATTGGAGAAAGGAATGATCTGTCAAAAGATTATTGACACACATGTGGTGATGGACCATTTTGGACACATCACTTTGTGCCCAGAAGGGGCGAAAAGCCTGCAGCCTAAAGCATCTTTCAGCTGGGACATATTCAATCCTACCAAAGGTAAAATCGTAGTCAATGGTGCGTAACTGAATAGAATCGTTATCTTAATAAAAACCTGCCACAACTATACTGTAGATTAATTTGTCACAAATACTACGCTAATGTAAAATCCATGCCCTCTTGTAGTCTCTCCCCACAAGACACAGTGCTGTCAGTAATAATGGCTACCTTATATCATAAAGAACAAGGTAATGGCAGGGCTTGACGCTTACTTTTTTCCAAAGGAGCACCTGTGCTCCTAAGTTGAAAAATGTAGGAGCCCATTTAGAAACGTTAGGGGCGCAACTAACTATTTCTGAATTGATATATATATATAAAACCTACTGTAACATATTTTTGCCATACTAGAGTTATTTTAGTATCACTGAGATACTATATAGTTTTTCTTTTTTATTTCATGTCAGTTAACATTTATTTATTTCAAGATTTTTTTTATAGTTTTAGTTTTTGTTAGCTATAATAACACTAATACTAGTAAAATCTAAATATTTAATAATATGCGTCAAATAATGTTTAGTTTTTCCTTCCTGTGACAGGGCATTCCAGACAGAAGCTACAATAGTTTACTTTAAATTAAAATGAAATTAAGTTAAATTACATACAGTTTGTGTAACCAAATAATAACTGGGGTGGAAATTGGACTTTTATTTAATAAACAAGCCCAAAATACACCTGGACTCTTATTTTGAAATGTCTTTGCTTTATTAATGCAGCTGCTCATTCAAATTCAGATAAGGGGGAGATAAAATATGCATTCTTACAACCGTATGCAACATATTATAATATAAACACCATAAAGTAAACATTGTCATAATTGATCAGCATTAGTTCACAAGCAATCGCTTGGCATAAATGTGCGCAATTCATTGATTACGAACTGATCTTAAGCAGTCTGAAGCACGAGTCTGTATAACACACAACATCGCTTCACATTTCAAATCCTGCAATCTACAGGCTTGCGCACTTATTTAAATAAATCATAGCCTTTTGAAGTTTAATATTCACATTAGGCAGTATTTTTTTATCCCCAAAATATAAGATGCCTTAAATGATCATTGAGACCCTTGTTATCATCTTACATTTAAGAAAACTGATCCGCATGGATTTTTTTTTCACACACATGCTTCAAAATACATTTTACAGTTCGCACACATCTAATTTTAGTCACAAATGCGAATTAAATGGTCGCACTGTCGAGCCCTGAATGGAAGTATCTAATCTCTATTAATCATCACACGGCCATGGCTGATGCACTTTGTTTCAGTGACTTTTATGCATATGGCCCAATGAAGCTTTAAATATTATACCACTTAATTCCCATTCCCATTAGCAGAATGCGCATTAATCATTGCTCATGCTGATTACTGTAAGAACTAGAAAAAATACACTAAATGTAAGTTAGCGGAGGTTTTCTGGGTTGTGCTAAAGCTAATATGATCCTAGCCCACAGTAGCTACTTTACACACAATCATTCAGTGAGACAAAATACAGCTGCTTCCTCTAGTTTTGCTGATGGTGTGACATTTTCAGCTTTGTGTGATTTTTTTTAGTACCTCCCCCAGATCAATATACTCTTAGACACACAGAGAGCAAGAGGTTCACTACGGTTATTATCTCTCAGGAAAGGTCAAAGGAATGCAAACAGAGTGTCCCAGGGGTCAGTTACCTATTGACTGAGGTCTTGAACACTAATGGCTTACAAAGAAATATACAAATGAGCTTGCTGGTTCCTGACGGCTGAAGTTTTGTATAAACTATACAGTTTCAGGCTGATGATATGCCAAGAGTGTTGTCTTTCCTTTTCTCTGCAGTGGCTAAAGGGTTACATTTTTATGGTAAAACGCAAAAGGAAAGGCTGCTCCATGACTTCTAAAATTTTGCATAAAGGCTCAATGCGGCATAAAAACTGTACTAATATATGCCAGCTCTGACCCTCTTCAGCAGCCGTTTACACATCTTGCTTTCAACAGTGAAGCACTGTGCAGCTTTTAAGTCTTATTAAAAAGGCAAGTTATACATTTCTTTTAACTTGAAATTCTTGCTGCTTATAGTGCAAGACATCTATCTAGCATGTTTACGTAAAAAAATAAAATAAAATAAAAAACAGCGCAGATGGACACCAGAACACATTCTACGTGAACATCTAGTTTCAAAATGTAGAACACATACATTTAGTTTAGAACACATTCTTAGTTCTGTGAAAATTAAACAGTGGAGCCTTTTGCAATTGCAATAACAGTATTTAATTATTTATCATTTATAGTTTCATATTTTTTTCTATACTCATAATTGCATAGCATTATTTCTGCAGTTTAATTTATTTAAATGCATTTATATATGCCCCTGAAAGCCGTTGGCTACCTGTGTAAATGCACCTTTTCGTGGTAATACAGATGCTGTTTCTGTGCCACAGCATTAGGCTTGTTTGTCTGGATTGTTTCCCAGACAATCCAGTTAAAGCACACAGTATGTGCAGACTTCACCTTGTAACAAAAGCTGTATATCTTGACACTGTCCAATGCTTTTGAGCCAGAGTGCAATATGCTTCTGCCTACAGTATGTATTAAAACAAATCAACAGTGGATAAGCATGCTACTCTATAAGTGCATTTGGATTCCTTAGAGATGAAAAAAGCAATGTCAAACCTTATGCAGAGAACTGATTCATTAAGCAAAGTCTTTCAATGCTACTGCCTTTTATAAAGCATCAGCAATCCAACAAATCAGGTAATTTTTAGGTACAATCAAAATTGAAGAAAGCTATTTATCCTCTTGTGCATAAAAATTGCTGATCTGATTCCCAGCAGAAATCCCTACAAACATACATTAAAATCGGCAAGCTACTTCTGGCTTAAACTGCTGTCCACTTTATTGCAACATTTGTCTAGATCTACTTACTGGAATACAGTTAGTCAGACCACAAAACTCACTTAGGAGTCGCTGCTTAGTGCAAGTGCTCCAACACAATAGTGGTTAGCAGGTGACATGGATCTTGCAGCATTCCTCCTCTTCTCCATATCATTCCCTGTCATTCTCTCTACCATTCCTATCAATAAAGGTGTCAGTATTTAATTTACTTGAAGGCAGTGTTCACAATCAACTCTAGCCATACACAACATTTAAAGGTGCCATAGAATGCATTGATACAATATTTTAAATTGTTCTTTGATATCTACATAGAAGGTATGTGGCTTTGGTAAGGGCAAAAATACTCCAGATACAGTTTTACATGTCCATTTACAACTCTAGGATTTGTTGTATGTTTTCATATTTTCGTTAACGAAATTGAATTGTCAGAGCAAACTAACAACTTTGAATTCAATTGGTGCTGTATCCTGTTATAGATAAACATCAGACCCACTATACACTATATAGTTGTAACTACTATGTACTTACATTTAAATTAATCATTTGATACAATGCACTTATTGTGTACATGCATGGTTTTTACATTGTACTTTGTACCTGCATGTAATTACATCTGTAATTAATTTCTGTAATTACATTTTTAATTACACTGTTGACACTTCCCTTACACCTAACCCTACCCTTAAACTTACCCATACCACCACACCTGTCCCTAACTTTACTCGTATCCCACCTCAATAGCAGCAAAAGTGTTTTGCAATACAATATGAACACAATAAGTACATTGTACTTATATTTTGATCGAAGTACATAGTAGTTAAGGCCACCTAATATAAAGTGGGACCTAAACATCAACCATGCCTGTTGACAGTTCTGTTTTGTGGGAAGGCTATGAAAAGTGCTCACATCCCCTGCACAGCCTGGAACATAACATTTATATCCACGATCTGCCGTTTTCACTATATTGTCCTCATCTTCACAATACCTGCAGAACTTCTGTTGATTCGGTGCAGGTCCACGTTTATACTGCCTGGCCTTGAACATAGGCTGGTTACATGCAAATTTGGGGAGGCGTAAATATTAATGATCCCAAATGTTACGTTACAGTCGGTGTTATGTTGATTTTTCAGTTGTCTTTTTCAAGCACAAGATTTACATATGAAGGAGGAAACAATGGTGTTTGAGGCTCATGGTATGTTAGTTCCATGTACAGAACTCTTATTATTCAACTACGCCAAGGTAAATACAATTTTCCATTCTAGGGCACCTTTAAATCCTGCTCACATACCAAGCATTCACAGTCCCATAATTCAAATTACAGTTCAGGACCCTTTAAAAGTGTGATAATATCTGTGTCACATGTCAAAAGTTATAATCATCTCTCAGGGGAAAATGATAGGGGATGACTTTGTTCTTGTAGAAGACCTTACAAAAAAGCCAGGAATCTGCCAGAACGAGATGAGTGAGCTCACTCCATCGCCACTGGATGCAATAAATGCACTCGCAGTCTGTAAAATACAATTCATGGTACATGTAATCTATTTAAAACAATGCAATGTTCATTACTCATGTCAAAAAACACTCATTAAGCAGCATGCACAAGCTCAGCGACAAAAAATGTCAACAGTTTCCCACAAGCGCTTGCTAAAAGACCACCTGATACAAAGTTGGACCCCATATGCTCTTAAAGGGATAGTTTACCCAAAAATGTTGTCATCACTAACTGTGTTTACATGGACCCTAACAATCCGATTGTAATCAGACTAGTAGCACAATCAGAATAAAAAAGTCACATGAAACCACGTCAATCGGAATGAATTGGCCAGATCTAATTAAAATTTAATTCGGATTGTAAGGGGTGGTTTATTCCTTTTGTAATTTGATCGAGAGGGCATGTAAACACTTGATTGGATTGAAAACCGAAACTGAGAGTACTGCGCATGTGCAATAACGTAGAAATAGCGCAATGAGGTATGACGCGCGGAACAAGCTGTTCTTCCTATTGAATAAAGTGTCTTAAATGAGTGTCCCGTCATTCTGAAATTCTCTTTTCACCCAGCGTCTGTGAAGTGGAGCAAAACAACGTCCCACCAGTCCTTATTTCAGACTCGACTGGTTTTGGGCGGGGGGATGGGCGTTTGTATTGTTTGATAAATATAAGCAGCACGGCATAATGGTTCATGTGCTCGTCATCACCTAATTAGGACCCGTAATAGAAAAATATTAACCCTAGGGGTTGGCACCGGTGCAACCACCTCGCTTTTTTTCTTATAAGTGCGAAAGAAACTCAAAAGATTTTATCCATCACTCGAAACTGTTAAGTATCTACTTTAATTGTGTATACTCACAATAAAAACAAAATGTTGTGCTGTTTGCAAAATAAAGAAAGCAAACATGATGCGCGATCTGCCGCCTCTCTCTCAATGAAGTCCATTCTCATACTTGACAGAAAATGGACTGTAACTTAGCAAATACTTGTCACACAAACATGAGATATATGTCTAAAGAAATGTTCAAATATCAGGTTTTAAATTATTTAATAACATTGTCCGTTTATGTAATCTGTTTGAAAAGAGAGATGTCTTTCGCGAGCTGCCTCATTATCTGATGCAGCCACACCCACGTAGAGCGTATTCTATTCAAAGGCAAATTCTGACGCAATCCATGCAAGTATCCCCAGCGTAAAAAATGCATCAAGTTTGATGAGATTCATGTACTTTACACCACTTTGAGACGCAGTGAGGAATAATCCTGGAATAATTTAACTCAGAAGAAGAGTTGGTTTCATTTCGAGGAGCAACGTATCCAGCCGAGGATTGTGACGGGCAAGTTTATTCTTCTTTATTCTAATCGCAATATAGACTAGTGTCTGTGAATATATTTACTATGCACATACACATACATACTTATATATTGACTATGCACATACACATATTTACTATGTGTTTTGTGGCCTTACTTCTGTGACTTAATTTTTTAGTTTTTTCAATATCCATGCATAAATGTCATTCTCTCAAAAATACAAGCATGTACATACATGTTGTTCATATATTATGGTAGCCCAGTTTGTGCTGAATACAGCATAATGACACTTTTGCCATTAATATGTTTATAAGCAACTGAAAAAAGCACAAATGTCAGAGCATATCAAAACTTCTTAAGGTCCCTAAAACTGCCTCAGACCCCAAGGGGTTAAGTTTGCTTTTTAAAACAAAGAAAAGGAGGATGGTTAGTATGCAACAACAGCCGAAACTCTGCATATTTGTGCAGTGTGCACGTCAAAAGATTAAATCCGATCAGAAGCTGGTAAAATATAAATGCGCACATGAACCCGATCATTTTATTGAAGCAAAAAGTGTTCATGTAAATGTAGCTACTTACTTACCCTCAAGTTGTTCCAAACCTGTATGAGTTTCTTTCTTCTGTTGAACACAAAAGAAGATATCTTAAAGAATGTTGGTAACCAGACAGTTGATGAAAGCCATTGACTTCCAGTATATTCCTACTATGGAAGTCAATGGCTACCGTCAATTGTGTGATTACCAACATTCTTTAAAATATCTATCTAAGTGATGACAAAATTTTCATTTTTGGGTAAACTGTCCGTTTAAGGGCTAACCCAACATCTGCACAAATTCCCAAATCATTTTTTCATATTAATCATGCTTACTGTCCAACATCTATTTGCTTTTTGCTATTAGCTTGATATGTGCTTCCAGCAGAGCAGCTCCTGTTATGCATGGACGTCTGCATGGAGAAGGATGTCTGCAAAATTTTGGTGCAACTATCCAGAGGTAGTTTGCACAGTTGTTCACATAACAGACTTCAGTTATCATCTCATGGTCCATCAATATTGAGGAACTTTGGTGTTTATCACTGGAGTAGTACTGTATGCCAGCCACGTTTCAGCACCACGGACAGCAACACTATCCGCACAGCCTACATGAAGCACTTCATTTGAGTACTACAAACTTAGATAGTTATGACTCCATCCTATCTGGTTTTTATGGTACATTATGTGGGCACTAAATGTAAGGCATCATTAAAACAATTAATGAATAATTGATATTTATGGATAATAGACCATATATAATGACTAAATGGTGATGAGTTGGGTTTTTTTCATAATAAAAGAAAAAAATGGGTCAATCACTATACAATATATATATTACTCATACAATATATATATATATATATATATATAGTATAGTGATTGACCCGTTTCTTTCTTTTATTATGAAAAAAACAACCAACTCATCACAATTTATTCATTATATATACACAAAGAATATTGATTTATGTAATTGCTTGTTAAAAGTGACAAATTGGATTGAGGAAGGGTATTTTGTGTCAAGGACTGATCATGCAGCATAAGAAAGATGGTCAGCTTTTACACTTGTAAATGTAATGAAGGTCTTCTTTCTTAAAACAAACGAAAATAACACAAGCTCTGAAGCAGAGAAATTGTTTTTTGACAACTTAGTAGCCTCTTTATTATGAATGAATGCATGTGTCTATCATCCCTCTATGATGGCTGATGGTTTTAAACGACTCTCCTTTCAACAAGTAGTCCAACGTTTACCAGTTACTATTTCGTATGATTCATTAGACTGAAATGAGCAACTTCGTGTATATTAATCTCATCAAAACGTCGAATAAAAACCATCAGAATAGCTACTCCAAGAAATCATACTATATAACTTGTCAGTATATTATTATTAAACATAAATAAATGATACCTTATTATTTATAATATAATATCGTTGCATTTTAAGATAATCACACAAAAACGATTTGGTTTAAAACAGGTATAGACGGTCCGTATAAAGGCAGTGCGGCTTTCATGCAGCACATCACATTAAATAAATATATAAATAGGCTAAAGCTCAACAGATTTCTTCATTTTTATGTCTATTTTATGCTGGTTTTACTCACTACTTATATAATTACACTGCACTGCAACATGAACACACATTTAAAGTGTGACCAAAACTGTGAGTGTACACCGTGTAACGTTTATCATTGTTCTGCGCTTTAAAGTTATTATTTGTCGAATAAATCCTACAAAAAGCTTTTCTTCGACGTATTTTACGTACTAACTCACCCCTCACACTTAAGTTCTGTTCAACACGGTGTCAGTAATGCGAAACTTACTTTTCCAGTCGTCAATAGACGTGAAATGTCCTCAAGTTCTCAGTCCAGAAGTCTTCTGGACGAACTGAACTTCTTGTCGGTGTCCGTTAAGTTTTGACGGTTATTCTCTGCACGGTAACGGTCGCAAATTCCGCGGATGCCTTCCCATCTGTTTCGCGCTAGCGGGTTTTTTCTCAGTATAGCGAGAGGATGATGGAGATGAGCGCGCGCGAACGAGAGAGAGAGACAGAGAGAGAGAGAGGTGAGAGAAAGAATGCGCGTTAATCTGACAGTCGTTTGTAGGGGTGTGGCCATCTAGTATCATAAGAGCAAATATTAAGAACATAACATGTTATTTTGAGCACTTGTCCTGTTGCTCATGAGGGGAAAATACAGCACAGTACTCAGTCCTTTTAATGAGTTTATATGAGATGTGGCAAATCACACTTTTACAAAAGTGCTCTAGTGTCATGGGGCTAAACTATGTTTATAGGTCCACTTTATTAAACAAGATTAAAGAAAAAACCCTTGTTTAAATCTTTTAAAATCTTCAAATAGATCAAAGTGCATAGTTTGTGAAAGAAAATAATGTATTTTAATGAAAGATGATCAACTTGTATGCATCATCCTATAAAGACAAATTATGATTAAGGTCTTTCAATATCAAAATAAACGTTTATAAAATAATTATATATATATATATATATATATATATATATATATATATATATATATATATATATATATATATATATATATATATATATATATAAACAAATTATACATATGCAAACACTGTTTTATTCCATTATCAATTTGCATGCTGACAACTCCACTAAATAATAATTCTACCAACATAATTCATTCGGAAACATTATTTGTCCATTAAAGGCACCATTAAAATAACTAATGAATAATTAATCCTGACGGATAGGCCTATTTGTCCACAAATGTTCAGCAACTAAATGAATGGCTGAATACATAGTGGTGGCCTGGTTAAGTATAATTGCAAAGTCAAAGAAAGCAAGGGTCAGGCACTATATATAGGCTATTTAAAAATATAACTTTAAACCATAGAACTGGTCTATACAAGTGTCTAATTTGGGGAGAAAGGAATTCACTGTCGACAACTGATCATGCAGCAAAGGAAATACTTTACACATCATCATAAGGTGAAAGTGTGATTAAGGTCTGGCACTTTCAACTCAAAACAAACTGACAAAGTAACTGCATGCAAATAAGCTCTTAAGCACACACATTGTTTTTTTTTCTAGCTGGTTTCTTTATGAATGAATGCATGTCATTCGGCTCATGAGCTTTACACAAAACCATGTTCAGCCTGTCATTGTTGGATCAAAATTATCTGAGAATTATTCACTTAATATATACAAAGGTGTATTATAGTCATTTTATAATATAAGATTAAAGGAAACTGTCCACATTTCACTGTAAGTTTGAAGCCTCTTCTTCCTCATTGAAACAGAAGGGGTCGAACTCAACCACCATGGAGAATTTATTGTTTTAACTATACATTCCTACTCGCGATAGCAGTTTGCCCTTAAGGGTCTTAATGTCTAAAAGAATTAGATGAAGCATAAGTGTAGTGTCTGTTTGAGTGGCTTCTCATGTTCATGCATCTCACATAGATATAACATATTATGGACCCAAGAAATATGATTCAAACATGTAAAGATTACCATGACTGAATCTATGCTATGTCCACACATGATTGGTTTCTCCTCTATACCATACAAAAATCTAGTCTATGAGTAAATAAGACATTTGTTTTAGATGATTAGACATGCACTCCAAGCTAAGCTAATGTTATGCATGGACAGAAGAGGATGTATTGACCTAAATCTGTATGTTGGTACTATCCAGAAGTAATATGGACATAATAGAGGAGTTCTTGCATTTTAAAATGTACTGTATTGTGAGAGGGCTTTCTCAATGATGACAATAACACTTCAAAAACCAAGCATATATTGACAAACAAACATCATAAATTCTGCAGGGGACATCATCTGCCGCCAGCCTCCAAAAACTGTCAAAGCTCACACTAAAATCCACCAGAGACCACACTAATCTGCACAACCTCACATACATTTGACACTTATTACTGTTACAGTACTGCAAACTCAAAGCAATACCCACCATCAGTTTCATAGGAAGGAAATTACCTTTTATAATCAAAAGGGACCAATGAAAAGGCACCGATTTTGGTTTTTTTTTAATAACTGTTGCATTATCAAACTGATTAATCACAGCAGTCTTTCAAAACAGTTAAAACAGAAAACGTCTCGGTTACGTATGTAACCCTCGTTCCCTGATGGAGGGAACGGAGACGTACGTCGGAATTGACCGACGAATTGGGGATCATTTTCAGAGACCAATCTACTTCGAGTGTATAAAAACGAGCCAATAATGTTGGCATGCGGTCAACGCACCGCCCCGCAACGCGGGTATAAATACGGAAGTGGAATACCGCATCCTCGCTTTTCCAACTGAGAAGCCGAAGAAATGGGTCGGCCCTTCAGTGGAAGCACAGCTCCTGGCGACGGGACGTACGTCTCCGTTCCCTCCTTCAGGGAACGAGGGTTACATACGTAACCGAGACGTTCCCTTTCAGTCGGTCACTTCGACGTACGTCGGAATTGACCGACGAATTGGGGATCCCTACCAAAACGCCAGGAAGGCTGGCCCTTCCAGCGTCCTGCTTGTGCTCACTGGTTGCTCCTAAGTTGGAGCAGAAGTCAGGGCACCAAGCAGGGAAGGTCCGTCACAGCTGTTTCTGCGAGACCCACTCAGCGTGACTACTGGATAACACTGGGAAAGCGTGCCCGTCTCGGGGAGATGGTACGCTGCGGAGCCACGTCCTTGAGAGGAAGGAGAGGTGGAAATACTCATAAGGACTAACCTAGCAGGGCAGTGCTACCTATGGCAGTCTCTGGGGTGGATCCAACCTGATTCCAGGGGGGAAAGAACACCACCAGAGACGACAGAGCGAGCTCTGTCAAGGGAAAGACACGGGGCTAGCCGAGTAGGATAGCTGGTACCGTGGAAATACACATATGGGGTTACCGTAAGGGAACCACAACATATGGACCCAGCCTACACACACGTTCCACAAGCATACGGGTGCAGGCCTGGCGTCAGATGGCCGCAACGTCTGACACCGAGGGGTGACGGAGGAGCTCGACAGGGTTAGCTGTTTCCGGGGAACACAACTGGAGACAATAGACGCACATATCTAGCCCGGAGGCGGGAGTGGCGTATGCAAGCCGACACAAGAACGGGTACTTCGCGTTACTGAGTCCGGTCAACGTAAGCGCGAAGAGCGGGGACGGGACACAACAAAGCTAGGGCTGGGTCTGCCTCCTCCGAAGGCAGCGCTTGCAGGGTGGAGGCAGCAGCTGGTCGCCGGGGCAGAATGTTCTTAATCGCCTCCGTCTGCTATTGGGCCACCGAGAACTGCTGGGCAAAGCTCTCGATGGCGTCGCCGAAAAGGCCGGCCTGACAGACAGGGGCGTCGAAGAAATATTCAGTGATTTTCGTCGCCCGGAGGGCGAGGTCCGTCGCTGTGCGCAGTTCCTGCATAACCCCTGGGTCGGAACTACCCTCGTGCAGTTCCTTTAGCGCTTTGGCCTGATAGACCTACAGGAGCGCCATGGCATGCAAAGACAACACAGCCTCTCCACAGGCTGTGTAAGCCTTGCCAGTTAGACCGGACGAGAACTTACACGCCCAGGAGGGGAGACGCGGGTTAGCCCGCCAGTCTGCAGCGGCCCTGGGACACAGTTGCATCGCCACGGACCGCTCGACTGGGGGAATCGCTGTGTACCCCTTAGCTGCGCCACCATCGAGGGTAGTGAGGATGGAGGAGTCGCTAGATCAGGATCGAGCGCTATACGGCGCTGTCCCCGACTTCGTGAGCATGGAACCGGGGCAGGGCGCTGAGAACCAGCGCGGGCCGTCCCGAGAAACCAATCGTCCAACCGCGAAGGTTTGGGACACGGTGGAGGGTTCCACTCGAGCCTGACACTTGTGGCGGCCCGGGAAAGCATAGCCGTAAGTTCTGGATCAGATTGGGGCAACGCTACCACACCCGAAGGGGGCAACGCAGCCGGATCCTCATCTCCGGAACCCATTGGCTCATCCTCCGATGCAGCCATCGAAATCATATCCTCAGCTAGAGCTCCAAATGAAACGGCCGGCCCCCCATGGCTGGGGCCAGGCCGCTCTTCCGGAAGCTCTACCGGCGCAGCGGAGGGGGGAGGGGCCCAAGGGGCTTGTTGGCCCGTCGGGGAAGCCCTCACTGTCACCCTCAGGTCTCCACCAAAGGCATCAGCCAAAGTAGCAGCCCTTTGCTTCGCAGCTGGAGGGCCACTAGATCGGGGGATGCGCAATGGGACTCCACCCCTTCTGAGGTACTCGAGCCTAGACCGTAATACTGCGATGGTCATGTTCCCACAATGGGAACATGAGTCATCCATGAACGCCGCTTCAGCGTGCTGAATGCCCAAACACGTGAGGCAGCGATCATGACCGTCAACTGGGGACAGAAAACGACGGCATCCAGAAACACACGGTTTGAATGACATCTTGAAAAAGACGCAGGGTCAAACCGTGCTGCTCTTTTAGGAATGGAAACGCTCTTTTAGTAGTGCTGAAGCACTCAGGGAGATGGCCGCGGCTCACAACGGTGCGAAAGTGCAAGTCCGTGTAAGCACTCAAAGAGGGAAACGCCCAGCGATACCAACAAAAACAACAAAAGGAAGAAGTGTTGCAGCGGCCACTCGCTGATTCGCGCCGTCACACCCGCACTGGTAAGCGATTCCGTAGACTCGTTCTTAGAGAACACTCGTTGCAGAAAACAGCTCGATAACAGACTGTTCGGCTCCGAAGTTGAAAGCGAGGAAATTGAAATATAATACAATATCAACACACTAATAGCATCTAAAATGTTCTATATAATCATAAATCTTCTGAAAAATGGTTGAAACTAAAATTGCCAGCTTTCGTCACCATTACCATCACATTTAATTAATCTGATTTAATATTAATAACAATAAATTCAACTAAATTCCAATAATTCAATATTCTAAACACTTCAAATGATTTGTATAACCTTTATCTTGTTCATACAAAGTGTAAGGTTTTTGATGCTGTCAATATACATTGATTTATTTGTAGATCTGGTTTATCCACAACATACACTTGATGTCACCACTAATGACTAGTCAACCAGTTAATAATGTGGTCCTCGCTTCCATTGGTTTTAATATGAAACCAGCCAGTTAAATCTGAACTCTAAAAACTCTAAAGAAACTGTGGCCAGAAGCTTTATTTTTATTCCTTGTCTCTCTCCCATGTTAAAAACTGAGATGAGACTACACTCACTGTTTTTGAATATAGGGTAGTGCTCATCTGTGTTATCACAGTGCCCATGCACTGTTAACATCACAAAATTACACAAGCCTGTGTTACTATGGTTACAGATTATCACAGGCAAATATGCACAGCATGAATATCATGACTGGTGAAATGGAAGGGGGGCAAAAAAAGTGATGTTTTACATCAAAATATGCTGAAATGGTTTGTAATCATCTATAGAATTGAAATGTAATAAAAGGTTAAAGCGGATTCAACATCTTTTAAACACATTCACAAACTGATCAAATGAGGGAATGCTTATGCTTTTTAAATGAAGCATTACAGTCACCTTAAATGATGCATTATGGCTTCAGAATGAGCATGTATGCAGTGCTGAGCATTCATAAATTCTAAAGACCTGGACCCCCAGAGATGTGACCCACTGCTCTACAAATCCACATAAGATGTCCCCTGACACTTTATAAGCATCCAGTTATAGGGGCACATCATATATCATATAGCAATCCAATATGTCTAGAAGAATAAAGAAACATGGGATTTAAGGACTATGCTTGATGCTAGCTGGTGGTGTGATATTATGGAAGAACCCTGGGGTTGTAAGTTGATGTTGATCTGGTTGGATCTCCTTCTTAGCACAACAGATCTCTAAGCTGAGTGTACAGCAAGGATTTACTAACCAGTGCGGTGCCTTCACCACAATTACTGGTCCTGGTCTTACTCTGAACAACTCAAATCCTGCCCTCATTTTTAATGGAATATCTCAAAAAATATGTGTAAGTAAAAAAAGGAGTGGCATTTCATGTTTACTTTAAAGGCACAATATGTAAGATTTTTGGATTAAAATATTCAAAACCCATTAGAACAGTGTTATATATTTTGTTGACTTGTGTACTTTATCCCAAATGTTTCCAAAAATGTTTAAAGCCAGAGAAATAAGCCATTTTAACCAGGACATGGGACGTGTCATACCCTCAATTTCCGTTCTACCAGTTTACCATTTTATTTTGTAGAAACCATGGAAACACCAAAGATGCTTTAATATATTGTGTGTTTTATTAGACAGGTGAGCAACTGTGTGGATACGTTCATCAACAGAAAACGAATCATTGTTATATAGCTCAACACAGTTAGTCTTATTGTTTAAATCTTGTTTTCTTGATTTACTGTGAGTACCATGTTTTACCATGCCTAATATCGATCTAGCTTACTGCAGTGTGCAACAAGTGTCTCCGCCGAGCAAATGCACAGAGTAGCATTACAACATAACTTTCAACACACTCAAATGTATCTAATATGATAAAACAGCGCTGCATTAACCCACATACGCATCTCTCCGCGAGGGCGGGACAACCTGTTACTCACATGAGATCGACCAATAGCAAACCACAACCATCCAAATGGACAAAATCAAGTCCCGTCCTACATTTTTTTTTTTCAAGAAGCCATTTCACTTGGATATATGTCACAATAGGGAAGAAAAGACTCTTGCAACTCCTTTTTCATGCTGACTTTAAGTTGCAATCATCTTGAGCTCTCACATGTATATTGAAATCAACCTAAATTCACTTAAGAACAATTGCCATTAATGTGTCTATGACATGTAGAAGAGCAGCTGCAGTGGCTAAAATGGAGATTGTTTGAATCCTTAAGGAATCATTATGAGGTGGAAAACACTGCCCTCAGGGAGTTGCTCTGTTGTCCCATGTGTGCAGCTCCTAAGCTATATTACATATATGTACCGCAATGTGACAGGATTCCTTGGAGATTGCTGTGTGGAAACATTCTCCACTATGGATCAAGAACAATGACAATGTTGCTTCCATTGAACGAGAGAAATAAGCACTCTAGCAAACAATTTAATGACTGCAAGAGAGAGTGAAATCAGCCGGACCCTGCTGCAAAGGCAGTTCGATAATGCTTGAGGAAACGTGAAATCTCTGTATATAAAATATAAATGAAGCTTCCCAATCATTAAACCCAAAGCTAGGCTGCACAGATGGAAATTTACCGTTTCCTGATCCTTTACCGTGGCATCCAGAGTTTTGTAAATAAGTCTAAAGGCCCTTTCGCATCATTTGCATCAGCGATCTCACATCTTAAAATGTGCTTGATGAGGTAACAACAATAACTGGTTTTATTCAAGTCAAAAAATTCAAAATCACTGTAAGAACCAAGTTACTTATTTCTTAGTACAGATGTAGATTTAACCCTTGTATTCGGTTGTATTTACCCATGAACATCAAAATGGTCAGTGTCAAAACTTTGCAGGCATGTTCATGACTCTAAATGAGAAATTGTCACAAAATGAAAAAAATTATAATTCTAGGTTAACCACTATTTCCGACAACTCAATTTTGTGTTGAGGGTCAGTTTGAATTACAAGTTAAAGGGGACCTATTATGCAAAATTGAACACAGATGTGTGTGCACAGTGTGTGTAAACAACCAGCCTAATGGTAAAAATCCACTCAATACTTTTTTTATAATTCCCATCAATCATTATCAATTTCCCATAAAGCGCTGTTTCATATTCCCCCCTACTCCTACATACTGCTGATCATCTGCCCTCACTGAAAAAAAATAAAATGCTAGATTTACTTAAGAATATAGTGCATTATTTTTGCATACCTCTTTTTAAGCAATTTTGAGCAATATTACCTACAAATCTTTAGTTGGTGATGCTTAAATGTTTGAGTATCCCAGCAAATGGTGTTGCTCAAATGTATTGGTTGGTGTAACAACAATTTTTTTAAGTAGTTTTTAATGACAAATTAAAGTTATTTCTACCATAAAAGTTTTGTTTACCCAATTATAACATTTAAGCTCATTTAGATTGATACTTTTTAGTTCTTGAACTTTAAAACACTAATCAGATAATTTACAATTAGCTATACATTACAATGAGTCAAAGAAACAACAGACAACTGGTGAGTATTAAATTACTTCTTTATTAGACAAATGCAACTTAAAACCTTTCTTAAAACATTTTCAGCTTTTTTACACAATTCTGCAGTTTGTTCTGTACAATTTACAGCTTTAATAGCAATGTCTGTGTGATTTGTTCTAAAATGTTGTGTTAGTATGTTTGAAGTAGTGTGCAGTAGTTCAACAAAGCATACACCTTAACACAACACACACAAACCATTGCACACTATGAACATACTAACATCCAATTTTACAACCCTAAAATTACTCAAACACAAGCATATCACAGAGCTTAGCACAACTCATACATGAAAGTCAATACACATACAAACACCCAACATTACATAATCGCACAAACACACACAATCATACAACACTACAAACATTACTACTGCACACAACATTTTAGAACAAATCACACAGACATTGCTATTAAAGAACTGTAAAGAACAAACTGCAGAATTGTGTAAAAAAGCTGAAAATGTTTTAAGATGTATGTGTATTGACTTTCATGTGTGAGTTGTGCTAAGCTCTGTCATATTCAAAATGTCATTTGTAATATCATCTCGGTTACGTGTGGTAACCCTCGTTCCCTGAAGGAGGGAACGGAGACGTACGTCGGACATCACCGATGAATTGGGATCACTTCTGGGAGCCCCTATCAGCTTCGAGATATAGAGAACGGGCCAATGGCCATTGGCGTGCGAGATTTGCATCTTGCGCTTCACCCCCCGCCGCGGGTATAAACAGGAGGCGAATGCAGCGCACCATTGTTTTTCACTGAGGAGCCGAACTAGTGACTCGGGACGTACGTCTCCGTTCCCTCCTTCAGGGAACGAAGGATACCATACGCAGTGATGGTACAGCAACTGTGGCGACGGGACGTACGTCTCCGTTTCCTCCTTCAGGGAACGAGGGTTACCATACATAACCGAGACGTTCCCTTTCAGTCGGTCACGTTCGACGTACGTCGGACGTCACCGACGAATTGGGATCCCTTTGGAAAACGCCACAGTTACTACCACTTCCAGCACCCAGCGAGAGCCCCTCAGACCCCGTCTGTTCCGGGCGGGGAAATTCACACAGGGAAAGTCACACTGCTGTTCCGCAAGACCCATTCAGCAAACTATTGGATAACGCTGGGAAAGCGTGCCCGGAGAAACGCTGCGGAAGCCACATCATGCCCGAAGGGAGTTACCATGTGGAGAATACACGTATGGACTGGCCATGGGCAGTGCAACATACGGAAGTCCCAGGGGTGGCCCCGGCCAAGCAGGCGGGGGAACAACACCTGACTGAGATGGCAGAGAGCTCTGCCGAGGGAAAGACACGGGCTCGCCGTAGGGGGCCGTACCGTGGAAGAATACACATATGGGACCGCCGCGAGGGTCACAACATATGGAACCCAGCCTAACACAAGTTCCACCAATGCATACGAGTGTTAGACCTGGCGTCAGACGCTCCGCCACATCCGACTGCCGCGGGTTGCATAGGATTCAACAGGGTTCGCCGTTTCTAGGGAACTCAACTGGAGCATATAAGCGCACGTATCCGTTCCATGGAGAAGGAAATGGCGCAGCAAGCGCTAACACTTCGGTGTTACTGACTATGGGAAGTAAGCACACAGAAAGATACCGGCTCTACATGGAGGCTATAGAATCTAGCGAACATGTTAGGTGTCGCCAAGCCCGCAGCTTTACAAATATCTGTCAGCGAGGCGCCACGAGCCAATGCCCAGGAAGAGGGTAGAGGGAGACAGCCTTCGCTCCAACCCGGCTTGTAGGAAGGAAAGCACAGAATTGATCGAGCATCTTCGGGGGTCTTCTCGCTGAGAACAACACCCTTTAAAGAACAGGTTCCACTTCAACGGATAGAGGCGCCTCATAGAGGGAGCTCTAGCGGAAGTGATGGTGTCTACCACAGCTGTGGTAGGCCACCTAGAACCTCCACGTCCCGTCCAGGGACCAGACATGGAGTTTCCAGAGGTCCGGACGCGGGTGCCATAGGGTGCCCCGTCTCTGAGTGAGGAGCTCCTTCCTCAGAGGAATGGGCCAAGGAGGTGCTGTGGCGAGAAGCACTAGTTCCGGGTCCGAGTCAGGTTGGGCCAGTACGGAGCAACCAACAGGACTTGCTCCTCGTCCTCCCTGACCTTGCACAGAGTCTGTGCAAGAAGGCTCACTGGGGGAAACGCATACTTGCGTAGTCCCCGGGGCCAGCTGTGTGCCAGAGCATCCGAGCGTCCCCTCGTTCAGGAAATAAAACAACTGGCAGTGGGTCGTGTCCGGGGTGGCAAACAGGTCTACCTGTGTGGTCCCGAAGCAACTCCAGATCAGCTGGACCACCTGGGGATGGATTCTCCACTCTCCGGGGAGCACTGGCTGTCGTGAGAGCTCATCGGCCGCACGATTGAGCCGGCCCCGGAATGTGAATGGCACGAAGCGACCTCAGATGCTTCTGACTCCATAGGAGGAGATGCCGGGCGAGTTGTGACATGCAACGAGAGCGTAGACCACCCTGTTTGTTGTTGAATGCAACGGCCGCAGTGTTGTCCGTATGGAGCAGAAAGTGCTTGCCTAGTAGCGGCGTTTTGAAGCGGCCCAGCGCAAGTGTCACCGTGTCTCTGTGTTCACACAACAGGGACAGCCCGAAGGGAAGGACCTTCAGGTCGATCGCTGCAAACCAATCTCGGGGACGGATGTACTCGAAAGTGCGCTTCTGCGTCAACATCTGAACGGGCGGTTTGTGAAGGGCCCGTTTCAGGACTCGCAGGTCCAAGATTGGTCATAACCCACCGCTTTTCTTGGGCACAATGAAGTAGGAGTTATAGAACCCCAACTTCATATCGGCTGGAGGGACCAGCTCCAATCGCGTCCTTCGCCAGTAGGACTTCAATCTCTTTCCGCAAGATGGGCGTCGCAGCTCCACACAACAGTGAAGTGGACGCCCAGAACTTGGGAGGATGCCGTGCGAACTGAATCGCATAGCCGAGCCTGGTGGTGCAGGTGAGTCAGCGGGACGGTCTCGGAAGTGCTAGCTAGGCTTCTGGAAACCGTACCACGAACACACCCGCCCCACAGACGTACCTGTGGTAGGGCAGCGAAGTGGAGGGCAGGGACCCGACCCAAGAGGCATAGCGTCCTGAAGTGGGGTCTGAGTGCGCATGCAGCACCTACCTGCCCCCACGGTTGGACAGAGGGTAGGAGAGAAGGCATAGTAGAGTTCTCAAGCCATACGCTGTGGTCCACTGGCGACTGAAGGAGGGGCAGAGAGTGGCAAGGCTTTGTGGCATCACACACTGTCTACCTCACCTCCTTCCTCAGCGGGAAACAAGAGTGGCGAGGCATAGCGTCGCGCACTGCCATCCTCGCACCGCTGAGAAGAGGGGAATGAGAGTGGCGAGGCTCCCCTAAATTTAAATGTAAATCAGTCACTTTGCGCAGCTCAACCTCGGCTCAGAACTACCCTTGTGCACTAAGAGCGCAGGGCGGAGGTGGCAGTGCCCTCACCGATGAGGGTAGTGAGAGAGAGGAAAACTTTATCCAGATTATGGCCCTTTTGGCGCTCCATATTTTGGCACCAAATAGTTCCACACTGCCAAAGCCTTCCAATGCACATCCGGGAAAAAGGCAAAGGGGCGGGCAAGGTGATTTACACGTTGCACTACGCCTCAGCCACCCAGGAAAGCATGGCTGTCAAGTCTGAATCTGATTCAGCATGAGCACACACCATTATAGTGGGAAACTCAGCATCATCTTCATTTCCAGCTTATAACAGCCCTCTCTCCGATGCAGCGATTGACATCTGTCCTCGGCTAGAGCCCCAGATGAAACGCTAGGGCCCTTTTTTTTTTTTTTTGAACCAGCAATCCCACCTGTAAGCTACCAGCAGGCACGTGAGACCGTGAGCGTGGCCGTCAAGATGGCACACAGCGCGCTGAACACTCAAGCCCCTATGCGCCGACGTGGTCATGCTCTCATGAGAGAACATGAACCACCCACGAACACAGTCTCAGCATGCTTGCGATGCGATAGAGGAGTGAGGGCCCATGGAGACGTACTCGGCAGGGAAGCCCCACTGTAATCCTCAGGTCACCAAGGCTTATTAGCCGAAGTAGCCCCTTTCTGGTGCACCAGAAAAGAAACTAGATCGGGGAATAGGCGAAGGGACTGAACCCCATTTGAGGTTTCAAGTCTCGACCGCGCATCTAAAGCGCAGAGTGACGCACTGGGTTGCCGTGACAACCCGCGCTGTCAGCCGGCAGCTAGACGGCACACGGCGCGCTGAACGCTCAAACTCTCACGAGGAAGGCGAGACGAACAACACGCCGACGTGATCCCGTTCTCCTGAGAGAACATGGATCACCCACGAACGCAATCTCAACATGCTTATGCGAGAGGGATCGTGGCCGGCAAAACACAGGAGAGTAGTGCAGCCTGTGTATGCACTCACCGTTGGAAACGCCCTCACCAAACCAACAGACCAAACAGTGCTGTAAAAACAGCAGTTTATCACTGTACCAGTGAGCTCGCGGCAGCCGCTGATCGTGCCTTCTCTCCCAGCACTCAAAGAGGCGTCTTCTCTCGTTCTCTCTCTTTCTCTCTCTGCTGAAGCAGGAACATTCTGGGGTCACCAGAGATTTATATTACATTTTGTGAAAAGGGGCATAATATGTCCCCTTTAATAATTGTGAACAAAGTGTACAATAATATTTAAATATTTCCAATAACTCTGAAAATGAAGGACCAATAATCGCTTAATGATGGTGGCATAATTTCCTGCAATGACTGATTGATAAGATTGGGCCAATACCATTTTTTTTGACTGTATAACAATTTTATTTCCAGTTAATTCTGTTAATAAATATTCTTGAAAGGAATTACAGGAATATATGATGTTATGGTTTAACTCATGCTCACATATTACGGATCAACCAAAACACACAAGGTTACACAAACAAAACTAGATCAGATGGAAATATCTCCTTAAAGTACTATAACTATTGCAGGTTACCACTTTTCTCCTTAAAACTTAGCAAAAGTTAGGTCAAGAGTTGTGTAAGACATAACGGCGAAGGCATTACATAACATTCAAAGAAAAAAATAACGCATGGCAGAAAGTCAATGTCATAACATGGTAAATTCCCTTCCGAGGCAGTATCTGCAGTGCTTTTTGTGTGTTGAAGCTCTGACGCAAGTCATGTGAAAGGGATTTAACACCTTCCTAATTGTGTTTATGTCTCCAGTTTGAAGCTTTTAAACTACTATCTTTGAACACTGAACTACAAAACAGAACAAATGAGAGCTGAGAGGTGACTATGAGCTTTCTAAATCACTTAAAATCAGCTCAAATGCCTCCTCAGCCCTGCTATCTTCCCATTTTAGAAATCCTATCTCAGAAAATACTCTCCCTCCAGCATCCATGCTGGCTCTATCACTTCTGGGTCAGTCTGTTGTGCTAAACTCTCTAAAACCTCCAAGTAAGCAATGCTTCATTTTCTTTGTCTCTGAGAGATTTTATCTGGAAATATAATTCAATTCCAAGAGATGCATTGTCTTTACACATTTTCCTCTAACACTTTCACTGCACAATCTTTTCAGAAGGTGTAGTCTGTATATGGACACTGGTTAGAAAGACAGACAAAATGGTTAACCTGCAGGTAACTGGATTGTAACTGGATCTTTATTGCTTCTTAAAGGGAAAAGTGTGTCATTTTTGCACCACTAGCATCATAAAAACAGAATTGAAAAACAAACCATTCAGTTGGTTGGACAAACAGACACGTTATTGATTGAGCCAAGCTGGTCTAGGTGTTTATAAAGGAAGTCAACCTACTAATAGCTTACTTAAAGTTTCTGCATAATAACCTAGGACAGAAAGTGATTAAACAGAAAAAAAATTACACACTTCACCTTATAGGTGTTAGGAAAATAGAGAATGTGATTACATCCAGCAACAAACATCACAGACTGACCATTATCCTCCTCATCATCATTATCATCCACAGCCATTTTCTCAGATTACACCTCTCTGATTAGGCCTCATCAAAACGAAAATAGAGCCTTTATGTCAGTCTCCTTTAAAGGTCTAATCCTCTTTTCTGACAGGCTATAATTAGAGAGATTTTCCTCCCAACAGAAAGATGCTTAGAGGTAGAGGTCAACAGTTCACTGATGGACGTGACCCGAGTCAGACAGTAATATATACACACAAATGGTTGCCTTTAAGCAAATGTAGCTGTTGTATCATTTACAGAGCTGAGTCATTCATACATAGTAGTACATGTTCATGTCCCCTTTACTTACGCTTTATTATGTAAGATCAAATATTAAATTCACAAATTTAAAAAGATGGAAATAATTTGAGTTTGCTTTAATCCCAGTGAAACTAAAATAAAATACAAAATGCATCAATGAAATGCATCCTTTTTAATATCTCTAATCAAATTGTTTATATATAAGAATCGGTTTTACTGCTAAGACAAAAGTTGAAGATCCAACCCCCTGCAATAGAACAATAAAACTCACTAATCTGGAGAGAAGATCTCACAGAAAGAGTGTAGGACAGCGGCCTGCCCAAAACCTTCTCCCCCTCTCCCCCTCTCCCCCTCTCCCTCCTCCCTTCCCTCCCCCTGATTCAAGTCACAGAATGCAGATATACCATAGATGATGTATCTTGTAAATCTATTGTTTTTTCCCCTTTCATGTGTGGTATCTTTTTAAAGGTCTCAGTGCGATTGGTAAAATGGTCTCAACTTCACTGTAGTCACTGGTAGGATGAGAAAGATTGAAACATATGAGAATTATGTTCTCCTTTTTGAGTGGTCTCTTCAAAGATATCTGATCCTCTCCCCCAAACTAGGTGCTGTGTTGTAAATATTTACAAACCCTTTGTTCTGGTCTGGGTATTCAAGGAAGGGTAGCAGAGCTGCCATTTGGGAACATTCTGTAGCCAGAGCCCCCATGCCGTGCTGTGTCAGTGTCCAAGAGGCACTCACACACACTGTGTGTACTGTGCCAGATATAATGACTCTTTGAAACTATTTTCATATTACTTTGTAATTGAATTTTATATTTTTATGCTGAAAGTTGTGTACCATGGATTCGTGTTTAATTATGTTTATTTAAGTTCTGTCTGGCCAAAATAAATGTTAATCTTGATTTATCTTGTATTATTCTGAAATCATTATTCTAGTATGGATCAATGTGGAGTCCTTTATTTCCGGAAATCTTTTGCCAGGATAGATCAAACCGAGGACCCAATGACTGGAGCATGGAGCACATCATTTTGGGATAATCTGATTTCTGACTATCACTGTATTAGCAAGTTGCAGCTTCCGTGACTATTAATCAAATTACACTTTTTGTTGAGTAAGCAGGTGCGACCCCTTAAAGGTAAAATATTCACTCTGCAATCCTCTGACTAATATCAGAACTGGACAGTTTGTGTCCGTGAACGCGCGAATCGCGACGTGTCTGTTTCTGTGCGATATCGGGTCCCTTGATGAACGAATGTTTGAAAATAAGAGATACTAAGAAAAATCAACGATCCAAATTAAATCACAACGAATCGTCAGCTGTTAAATTACAAACGTAACAAAATGAACGAAGTCACATATAATTGGAGTCAGATCACTTTATTCATGGAGTCAGATTCAAAATGAGATATTAATAAATTAAGTGAATTTAACAGAAATGCTGAAAAGGCTTACACGCAGAATCCTTCAGCCAAGCCGTTAGATTACTTTTTGGCTAACGGATGGAGCTTACATTTATCTTTCCTTTAACACAAAAAACACAACACAATGAAGTGCAAAATTCAAAATACAGGCAAAACACCTGTAAAAAAAGAAATATGGAAAATTCTGTTAAATTAATACAGTACATTGTGCCCTATTTTTACAGATTTGTGTCAGTTGGTTGGACAAACAGATACGTTATTGATTGAGCCAAGCTGGTCAATGTATATATATATATATATATATATATATATATATATATATATATGTGTGTGTGTGTGTGTGTGTGTGTGTACTTTATATACAAGTATGTATGTATTTGGATAAATTGCATTAAATATAAAATAACAGAAATGTGTACGACTAAATCAACATTTCAAAAAGGTTGGTTAAAATATAAAAATCCTCATGTCCTTCCAGTCCTAATGTAAGGTAACAGTCAATTCTTGCAGTAGCTATAGCTCTTTATTTCCATCTTGTTTGGTACCCTGGTCATTAAATTGTGATTGTTTAAATAATCTTGTTATTTCTGATGAAGTTTAAGGTCTATTTTATTTACAGAGGCCTCTTAGAATTGCATTCAATATTTATGTGCCAAAAGTATTTTTGAAACATGTCAACAGTTTGATTTCCAGTGAGCAACAACAAACCTCAAAGTTGAAATGAATGACATTAATATGATCTTCACAAAAGATGTTAAAACTATGCCTGAAACTATCCCCCTCTCCCCCTCTCCCTTCTCCCTTCCCTCACCCTGATTCAAGTCACAGAATGCAGATATACCATAGAAGATGTATCTTGTGAATCTATTGTTTTTTCCCCTTTCATGTGTGGTATCTTTTTAAAGGTCTCAGTGCGATTGGTAAAATGGTCTCAACTTCACTGTAGTCACTGGTAGGATGAGAAAGATTGAAACATATGAGAAAGCTGTTCATGTTACAAAGTACACTGTTTACAAAAACAGATTAAAAGAAAATGATAAAAATGACACATGCCAAACGGCAAATATCTGCTCAGATTTCAAAATCGTTACTGTTATCTCTTTGAAATTGTAAAGTACAGAGTAAAGACCAGTGAGGATGGAGAAACCATACGTCGCAGCAGATTTGCAGAAGTTCTCTGCTGGCAGACTTTCTCAAGTTTCCAGCATTATCCCAGTGAGGCTGATGTATGAGAATGTAAATTCTGCAGATTTGCTTATTTGTCTAGGCCACAAAAATGATAAAGTTCACAATGTTCAACCCTGACAACCTTGCACCAAGCAGCAAAATCCCTCACACTAATCATTTAAATGTGTCAATGTGTTTACTGTATATGCTGCAGGTGTTCCCAGGATCATCTCAGCTATTTGAATCCCCAGCATAAAAATTAAGACATGCTTTAATTCTTTTGTTTTGCAGTGGAAATTACTGACATTGGTGTGGAAGTTAAGCAAATTACAAATTTTATAATTATTAGCAGCATCCCTATTACTCAAATTTGTAATCATTCTTAGACAAAAAAAAAAGGTTCAGTGGAGTTCTATATAGAACCCTAGGGTTCTTGACTCAATTTTAAAGAACCTTTTATGCCAAAAAGGTTCTATAGAAATTGAATAAATGCCAAGTTAAGCCAAGTCATCTTTATTTATATAGCACTTTATACAATACAGATTGTTTCAAAGCAGATTTACAGTGATAACATGAAAACGATTCAATGAATAGTCTTCAGCATTTTCGGGTATTCATAGAGGAGGAAGGGAGCATCATGTCTCATTATATGCAGATGATCTCTTGTTATTCGTTTCAGACCCTCTCAACTGCATAGATAAAATAATGCATCTGTTGAATGAGTTCGGCTTTATTTCAGGATACAAGTTAAACTCGGCTAAAACCGAGTGTTTTCCCATAAATGAATTGGCAAACGAATTCCTACAACTATACTCCCTTTTCGCATGTTGTCTTCAGGATTCCAGTATTTAGGGGTTCATATTTAAAACTCAGTCAAGTCATTACATAAAGAAAATTTTACTAAATGAATGGACCGCATTAAAGTAGATCTTCAGCGTTGGAGCAGTCTTCCATTATCGTTAGTAGGTTGGATTGAATCAATCAGAATGAACATCCTACCACAATTTTTTTTTTAAATTTCAGATTGTTCCCATTTTTCTCCACAAACCTTTTTTTAAATCATTTGATGCCACTATATCTTTATACATTTGGGCTGGAAAGCCTCCACGTGTACACAAGTCAACTCTTCAAAGACCCAAACAAGATGGGGGTCTTGCTCTCCCAAATTTCTTTTTTTACTATTGGGCAGCTAATATCCAGAAAATATATGCATGTTGTAACTCCCCAGATATTAATTGGTGTATGATAGAAGCTAACTCCTGCATATCATCCTCGTTACCTGCATCAGTTTTTTTGCGGCACCCATCTAAATTTACCACTAACCCGATTGTGGTTTCTTCACTCAAAATCTGGAAACAGCTCCGTCATCATTTTAGATTAAACACATTGTCCACCTTAATGCCCATTGTTGGTAATCATCTTTTCGTACCCTCTACTTTGGATTCAACATATGTACAGCTCAGGGAGAAGGGCCTAGTATTGTTTCAGGATTTGTTTTCTGATAACGCATCTGTGTCATTTAATGATCTGATAAGTAGATTCAGAATTTCTAAATCCAATTTATTCCGCTATTTTCAATTACGTGACTTTGCTAAAGCATACTTTGCTACCTTCCCTCACCAGCCAAAGAAATCTTTAATCGAAGATATAATGTCTCTTTCAAAATCACATAGCCATATTGCCTCAGTCTATGGCCTGTTGCGCTCTTTGCAGTTCCCTCCTCTTTATGCACTCATGGGAACCTGGGAGAGAGAGCTACGACTGGAATTGGACGAGGTACGTTGGAGTAACGCTCTAGCTAAAATTAACTCTGTATGTATATGTGCTCATTTAAATCTTGTTCAATTCAAAGTTGTCTACAGAATTCATTTCAACAAAGCAAAATTGAAGAAACTTTCTTTAACAGAAGATGATAGGTGCAATAGATGTTCGCTTTCCCCAGCAGATCATACTCATACATTTTACACCTGCCCTAAACTGTATTCATTCTAGTCTTCCTTTTTTTCTACATTGTCAAAGGCTCCTAATGTTTCTGTGAAACAATTTTTGGAGTACCCTCTGTCGATGGCTTATATAATAAGAGGCATGCTGATATTATTGCTTTTGCTTCATTGGTCACCAGAACCCGTTAAAACATAAAAAACATTTTTTACTCGCATAAGTGTTGCATCATTCTTGTTGGATCCAATATAGAAGGCACAGCATCATTTTTTAATCTCATTCTGTCTGCAAATCCAGTCTCGAAAGGTGTTTTGTTTACAAACGAATCCACGGTGAAATGAAGCGAATAAACGCACAATGTCTTTCCCAAGTGAGCTGGATCTTCATTAAAAATAAAGTTCAACCATGCATTGCTAAAATTGGAATCCGAAGGAAGCTTATGCGGCATGTTTATTGCTTGGAAGCCTGTTTAGCTCCACGTAGGCCTATGTTATTTATGTTACATGTAATGCATGAATCGGTGGGCGGGGCTACAGAATTAGGTGTTCTTCTTCTTCTGTTGAGACTGTGTTTTACTGCTCCCTGATGTCACAGGGAAGCACATTCCTGATTGATCGTTTGATAAGCCAGCTATCAATAAAAGCATTTCAGCTCTGGAAGTTTCCAGCTCTGAAACTTGCAGGGTATTCTTATATTAAAATGACCTTTCATATATCAAAAGCTCAAGGTAAAGTTGATTTCTCAATTCTTGACCCCTTTAAGTTAAATGTATAAATTAGCTTACTCATATATTTCAAGCTAAGAGCAATTCATTTCTTAACTTAAAAAATAATTATGTAACTGATTACCTCAAATTCTTTTGCCAAGTTATTTGGGTTTACAGTGTACTGTACATAGCACCTGACAGAACCATTTAAGGTTCTATATATCATTTTCTTCAGTGTACATGTATCTAAACAAACCCCTAACCCTATAAGTATTAAACTTTCAAGAGACTCGTCTGATATTTTTTGTGCTACGAACATAAATGACACATCATGTGGTTTGTTGAGAAATTTATAAAAAGGTTTACAAAAGAAGGATTTAAAGGGTTAGTTCAATCAAAAATGTTACATGTCGTTCGATATACCTGTAAGACTACTTCCACAAGAACCAACGAGGTTTGTTTTCGCACGTCAAGCAAGCAAGTTTGCGCCTCTGTTTATGTTTGCTGACCAATGTTTATATGTGAACAAAAGCCTAAATTCAATCTGTTCATCATATAAAGCAATTCAGTCTCTTCAGAAAATTTGGACTAAACCACTCAATTCATATGGATTAGTATTATGATCTCTTTATGAACTTTTTGAAGTGACAAATTGGTAGTTATGTAGACTGTCAATGGAGGGGCAGAAATCTCTCCATTTGTGTTTCAAAGATAAACAAAAGTCTTATGAGTTTGAAATGACATGAGGGTGAGTAATTGACCTTTTTTTTTTTTTTTTACATTTTCTGGTGAGCGAACCCTTTAAGACAAATCTTGGCTTCAAAATATCAAAAATAATTGTTGCTTGGCTCTATCAAACTGTAGCACAGCCCAAGCAAACAAACCAGAACACCCTAGAAACTCAATAACAATGCACTAAAACCTTAACAACCACCCACAAAAGTTTTGCATGGGCAGCCAGAAAATGTAAACATTAACAATAAATCTGACTGGAAGATGTCAGTCTTTTTGAGTCTCTTTGAAGTGTTTTTCTCTGAGTTTCTGCTCTATTCCTGGAAGCACTATGGCTTTGAAAAGAAAGTATTCATGTGGACAAATAATACTGACAATGCTTTCTGTTTACCAACATGTTGCTGTTTTCCATCAGTGGTGAGAAAAGAAGAACTATTACACCAGAATGGTGACTGAAAGCCATAATGATCTAACAGATATCTAGAGCGTCACTGTCTCTGACTGCAGGTGGTATGGTTAGCACAAACTGTCCTCTCAGCAGGGTCCAGTATATTTGTATTCTTGTTGGATCATTTGCTGAGTATGGCTCCTCAGACCAGCACTAACTGAATCATCATAATTAAAACTGATAAAAAGTAACGAACAGATACATTCTGAAAATGAAGGGCCACTTATAAAAGACAGATTTATGACAGAGATCTTAGCCTCATTAAAAGAGTGGGAGAAATGTGAGCAAAAAGGCACTTTTTTTTACACGCAGCTTGCCAACACAACTCTCCAGAGAGACCCTGCAACTGCTAGAAAATCACAGCACCGTAATGGACCCTACAGGAATACCTCCACTCCGATATACACAGCTAAATAAAGCCTTGGAAAATTTCCAACAAAAACCCCATTCTTTGAATGGACTGGGAAAAAGTAGTATCTATAGTATATGATTTTTTCTCTCCATGCATATCATAATACAGTATAACAATCACATTGCCTAGCATGTGCATCTACAGCATTCAAACTGTGCAAATAATGGCAAGGTCATGGGTTTGGTTCCCAAATAACTCATACTGGATACATATCTTGAATGCACTGTAAATCACTTTGAAGTTAAGTTTTCACCCAATTGATAAATGTAAAAGTATTTGTTAAGTTATGGTCACAGGTGTATAAAATCAAGCACCTAGGCATGCAGACTGCTTCTACAAACATTTGTGAAAGAATGGGTCGCTCTCAGGAGCTCAGTGGATTCAAGCGTGTTACCGTGATAGGCTGTCACCTGTGCAATAAGTCCATTCGTGAAATTTCCTCACTACTAAATATTCCACGGTCAACTGTTAGTGGTATTATAACAAAGTGGAAGCAATTGGGAACAACAGCAACTCAGCCACGAAGTGTAAGGCCACGTAAAATCACAGAGCGGGGTCAGCGCATGCTGAGGCGCACAGTGCGCAGAAGTCGCCAACTTTCTGCAGAGTCAACTCAGATTAGCTCAAGAACAGTGCATAGAGAGCTTCATAGAATGGGTTTCCATGGCCGAGCAGCTGCATTCAAGCCTTACATCACCAGGTGCAATGCAAAGCGTGGGATGCAGTGGTATAAAGCACGCCGCCACTGGACTCTAGAGCAGTGGAGACGTGTGCTCTGGAGTGATGAATCACGCTTCTCTGACTGGTAATCTGATGGACGAGTCTGGGTTTGGCGGTTGCCAGGAGAACGGTACTTGCCTGACTGCATTGTGCCAAGTGTAAAATTTGGTGGAGGGGGGATTATGGTGTGGGGTTGTTTTTCAGGGGTTGGGCTTGGCCCCTTAGTTCCAGTGAAAGGAACTCTTAATGCTTCAGCATACCAAGACATTTTAAACAATTTCATGCTCCCAACTTTGTGGGAACAGTTTGGGGATGGCCCAACATGACTGCGCCAGTGCACAAAGCAAGGTCCATAAAGACATGGATGAGCGAGTTTGGTGTGGAGGAACTAGTCCTGACCTCAACCCGATAGAACACCTTTGGAATGAATTAGAGCGGAGACTGTGAGCCAGGCCTTCTCGTCCAACATCAGTGCCTGACCTCACAAATGCGCTTCTAGAAGAATAGTCAAAAATTCCCATAAACACACTCCTAAACCTTGTGGAAAGCCTTCCCAGAAGAGTTGAAGCTGTTATAGCTGCAAAGGGTCGGCCAACTACATATTAAACCCTACAGATTAAGAATGGGATGTCATTAAAGTTCATGCATGTAAAGGCGTCCCAAAACTTTTGCCAATAAATTGTATATATTAGTAGTAGTAGAGTTTATGTTGTATAATATTTATAATAAATGATAAAATATAATTATATATAATATAATTTCAATATAATTCAAAAAAGACAGATATGCATATGTTTTATGGCTTCAACACAGCTCATTCAATACAAATTTAGAGCAATTTATTTGATGGTGAACTCCTTGCGAAAAATGCTATTTTAGTCTAAAATCTAAAAGACTTTATAACAAATTTTACATTTTAATGAGCATCTAAATTTTACTTACTTTTCCCCAAAGTCAAAAAGTGTTGGACAAAATGGTAGCAACATTTTTAGGAGGCACAATACGTTCCAAACGCAGCGCTATTAACTGATGCCTCAAACAGATATGTGACTTCCTTCACAGCATTATCATTTCACGTCACCTTGACAATTTAGTTAACATGTCTCTAACTACATCACTGTCAAATCTGTTTCCTACAACCTCTCTAATAAATGGCAAAACAAATAGCAACAAGAACAGCATGTAATATCCTACAGGGCTCACTGCAGCACAGGGACAAATATGCTATTCGTTATTTATTGGAAGATCACTTGAGGGAAAAACTAAGTTAAATAATCCATACTGTAATCCCAGGGTTTTGCTTTTTTTAAGGAGAAACACACTCAAACATGCACACACAAAGTTCACAATGAAGTCTGGGCAAAAGTGATGGTGTAAGTGTAAAACTGTGTAGAAATCACCCCATATGTTACATCAGGCCATTTCCATTAGCATCTGAGTGACATTTAACATCTAAACATCTTGTGGTACACAACACTGAATCTGTCTGACACACTAGCTAAACAATGCTATATATAGCCTAACATTCAGCATAGAGAATATATTTCAATATCACTCTGCATATTTTCTGCATCATTTAGCATCAGCATTTAACATGGGCCAAAACCTCTTGTTTTTTTATTATTCACATACACCAATCAGGCATAACATTATGACCAGGTGAAGTGAAAAACACTGATTATCTTCTTTATCACGGCACCTGTTAGTGGGTGGGATATATTAGGCAGCAAGTGAACATCTTGTCCTCAAAGTTGATGTGTTAGAAGCAGGAAAAATGGGCAAGCGTAAGGATTTGACCAGGGCCAAACTGTGATGGCTAGACAACTGGGTCAGAGCATCTCCAAAACTGCAGCTTTTGTGGGGTGTTCCTGGTCTGTAGTGGTCAGTATCTATCAAAAGTGGTCCAAGGAAGGAACAGTGGTGAACCGGCGACAGGGTCATGGATGGCCAAGGCTCATTGATGCACGTGGGAAGCGAAGGCTGGCCCGTGTGGTCCGATCAAGCAGACGAGCTACTGTAGCTCAAATTGCTCAAGAAGTTAAGTGCATAGTTGCAAACCAGTCAGGATGCTGACCCCTGTCCACAGCCGAAAGCGCCAACAGTGGGCATGTGAGCATCATAACTGGATCACTGAGTAATGGAAGAAGGTGGCCTGGTCTGATGAATCACGTTTTCTTTTACATCACATGGATAGCCAGGTGTGTTGCTTACCTGGGGAACACATGGCACCAGGATGCACTATGGGAAGAAGGCAAGTCGGTGGAGGCAATGTGATGCTTTGGGCAATCTTCTGCTGGGAAACCTTGGGTCCTGCCATCCATGTGGATATTACTTTGACACGTATCGCCTACCTAAGCATTGTTGCAGACCATGTTCACCCTTTCATGGGAACGGTATTCCCTGGTGGCTGTGGCTTTTTCAGCAGGATAAGACTTGTTTGTTCAGCACATCCCACAGGTGCTCGATTGGATTGAGATCTGGGGAATTTGGAGGCCAAGTCAACACCTCAAACTCGTTTTTTGCTTTGTGGCAGGGCGAAAACTGCAAAGCAAAAAACGAGTTTGAGGTGTTGACTTGGCCTCCAAATTCCCCAGATCTCAATCCAATCGAGCACCTGTGGGATGTGCTGAAAAAACAAGTCCAATCCATGGAGGCCCCACCTCGCAACTTACAGGACTAAAAGGATCTGATGCTAACATCTTGGTGCCAGATACCACAGCACACCTTCAGGGGTCTAGTGGAGTCCATGCCTTGACAGGTCAGGGCTGTTTTGGCAGCAAAAAGGGGACCAACACAATATTAGGAAGGTAATCATAATGTTATGCCTAGTCAGTGTATGTTAAATGGTAAGTTTACTCAATAAAGAAAAATGTGTCATGGTGTATTTACCTTCATGTGACCATTCTTTCTCAAACCTGAATCATGTAACAACCAAGAAATCAGACTCATTTCCCCCTTGTCTCCAAGCAGTTAAAGCACAAGCAATGGACAAACATTATCCATTAAAATTAGTGCAATTCATACCACACCTCTTTGCACTCTTACATTTTAAATTATAGTCAAAATCAATGACATCTTTTTGGGTAGCAGATCAGAATTTGCATAACCAAACAGCCACTTATCTGCCTTCTGTTGCCCAGGCAGGGGTCCAGAAAAACAGCGCGTTTGTCAGCAATGCCGTTCTGCCCCAGAGGAATAACGTCATGGCTTCTGTACCAGACCTGGCCTTCCGTTACAGACAACACCATTTCATCGGCCAGATGACGTAAGGTGCAGGAAAAGCAGGTTTTCTATTTTTGTACGTATGATTGTGTAGGATGAGGCACTGATGATATTAGCTAATTAAAGTACAGTTGCATCCATGACACTGAATATTACACTGTTTATTATCTGGTTCCTCTTAATAGGAAAGATATGAATTTGCCATTTTCTTTCCAATATATTTTAGTTTACTTGTACATTATATTTATGCATTTGGCAGATGCCTTTTTCCAAAGTGACTTACACTGCATTAAAAATACACCAGTTCATGCATTCCTTGAGAATCAAACCCATGGCTTTGCCATTGGTAGCACTCTGCATTTTGAAGAAATTATTTTGTTAATTTCAATGTTCTTCACCGGCTTTCCATGTTCTTTGCCATGTTGTGAATTATAATCAAATCATTAGCTTAAAGTTGGAATGAAACTGAAGTCTTTTCTTCCCTATTGTGACATACACTCACCTAAAAAATTGTATTAGGAACTATTAGAAAACACCATACTAATACTGTGTTTGACCCCCTTTCACCTTCAGAACTGCCTTAATTCTACGTGGCATTGATTCAACAAGGTGCTGAAAGCATTCTTTAGAAATGTTGGCCCATATTGATAGGATAGCATCTTGCAGTTGATGGAGATTTGTGGGATGCACATCCAGGGCACGAAGCTCCCGTTCCACCACATCCCAAAGATGCTCTATTGGGTTGAGATCTGGTGACTGTTGGGGCCATTTTAGTACAGTGAACTCATTGTCATGTTCAAGAAACCAATTTGAAATTATTCGAGCTTTGTGACATGGTGCATTATCCTGCTGGAAGTAGCCATCAGAGGATGGGTACATGGTGGTCATAAAGGGATGGACATGGTCAGAAACTATGCTCAGGTAGGCCGTGGCATTTAAACAATGCCCAATTGGCACTAAGGGGCCTAAAGTGTGCCAAGAAAACATCCCCCACACCATTACACCACCACCACCAGCCTGCACAGTGGTAACAAGGCATGATGGATCCATGTTCTCATTCTGTTTACGCCAAATTCTGACTCTATCTGAATGTCTCAACAGAAATCGAGACTCATCAGACCAGGCAACATTTTTCCAGTCTTCAACTGTCCAATTTTGGTGAGCTTGTGCAAATTGTAGCCTCTTTAGTGGAGATGAGTGGTACCCGGTGGGGTCTTCTGCTGTTGTAGCCCATCCGCCTCAAGGTTTTGCGTGTTGTGGCTTCACGAATGCTTTGCTGCACACCTCGGTTGTAACGAGTGGTTATTTCAGTCAAGGTTGCTCTTCTATCAGCTTGAATCAGTTGGCCCATTCTCCTCTGACCTCTAGCATCAAGAAGGCATTTTCGACTGCCGCATACTGGATGTTTTTCCCTTTTCACACCATTCTTTGTAAACTCTAGAAATGTTTGTGCGTGAAAATCCCAGTAACTGAGCAGATTGTGAAATACTCAGACCGGCCCGTCTGGCACCAACAACCATGCCATGCTCAAAATTGTTTAAATCACCTTTCTTTCCCATTCTGACATTCAGTTTGGAGTTCAGGAGATTGTCTTGACCAGGACCACACCCCTAAATGCATTGAAGCAACTGCCATGTGATTGGTTGATTAGATAATTGCATTAATGACAAATTGAACAGGTGTTCCTAATAATCCTTTAGGTGAGTGTATATATATAAAAAAAAAATTTTTTTTATTTTTTATCGGAAATTGGAATAGCATATCTACATCTAGTTTACTACCTCCAAGGGCTGGATTGGATTTTAAAAAGGCATTCTCAATTAAATTTTGCAGGCTCCCAGGCTGGCAGTTCTGCCCCAACTATGCTCTTCCTGGTCCTACTTAGGATGCAAACCATTGAAAGCACAGAACTCTGGGAGTGCAGTCTTAATTGGGCCTTTCACTGCCATCCCTGCAGCTGGCATGTGTTTTCACAAGCTCACACTTCCCTGGATAATAGAGTAGCCATTGGTGTAAAATGGAAAGTCTACAGGAAAAGAAAGCGGGACATATGCAGGGATGTGAAAGGAGGAGTAAATGAAATGAGCCTCATTAGTGGCTGGGCCATATTTATGCTGATTGGACAGAACCGAAAACCTGCGGACAGTCATTTGCACCTCAAACCTTAATGAAAACTAGATTATTACAGATGTTTTAAAAGAAAACGTGAGTGCTTTACTGTAAAAAACTCACTGCCATGATGCTCTAGTGTTCTGTCATTGCCTTCTTGCAGTCTTATACTGTTGCTAAGGTGTTCTGTGTGGTTGCTAGGTGGTTATATACAGGGCCAAGAAAGGACGTTCGTATGCAGTTGCCAAGGTGTTCAGGATGGTTTTTAGTGCAATCTTATGTAGTTGCTTGAGGGACTTCTTCCGAGTGGTTGCTATGTTGTTTTGGGTCATTGCTAGGTTATTGCTTTGGTGTACTAGGTGGTTATTAGGGTGTTCTGAGCATAGATACATATGCATAGATTATCGGCTGTTTCTACGGGCTGCTTTACATAAGCTGTCCGCCATCATGTGAGTGACAGGTTGTCCCGCCCTTAGTAAACACTTCATCAGAGAAGAGATGTCACTGCATGAGTAGAAAAATTTGGATTAAAGATTATGAGGGTACAAGAATTAAAAACAGATAAATCATTTATAATAAATATTGCTATATTCCATAAAAAAAAGAATTGTCAATTTTGATTTCATAGTGTCACTAAATCACATTCAAACTCACACTACTCGTGCCACATTCAAAGCCATGAACATTCAAAAGCACGTTGACTGAGCGTCTGTAACCAAAGTTAGACGCATGTATGAATATCTATATCTGCAATAGTCTTCACCGGATGATTTTGCTAAACTAATACAATACAACAAGATATTACATTAAAAATTAACCATAGTAAAAGTAAAAACATTAAAAAGTACTATAGTAAAAACCTGTAATATTGAGTTTGTAGATATAAAAACATTAACCAACACATTTTTTTACCTGTGAAAGGTTATCCCATTTCTTCTGGAATTTAAACTTCACAACCAGAATCTGTGCAATGTTGTGGCATCAAATATTCTAACTGTGAGTGATGACATGCTGACCGTTCCAAGATGGCGGGCACGCCTTTGTTTCCGCAGCAGTCCAATATGAAATCTACATATCTATGGTTCTGAGTGGTTAGTAGTTGGTTGGTTGGTGTTTTGTGTAGTTGTAGGGTCTAGCATTCTTATTTGTAGACATTCAGAAAATGTTTAAAAATAAATCCCTTCCGTATAGTAAAAAGCACTGACAGAAAGATGTCTCTGTAAGCTGCAATTTGTCGTTTGAGTTATACAAGTGCTAATTTTGTCTGAAAGTAAAATACGAACAGCTCAAAAGCAGAGCTCCAACAAATCCAGGGGTTGCATAAAAATGAGCAAACATATTGCTAGCTTAATCTACTCTGTTCAAAGCCCCGGTGAAACCTGCGAGACAGAGACAAATGCTGTAATACAATCTGAACCGCACTTCACTTGTGGATGAGCAATGGATGTAAAAAAAAGAGAAAGGATTCTGATAGATCTCTTTGCAGCTTTCTCTCAACAGGCCTAAAGTGGAGCCCCAGGGGAGCTCAAAATCTCATTTAGACAGATCTATCCTTTGCCCTTAAAATCTCTTTCAAATATTATGTAATAAACATTGTGAGCAGTTTGCTTTAATATGACCAGTGTAAGATTTAATTGGCTGTGAACAATAATGAGTGTTAGAATGTGTACAGAGGGGCTGCTTGCATCTAAGATAAGTGTAGTGCTATTCAACAGCCTTACAATGTTGAGACTGAAAGTGTTCTTGAGTTTAAAGTAAACTGAAATCCTTCATCTCATTCGTGCGTTGATGTTGTTTTTAGAGATCTAGTGCATTAACGTCATTTTGGGCAAAAGATCTTTGTACAGACATAGCACTGCTGTCACAAGAGACTCCAGCTTTTTTGGAGAAAAGTAATATGGTTTTCAGTTCAAAGACTGACATGAGTTTTGTTTGCATCTTTTTTTGTTTTTAAAAAGGCATTTACACATTTAAATGTTTTTGTTTGCAGGAATGTGTGCAAATATTTGTACTATAAAATACTTAAAAAAACTGATAATGTTGAACTACCTATGACAATATTACCGTATTAAAAATACATCCAGATATGTGTAGTGTGTGTGACCTGTTAGTGTGTGGCACGAGTAGTGTGAGTTTGAGTGTGATTTAATGTCACTATGAAATCAAAATTGACAATTCTTTTTTATGGAATATAGCAATATTTATTATAAATTATTTATCTGTTTTTAAAATTTAATCATCTTTAATCAAAATAGTTTCCCCTTATGCAGTGACATCTCTTCTCTGATGAAGTGTTTACTAAGGGCGGGACAACCTGTCACTCACATGAGATCGACCAATAGCAAACCACAACCATCCAATCAATTCTCCATGTACAAAATCAAGTCCCGTCCTACATTTTTTTCTTGTTCAAGAAACCATTGCACTTGGATATACACTCACCTAAAGGATTACTAGGAACACCTGTTCAATTTGTCATTAATGCAATTATCAACCAATCACATGGCAGTTGCTTCAATGCATTTAGGGGTGTGGTCCTGGTCAAGACAATCTCCTGAACTCCAAACTGAATGTCAGAATGGGAAAGAAAGGTGATTTAAGCAATTTTGAGCGTGGAATGGTTGTTGGTGCCAGACGGGCCGGTCTGAGTATTTCACAAACTGCTCAGTTACTGGGATTTTCACGCACAACCATTTCTACAGTTTACAAAGAATGCTGTGAAAAGGGAAAAACATCCAGTATGTGGCAGACCTGTGGGCGAAAATGCCTTGTTGATGCTAGAGGTCAGAGGAGAATGGGCCGACTGATTCAAGCTGATAGAAGAGCAACTTTGACTGAAATAACCACTCGTTACAACCGAGGTATGCAGCAAAGCATTTGTGAAGCCACAACATGCACAACCTTGAGGCGGATGGGCTACAACAGCAGAAGACCCCACCGGGTACCACTCATCTCCACTACAAATAGGAAAAAGAGGCTACAATTTGCACGCGCTCACCAAAATTGGAGAGTTGAAGACTGGAAAAATGTTGCCTGGTCTGATGAGTCTCGATTTCTGTTGAGACATTCCGATAGAGTCAGAATTTGGCGTAAACAGAATGAGAACATGGATCCATCATGCCTTGTTACCACTGTGCAGGCTGGTGGTGGTGGTGTAATGGTGTGGGGGATGTTTTCTTGGCACACTTTAGGCCCCTTAGTGCCAATTGGGCATCGTTTAAATGCCACGGTCTACCTGAGCATTGTTTCTGACCATGTCCATCCTAATGACCACCATGTACCCATCCTCTGATGGCTACTTCCAGCAGGATAATGCACCATGTCACAAAGCTCGAATAATTTCAAATTGGTTTCTTGAACATGACAATGAGTTCACTGTACTAAAATGGCCCCCACAGTCACCAGATCTCAACCCAATAGACCATGTTTGGGATGTGGTGGAACGGGAGCTTCGTGCCCTGGATGTGCATCCCACAAATCTCCATCAACTGCAAGATGCTATAGATCCTTGCATTGTTCAACTAGTCGAGGTAAATATGGGATTTAGAAAGTACTTAGTAATAAGTAATGCAATACTTTTTAGAGAGGGTAATTAGTACATTAATCTAATTACACTGATGTAATTAGTGGCTAGTAATTAGTAGGTGTAACAACTAGCTAGCACAACTTTTTATCTTTTGTCAAATCAACTTAGATAATTAATGTGATTCAAAAAAATTTTTTTTTTAAGTTTCTATATATTAAACCAATCTCCTTTGTTGTATTAACTCAAAATTTTAAGGCAACCAGGTAACTTTCTTTTTTAAGTTAAACCAACAATATTTTTTTTACAGTTAGTAAAAATTTATATTTTTATTATAATAATATTTAATAATAATAATACTTATTTAATGGCTAAACTTAACAATGGTGGAAAAAAAGTAACTTTCCCAAAGTCTTCGAAATGGATACGAGCTACATGAAGCAGATCATTCTCAAAATGAATGATTTTTGGTGTGTTGGTCTAATGAAATTTCTCTATTGTGTAACTATGTTTAATTATTTTAAACTGCAATTCAATAAGGTCCTTTTTCTCCGATTTCAGTTCAACATTCAGTTGCGTTTGGTCAATTAAATTCAAACACTCATTAACTGAAAAGAAGCTTCTGTCTTGCATCATACCTTGTCATACTTCATCCCTAGAAAAGGCCAGTGAGGAGCATTAATCTGTACCTACAGGTGAACAAAGAGAGAGAGAGAGAGAAAACAGAGGCAGAGTAGAGGCCTTACTACAAAGCAATCCTCTCACACTCCAGTCATTTTGCTCTTTAGCTCTTTTATGCAGTCATAAAAGAAATCCATCATCCCCTCTTTTCCCCACCGAGTTAAGAAATCCGTGATCCCAATTTCTCCAAGTGGAAGACGAGCTATGCATATTTGAGATGCAGGTGATTACCGAGAGCAGCAGGCACTCCGGTGACAGAGAGATAGAACAAGCTGCTTCAGCACTTCTTCCTGACACATCCTTAACTGCTATCATCTGGAAGCAGCACGGCGGTCCCACCTTGGATTGAGCGGCATCAACACCCACGTACTCCGTCTTACAAAGCAGTTTAACTGAGTCAGAACTAAGCTGACATTTTAAAATAAAAGCACAGAAATATGTTTAGCATGCTGTATTTTCACTTAGATTCCAATTCAGCTTTATGCCAACAACCGAGTCGAAAGGGGATAGGTGAGCAATATGTTTTTAGTTTGGCGAGCACACAGTGAAAAACATTTATTAAAGATGGAATGGCATAAGAATTAATTTAAGCTGACTGTGCCATTGACTGCACATTTATTTGCCAGCTTCTTTGTGGAAAATGCTGGTATGGGAATGAGCCAATACTTCCGATTGCATCTGAGAACCCATTTTTTTAATGTCATGCATGCATTACCATAGACTTATTGGGCCTGTGTAAGATATTTTAAGTCCTTTGAGCTTCCCAAATGCCTGATTTCAAAACACTGGAAAAGTGTTATTGGGTGGAAACGATGCCAATTTAAAACACTCATACAGTCCTGGAGGAAAGCCTTTGGTTTCATTGGAGAGATTATGACAAAGGATATAAATTCGACATTAATGAGGTAAACAGGACTAAATACTGTTTTAAGCCAAGTAAATTTTTTGAGGGTGATTCTGCCCTTACTGGTAATAAATAAGGATATGTTAAGAGCAACATTTATGGGCTCTTCAAATCAGCTTTTAGAGCTAAATAGTTGACATTAGGGGTTTGGATTCAAACACAAGATCTTCAATGTTCCTTCACTGTTCCACTAAATTTTCAAATAAATATCCAAATAAATTTAATTACTAAACTAAATTAACTATATCAACTACATTACTTAAATATATATGATAATTGAATTGAGCTAGATGACATCACTGTTTTCTCCAGAGCGGCTGTACAGCCGAATCAAATTTGGTTGCATTATTTTCCTGTTTAACACTGTGAAGCTGCTTTGAAACAATCTGCATTGTAAAAAGCGCTATATAAATAAAGTTGACTTGACTTGACTTTACACTGGGGAAAACATCAGCATTAGGTAAAAGCCTTTTACATTTAAAGAACAGTCCGCCACTCCAAAGTCAAGGGAAGACTTAGGGACCATTCACACAGAACGCGCTTTTCCATTCCAGTGTGCTACTTTTCCATTGTTTTTCGATGTAAAGTTGCTAGATGGACGTGTTTGACTGCTGCGCTCGCGTCTCGCGTCTTTTGCAGCGTCTCGCACATGAGCGCTAAGTTATGTTAAAGTTAAAAGAATTTCAACTTTTACACACCACTCATCAATGTCAGTTCCAAAACAGTGAAGCAATCAGAAGACCCTGGAGGTGTGGCGAGGGTTGAGAGCTTTTGTTTACAGTAGCAAGTTGGCTTGGCAACTCTTTTATTTGATGGCATCGGAAGATTGGGTGAACCCAACAGATCTCTGTCCTGTCGTTCTCTGAGCAATGCAAAGAATTGTTCTTTGTGAATGGCCCCTTAGGCCCTTACATTTAGTCCTGTTTCGCTTGGAGTTCACACTGTCATTTTTAAGACCGAACCTAAAGGTGAGGGGGAGGGGGACATTTTGCAACAGAACTTAATGAACATCAAAAACAATGCTGTATTCTGGACTAAATGAAATGCGCTTGTTGTATGGGCGTACGTATGATGGTATTTTGACCAACTGAGAACTCGTGAAGAGTTTATAAAATGGCACGGCAGGAATTCCTCACACACACAAACAAAGATCCACTGCAAAGAGACAGCATTTCTGAGACTTGTACCTGTAATGGGCAATGTAGCTCATATGACGCATCTTGTGGCATCACGTCCTGTTTTTGGTTCGTTTACATGTCTTTGGTCTGTGTAGCGTTCATTTCAGTCTGTTTACAGTTTACAGGAAACGTGATGTGAATGGTGGCCATGCCGTTGCTATGCAGTTGCTAGGCTGCTCTGGGTCTATATGATATTTTGCCCCTTAAGAACCCCAAAGTATCTCTATGGAATATTTTTTATGGAATGGTATTTGGTGGAAAATATGGTCATCATGCATATCATGTTAGTTATAGTGTTAAATAAAATCTAATGAATTTGGCTTTTAAATCACTAGGCCATAGTCAATGTACTATGGGCTCCAATAGGCATGCTGCTGTATCCTCTATATAATCTCTTTATGTGGAAAGAATGAAAATATTTTTAACTTAATACATTACACCTTGTAATACTATAATACAGCGAATTCCTAGAGGAAATAATAGTTACAGAATAACTGAGCCCAAGTATGAAAATGCATGTGCAACTCTTTGAAATTTTCCATGCAATATTTTGATAAATTGCTCTAATATAGGCAGAGAGTGTGAGCCAATCTCCCAGGCATTTTAGCACACTCACTTGTGGAGAAGCTCTGGAGGAGCACAGAAACACTTAGCCGTGAGAGGAAATGATGTATGCTGGATAACACTACCTAAGACCAGAGGGAGCAGCACTCTGGGACTTTCACAGGTTTGCTGGCAGCCATTTAAAGTCCCTGGAGAAATTGTTCATTTCCCTCATTTTTTCCTAGAGAGGTGAGAACAGCTCTAAGAGTCCTATCATAATGAAGGACAAAAAAAAAGAAGAACAGCAAAGGGACACATAGAACATGATGGAATTGTTTTTGCGCAGGTCCGAAGAGGTTCACCAGTTCTAAGCAGTTTGACTAAAACGCTCTGCCAGGTGAGTCAGACGGCCTTTTCAAAAGGAAAAAAAAGTTGTCAATGGCAATAAAGATGCACAACAAGATATTTAGATGCATTTTAGTATCCTAAAAAATCAACTAATTGTTGGTTGCCCTCTGTAATTAGGCTGGCTGAACTATTTTTTAAAAGGGGTCATGACATGATAAATCAAAATGTCCTTGATCTTTTAGCATAAAAGAGGTATTTGTATCATTAATACATCCTGCAAGTTCCAACCTTAAAATGTCCTCGTCATCAATAAAAAAAGCATTTATATAATCAAGCTGTAAAAAAGCTTTGTTTGGATCCGAGGTGGCTGTGATGCCACAGGGGCACAATCATTTGAATACAACGGCTACTTTTACATCATCGCATCGTTGTCCCCACCCACTGGTGTTCACTTGACTCTCGACTCGACTCTATCGCAATACGATACTGGCTTTATCCAAAAACTTTTGCTCAAAGATCAGGCTGTGCCAACTGTTCTGGAACCAGCAAGGACCCCGCAAACTTTAAGTAACGCATTTCATTTGTAAACCGTTAATGACAGTTAAATTTATAATGAATAATCCAAATATTTTTACTTCAAAGAAGCTACGGCTGAAGCTGTCGATCACGCAGCGTGAGTTTATCTGGACACTTGCCAAAACTCTCGTTACAGTGACGCTCTTACACTACACAATGAATGTATTTACATTGTGTTTGCATTGTTAGTTATGGTGAAAGCATTTTGTGAGAGTGCGAATTTACGTTGCAATGACGAGATCACTGCATTCACGCAATCAACAGACTGTCTGTCATCTGCTCAATGCTCATCACTGCAACTTTTCATGTGATGGGAATAGATCTAAACATAATGCAATAATCAAAATTTTTTAATGATTCATTCATTTTGACAGCTGTAATAGTAAAAACGTAATAAAATTATTCAAGAAGGTTCCACATGTAATACATATTTTATATGCAGAGATGTTAGCCAATCCACTGAAATCTGTGTTTCCACTGAAATCTTACGGCAGACACGTCCCTTCAAACAGCTTTCAAATCAGAGGACTAAAATCAGGGTAGAAAATAGCCATTTATTTCTAAATTATGTAAGAATCATATTAACATTATAAGTGCACCTCAGGAAACATAAAATAATTTAAAAAATCCAGTTTATGACCCCTTTAAAGTTGACAGATCATCATAAAAATGCTTGTGGTGCAAGTTACTCGAAAACAATGCAAGTAGCTGTTAATCCTAATGGCAGTGCTAAATCCTTTTTCTTTTCAGATAGCATTAACTGGCTTCCGCATGCCTTTTTTTTTTCTGTTCATTGGCCACCTTTTGTTGTACACTGGCATGGTTTTAGATCTGAAGTTATGTTCAGATAAGTCAACCATAAACGCTGAATTGTTCAATGCAATGCTGTTTAGATAAAAGGTGAGAAGTTAGCTCACACAGGAACTGCATCATCCATCATCTGGTCCTCTCTTTCTTTCGCACTGCCACTATGACTCTGCACTTTGCAGAGATGTCAACCACAGCTTTGGTTAGAAAACACTTCAGCTGCTACTAAAAAGCTAAACCTTTTTTCAGAAAGATTCCCATCAGCTTTCCCCAGCAATGCTGCATATCTCCAATAGACATTTAATTGTCCTATTCATCACTGTGATTACAGTCAAAGTGGCTTCAAAATGTATCTGTACATTCTTTCAACACAGTCCTGGTCTTATTGTACATTATCCTTGGTGCATGCATGTCTTATTTCATCAAATGCATGTAATATTTCATCAAAATGTAATAACTTGCTCCACCTGAAATTACTTTCTTGGTTGACGTCTCCATGCCCTCTTACAGTATTTTCAACCTTTCCCTTACAACTACCTATTATATAGAGAGCACTTTTTACAATCTAGTAATTTCTCATTGGATAAAATCAAGTCCAGCTTTAATTATCTCATTGAATGTTCTGTTTTACTCAGAAATGTGTCACATTAGGCTGTTCTATTAAAAAGTATTAAGCAGCACAACTGTTTTCAACTGACAATAATAAGAAATCTTCCTTGAGCAGCAAAATAGCATATTAGAATGATTTCTGATACTGTAGAATCATGTTACACTGAAAATGTTCAGCTTTGCCATCACATTAATCACAAGAATAAATTACATACTATATTGAAACATAAAACAGTTATTTTAAATAGCTCTGTTTTATTAGTGTTTTAGGGCCCTATGATTTCCGTGATGCGGAAAACGCGGACAGAAACGTGGAATACAGAATACAAGCATTTTACTGTTTCATTTGAGAAAAACTATCGTCATCATATCATAAACACACAGAAACTCAAAGGTCTTCACGGCAACCTGTCAAAGTTCGGTTTAACTTGAAATTGTGACAGAAATACAATAGAATTTACAATAGAATTTAGCTAGGTCTCAATGTAATAATAATAATAATAATACATTATTATTATTAAAACTTTAAGGAATTTTTTTTAAGGAATAATAAAAAAAATATATTTTGTGTTTTAATTTTAACAGTAAACCTTATTAGAAAAAAAAAAAAAAAAAAAAAAAAAAAAAATATTATATATATATATATATATATATATATATATATATATATATATATATATATATATATATATATATATATATATATATATATATATATATATATATATATATATATATATATAGAATAATGTCTGCCAACAGCACAGCAGTAATGACTTTATGAACTTCTTTACTTGTAAGATTGATAATATTAGGAAAAAAATTATAACCATGCAGCCGTCTACTACTGTATCACATCAGACAGAGCATTGTAGTGTCACTGAGGAAAAATTACATTCATTCACTGCTATAGGAGAAGAAGAATTGGCTAAACTCGTTAAATCATCTAAATCAACAACATGTATGCTCGACCCTATACCGACTAAACTACTAAAAGAGATGCTTCCAGAGGTCATAGATCCTCTTCTTAATATCATTAATTCATCCTTGACTTTAGGATATGTACCGAAAACTTTTAAGTTGGCTATTATTAAACCACTTATTAAAAAAACGCAACTTGACCCTACAGAATTAGTCAATTACAGGCCAATCTTAAATCTACCCTTTCTGTCAAAAATACTAGAAAAGGCAGTGTCCTCACAATTATGCTCCTTTTTAGAAAAAAATGGTATCTGTGAGGTTTTCCAGTCAGGATTTAGACCACATCATAGTACTGAGACTGCTCTCATTAGAGTCACTAGATTTACTCTTATCATCCGATCGTGGTTGTATCTCTCTGTTAGTGTTACTCGATCTTAGCGCTGCATTCGATACCATCGACCACAACATTCTTTTGAATAGACTCGAAAATTATGTTGGCATTAGTGGAATTGCATTGGCATGGTTTAAATCATACTTATCTGACCGTTTTCAGTTTGTAGCAGTAAATGAAGAGATGTCACACCGATCACAAGTTCAATATGGAGTACTGCAGGGCTCAGTACTAGGACCGTTGCTTTTCACCCTGTACATGCTACCACTGGGAGATATCATTAGGAAGCATGGCGTTAGTTTTCATTGTTATGCTGACGATACTCAGCTCTATATTTCTTCACGCCCTGACGAAACTTACCAATTCACAGGATTAACGGAATGCATAGCTGATATAAAAAATTGGATGACTAGTAATTTCCTGCAACTTAATTCAGAAAAAAATGAATTTTTAATTATTGGACAAAAAAACTCCACATGTAGTAACCTAGAATACTGTCTAACACTTGATGGCTGCTCTGTCAAGTCCTCGTCGTCAGTTAGGAACCTGGGTGTGCTCTTTGATACCAATCTCTCATTTGAAAGCCACGTTTCTAGCATCTGTAAAACTGCATTCTACCATCTTAAAAATATATCTAAATTACGGCATATGCTTTCAATGCAAAATGCTGAACAGTTAGTTCATGCATTCATGACCTCAAGGCTAGATTATTGTAATGCACTACTGGGTGGTTGCCCCGCTCGCTTAATAAATAAACTGCAGCTGGTCCAAAACGCAGCAGCTCGAGTTCTTACTAGAACCAGGAAGTATGACCATATCAGCCCGGTTCTGTCAACACTGCACTGGCTCCCTATTAAACATCGCATACATTTTAAAATCTTGCTAATTACTTACAAATCACTAAATGGTTTAGCTCCCCAGTACTTGAGCAAGCTCTTAACGCATTATACTCCATCACGTCTATTGCGGTCTCAAAACTCTGGCCAGTTGATAATACCTAGAATATCAAAATCAACTGCAGGCGGTCGATCCTTTTACTATTTAGCACCCAAACTCTGGAACAGCCTTCCTAGCATTGTTCGGGAAGCAGACACACTCTGTCAGTTTAAATCTAGACTAAAAACGCATCTCTTTACTATGGCATACACATAAAACATTTTTAATTTATATTCTATTCAAATTGTTAGGCTGCATTAACTAGGTCAGCCGGAACCGGGAACACTTCCCATAACACCTGATGTACTCGTTACATCATAAGAGGAATGGCATCTACGCTAATGTTAGTCTCTCTGTTTATCCCGAGGTTTACTGCAGTCAGCCGGATCCGGCCCGTATCCAGATCAGATGGTGGACCAGCGCCCAGATATTACCAACGCATCCCTGAAGTGTCTGCAGAGACCGTGTCAATTAGTCTACCCTCTGAAATTGCTCATCGACATGGCATTCTCAATGGAGCCATCTCCAGCGTAATGACTCCGATATTTCGAATATTCCTATTTAATAATTGTTTAATCGACACGCCATCCTCAATAAACCCGGCGTGATGCCTCCGATCTTTCAAATAATCCGATCTAATATTACTTCTGACCTATAAGGCTGCCAAAATAATAAACATAGACTGTTTGTTAATTGGCCAGAGGAGAACTGGCACCCCGACTGAGCCTGGTTTCTCCCAAGGTTTATTTTTCTCCATTAGGACACCTGATGGAGTTTTGGTTCCTTGCCACTGTTGCCTCTGGCTTGCTCAGTTGGGGACACTAAATTACATAAATTAAATATCCAAATAAATTTAATTACTAAACTAAATTATATCAACTACATTACTTGAATATACACTCACCTAAAGGATTATTAGGAACACCTGTTCAATTTGTCATTAATGCAATTATCTAATCAACCAATCACATGGCAGTTGCTTCAATGCATTTAGGGGTGTGGTCCTGGTCAAGACAATCTCCTGAACTCCAAACTGAATGTCAGAATGGGAAAGAAAGGTGATTTAATCAATTTTGAGCGTGGCATGGTTGTTGGTGCCAGACGGGCCGGTCTGAGTATTTCACAATCTGCTCAGTTACTGGGATTTTCACGCACAACCATTTCTAGAGTTTACAAAGAATGGTGTGAAAAGGGAAAAACATCCAGTATGCGGCAGTCCTGTGGGCGAAAATGCCTTGTTGATGCTAGAGGTCAGAGGAGAATGGGCCGACTGATTCAAGCTGATAGAAGAGCAACTTTGACTGAAATAACCACTCGTTACAACCGAGGTATGCAGCAAAGCATTTGTGAAGCCACAACACGCACAACCTTGAGGCGGATGGGCTACAACAGCAGAAGACCCCACCGGGTACCACTCATCTCCACTACAAATAGGAAAAAGAGGCTACAATTTGCACGAGCTCACCAAAATTGAAGTTCGCCAGTTGAAGACTGGAAAAATGTTGCCTGGTCTGATGAGTCTCGATTTCTGTTGAGACATTCAGATGGTAGAGTCAGAATTTGGCGTAAACAGAATGAGAACATGGATCCATCATGCCTTGTTACCACTGTGCAGGCTGGTGGTGGTGGTGTAATAGTGTGGGGGATGTTTTCTTGGCACACTTTAGGCCTCTTAGTGCCAATTGGGCATCGTTTAAATGCCATGGCCTACCTGAGCATTGTTTCTGACCATGTCCATCCCTTTATGACCACCATGTACCCATCCTCTGATGGCTACTTCCAGCAGGATAATGCACCATGTCACAAAGCTCCAATCATTTCAAATTGGTTTCTTGAACATGACAATGAGTTCACTGTACTAAAATGGCCCCCACAGTCACCAGATCTCAACCCAATAGAGCATCTTTGGGATGTGGTGGAACGGGAGCTTCGTGCCCTGGATGTGCATCCCACAAATCTCCATCAACTGCAAGATGCTATCCTATCAATATGGGCCAACATTTCTAAAGAATGCTTTCAGCACCTTGTTGAATCAATGCCACGTAGAATTAAGGCAGTTCTGAAGGCAAAAGGGGTATTAGTATGGTGTTCCTAATAATCCTTTAGGTGAGTGTATATGATAATTGAAATGAGCTGATGACATCACCGTTTTCTCCAGAGCGGCTGTACAGTCGAATCAAATTCTGTTCATTATTTTCCTGTTTAACACTGTAAAGCTGCTTTGAAACAATCTGCATTGTAAAAAGCGCTATATAAATAAATAAAGTTAGATATAAATAAATAAATAAAATTATGAATATATATATATTATATAAATTCAATTAATTAGACATGCTTTTTGATTATTCAAAATTAATTAAACTATTAAAATGTAACCCATAAAACTTATTAATTAGACATGCTTTTTGATTACTAAAATGTAATTTAACCATTAAAATGCAGTTTAAAAAAATGTATGAAAAATTTCCATAAAAAGAAAACGAAATCCAGAAAAATTAAAAAGGAAAATATGGAATCTGGAAAAAAAATTAAACGGAATTTGGGAAAAAATAAAACGCATCTACTCAAATGAGATACCTACAAAAGAAGGATGACCTATCATTTCTGACTGAATCATCTCTGCAATACAAATGACAGATATCTGGCTCAAAACATCCCTTTTTACCTTGCACAGGAAAACAAGACAACGACCACGCTCTTACAAACGGTCACAGCTCGCCAGAGCCTGTATTAAAATGGATGATTATATGTAGTAAGATCAGACGAGAGACACCCACGTTAGATGCATTACATTAATCATTCCAAACGAAGATGCTTCTCATGTGATTTGGCCTGGATAGATAATAAGGAAGCATAAAAAAGCAGGTAGAGCTATATTTGCATCATTTTACCATTAGTGCAGACTTCAAGCAATCTCTGCAGTTCTATTGCAGTGCATGACCATGTTTTAAATTGGCAGTGTAGAGAGAAACTATACCAACATGCAAAGGCAGGCCATGAAATTTTAATGTTCTACAGACATCTGTAGATACCAAACCTCTGCATTCACCCGAGTATGTTAAGAAACAGAGAGTGAATGCCTAAAAGTGTTTCTAAAATGCCTATGCATATAGGGCTGGTACTAAAGTAATATGAATATGAATAAGCCTTAAATGCACTGAGATAGATTGAAATCTGAATTATGTAATTATAGACCAAAATAGTTCTGTCATCATTTGCTTCTAAAAATGCACACACACACACAAAAATGATTTTGAAGAACAGTTTTGGTCCATACAATATTAGTCAATAGGATCCAAAACAACACTGGAAGAATATTTTTGAAAAAGTATCTTATGCTTACCAAAGCTGTGTTTTCTATTTTAATACATTATAAAATGCAACTTATTCCTGTGATGGCAAAGCTGAATTTTCAGCAGCCATTGCTCCAGTCTTCAGTGTAAGCGACACACACCCGGCCATCCACGTGATGTAAAAGAAAATGTGATTCATTAGACCAGGCCACCTTCTTCCATTGCTCTGCAATTAAATTCTGATGCTCACGTGCCCACTGTTGGCGCTTTCGGCGGTGGAGAGGGGTCAGCATGGGCACCCTGACTGGTCTGCGGCTATGCAGCCCCATACGCAACAAACTGCGATGCACTGTGTATTCTGACACCTTTCTATCAGAACCAGCATTAACTTCTTGAGCAATTTGAGCTACAGTAGCTCATCTATTTAATCGGACCACACGGGCCATCCTTTGCTCCCCACGTGCATCAATGAGCCTTGGCCGCCCATGATCCTGTCGCCGGTTCATCACTGTTCCTTCCTTGGCCCACTTTTGATAGATACTGACCACTGCAGACCGGGAACACCCCACAAGAGCTGCAGTTTTGGAGATGCTCTGACCCAGTCGTCTAGCCATCACAATTTGGCCGTTGTCAAACTCGCTCAAATCCTTATGCTTGCCCATTTTTCCTGCTTCTAACACATCAACTTTGAGGACAAAATGTTCACTTGCTGCCTAATATATTCCACCCACTAACAGGTGCCGTGATGAAGAGATAATCAGTGTTATTCACTTCACCTGGTCATAATGTTATGCCTGATCGGTGTATATACATATTTTTCCCAGTAATGTCGCTGTTACTGAACACTCATGAATGGGAGAATTTGCTTGTGGAATGAATTAATAGACGACAAAATAGCACATTTCTACAATGTTATCGGTAAATGAAAGCATTTGCTTTTGCATAATGCAACTTTCGCATCACTAGCTGTCAATGTAAATCAAAGACGACTGCCACCAACCAACGCAACATGAGTGGAAAAAAAGAACGAGTGCACTTTTAAACTGACATAGTAGAAAGTATTTTAGCTTCAAAAAACCATTACCAAGGTTCTTAGGTTCAATCCTGTAGACCTATCATGTACGTTTTTACTGTGAGAAAGAGAATCTAATTTCAACCACAGATACTGTCAGAAAAATAATAAGCTTTATGACAATGAGGAAAGCTGCTTAGGGTTATGTAAGAGTGTAACTACACAAGATTAATGTACAAGGCTGGAGCGAATGATTAGCCTGCAGATGTAACTCATTCACCGCAGCTGGATTACAGGAGGGACGCAGACCCATTTAATCACAACACTGATAAGACTAATCTGAAATAAAACCAAAAGAATTGTTGTGTTTGCTCTGTTGAAATGATGCTTTTGCTACAAAGAGAGCAATAACTGCCTCTGTACTTCTTAACAGCTCCCTTACAATCTGTCAAAACAAATATCCGCTTAAATGGCTGTTTTTTTTTTCTTCAGTTTTAACAAACACAAAAAAGGCACATCTGGCTTTTTTATATCTGTTTTTTTCTTTTTTCTTCCCCTCTAATGATTCTTCCTAGATGAAACAAAAAAATGTCACATGCTAAAGTTAGAAGAGGTAGACCTCCATCAGCTCTATTGTCCTCAGGGTACTAGGTTTGGATTGTAAATCACGAGGGGAAACGTTAGGTGTAGCATCATTAGACTTCCCAACCTCCCACGACCACTGGGACTTCAGATGTGCGTCAGATGGTAAATGTTAAGATGTGATGGCCTCCAGCTTCATGGCTGCAAATGATGCTCTCAAACACAGCAGAGCTGGGCTAATCTAATAAAAACTACTTTTTTTGTCATTGTGTGTGTGTCAGTAAGATTTATTTAAAGATTTTTTAAAAAGAAATTAGTACTTTTATTCAGCAAGAATGCATTGATTAAAAGTGGCATTTATAATGTTACAATTACAATAAATACTGGTCTTTTCAACTTTGAACTAAAGAGCTCTGGGAAAAAAAATATTAAGAAGCACAATTGTTTTCAAATTTGATAATAATAATAGGAAGAAATGTTTATTGAGCAGCAAATCATCATATTAGAATGATTTCTGAAGGATCATGTGACACTGAAGACTGGAGTAATGATGCTGAAAATTCAGCTTTGCATCACAGGAATAAATTACATTTTTAAAATATTCAAATAGAAAATGGTTATAAACAAAATAAGAGCGATCATACAAAATGCATGTTATTTTTTATTAAGTACTGTCCTGAATAAGATATTTTACATAAAAGATGTTTACATTTAGTCCACAAGACAAAAAAATAGCTGAATTTATTAAAATGACCCTGTTCAAAAGTTTATGAACCCTTGATTCTGTGTCGTTACCTGGATGATCCATGGCTGTTTTTTTGTTTAGTGATGGTTGTTCATGAGTCGCTTGTTTGTCCTGAACAGTTAAACTGCCCAATGTTCTTCAGAAAAATCCTTCAGTTCCTGCAAATTCTTCAGTTTTGCATATTTGAACCCTCTCCAGCAGTGACTGTATGATTTTGAGATCCCTCTTATCACACTGAGGACAACCGAGGGACTCGGACACAACTATTACAAAAGGTTCAAACATTCACTGATGCTCCAGAAGGAAACACAATGCATTAAGAGCCAGGGGTGAAAACTTTTGAACAGGATGAAGATGTCCAATTTTTTATTTTTTATTTTGTTTAAATATATATATATTTTTTCATTTAGTACTGCCCTTCAGAAGCAACAGAAGATACATGTTTCCCGGAAGACAAATTAAGTACATGTATCTTCTGTTGCTTCTGAAGAGCAGTACTAAATTAAAAAAAAAGATGTGAATGTTTGAACCTTTTGTAATAGTTGTGTCCGAGTCCCTCGGTTGTCCTCAGTGTGAAAAGAGGGATCTCAAAATCATACAGTCACTGCTGGAGAGGGTTCAAATATGCAAAAGATGCTGGAAAACTGAAGAATTTGCAGGAACTGAAGTATTTTTCTGAAGAATATTTGTCAGTGTAACTGCTCAGGACAAACGAGGGACTCATGAACAACCATCACAAAACAAACAAAAAAGCAGTGGATCATCCAGGGAACGACAGACAGTATTAAGAATCAATGGTTCATAAACTTTTGAACAGGGTCATTTTAATAAATTCGGCTATAAAGGCAAGATTATGCATGTTCTGAACACAGTAATAATGGATAGTGTTTGTGTACTCAAACTTCCAGCATCAGATCATGTCTTGTTTCAAACAGTCCACCTTTCCACAAACTCTGCTATAAAAAGTGTCAGTCATCAATCGAAAGCCCATCATTCTATTGCCATTGCTGAGGATCTTCACATGTTTGCATCATGCAGACCAACAACTGCAACCCTTCCTTCACTACGGTCTCAACTCACTGCTTGAAAACCTGTCAAAGGTCACACTGTGTCATGAATAATTAATTAAGAGACAGTACATTCTCATGGGATAAGAACAATTAGACTCTGCTTACATAAAAACTATCACAGTGACACTGAAGAACCTGACATTTAAAAAAAAAAAAAAAAAATTCTTTTAAAATCTTTTCAATCTTTACAAAAAGGTTGTTAGATTTAGGTAAAGAATGTTTGTTTGTGTGTGTGAAACGTGTGCAGCCTGTAAAAGTGCCACTTTTAATGGTTAATTCAACATGCAGGTGTCACAGTTATGCTTAGTTTTGGTTTCATTTTCATTGCATTCCTGTTGTGTCTGCCTTTATTAGTTAGTTTTCCTTTGTTCTCAGTCTCCTGCCACTAGTTTGTTGGTTACTCAATTAGATCCCACCTGTTTGTATTTAGTTTGTTATCCTGTGTGTGTGTGTGTGTGTGTGTGTGTGTGTGTGTGTGTGTGTGTGTGTGTGTGTATAAAGCCCTCTGTTTCAGTTCCTCTTTGTCTGTGCTTGTGCACACTGTTACTTTGACTCATCTGTTGTTTTATTCAAATACTTATATATTTTTAACTACTGCTGCTCTCCTAGTCTTTTTGGACGTGAGAATAGGGTGAGGTTAGGACAAAAAAAAATCTTCTCTGTACCTGAAATCAGCCTATATTATGGTGAAATGATTCTTAGAAGTGCCCTAAAGACTTCCCCTTAAAAGCACTGCCTGCTAACATAAGGTTCACTTCATTGAGATGCTAGATAGAGCAAAAAAAAAACCACAGGCTTAATCTATTTATCATCCTGCTGAAAATCCAGGAACTCTTTTTGCTCTGATATTAATTTCTGCTTGGAATGCACAAAAGTATTCCATACTTTACAGCAATCTTGCAATGAAACACAGGAGTCAGGCATCAGAAGAAGCCCTGACCAACCCACAAACCACGAAACAATAGATTGGTCACATGGTATGGATATGCTAAAGAAATGGCTTGCTTATAAAAAAAATAAAAAAAAATAATATATATATATATATATTATATTATGGTTACTTACAATATGGTAAAAATCCTGACTTACTTTAATTATTAAAGCATTCTTTCACACTAATAAAAACACGGTCCTTTTAAGAATTGTTTCCTGAAAGGACCAAACACAAAAAAAAAAAACATTTGGAACCTTTCTTTTTAAGAGTGTAGAAAACAGCTGCAATATTTACCATGTAGTTGCAATCACTGTGTTTATTATTAAAAATCCAGAAATATGTGAAGTTGCACTCTATCCAGCTGTTTTCAAATACAAAAACACGATGCGATGTCAATTCAAACAAACGCATTCATTCAATCAGGTCAGGTGAACCCTGAAAAAACAAGATTGACTTAACTATCCCTTTAAGATCAATTAGACTAACAACTACTATGATCTTAAAAATATGTAGTTTTGCACATCACTACTAATTAACCAGCTTGGTGCAAACAGCAGCATCCCATGCTGAGGACCAGCATCTAAATCACAGCATACGTGCATGACCAGCTATGTAGAGTTGCAGTTTTTCTTTCATGCGGAGTAATGAGCATGCATAAGACACGGCCAACTGAGAGCAACATGTAGATGAACTTGGATATATCAGTGTTGTGTAGAAACAGAGGAAGGAATAGTACACTACAGACTTCCAAGCATGTACGCTTCCCTCTTCTCCCACACACACTGTCTGCATTACAAGCAGCTGGTAGGTGGTGAGGTGCCGTTGACGTCTACTCGTGGGTTGCTAGTCTGTACAGCGTTTTTAACCTCTTTCTTTTTTCTTTCTCTCTCACTGTCCATTGACGGGGAAAAATGCAAAGATGAAGAAATGGTCTGTCTTTATGAAGACAAAAGTCAGCTTTCAATATCTGTTTGTTTGTTTGTTGTTTTTTTACTATTGTCACAGATATCCGACTCATCAGGGTTGCCATAGTTATGGAGAGGCAATGGAAAAATACAGCAGTGGGGGAAGTGAAAAACATCTCACATAGGACAGGATAAAAGATCAGCATGGCTGTTTAGAATACAATGAGAGATACAGATTAAATACCCTCGTTTAACACATGACAAGATGTGCTTTGTTGTTTGGAAAGGAATATATAAGATGATAAAAATGCATTTTAACCCTCTGGGGTTGATGAAAGCATTGACACATTTTGGTGGATTTTTTCCACATATCAGCTAAATCAATTTATACAGAAACGAGTAATGCATCGTTCGAAACTATAAAAGTCTACTTTTATTTGTGTACACTCCCATGAACAACAAAATGTTATGCTTTTGTAAAATAAAGAAAACAAACAAGGTGCAATTTTTGCCGTCTCAGTCTCTGTGAACTTCTTTCTGCAATGCAGCTCAAAAATGAACTCAGCGAATACTTGCCACACAGACATGTAAAAGTACATATTGAATATTGAAAAACTCATCCTCATGCAGTTCCTGTATGGCTTGCTTTCTTCTGTGGAACACAAAAGAAGATATTTTGAAAATGTCAGGGGTTTTTGTCCATAAAATGAAAGTCAGAAGGTCCGACGTTGTCAGGGCCCCAGCTACTGTTCCACAGTAGAAAGAAAGTCATGTTTAGAACATAAGAAAAATACTATATATTATTTACTCACCATACAGGTTGCTCCAAACCAGTATGGCATTGCTCCTTCATGGAACACACGTTTGTAAGAGAATCTCTTCAAAAACGCAAAGTAAAGACTTTTCCTTTTTTAAAACATCATTGCCATGTAAACATACCCTAAACTACTATCTAGTAACCGTACACCAATGCCCTGACAACACCCTCACATTATTTTCACGAGCAAGCACCACTACAAAACAATGTTTTATAATGTTTTCTTCTTGCATATTAACAATCATTTAAAATAACTCTAAGCCACATGGTGGTCTTTTTACAATGACCTTGAGAAAAATATTTGTACCTCTTTCGAGTCAACAAATTTCTTTGTACGAATTCTTTGCAGCCCTGCAGTGTATTTATGGACTGCTGTCACGGTTTTAACCTTAGCTGACTGAAAATAGCCTATCTTCTGAAGAATGTCCCTTCGGTTCAACATGGCCCTCAAGTTGATTTCTGTTTAATGAAGTGTCTACTGCATGAACTCAAGAGTTCAGGGCTCTTATAACCTGTGAAGATGACAGTGATGAAAGACCAGCACATTCATCTCCACCAAACAAATTACCATGGGAACTACATCACACATCCATCGGCATGGCGAATGCCATTGAGGTCCTCTATGCTCGAGAAAGCAGGAGTGGTTTGGATGGAGGAGTGATGGATGGAGTGTTGATAATCAGAGAGCTGAGAAAGAGTGCTTCACTGCTCTCCCATCATTTTAATGATCCTCCTGTGTGATTACTCATTTGGCCAATGACACTCTGATTATATAAAACTATACTGTACTTAGCACTTTGCTGCTCTTAGTTTAAATATGTTGTGTTTTAGGGTTGAATCAATACCAAACCTTTGGATTTGGCATGACACATGCTTTGGCAGAATATAATGTCCATATATACACACTACCGTTCACAAGTTTTTAAAAAAAGAAGTAGCTCACAAAGGCTGCATTTATTTGATCAAAACTACAGTAAAAATGGTCAAATATTATTACAACTTAAAATGACTGTTACTTATTTTAATATATATTATTTTAATGTAATAATACAATGCCAAAGCTGAATTTTCAGCATCATTACTCCAGTCTTCAGTGTCACATGATCCTTCAGAAATAATTTTAATATGCTGATTTGCTGCTCAGTAAACATTTCTTATTATTATCAATGTTGAAAACAGTTTAATATTTTTGTGGAAACCTTGCTTTTTTCAGGATTCTTTAATTAACAAAAAGTTCAAAAGAATAGCTTTTATTTTAAATATATTTTTTATAACAATGTAAAATTCTTTACTGTCACTTTTGATTAATTTAATGCATGCTTGCTAAATAAAATAAGTCTTTTTTTTATATATACATAAAAAAGGTGAACTGCCAAACGAAGGGCTTCAAAGGGCTCTGCACAATCCCAGACGAAAGAATAGGGTCTTATCTAGTGAAACCATCAGTCATTTAACATTTAAAAAAAAAATAGTAATATACTTAACCTAAATTGCTCATCTTGTGCTGCTCTCCGGCGCGACACGGATTACGTAATCAAGTCGGAACGGTCACGCTAGACGTAGGCAGAAGCACCGCCCCCGTGTTTACAAAGCAGACGTGCGAAGACTAATACAAATGTCCTTTAGCAAAAAAAGGTTAAACAACGATGTCGGACGATTTTGAAGTTGGAGATGGAGTTTTTTTTGGTAAAGGGCGTTTGTATTAGTCTTCGCACGTTCGCTTGGGGCGGTACTTCCGCCTACGTCTAGCGTGACCTTTCCGACGTGATTACGCATTGGGGAGCAGCGCAAGATGAGCAATTTAGGTTAAAAAGTATATACACATTTTAAAAATTTTGGGAAAATGACCAGTGGTTTCGCTAGATAAGACCCTATTTCCTTGTCTGGGATCATGCAGAGCCCTTTGAAGCCATTCAAAGCCCTTTGAAACTGCATTTATTTGGACCTTCAACCCGTTGGTTGCCATTGAAAACCATTATGCGGAGAAAAGTCCTGGAATGTTTTCCTCCAAAAACGTTATTTATTTATTTCTCGACTTTTCGACCTTGGATGAGATGGGGCTGAGTAAAATATCAGGAAATTTTTATTTTGAAGTGAACTAATCCTTTAAGTTTAGGTACTGGGTAGGATTAAGGGATATAAAATATGGTCATGCAGAATAAGGCATTAATATGTGCTTTATAAGTACTAAAAAACAGTCAATGTCCTAGTAATATGCATGCTAATAAGCAACTAGTTAATAGTGAGAATTGGACCCTAAACTACAGTGTTACCTTTTTTTTCCAGCTCTTTTTGTTTTATTTAGAGCTTTATAAAATATATCAGTTATATAATCATTTGCAAAATGATGATCATTTTGGTCGCATTTTTTTTATCGGTATACCATATTATGTTCTCAAAGATCTCATAGACCGTTTTCCTCAAACTCCAAATCAATCTATTAACTTCAAACAGTACTCCAAAAAGTCCCCACGTTCCCGCCTCTAACAAGGCAATATCAGCAGCCTCTCAGGAGCACCTCATCCTCTGCAGCCCTCATGCAAGAGTCTCTAACAGGAAGAAAGGGTGGGGATTTTCCCAGGTACAGGAGGCGCAGGTCGATGTGTGATCTTTAATTAAACAGCACTGCTGGACAGGAAGCCGCAATTATGCCTCCCCCTCTGCGGAGTGAACCGTGGGGGGAGGAGGGGTCCCTCTACACTACAGCATGAATCATTCACCCGGCCAGGGGAGGGATGAATAATTCACAGGCCTTACTGGGATCCATCATCTAATCCAATAACATCATATCTTCAACTATGATTATTGTTCACTGGAAAACACAAAGGGTCAATCTTCAGCTTTAGTCTTGCAGGAGACATATATTTCTGATGTTTCAACAAACCTACAGCCAGGCAGTGAACCAAAGGGATATTGTTCCATTGTGCATTTTTAGGGTGCATTCACGCATGTTTGGTTCGATTAAAAAGAACCCTGGTTTGAACACGTGTGTGAACGATGCCATCCGAACCCTGGTGCGCACCAAACAAGCGGACCGAGACCGCTGAAAAGATGGGTCTCTGTCCATTTCCAAATGAACTGTGGTTTGAATGATATATGAACGCAACAGACCAAAGACATGTAAACGAACCAAAAACAGGAAGATGAGACCCTAAAAAAGACAGAATGGTCACGCATACTGTTTTTTTCTTGTCATAGTCGCAAATTTGCAGTTTGGTACAGGCATCAGAACAGAGTCTACTCGCAACAGATTGTTTGTGTGTGTGACGGAGGGATTCCTGCCGTTGTTTTGACACATTTTATAAGCTCTTCATGAGTCTCAGCTGGTCAAAATACCATCATATAGGCATATATGCAGGCTATGCACATACAATGAGCGCACTTAGCCCAGCACACAGCATTGTTTTGAATGTACTTAAGTTCTGTCTCAAAATAGGCAATACGTCATAAAAGCCGACCAATCAGGTTGCCTTTAGGCTCGGTATCTTTTGGTTCAGTGATAAAAATGCCAATCTGAACACTATCCAGGACTAAAATGTTTTTTTTTGTTTTTTTAGTCCAGACCAAACAAACCAAGCAAACCGAACTACAAGTGTGAACACACCCTTAGTCACCTTAGAAGGTTGGAAACCCATACGCCAGTTCTTAAATACATGCTGGACCGTAAGGAATTCTTTTTTTGTCAAGTGAAAAGTTGAATTGAGTTGGAAAGCCAGAAAAGGTACAAACACATTACAAGGTCACTGTAAAAAGATCACCATCTTGGTTAAAGAGAGTCATTTTAAATGATCCCACATTAATTATGAACTAAATTATTGTGCTTGAAAAAGTTGCTACAGTAGGGTTCGCTGTGATTTTGCCAAGTATGACGTTCCTGGATCAACATCTTTTGTTAACTCCATCCCGAACTCTTCCCATAACTTATCCCTAAAATCAGAGGGAAATGATGGTGAATAAGAATGTAGAAGCCACTAACCCTTGTTTTTAGCCTAAACTTGACACCCGATCTTCAAACAGAAAGAACTGGATGAAATATTCTGAATGATATCAATACACAATCTGACTTGTGATGCAGCCTGGAATTAAACCACAATATGTTTGTTCGTCTGGCCAGCAGAGAACTGGAAACTGGTTTCTCCCAACGTTTTTTCTGTCAGCGATGGAGTTTGGGTTCCTTGCCACTGTCACCAAATTATGCATAATTACAAGTACATGTAGTTAATTAATATTACTTAGTACAATGTAACTACATCACTTTAAAATAAAGTGTAACTATTTATTTGTTGTGCTCTTTGATATTTAAAACTTTGCAGACCTTTTACATTCACAAACAGCTATTACACATTGCATTAAAGGCAATATTCAGAAAAACATATAGAGCCGCTTTAATTCTAACCTCCAAAAGCAAACCTCTTCACTAACAGTCAGTTTGGAAGCTGTGGTTGCGATATTATCTTAACTTTATTAATGTAAAAACTCACTGACAATGTTTCTGCTGATCTTGTACTTCTGGAATATCAAAGCAAACCTGTAGCCACGTACGTGTTTTGCATATTCATGCTGTTACTTTTGACTTCATTGGATTGTGTTCTGAGAGAATTTTCACTTTCTCGTGTTCACAGACTAGACTCACTGTTTGCCAATGCCTATTATATCGCTCTGACTGCACCATTCAGACACAAAAATCCAGCAAGAGCATCACGCCTCCTTATAGTGCCTCCATCTACCCGTTATGTATTTGTTCTATTCCGGAAAAAAAAAAATTGTAAGCTTCATGACCCAACAAATCTTATGTAATATAAACATTTCAAGGGCAAATATTTTACACTTTTGCCTGGAGTTCAGACTGTTCAAGTACACGTCTCTCTTTATGTTGAACTGAATCCATTATACATCTACACAAGCAAGGCCATTTGATTCTGGAAGTGTTTCACAATCACTACAGCAGCAAAATAAAGAGAGCTTGAGAAAGAGAGTGATGTTTCATAAAATAGCTGTGAATAATTCCATTTTAATAAAAGTCAGTCAGAAAGCAACAAATGCGCGTGTAAAGCAAATGCAGACCTGCTAATCTATAAACCAAAATTCTGGCTTTGCCTCTGGCAACCTACACATCCTCATTGTCAAAAAATCTGTTACCTAGGCAACAGGATCACGACAATAAGGCCATGCTAGGGAAGAAAAACAAACGTAGCGATAGCAGAGAGTGGAGGTTGGATTGGTGAGACACATTTACGTAATCACAAACGCTTCTACTGTACTGATCCTCAGTGCCATCTCCACGGAAACACTCTGAAAAGCACAGCTGCAGTTCCTTCTGTCCACGACCGTGTACAAATCAGGCAAGAAATCACATATGGAACATTTGGAATCTTCTATTGTCCATGAACATGAAACCAGATTTTGTAGTCCTCTAAATGTTGTTGTGAATCATACGTCAACTGCTATTTCTGGTAAACAACAAGAGATCTAATGCTGTAAACAACATTTTTGCATGCTTTCGACTGGGGTTATTATTACTAACTAAAACCATACATGACATTTCATTAAATTGTTTTACTTGAATAAATAAACATTAAAAATACATACACTTACAGGTATTGTATTTCAGCTAGTTGCCTAGGCAACAGTTCTCATTTTGGTTTAGTTTAACTTGAAGTGATAAAATAACTCAAACTAAATAAACTACTAAATAATAATAATAAAAACAATATAGACATATTAAAAATAATAATAAAAAAAGGACAAAAACACAACAAAACTTTTAAAACATTTAAGTGAAAACAGAAAATATAAAATAAAATATTTCAAAATATCAACAAACTATAACAACAGTTAACACTAATTTCAACAACAGATCGTTTTTCAAGTTCATATTCGCCTCTAAACTGTATGAAAATTAAATGAAAGCCATTAAATCTGCACAAATGCAATTGTAAACTAATAATTAATAAAAACTATATAGGCATATCAAAAAATTATAAAAATTACAAAAACAAACAAAATTACTCAAACTTTAACATTTAAGTAAAAACAGAAAATATAAAATAAAATATATTTTAAAATATTAACAAACTATAAATAGTAGTTATGCAGGATCTTTCTGTTAATAAAGATTAAAATTTTTAAAAAGATCATATTTTATTCTAGACAGCAGTGAGATTTTGCAACAACAAAAAAAGACAGAAATTTAACTTTTTTTTTTCAAATTCTTTCAAGATCAAATTACATGAGTTATGCTACAAGCTTTTAAAGCTCAATATGATCACTGTACGTTAACAATTTTATCTATTTTACTTCACCTAATCATCTGAGACATAGTTAATACTTAAATGATGCGTAACTGAGAACTCGATTAAGTCTGCCGAGCTGTGAGCCTTGGAGTAATAAAAAACTTCCTCTGGGTATAACAATGCCATTCTAATGCAACTATAGTACCGCAGAAGTGTTTGAGATATGGTTATGTAAGTATAGTAATTGTCAGAGGGTTTTTATAATCTTGTCTCTTATTATCTTCGCATTCTCAACACAGTCAAGCCAGAGAGACGTTGTAAACAACCAGTTCAAATCCTGTCAGCACTCAGAATCGCTCCATTAGCTCACCTCTCCTCAAGAGGGTGAGACTTCTGTGGTCGACCTACATTTCTCATGCCTAGAGGACAGCTTCCATTCAAAATCCAATTACAAGCAAACACTCTGATCATCAAGAGAGGACACTGTATCGCAAACATAGATTTCATGGATCTCAGTCTATCATGGATGTTATATGTGGACTCTATCAGTTTAAATTCAGGATTTGAGTGAACTGGTCATGAACTGGCAAGTCCCTTTAAGGCAATTCAGTTCACTCAGCGGCCACCTTAATAACGCCACATGGGCAGCTACACATTATGTAGATAATACCAAGGGTCAGAGTTTAGCTGGTTAGCATGATTAAAAAAAGCCATGTATTCTGATTTTTACAAGAAACATATAAGTCGCAAATATTTCACTATTATACGAGATTAACCAGCCAAGCAATCTTTAAACACAGAAAAAACAAGAATGATTACATTTTAATAATGCATTTCAAATCTGCAATAAAATATGAAATCTGAATTCTATAATTAATAGTGCTTCTTTAGCTTAGATCATTATATATTTTAGACCAGTCCAGCTAAACATAATATCAATAAATATGAATAGAACATAATTTAGGCACTGACGGTGGTCAAGCTGTGAGTGACCGAATGTTTGCCGTTTTATTTTTAATAAAGCATATGCACCTAACCTGCTTGGACCTTTTTAAGGCACAGTGAGATTTTTCAATATAGAAACATATTTACGCAAAAATTATTACTAAAAATTATTTTCCTGTGTTCTGCTTGGAATGCAAGCCAAATATGTGAAAAAAACAAATCCACAAAGCCACAGCAGAGTGAAGGTTCAAGTTATTCAAGTTACCTAAGGCTGGAATACACTCACCTAAAGGATTATTAGGAACACCTGTTCAATTTCTCATTAATGCAATTATCTAAATCAACCAATCACATGGCAGTTGCTTCAATGCATTTAGAAGTGTGGTCCTGGTCAAGACAATCTCCTGAACTCCAAACTGAATGTCAGAATGGGAAAGAAAGGTGATTTAAGCAATTTTGAGCGTGGCATGGTTGTTGGTGCCAGACGGGCCGGTCTGAGTATTTCACAATCTGCTCAGTTACTGGGATTTTCACGCACAACCATTTCTAGAGTTTACAAAGAATGGTGTGAAAAGGGAAAAACATCCAGTATGCGGCAGTCCTGTGGGCGAAAATGCCTTGTTGATGCTAGAGGTCAGAGGAGAATGGGCCGACTGATTCAAGCTGATAGAAGAGCAACTTTGACTGAAATAACCACTCGTTACAATCGGGGTATGCAGCAAAGCATTTGTGAAGCCACAACACGCACAACCTTGAGGCGGATGGGCTACAACAGCAGAAGACCCCACCGGGTACCACTCATCTCCACTACAAATAGGAAAAAGAGGCTACAATTTGCACGAGCTCACCAAAATTGGACAGTTGAAGACTGGAAAAATGTTGCCTGGTCTGATGAGTCTCGATTTCTGTTGAGACATTCAGATGGTAGAGTCAGAATTTGGCGTAAACAGAATGAGAACATGGATCCAACATGCCTTGTTACCACTGTGCAGGCTGGTGGTGGTGGTGTAATGGTGTGGGGGATGTTTTCTTGGCACACTTTAGGCCCCTTAGTGCCAATTGGGCATCGTTTAAATGCCACGGCCTACCTGAGCATTGTTTCTGACCATGTCCATCCCTTTATGACCACCATGTACCCATCCTCTGATGGCTACTTCCAGCAGGATAATGCACCATGTAACAAAGCTCGAATCATTTCAAATTGGTTTCTTGAACATGACAATCTCAACCCAATAGAGCATCTTTGGGATGTGGTGGAACGGGAGCTTCGTGCCCTGGATGTGCATCCCACAAATCTCCATCAACTGCAAGATGCTATCCTATCAATATGGGCCAACATTTCTAAAGAATGCTTTCAGCACCTTGTTGAATCAATGCCACGCAGAATTAAGGTAGTTCTGAAGGCGAAAGGGGGTCAAACACAGTATTAGTATGGTGTTCCTAATAATCCTTTAGGTGAGTGTACATTACACAACTTAAAATCTTAACAGATTTTAAAACACTGAGGATCATACACTACCAGAATTTCAAATAGTTCCAAACACAACAGACGCATACAGAATCATGTGTCTTGTTGCTAGGAGATGCACAACAGATTTGCAGGAACTAAACAACTGTAACGATTCAGTCCACTGGAGGCAAGTTGTAGTGAACCCAAGTGCAGCTTTTATTCGTGAATCCCAACGTGAGCAAACATAAACAGTGACTTGGCTTGACAACAGACTTGGCTTGAGAACTCACCATCAGCGGGTTACATAGAACAACACTCGACCAGGACACATGGCAAACATGAGGATTTAAATACACAAGGACTAAGGACTAGACAAGACACACCTGTGAGCAATGATGAGACAATGAACCAATGAGAACATGACAACAGAACACAAGACAAAGGAGCACATGGCAGGATCACATGAGGGCAAGGGAATCACATGACAAAACAAGGAAGCAAGACAGTGAACGTGGCAAACTAGAACATGAAACGTGAACATGGCAGTGAACATAAACTAAGAACATGAAACATAAACAAAACCCTAAACACACTGTGACAACAACATGCATCTTGCGGAAGAACATTGCTCTGCTTGTGCTTCGGCTCTGCGTGACTGTGCGGATGAATATGGTTATCCACTGCTCGTAAAACATTCACTACAAGGCTTAGAGATGTAACCAGTTTAGATGGAAAGGATCTTAAGCTGACTAGCTGAAGATGCTTCCCCATTAATGGTAAATTCCAGCACAGCGCTACAACAACCCATAATGAAATGACCCTTCACAACAACTAATGCTTTACAATAAACTCTGTTAGAAAGCTATTATGTCAATGTATATGTTCAATATTTTTATTATTAAATTTACTTAATAAAAATGCTATCTCCACTTTTATAACATTTCAAATCAATGTTGATTCTTGTTTTATTACAAGCTCTGTCGCATTCTGTCTTTGCCAGCAGACTCTCTTTTTTAAAAAGGGTGATTCTCTGATTATCGTGCACTAACCTATGCCACTCCCACACCATACACGCGTCAAAGTAGACGGAACATCTTTTCTCTATTTCCGGATATGATGCTATAGGTCTAAAATATAAAGACTTATAATAGGCTTACCATAGTGAATCGCGGTAAGACAAAAACACGTTTTGGAAGAGGTATTTATTGGTGATTTATTTGTATATTATTTAAATGTTGTTAATTCTGAGCAAAAAAGAATGTGTGAATGGCCCCGAATGTGAGTTTTTGTACTAACTAGCTGCAACAAGACATTTTGTCATGCACTTTCTATTTCCATCATACTGGGAAGCCCTGCTCACAGTGATGTCGCCTGTCCAAAATACTGCACCACATAGCTGTATATTAAACATAAAATTAGAATAATAAAAAAAAAACTTTGATTGGCTCTATTATTAGAATGTTCAGCATTTAGAATCTAACCTCATAATGAATTTGTGATTTGTCCTTTTTCTTGCATGTATTTGCATACTGAATTGTTATTTGTCTTCTCTTTCTCATCTTTTGGGTGCGTCTCAATCAGCTCCCTAGTTCATTAATCAGCATACAGTAACATTTCAGTTGTAAATTAGGTCTAAATATAAAGGTTAGCTAGATTATGTTTATTGCCTGTCTAGCGATGAGTGTCATGATGAGTATCGAGCTGTCTTGCGCAATTTATGTTTGGTGCTTCAGAATTTCTGTTAAGGGAACATAGCGAGCATCCATGCTCCCTCGTTTTTATGGTGCACTGTGGGATGTTTTAGGGAGCAAACATTTCAGTGCACTGGAAGGATTTTGCACTTGAGACAGCCCTTAAAATGGCAGACTCACTAATCGGTGCACAGACTACTGAACTAGGGAGCTGATTGAGACGCACCCTATAGGTTACACTGCACAGGTAGGAACACATTCTAAGTTTCAGAGCTATGATGCGGCATTTCATTTATGCCAAAAGCTAGGCTTACTCAACACTATAATTTTGTTCCACTGCGGTTTCCTTCTGGAAATGCAAATCTAGTAACATAAATAAAAGTTCTTAACAAATGTAATATTGCAATTTGTGCAGAAATTGTTTCCTAAGAAGTAAACACCAGAACAACAACAAAAGTGCTTTGGGCTCTCGCTGTGGTGAGTGGGGTCAAGGCACGGTGTCAAGAGTAAGCGCTTCGTTGGGTTATTTTGGTGTTTACAGTGTTTCATGAAGCCCAGGTGGGTAATTATACTGTGGGCGGTCTGAGTTCCACATTACAGTTGTGAATTTCAATTTCAATTTCAATTAGCTTCCAGGTGCCACTGTTGTTTTAGTGACCTTTTGTGTCTAAATTAACTGTATTCCTCTAGCCCTGGTTCGTTTTCACTCTGCTTCTCTCCAGATCACTCATCAAATAAAAACTTTTACCTCCTAAACTTTCCGTCTCAGAGCCAGCTGAAGTTTCCAGCATCAGACAGCCTTGCCACAGTGTGGAATTCAATATTGGATTGAACATTCAGCTCTGAGAAGCAGACTCAAAAATAATGATCACCATTTCATTTTTAATAGATCTTTGACAATATCTAGACGGGTGAGAAGACTCCATCATTGATTTAAACAAGCACTCTGTCTCTGTATGGGTGTGGATAACTGTAGCAAAGTATAAAATGGCTGTCTGCACCGCAGGCTAATGGTTTCACAAGCCTAAAATATTAGGCCATATTTCGAATGGAGAGTAATTTCTGATGTTATTCTGTGTAACTGGGAAAGGTGGTGGTTGGAGTCAGCAGTAATACATTTGGTCCATCAATAGAAGCATTATGTTGCTGACAGTGAAATCTGCACTTTTACAGATACTGTGACTATACTGAAGTTCACAGGTCAGAACATGGATTCTATTCTCCACTGGCAGACAAGAAAATGTGCAAACAATTGCATCGTAAGCTTGTCACTATGGCAGTGCTCCTAAAGAGACAACTTTGTACCTTATTTACCCCTAAAAGGTCCATATTAGTACCTTAGCGTAGTAGTATGTATGCATGTATGGCTGAATTGAACTTGTTTCATAATTGATGAACTTTGCAACATTGACACAATTATTGTCGAGGCATGGACTCCACTAGACCCCTGAAGGCGTGCTGTGGTATCTGGCACCAAGATATTAGCAGCAGATCCTTTAAGTCCTGTAAGTTGTATGTTCAAGTCCACTCGATTGGATTGAGATCTGGGAAATTTGGAGGCCAAGTCAACACCTCAAACTCGTTGTTGTGCTCCTAAATAAGTAAGTAAGAGTAAGAAAGATACTTCATTGTCATTAAGTACAAGTACAATGAAATTTAGAATGGCAGCTCTCATAACAGAAAAATAGACAGAAATAGACTCATTAACTATAGACCTACACATTAAAATGCATAAAGAGAACTCTAAAAACATATTGCACAATGTATAAAAAGTGATATGGTGCATGTATTGAATGTCCCTCCACATTTAAAAACACAAACAGTCCTCAATCTTTGTTAATTTGTAAAGTCACTGGACGGCATAAAAGGACTGTGGAGGAGTAGAAGGTCCAAGGGCAGCTACAGCTTTAGCAAAAAAAAAACCTGTACTTTAACCTATTTGTCCTAGACTGAATAGCCCTATATCTCCTCCCAGACGGTAAAGGGACAAACATTCTGTACCCTGGATGGGTGGGATCCATGATGATGCTGCTGGCCTTTGTGTATAACCGATCAGCATAAACTGTATCCAAATTCGGGAGCTCAGTGCCTATGATCCGCTGTGCTGTTTTAACAACACGGCAGAGTTCTTTGTGATTTTCCCCAGTACAGCTAGCATACCACACAGTAATCCCGTAGGAAAGAATACTCTCTATGGTACAATGATAGAAATTAATTAAGAGCTGTGTGGGTAACCTGGCCTGCTTCATTTTTTGAAGAAAGAATAGCCTTTGTTGTGCTTTTTTAACCAGATGAGAAGTATTAATGGACCAAGAGAGGTCTTTCGTTATGTAGACTCCAAGGAACTTGATGTCATTTACCCTCTCCACTTCCTCTCCATTAACAAACAACGGTGGATGGCTGGTCTTCCTAGACCTCCTGAAGTCTACTATGATCTCTTTGTTTTTTTTGGTGTTCAGAACCAGATTATGGTCAGCACACCAATGAATTAGATGTTTAACCTCTTCTCTGTAGGCCTCAAACCATTCCAGAACCATTTTTGCTTTGTGGCAGGGTGCATTATCCTGCTGAAAGAGGCCACAGCCACCAGGGAATACCGCTTCCATGAAAGGGTGTACGTGGTCTGCAACAATGCTTAGGTAGGTGGTACGTGTCAAAGAAATATCCACATGGATGGCAGGACCCAAGGTTTCCCAGCATAACATTTCCCAAAGCATCACACTGCCTCCGCCGGCTTGCCTTCTTACCATAGTGCATCCTGGTGCCATGTGTTCCCCAGGTAAGCGACGCACACGCACTCGGCCATCCATGTGATGTTAAGATAAAACGTGATTCATCAGACCAGGCCACTTTCTTCCATTGCTCCGTGGTCCAGTTCTGATGCTCACGTGCCCACTGTTGGCGCATTCGGCGGTGGACAGGGGTCAGCATGGACACCCTGACTGGTCTGCGGCTATGCAGCCCCATACGCAACAAACTGCGATGCACTGTGTATTCTGACATCTTTCTATCAGAACCAGCATTAACATATCTTGAGCAATTTGAGCTACAGTAGCTCGTCTGTTTGATCGGACTACACAGGCCAGCCTTCGCTCCCCACGTGCATCAATGAGCCTTGGCCGCCCATGACCCTGGCCGCCGGTTCACCACTGTTCCTTCCTTGGACCACTTTTGATAGATACTGACCACTGCAGACCAGGAACACCCCACAAGAGCTGCAGTTTTGGAGATGCTCTGACCCAGTCATCTAGCCATCACAATTTGGCCCTTGTCAAACTCCCTCAAATCCTTATGCTTGCCCATTTTTCCTGCTATCACATCAACTTTGAGGACAAAATCTAGCGTAGCGTCAGTTCTGGCAGGTCACATTAGTCAAGCTCGCATCAGCTGATCACGTCTACCTATAGGAATACGACGTCTATCACAACATACATATATAAGCTCCTTCAGTACTATCAGCAGCTATCATGTTTCTCCAGAGCTCATTTACCCTCCTCCATCCCCAGCTCCTCCTCTCGTCTAGTCAGGATTTGGTATTCTGACTAAATTCCCGAATTATTTTGTACATTTAATATCAACATTAATGATATCTGCAATACATTATGTTGGTTCTGTTCTGTTTACCCTAAGGGGGGTTATTGCTGCTCTTCCTGTTCTTATCCATGCTAGGCTGCATGGATGCGTAGGGAGTTCTTGGCAAGAACAGAACCATTCCGCCAATCCAAACTATATGCTAATAGTCAATCAATCATCTTTGACAATAGTGGTCCTGACAGAAATGTTCACTTGCTGCCTAATATATCCCACCCACTAACAGGTGCCGTGATGAAGAGATAATCAGTGTTATTCACTCTTGGAGGTCAGAAACTACTAGTTTGGTTTAATTTGTTGCACCATTTGTCCTAAGCTAGTAGATCAAGAAAGGATTTTAACCCTTTTAGGGTGAATACAGCAGTTATATGTAGTATCTTCAATTACCACAGAAAATAGTTTGGATTTAACATTTTTAAACAGCAAATAGAACAGCTGTGCATTTCAAATTTCAATAACTTGTTGCATTATGTACACATCTTTGTGTCCTCTTATATGGTTATTGGTTTCTATAAACAAAACTGCATACTGAACAAGGGTCAGATTCCTTCTTAGACATACAATTCCACTGACTATGTGCCTACAGCCCAAGCTGTAACAATGCTACAACCTCGAAAACACAGTTTACCGCATAATCCCAGTTGTGGGAGGTGTACGGTCAAATAGAGAGAGACAGAAAAGACAGAGAGAAAAATATAGCATGATGGTGTCTATCTAGAAGATATGATGGGTTACAGCAGCTCTCCATGTGAATGTCACACTGGATTTCTTATGAGTCCATGGCTGCCTCATAAATTTCGACACCAACACCCTCCATTCCACATAAATTCCGATATCAGCCACAGCAGGAATATGGATTCAGTTCATCATAAAATGTGAATAAAAAGTGTTCCATCGGCTATAATGCTCATGAACTCTGTGAGAAACTGGGTCAGACGTGATGAAAACAATGTCTTCTGCTGTTTGGCCCTGTGTATGGCATGCAAGCGTCATTGTGTTGTTTGAATCTACATACCGTGTTGGCACTTTGAGTGCCTCTGGGTTCGTTCTATCCGATTATGCGGATTACCCAGGTAGCACACACATGAGTGTTGACATCTGCTGGAGGTGCATTGCTTCAGTGGCACAGCATGATCACAGCGCTTTCAGTATCTGCTATGACAAAAGCACAAGTCAATGCAAACAACAACAAAATCTATGACTTCAAATTAGGTATGCACTGATATATTAAAACAGATAAATAATGGATTATTTAATTCAGTAGATACACTTTAGATGTGCACTGTTCACCATAATGGTTTTGAATTGCTTGAAATCACTTCAAAAAGGAAAATATGGTGCAACATGTCTGTCGTATAGGCTACATAAAATTATAATGAGAACATAACTTGGGACATGGCTTTTAATGGTGAGACTTTTGTTTTTGTAATCAGGCCTTAAAAAATTATATACAAATTTAGATTTATCTGCCTATATATCGGTTATTGGCTTTCAAATACAAAGACTTATCGGTTATCATATCAGCCAAAATTTTCATATCGTGCATCCCTACTTCAAATATAGTAGTAAACAATAAACCTTTGTGTGCAATTTTTCTATTAAATACTGAATTTTACTGAAATTATCAGTTTTTTTTGGATAAGAAACATATATTCTAAAATATGATATAAAAGTAGCTTGCAACATAAAACATCTTTATTGTTTTACAAAAATGAAAACATCCATTAAATGGATAACCTTTAAAAAAATCTTTGTATAATGAAATATATAAAACACAAAGAATAATATAAAAAGTTGTTTGCAAATTTAAATTTTAAAAGGTTATGAATAAAATTTTAATTTATCCATAAATAAAAAAAGAAATATGGGTTCTTTGGATATGTAATTTAAATATAAATGTAAAAATAGATATTTAAAAAACATAAGTCTAAATGACCTGCAAAAAAGGCATATATTGTCAAATATAATGCAAAAGAAGCATAAAATACATAAAACATTTATTATTAGCATAGAGGCACAATAATAAATAAAAATTATTAGTTACTGTTTTTCAAAAATTAATATCCATCTAATGTACAACCATTACAAATTATTTATATAATGAAATATTATAAAGCACAAAAAACATTTTTTTAAAGTTGTGTGCAAAATAAAAATGTTATTTAAAAATGTTATTAATATATTTAGTTCTGTGGAGAAAACATTAAATATCCTTCTAATATATACACACACACACATATACACACACTCACCTAAAGGATTATTAGGAACACCATACTAATACTGTGTTTGACCCCCTTTCGCCTTCAGAACTGCCTTAATTCTACGTGGCATTGATTCAACAAGGTGCTGAAAGCATTCTTTAGAAATGTTGGCCCATATTGATAGGATAGCATCTTGCAGTTGATGGAGATTTGTGGGATGCACATCCAGGGCACGAATCTCCCGTTCCACCACATCCCAAAGATGCTCTATTGGGTTGAGATCTGGTGACTGTGGGGGCCATTTTAGTACAGTGAACTCATTGTCATGTTCAAGAAACCAATTTGAAATGATTCGAGCTTTGTGACATGGTGCATTATCCTGCTGGAAGTAGCCATCAGAGGATGGGTACATGGTGGTCATAAAGGGATGGACATGGTCAAAAACAATGCTCAGGTAGACCGTGGCATTTAAACGATGCCCAATTGGCACTAAGGGGCCTAAAGTGTGCCAAGAAAACATCCCCCACACCATTACACCATCACCACCAGCCTGCACAGTGGTAACAAGGCATGATGGATCCATGTTCTCATTCTGTTTACGCCAAATTCTGACTCTACCATCTGAATGTCTCAACAGAAATCGAGACTCATCAGACCAGGCAACATTTTTCCAGTCTTCAACTGTCCAATTTTGGTGAGCTCGTGCAAATTGTAGCCTCTTTTTCCTATTTGTAGTGGAGATGAGTGGTACCCGGTGGGGTCTTCTGCTGTTGTAGCCCATCCGCCTCAAGGTTGTGCGTGTTGTGGCTTCACAAATGCTTTGCTGCATACCTCGGTTGTAACGAGTGGTTATTTCAGTCAGAGTTGCTCTTCTATCAGCTTGAATCAGTCGGCCCATTCTCCTCTGACCTCTAGCATCAACAAGGCATTTTCGCCCACAGGACTGCCGCATACTGGATGTTTTTCCCTTTTCACACCATTCTTTGTAAACTCTAGAAATGGTTGTGCGTGAAAATCCCAGTAACTGAGCAGATTGTGAAATACTCAGACCGGCCCGTCTGGCACCAACCATGCCACGCTCAAAATTGCTTAAATCACCTTTCTTTCCCATTCTGACATTCAGTTTGGAGTTCAGGAGATTGTCTTGACCAGGACCACACCCCTAAATGCATTGAAGCAACTGCCATGTGATTGGTTGATTAGATAATTGCATTAATGAGAAATTGAACAGGTGTTCCTAATAATCCTTTAGGTGAGTGTAGTTCTGATGTGCAGCAAAAGATTGTTGAGCTTCACAAAATAGAAAGTGGCTGTAGGAAAATAACTAAAGCATTAAACATTTCCATTTCCACCATCAGGGCAATATTTAAGAAGTTCCAATCAACTAAAGACAACCCTCTACAATGCGAGTAAATCACTCGCATTTGCGAGTAAATCTTCACTCTGGGCGAGTAAAATCTAAGCATTTATTAGCCAATGGCTAATGATAGATATTGTTTAGTCGCCCAGAGTGCAGATTTACTCGCAAATGCGAGTGTGTGTGTTAAAGGCTAAGAATAAGTTTAGCATTGATATATTTTCACTCGCTGAACACTCAGAGAAACAGTTTCGCTCTCCGTAAAGCGATCTGTCTATTTCAGTTCAGCTCAATAGATGCGTGCGCACCTGTATTTGACGTACCGTAAACTCTAGTGTGAAGGCGCACAACTCGCTGTCGCTGTGTTTCTCTCTCACACATACATGCGCACACACACATGCAAAGAGAGAGAGTCTTACATACCACGCAGAATCGTTCATTTGGAATTATTCAGCGTTTAACAAGCAGAATATATGCGGTAGTGGGTGGGACTAATGCGCAAACGGCAATCTCATTGGCTGGCGCTCATCCATTGCCTTCACTGTTTTGATTTCAGCAAATCAGTTTGAGCAACACTGACAACGTGATTAATATTCATGAACCCAGCAGCTCATCAGTCATCATTTCTTAAATATATACATGTGTGTGTATTTATATACACATAATAATTATACACAGTACACACACACATATATTATGTAAACACAAACTTTTATTTTGGATGCGGTTAATCGCGATTAATCGATTTGGCGGCAATATTATAAATAAAACAGTTTATCAGTCTAGTGAGTAAACTCAAAAATGTACTAGCCAATGGCGATTATATTACCAAGGTGTGCGTATAGAGGTTGAAAGATATTACGAATCTGCCTGGAAGAGGACGTGTGTCTATATTGTCTTAATGCATGGCGAGGAGGAAAGTCTAAAAAAAAAAAAAAAATAATAATAATAATAATAATTCAAACAACCCCTACATCACCACATGTTGTTTGGGATGGATTCAAGAAAAATCCTTCTTAGTCATCCAGAAACAAACTCCAGCATATTCAGTTGTCAGAAATGACTGTAAATTCAAAAGGGACCTGGTTCTGTGGTCAGATGAAACTATAAAAATAACTTTTTGGCAGCAAATCCACCAGATGGGTTTGGTGCAAACAGGGATAAAAAGTACCCCATGTCCACGGTTAAAAATACCGCTGGATCTTTAATGTTGTGGGCCTATTCTTTTGCTGGAGGTCCTGGACATCTTGTTCAGATACATGGTATAATGGATTCTAGCAAATACCAGCAGATAAAAAAATCAAAACCTGACGGCCTCTGCTAGAAATCTTATAATGGGCCGTGGTTGGAACTTCCATCAGGACAACGATCCAAAACAAACATCAAAATCAACACACAAATGTGTCACTCAACACAAAATGAAGCTTCTGCAATGACCATCCCAGTCCCCTGACCTGAACCCTATAGATTAGTGGGGTGAACTGAAGAGAAGAAACACCAACATGGATCTGGGAATCTGAAGGATCTGGAGAGATTCTGTATGGAGGAATGGTCTCTAATCTCTTGTCAGGTGTTCTCCAAACTCATCAGGCATTATAGGAGAAGACTCAGAGCTGTTATCTTAGCAAAAGTATTTAATAAAAGGGTGCCAGTAATTATGGCCAGCATGTTTTGGAGAAAAGCATTTATTTTTATTATGTGATTTACCCCCCACTTTCAATTATTTTACTTCAATGAAAGGTTCAATTTTTGTGATTTTTTTTTAATAAAAGATCAAAAGGATAAACAATGCAGATTTATTTTTACAGACATATTTGATCAGATTTACCAGGGGTGCCAATAATTGGTTTTGATTATAGGTATCATGTTAAGTGAATAACACTGATTATCTCTTCATTACGGCACCTGTTAGTGAGTGGGATATATTAGGCAGCAAGTGAGCATTTTGTCCTCAAAGTTGATGTGTTAGAAGCAGTAAAAATTGGCAAGCGTAAGGATTTAAGCGAGTTTGACAAGGGCCAAATTGTGATGGCTAGACGACATTGTGATGGTCAGAGCATCTCCAAAACTGCAGCTCTTGTGGAGTGTTCCTGGTCTGCAGTGGTCAGTATCTATCAAAAGTGGTCCAAGGAAGGAACAGTGGTGAACCGGAGACAGGGTCATGGGCAGCCAGGGCTTATTAATGCACGTGGGGAGTAAAGGCTGGCCCGTGTGGTCCGATCAAACAGATGAGCTAATGTCGCTCAAATTGCTCAAGAAGTTGCTGGTTCTGATTGAAAGGTGTCAGAATACACAGTGCATCGCATTTTGTTGCGTATGGGGCTGCTTAGCCGCAGACCAGTCAGGGTGCCCATGCTGCCGAAAGCACCAACAGTGGGCACGTGAGCATCAGAACTGGACCACGGAGCAATGGAAGAAGGTGGCCTGGTCTGATGAATCACGTTTTATATTAACATCACATGGATGGCCGTGTGTGTCGCTTACCTGGGGAACACATGGCACCAGGATGCACTCTAGGAAGAAGGCAAGCCGGCGGAGGCAGTGTGACGCTTTGGGCAATGTTCTGCTGGGAAACCTTGGGTCATGCCATCCATATGGATATTACTTTGACACGTACCACCTACCTAAGCATTGTTGCTGACCTTGTACACCCTTTCATGGAAACAATATTCCCTGGTGGCTGTGGCCTTTTTCAGCAGGATAATGCGCCCTGCCACAAAAATGGTTCAGGGATGGTTTGAGGAGCACAACAACGAGTTTGAGGTGTTGACTTGGTCATCTCAATCCAATCAAGCATCTGTAGGATGTGCTGAACAAACAAGTCTGATCCAGGGAGGCCCCACCACGCAACTTACAGGACTTAAAGGATCTGCTGCTAACATCTTGGTACCAGATACCACAGCACATCTTCAGGGGTCTAATGGAGTCCATGCCACGATGGGTCAGGGCTGTTTTGACCGCAAAAGTAGGACCAACACAATATTAGGGACGTGGTCATAATGTTATGCCCGATCAGTGATATACACTCACCTAAAGGATTATTAGGAACACCTGTTCAATTTCGCAATAATGCAATTATCTAATCAACCAATCACATGGCAGTTGCTTCAATGCATTTAGGGGTGTGGTCCTGGTCAAGACAATCTCCTGAACTCCAAACTGAATGTCAGAATGGGAAAGAAAGGTGATTTAAGCAATTTTGAGCGTGGCATGGTTGTTGGTGCCAGACGAGCCGGTCTGAGTATTTCACATTCTGCTCAGTTACTGGGATTTTCACGCACAGCCATTTCTAGAGTTTACAAAGAATGGTGTGAAAAGGGAAAAACATCCAGTATGCGGCAGTCCTGTGGGCGAAAATGCCTTGTTGATGCTAGAGGTCAGAGGAGAATGGGCCGACTGATTTTTGTGAATCAGCATGAGCATTTGTGAAGCCACAACACGCACAACCTTGAGGCGGATGGGCTACAACAGCAGAAGACCCCACCGGGTACCACTCATCTCCACTACAAATAGGAAAAAGAGGCTACAATTTGCACAAGCTCACCAAAATTGGACAGTTGAAGACTGGAAAAATGTTGTCTGGTCTGATGAGTCTCGATTTCTGTTGAGACATTCAGATGGTAGAGTCAGAATTTGGCGTAAACAGAATGAGAACATGGATCCATCATGCCTTGTTACCACTGTGCAGGCTGGTGGTGGTGGTGTAATGGTGTGGGGGATGTTTTCTTGGCACACTTTAGGCCCCTTAGTGCCAATTGGGCATCGTTTAAATGCCACGGCCTACCTGAGCATTGTTTCTGACCATGTCCATCCCTTTATGACCACCATGTACCCATCCTCTGATGGCTACTTCCAGCAGGATAATGCACCATGTCACAAAGCTCCAATCATTTCAAATTGGTTTCTTGAACATGACAATAAGTTCACTGTACTAAAATGGCCCCCACAGTCACCAGATCTCAACCCAATAAAGCATCTTTGGGATGTGGTGGAACAGGAGCTTCGTGCCCTGGATGTGCATCCCACAAATCTCCATCAACTGCAAGATGCTATCCTATCAATATGGGCCAACATTTCTAAAGAATGCTTTCAGCACCTTGTTGAATCAATGCCACGTAGAATTAAGGCAGTTCTGAAGGCGAAAGGGGGTCAAACACAGTATTAGTATGGTGTTCCTAATAATCCTTTAGGTGAGTGTATGTATATATATATATATATATATATATATATATATATATATACTGTAAATATTAGATGGATATTTAATCTCACAGCAACAGCAATACAAAATAAGCTTCCTTACTAAAACTACCCAGAATTCATATTCATAGACTAAATTTGTTTATAGAACGATTCGTCTTAGTAGGTGCCACATACCCACCAGCCAGGCCCTGAACTGGCAGCATAAAAAAACAAATAAATCAGAGGCAATGGAAGAGGTGGGGGGAGGGAGTTGGTGACCAAGGGCACTTTGTAATGACTTCAACCAAAGCAAGAGGACTGAATACTATTAGTGGCATACTTCCTCACATTTCAAGGGTTCATATACGGGGAGGTTGACAGATACTAGAGGGGATTCTCAGAAGGGCAAAGGAATATATATATAAACCCGGATGAGATCTGGTGTCTTAATCTGATATGACAGTTAGAGACAGTGTGACAGCCAAGATTTATATTTCCAACTCACATCAGTTCATTTTCAGTGATGAAATCTGTATTTTAAAACATCCGTTTACAAAAAACTTTCTTCGATTGACCTACATTTTTAACATTTCATAAAATGCACACATATCTGCAGTTTCTAAAAGATTATCATTTACTGATAACTTTAGTACTGCTTTTAACATGTTTTGCTTCTATTTTAAACTTGGCAGAGGGAAATAAAACACTCTGCATTCAAATAGTAATACAGGCCCGTTGGATCTGCCCTGAGGCGAGCCCTGAATTCAAGCCAAAACTCAACACTTCTACAACAATTTCCTCTGATAATTAGTTTCATAATCCTGATATGAAGAGAATATGTGTTAAAGAGGATGTCTTATAAATATACTCTCCATTATGTGATTAATAGTGTTGATTTAATGAGTTCACAATAAAAAAAGAGCCAATTAAGATCACTCACAAAATTCAAAGGGGAGCATTCTGCAATTCACATTGCTGTTTTTATTTATTATCAATGTTAAAGGACTATTAAAGGAAAACAAAACTTGGCTTAAACGACACGATTCGACTGTTTCCTACAAACTAGCACTCAAAACTGGCCTGCAAGTTTAAATTGTTGGGGTGTTTGCGGCACTACCTAATTTGCATAATCCCTTTAGTGAATCGTGTGCTAAAATAACACCGACAATGCGAACAATTAACAAGCGCTATCATCAGCATCATTCATTCTTGATGAATTCCCCACTTTGTGTCTTGCACATTTTAGTATTTCACTTTGTAAACACATTATATAACATCAGTTTCCTCATGTCAGCAAGACGTAGAGAGATTATGAGCTACATTACATTATTGTTCAACAAACCTACAGGGATGTGGGTTCAAGACTGTGGTATGAATGCGAGTGGTTTTTCAGAATATATCATTATATGCATGACTCAACAGACTTTTAATGAGCGACAACAGGACCCATACTCGCACTGACAGTACTTTATCCTCTTGGCATTATTGTTAAGCGAACAGAAGACAAGGTAATGTCAAAGCACAGGATGGCATATGAGAAAGCAGCACTTTTATTTGCATGACATACGGCTAATCGGAACACCATGACATTTTGCTGCTGTCTGCATTCGTTTCTGCTGTTTGCTGCAAGGCTGGTAAACTGCTCACTTTCAGGAATTAGATGATCTGTGATCTTGCTAGTGGTGTGCAAATGTGCATATTTCTTCAAAATCAACTACCTTAATGACTAGTTGACTACTCGAATTGTCTTAAAAAAAAAAATCAGCAAGATTTCTGTCCCTCCATTGCCAGTCTCTGCAACTACCACTTTGTTGCTTGCTTCAAAAAGTTCATTAAGAGATCATAAAACTAATCCATATGAATTGAGCGTTTAGTCCAGATTTTCTGAAGAGACACGATTGCTTTATATGATGAACAGTTTGAATTTAGGATTTTATACTGTATATACCGTATCACTTAACATAACTAACCATAATGAACCTGTTTTCAGCACAATGATACAAACAGTAGGCTATATGAGAAGTAAAGTATTTCTGGTCATACCTTTTATGCAATATACTTATCAAATAAACCACACAAATATGCTTTGGTAGAGCTCAGGGACTTTTGCACAATGGCAACAAAACATTATCAACAGCATGCACCTTACAGAATAAAGAGCTAAAGTTAATCATTAACTGTTAACTGAATTTAAGTTCATTTAAATCTCTTAAAACATCTTTTGACATTTTGATAAAACAGGATTGAACTTTGTTGAGTGAGACAATTCAATTAATAAAACAAAACACCACAGATTGCTTCAAATCCATTGGTCATACTTACATATGTTTGTGCTGTTGTTTTCCCTCCAAAGTGATGTCACTTCCTGGATGATGTCATCGAGGCCTTTAGTTAAAGGGATACTGCAAAAAAAGATGGATAGTGATATTGAGGGCACTTATAAAATGATAGCTGGAAATAGTCCTCAAAAATATTTCTTAATTAGGGAGGAACCAAACAAAACCAAAAATTGCTGTATATTTATGAGAATGTTGCAGTATTTATTATAAATGATTTATCCGTGCACACAATTTTTAAATTCATGTGCCCCCCTAATCTTTAATCAAAATAACTTCCCCTATTGCAGCGACATCTCGTCTCTTCTCTGATGATGTGTCAAGTCCCCATAGGCTGAATGCAGAAACAGAAAAGATTAGTTCATCTCTCGAGTCTTCGGGTTCGAGTCGTTCGTTCAAGTCCCCATAGGCTGAATGCAGAAACAGAACTGATTAGTTCATCTATCGAGTCTTCGGGTTCGAGTCGTACGTTCAAGTCCCCATAGGCTGAATGCAGAAACAGAAAAGATTAGTTCATCTATCGAGTCTTCGGGTTCGAGTCGTTCGTTCAAGTCCCCATAGGCTGAATGCAGAAACAGAACTGATTAGTTAATCTATCGAGTCTTCGGGTTCGAGTCGTTCGTTCAAGTCCCCATAGGCTGAATGCAGAAACAGAAAAGATTAGTTCATCTCTCGAGTCTTCGGGTTCTAGTCGTTCGTTTAAGTCCCCATAGGCTGAATGCAGAAACAGAAAAGATTAGTTCATCTCTCGAGTCTTCGGGTTTGAGTCGTTCGTTCAAGTCCCCATAGGCTGAATGCAGAAACAGAACTGATTAGTTCATCTATCGAGTCTTCGGGTTCGAGTCGTTCGTTCAAGTCCCCATAGGCTGAATGCAGAAACAGAACTGATTAGTTCATCTATCGAGTCTTCGGGTTCGAGTCGTACGTTCAAGTCCCCATAGGCTGAATGCAGAAACAGAAAAGATTAGTTCATCTCTCGAGTCTTCGGGTTTGAGTCGTTCGTTCAAGTCCCCATAGGCTGAATGCAGAAACAGAAAAGATTAGTTCATCTATCGAGTCTTCGGGTTCGAGTCGTTCGTTCAAGTCCCCATAGGCTGAATGCAGAAACAGAAAAGATTAGTTCATCTATCGAGTCTTCGGGTTTGAGTCGTTCGTTCAAGTCCCCATAGGCTGAATGCAGAAACAGAAAAGATTAGTTCATCTATCGAGTCTTCGGGTTCGAGTCGTTCGTTCAAGTCCCCATAGGCTGAATGCAGAAACAGAACTGATTAGTTAATCTATCGAGTCTTCGGGTTCGAGTCGTTCGTTCAAGTCCCCATAGGCTGAATGCAGAAACAGAAAAGATTAGTTCATCTCTCGAGTCTTCGGGTTCTAGTCGTTCGTTTAAGTCCCCATAGGCTGAATGCAGAAACAGAAAAGATTAGTTCATCTCTCGAGTCTTTGGGTTCTAGTCGTTTGTTCAAGTCCCCATAGGCTGAATGCAGAAACAGAAAAGATTAGTTCATCTCTCGAGTCTTCGAGTTCGAGTCTCGTTCTTTTGTCACGTGACCACTTCCCGTTAAATGTTTCGCAACATATACAACATTACATTCGTATTATTGACTGCATGTTGTAATATATTTATTATTATAAAATTAGCTGAAGATATGTGCAATAAACATGTATGTTATGCCTATCCATTCTAACCAACCCAATGTGTCCAGTCTTCATAGGAAAATCAATTATTATACTAGCTAAAAAACTGAACTAAACAAACAAACAAAAAAACTACGCACTTGCTTGTAAGGAAGGTTGTTAATTTCAGTATCTAACAAAGCTGTCACGTGACAAAAGAACGAACAGCTCGAACCCGAAGACTCGATAGATGAACTAATCTTTTTAGTTTCCGGTACAGACTGCATAGCCTTGCCTATGGGGCTAAGACTTGATGAACGAATGACTCGAACCCGAAGACTCGAGAGATGAACTAATCAGTTATGTTTCCTATACAGAACATATGGGATGTTACGCATGCGCAGTCAACACAAAATGAACGAATTGCTCTTTAAGACAACTCGTTGTTCTCGAGTCAAAATGAACGAATCTTTCATGAACGACACATCACTAAAGTCTACCAGAACTTCTTTTTATGCCGACGTTGCAAACGTCCACTTTGTAACGTTCGCTAGTGGACTTTCGGATGATGTCCGCATTTGGTACGCTTTGTAACGGCACGCGCAGCATGTATCCATGGCATCACTTAGCTGTAGAGACAGTTAACGGTCCTGCCGGATTTCCTCAGACGCAGCTTTGAAGACATTAGCTACCATAACCACTGTTCATCTTGTAATGTTTAAATTATATGAAAATGTTACCTTTTAAAACGTTTGCTTAAGTTTTCCTTCGTGTAGTACAGCTGTTAACCATTATGCTAACACTTCGAAGCTATATGTTGAGCTGAAATGAGACGACATTATCTGATATTGACTTATATTGATATTGATAGGGCTTAAATATTGAACTTTCCAAAGTAAATACACACTGAGACAAAAGACAAAAGCCCAAATTGGGACGGCCTAACGTTATCTTCCAATGTGCGCTAAATATAGGCTAATTTGGACCATGGTCTAACGAAATCAAAATTGTCAACAGTCTTTTTTTTCAATGGACAAACGATGATACTCCTAGACATATAAAATCATAACACTACTGAATGTGTTCATTTTGTTTTAGGTTAGAAGCCAACGGGAAGAATTGCCATCAGACTAACCCCACAGCTGACAACTAAAGGCGTGCGCGCGCACACACACACACAGCTGCCTGCGTATTTGCACGCACGCACATCACCTTTACAATTGTTTCATTAAAATAAATGTACTTTGTCCCTTACAATTTCTATATGTCTGTTTTTTTTGGTTTGCCGAAATGTAAAATAAAACGCTGTTAAAGCAAAAGCCCCTAAACGCCCTGAATGGCTGCTGTGCGTCCTGTGACGACTTTGAGGACGTCCGCGAGACTTCAAGAGGACCGTACACATGGACGTCCAGGGGACGTTCGCAGAGGCCATTTAGGGGACGTTCTATGGACCTTTTTTTGTTACCTGGGTTGTTTAAATTTCGTTTTCATGATTTACCGTGAGTACCATGTTTTACAATGCCTAATATCGATCCAGCTTACTGCATGTGAACAAGTGTCTCATAGTAGCCACCGAGCGAATGCACAGAGAAGCATTATAGCTACTTTTCAACACACTCAAATAATGTAAATGATAAAACAGCGCTGCGTACGCATGACCGGAAAAAGCGGAAGCGTCGTCTGCACCATTATAAAAGCTCTGCGAAATCCAGGCGTCATCAAGCTACGCCTTTGTTTTGAATAAGCGACCTTTAGCGGCGAAAAGTGATCTTACATATTGTGGCTTTAATGTAACACTTTCTCAGGAGAACTGGAAACAAAAACGTGATAAACAGAACAATTTTATAGGGTACGTTTACACTACAATGATGTGCTAAATATGTACGTTTTTGAATACAGACGTCAACATTGTCAAAACGATCCCTATAACGATCCTCATAATTAAAAAAAAAACTCCAACCGAGGACAGACGTCACAATTACGACATATGTATTATCAGAACATAAAAATGTGCTGCATAGTAGGAATGACTCGACTACAGTTTTACAGAGCCCAGTTGAAAAGCGATCCTGCAGTGATCTTCAACATGCTAGTCAATAACCATTGATTCACAAAGTGCTGTGTCTCTGAAGTTACTACCCGTCAATGTTAGACAGCTTCAGGCATTCAAATGCAAAATGTGTTGGATTATCTTTAGATTTAACAAACTAGCATGTTCTAGCTTGAATAATTAATTTTATATAAATCTACAGCAAGATAATTTGAAAGCTGATGGCACCATGCATCACCAATAGCAGCTTAAACACTTAATGATGAGTATGAGGCTAGCTAATGATGCCTCGTGCATGTTTATTCTCTCATTTTATTCATCAAATAAAGAATGCAGGCTGTGTAAAAATTGAGTACACCTTAAGTGATTGGAGGGGAGTGTGAAAGCTGTTAGACTGCAGCATGTTGTGTGGATCAAAGCTAACAAAAACAAGAATGAAGCTAACATTCCAGTTATGACAACCCTCTACAATGTGAATAAATCACTCGCATATGCGACTAAATCTTCTCTCTGGGTGACTAAATAATGTCTATCGTTAGCCATTGGCTAATAAATTCTTAGATTTTACTCACTAATGTGTGTGTGTGTGTTAGAGGTTAGGTATAAGTTTAGCAAAGATATATTTTTCACTCGCTGAACACTCTAAGTGATGCTTTGCATTGCACCTGGTGACGTAAGGCTTGGATGCAGCTGCTCGGCCATGGAAACCCATTCCATGAAGCTCTCTACGCACTGTTCTTGAGCTGATCTGAAGGCCACAAGAAGTTTGGAGGTATATACCTATTGACTCTGCAGAAAGTTGGCGACTTCTGCGCACTGTGCATCTCAGCATGCGCTGACCCTGCTCTGTGATTTTACGTGGCCTTACACCTCGTGGCTGAGTTGCTGTTGTTCCCAATTGCTTCCACTTTGTTATAATACCACTAACAGTTGACAGTGGAATATTTGGTAGTGAGGAAATTTCATGAATGGACTTATTGCACAGGTGACAGCCTATCACGGTACCACGCTTGAATTCACTGAGCTCCTGAGAGCGACCCATTCTTTCACAAATGTTTGTAGAAGCAATCTGCATGCCTAGGTGCTTGATTTTATACACCTGTGGCCATGGGAGTGAATGGAACACCCAAATTCAATGATTTGGAGGGGTTTCCCAATACTTTTGCCAATATAGTATATTTATATATATATATTTATATTTATATATACACTCACCTAAAGGATTATTAGGAACACCTGTTCAATTTCTCATTAATGCAATTATCTAATCAACCAATCACATGGCAGTTGCTTCAATGCATTTAGGGGTGTGGTCCTGGTCAAGACAATCTCCTGAACTCCAAACTGAATGTCAGAATGGGAAAGAAAGGTGATTTAAGCAATTTTGAGCGTGGCATGGTTGTTGGTGCCAGACGGGCCGGTCTGAGTATTTCACAATCTGCTCAGTTACTGGGATTTTCACGCACAACCATTTCTAGAGTTTACAAAGAATGGTGTGAAAAGGGAAAAACATCCAGTATGTGGCAGTCCTGTGGGCGAAAATGCCTTGTTGATGCTAGAGGTCAGAGGAGAATGGGCCGACTGATTCAAGCTGATAGAAGAGCAACTTTGACTGAAATAACCACTCGTTACAACCGAGGTATGCAGCAAAGCATTTGTGAAGCCACAACACGCACAACCTTGAGGCGGATGGGCTACAACAGCAGAAGACCCCACCGGGTACCACTCATCTCCACTACAAATAGGAAAAAGAGGCTACAATTTGCACGAGCTCACCAAAATTGGACAGTTGAAGACTGGAAAAATGTTGCCTGGTCTGATGAGTCTCGATTTCTGTTGAGACATTCAGATGGTAGAGTCAGAATTTGGCGTAAACAGAATGAGAACATGGATCCATCATGCCTTGTTACCACTGTGCAGGCTGGTGGTGGTGTAGTAATGGTGTGGGGGATGTTTTCTTGGCACACTTTAGGCCCCTTAGTGCCAATTGGGCATCGTTTAAATGCCACGGCCTACCTGAGCATTGTTTCTGACCATGTCCATCCCTTTATGACCACCATGTACCCATCCTCTGATGGCTACTTCCAGCAGGATAATGCACCATGTTACAAAGCTCCAATCATTTCAAATTGGTTTCTTGAACATGACAATGAGTTCACTGTACTAAAATGGCCCCCACAGTCACCAGATCTCAACCCAATAGAGCATCTTTGAGATGTGGTGGAACGGGAGCTTCGTGCCCTGGATGTGCATCCCACAAATCTCCATCAACTGCAAGATGCTATCCTATCAATATGGGCCAACATTTCTAAAGAATTCTTTCAGCACCTTGTTGAATCAATGCCACGTAGAATTAAGGCAGTTCTGAAGGCGAAAGGGGGTCAAACACAGTATTAGTATGGTGTTCCTAATAATCCTTTAGGTGAGATATATATATATATATATATATATATATATATATATATATATATATATATATATATATATATATATATATATATATATATATATATATATATATATATATATATATACAGGGAGTGCAGAATTATTAGGCAAATGAGTATTTTGACCACATCATCCTCGTTATGCATGTTGTCTTACTCCAAGCTGTATAGGCTGGAAAGCCTACTACCAATTAAGCATATTAGGTGATGTGCATCTCTGTAATGAGAAGGGGTGTGGTCTAATGACATCAACACCCTATATCAGGTGTGCATAATTATTAGGCAACTTCCTTTCCTTTGGCAAAATGGGTCAAAAGAAGGACTTGACAGGCTCAGAAAAGTCAAAAATAGTGAGATATATTGCAGAGGGATGCAGCAGTCTTAAAATAGCCAAGCTTCTGAAGCGTGATCATCGAACAATCAAGCGTTTCATTCAAAATAGTCAACAGGGTCGCAAGAAGCGTGTGGAAAAACCAAGGCGCAAAATAACTGCCCGTGAACTGAGAAAAGTCAAGCGTGCAGCTGCCAAGATGCCACTTGCCACCAGTTTGGCCATATTTCAGAGCTGCAACATCACTGGAGTGCCCAAAAGCACAAGGTGTGCAATACTCAGAGACATGGCCAAGGTAAGAAAGGCAGAAAGTCGACCACCACTGAACAAGACACACAAGCTGAAACGTCAAGACTGGGCCAAGAAATATCTCAAGACTGGTTTTATGGACTGATGAAATGAGAGTGAGTCTTGATGGGCCAGATGGATGGGCCCGTGGCTGGATTGGTAAAGGGCAGAGAGCTCCAGTCCGACTCAGACGCCAGCAAGGTGGAGGTGAAGTACTGGTTTGGGCTGGTATCATCAAAGATGAGCTTGTGGGGCCTTTTCGGGTTGAGGATGGAGTCAAGCTCAACTCCCAGTCCTACTGCCAGTTTCTGGAAGACACCTTCTTCAGGCAGTGGTACAGGAAGAAGTCTGCATCCTTCAAGAAAAACATGATTTTCATGCAGGACAATGCTCCATCACACGCGTACAAGTACTCCACAGCGTGGCTGGCAAGAAAGGGTATAAAAGAAGAAAATCTAATGATATGGCCTTTTTGTTCACCTGATCTGAACCCCATTGAGAACCTGTGGTCCATCATCAAATGTGCGATTTACAAGGAGGGAAAACAGTACACCTCTCTGAACAGTGTCTGGGAGGCTGTGGTTGCTGCTGCACGCAATGTTGATGGTGAACAGATCAAAACACTGACAGAATCCATGGATGGCAGGCTTTTGAGTGTCCTTGCAAAGAAAGGTGGCTATATTGGTCACTGATTTGTTTTTGTTTGGTTTTTGAATGTCAGAAATGTATATTTGTGAATGTTGAGATGTTATATTGGTTTCACTGGTAAAAATAAATAATTGAAATGGGTATAAATTTGTTTTTTGTTAAGTTGCCTAATAATTATGCACAGTAATAGTCACCTGCACACACAGATATCCCCCTAAAATAGCTAAAACTAAAAACTACTTAAAATATTGATACAAAAATATTCAGCTTTGATATTAATGAGTTTTTTGTGTTCATTGAGAACATGGTTGTTGTTCAATAATAAAATTAATCCTCAAAAATACAACTTGCCTAATAATTCTGCACTCCCTGTATATATATATACACACTGATCAGGCATAACATTATGACCACCTTCCTAATATTGTGTTGGTCCCCCTTGTGCTGCCAAAACAGCCCTGACTCGTTGAGGCATGGACTCCACTAGACCCCTGAATGTGTGCTGTAGTATCTGGCACCAAGATGTTAGCAGCAGATCGTTTAAGTCCTGTAAGTTGCGAGGTGGGGCCTCCATGGATCGGACTTGTCCATCTCTGCAAAACGGACTTCAGGATAGGAGATGGACTAAAAATGCACTTCCAAAATGTATTGCCAGATTATAAAAAACAGTCTTCTGTATTCACAACACTTCAGCTTGTGATTCTTATTAAGTGGGGGTCATTTTTTAGGATTCTTTACCTAACTTCAGGAGACTCCAGGTAGGTTGCAGTTCTGGAAAATGGTGGCGCTGGAGACTAAAGGGTTCCTGATGGTTTCATACTTAATTCTTCACCTTAATTCTTAATTCTTTTGTAGTTAACATGTGTCTTTTCTTTGCCACCTCTTTTTGTCTGACCCTGCTGACCCAATGAGCATTTCCCTGTCCAATGGTCATGCCTTTAGTGCAATTTCTAGTATTGCATTAGTGTTGTATCCTTCTCATGGGCATTACATTTTTTTAAGTTAAATCACTTTTTTGGCTCATTTTATCTGTAAAAGAAAACATGCCTAATAATTCTGCGCACCTGAATATAAGGTGTTTTTTATTTCCAGCCTTCATGAACAATTATCACTTATACATGATTAAATACAAAAAACGCTAACCTTTTGAAAACAATACCTTTATTGTCTCCATGTAAACAAAAAGCAGAATTTGTGACGTCATGCACATGCGTATTACGTGTTCAGTCTATAGTTTTTCTTTACAAAGTGACATCGCCAGCAAGTAGTGACGTTTAAAAAAACGTTAGATGATCATACAATTAAAGCATTTCAGAAAAAAACATCTATGAACGATGTACTTTATAAAACACTTTCATGTTTTGAGAACCAGCTAACTTCGAACAAATGTTCTATTAATGTTACTTAAAGAACATTTGTTCATAATGTTGAGAGAACCTTGCCAGAATGTTCAGAGAAAGTTTCCTGTTAGCAGGGATGAGGTTCAGCGTGCTGCATTAAGTGTGCAAGACTTAACAGAATGCAGCAAAATATTGGTAAACTTAAAACTTTATATTCTCTCTTTCCTCCACTGCTCATAGGAGACCTGTTCAATCAAAACATATTCTCTCCAGCATCTGATATGTAATTGAATTTCAGAGGTAAAAGATAAACTATGTGAGATTATGTTTTTGAAGGGGGACAGTTTGTTCTTTTTACCTAGGTTACTAGAAATAGAAATCTAACAGCTATAAAGTACATAATCAAAAAGCATTGACGTCATTATTGAACTTATGCATAGAAGTACAGACGGTTTATATAATATAATTCTTGACTGGTACAGAACCAATAGTACCCATGCAACTCTTCCAGCTTCAGTTTGATGCCCACAAGAGCCCTTATCTCCCTCTGCAAACCCACAGGGGTCAGGTGTGTGTGTGTGTGTGTGTGTGTGTGTGTGTGTGTGTGTGCGCGAGGGGTACTTGACAGGTGGCAGTGCAGCCAGCTCCCCATATTAAATATGGATGTGAATGTGAAGAGCGAACTTGTTGCTGTGATATTGCAGCAAACCCATCACATAGGCAAGATTAGCGCTGCTGTTTTTCCAGCAGTCATAGGCTGTGTCAATGGGGTCGAGAGAGAACATTGGTTATATGGGCTTAAAAACAGCATGGTCTGTTTGAGTGAAGGGAATAACACTGACTTTTTTTTAGAAAGATTAGAGCACACATTAAACATCATGCTACTCTTAATCACATGCATAATGTGTTTTAAGAGGGGCTTGTTAAATCTGTATGAACCTTTTTGGAAGAAAAAGCATTTTTGGATTTGATTTCTGTGCATTTATTCAGTAAATAGTTAATTTGTGATTATAGTGTACAAGCTTTATGGAATTTTATGGAGCTGTTGTATTTTTTTTCTTATCCCCTGTTCATTGTAATTGCATATGGAATTTTCTAATTTTGTTCTGTGGAAGAAAAGAAGTCATTGAATTATATTCATTTTAAAGGGTCATGACATGGATTTATTTTAATATGTTCCCTGAAGCTCACTTATAATGTTAATAAAGTTTTTTGCACACACACAAAAAAACAAATATATACAGTATACGGAAAAATGATTATTTTCAACCTTCTTTCTGACCTTCTGTCTGAAATGATCCGTTTTAAGGGGGCGGCTCATTTAAGGCTTGTTAGTAAATGGACACTGTTATGATTGGCTAACGTCATTCCATAGGAAACAATATCAACGCCCACTCGCTATTGCACGTGAGCAAGTGTTTTGAAAACATTATCCAAATAAAACCGTGATTTACAGACAAAGCATTATGAAATCATTTACTTACGGTTTGCGATGTAGATCCAATCCAATAGATCCAATCCAATAGATCCAATACAGATCCAATACAGCTTCATCTGTCAACAAAGGTTTGTGTCTTGTTTACAAAACAGTCTCCAGTCAAATTCTATGAACAAACACAAAAAAATAAATTTAGCTAATGCTGGTATCCTGAAGTATCCACAGAAATGAGCAAATGAGCTATTTAAACAGTTTGTGTACATTGCAAACCCTCCTTTATGCTTCCATTTACTCGTCCATTTGTCCTGTTGTCGGCAACCTCAAACACGTGGAGTACATCAAAAAAGTGAACGTGCATCTGTAAACGGTATCAGTGTAGACAGCGTCAGTGATTTATAATGGGTTCTATTTGCTTTTGACGTGACTCGCCAGCCTGAACGTCAGTGGGTGGGGCCTATGATGTATAGAGGATATGCATGTGACATCACCGTCGGCCGGAGTGACTGCGGTTACGCCCACTGAGTGGCAAAAAGACTAAATGGCAGCACTGGTTTTCAGCGTGAATGCCGCGAAAAATACACAAAACGCATCTAAAACGGGAAAGAGCTTTGAGATTGACTGTACAAATCAGATTTAACAAGAAATCAGGTACATATTTACAGAATGCTGAAAGCTACAGAGAAGAGAAACAAATGGATTGCGGCAATTTAGAGAAACAACTGGACTCCAGGCAGCGAAACGTGGATTTGCAGTTATCATTTTGTCAATATGTTTAATTTGGGGGTAAAATTATACCCTATATAGCCTATATTTTATTGTTAGATATTGTATTGACAACTTACCAATTATATAAAAGTTTAAGGGCTGGACGATATAACTGATACAAGACTCATCACCCGGATTTAGACCTACCTATTGTATTTATATAAAGCGTTCACAGGGAAATTTGTTTTATGCATTTCCCCAGCTTCGAAATGGCACATATAAATGTCAGGAAACACGATTACCTAGTTAACACTATATCTAGTCCAACCTTCAATTTAGACTGTTAATCATTTATTTTTCTCACGTTTTCACAGTTTTCCCTATTAAATCCAGTCATGCAGCAGCTCTTTTGCCACTCCGGCTGAGGGGACGTGTTCCGGCAGGGAAAGTGATGTCAATGCATACCCTCTATTTTCAATGTCTTGCTCTGGAGGCAGGCATATGCAAATGTATTTGCCTGTGTGACATCACAGAAACCCACCATATCCAAAAGAGCTGTTTTTGGAGCTTGATTAAATAAATGTTTTGTTTATAATGAGGACGCTTAAAGCTATGAACTTTGCAGGATGTTTTAATAGTACAAAAAAAGATATATGTTTATTGGTAAATGGCAAAAGATCAAGGTAAATAAGATTTCTGATGTCATGACCCCTTTAATTTCTGTATAGCAAGTATGAACTGTAATATACCATAACATATGGAATGCTTCTCTGTGGTTCTGATAATTTTGGATACATGTATTAGACATTTGTCTCATGCAAGGGTATTAGCCAACACTATTAATAATATGAAATGCCTTAAAGTTAGAAAACATCTGCTTGTCTAATATCATTAGCTAAATTATGTGTGCAAACAAAATGTTTTTGTGCTGCAAAGAAAACCTTTAAACCCTCCATAAGTGTTGACGTTTGGAAGTTTCGTAATGGTCAGAGGAAGTTTATCAGTTTGCAGTTATTTATACTATTATGATGCTTCTGCTGTGATTTACAAAGGGTGAAACCCCAATGCTTTTAACCTTTCTAAGTTGTTGAATATTGGACAGATTGCATAAATCTCAAGCCAGAAAACAGCTTTTTCCATCAAGTGACTGGAGCCAGGTGGTTATTCTGTATGCCTTTGTCTCATGTCCTTGTTTTAAAGCAGTCTTTTTTTTTAGCTCAACCATAACACTTAATGAAGCTGATTCTGATTCTATAGCAATTTATTTTATTATTTATATACTAGTATTTATTTTTAATGAGATTTTTTCAGTTTTAGCTTTAGTAATTTTAGCGCTTCACCAAACTTATTTATTTCACTTAGTTGCCAAGGCAACATATTTAATTTAAGTTTAAGTTTTTCATCTAATATTTATATTTTATTTCAATTAGCAAAATAGTTTTAGTTTCCAGTAACTACACTCACTGGAAGGAAGGAAAAAAGGAACAGACTGAATTGTAAGAATGTATGAGTGAATAACACTGAGTATATATTCAAAGACTTTGGTATATTGTGTACTATATAGCATCACAAAACAATTATTTCCTTTTTATATTTGTTGAAGCCAACTGATCTGCACAGGTCTGATCTGAACAGAACTAAACTGCATTAATTGATGACAGCGACAACAACTACAGTACCTGTGATATTTCACATTTCTATGTTATCAACACCCACACAAACACACATTGAAATGAAGTCTCCTATTCCAACACAACCCTCAGTAACCTCGAGAGATCTCCCCCATCCCATCCACTGACTCTCAGATTGAGCAGACTGGCCAAGACAATGATTTCCTGTCACTCCCGCTCTTCATCACACGCTAAGAGAGGTGCTAATGCCCCTCTAGATACTGATAAATCTGAGACGGTGATGAGTTCTAATGTCTTATTTCATCTAGCAATGAGTGCCAGCCAAAAGCTTAAAGACGCAGGATTTACCATATTTAAACTGATGGAAGCAAGTGCCTGATCTACATAATGCTCCAAAGATATTTTAAGGTTTTTCTAATGCCTCTACATTAAGAATAATATACAGTAGGGTTCAAGAGTCCACCAAATACTAAGAAATACAGAAATTCCTTACATAATATATGAACATTAGCTATACCCATGTAAATAAATAATTTCACCACTTGCAACTAAATATTCATTGAGCTTCATTTTGCAGATTAGATTATGTTCCATGAATGCGTTCATGTAATATTCAGTAGTCATGACAAGCAACATTAGTCACATTGCTGGTTTGTGGTTGTCTACCAAATGCACAAATGTAATGTCAGGCGTAATGGCCAGAATGGTTCAGAGATGCTTGTCAATTGTCTTCTCTGTTTGGTTTTGGAGGGAAGAAAGACGTTGTATAATGATTATTTTAGGCTTGAGAAAAACAAGTTTATTTCTGCAATTCAAAATCATGTAGATTCACATGAGATTCTCTATAGACGTGCTTTGGGAGGTGATGCCAATCAACCTCACACAACAGGGCTTTACAATCAGATCAAGCGTGTCTTCATGCATTGCGAATACAATAACTGCTACCAGTCTGTTTCTGAATCACTATGACTCATAATATAAATTTTAGATATCATTCAAGTTAATTCAAGTTAATTCAATTTAACTTCATTTTGAAGTTGTCAGGTGAAATAAGGGAAAGAACATGTAATTGGTTGAGGTACATTCTCCAATTATTGATGTTCGAAATACGGTACTACCATTCCAGCTAACAGGGAATGTTCTCAGAACTTTAGCTAATGTTCTGGCAATGTTCTCTCAAAGTTATAAACAAAATGTTCTTCCAGTAACATTACATTCACACTGTCAATTTTTGGGATTGACAACTGTCACTCCTGTAAATAACCATACTGTGTGTGAACGTAATCGTAATCAGACTCAAATACTGGACTGACAACCGTATTCTGCTGCTGTGTGAACATTATAGAATGTTCGTTCAAAGTTATCTAGTGTTTAATAATGTTCTCAAAATGTTATCATAAAGAAAGAGAACCAAGAAAAAAAAAACTTAAAACATTTCACAGACTAAAATGCATGTTTGAGCTGTTTTAACTGAAAGCAAATTTTTCAAGGGCACATTTATAAAAGCTACTTAAATGTCCTAAATGAACTAAAGCCTAATCCTGGCTTAATCTAAACCCTGTCTGTGAAACCAAGCCTGGATATTTTGAACATTCCAAGAACATTCAAAATAGTGTTTTCATAACTTAATGAGAATGTTAGCAAAACATTCTTAGAACATATTGAAGTTAGCTGGGACACAACATATGCGTATTGCCTTTTATAAACACAGTCCTGTTATAAAACTCTGCTCCAGAGCAGGATTATGGAGGACCAAACCTGCAGAAATTAAAAATAAACGAATGAATAAGTAAATAAATGAATAAATAAATATATACATATGTAAATGAATAAATATATAAATAAATGTGATAACAGGAAAATAAATAACAGAATAAACGACTTGATAAAATAAATATGATTCATTTTTAATAAAAATTAAATGTTGTATTATCTTTCCCTTAATTTATTATGTTCTGCTTTTATACATTTAAAAATATATATATTTTAACTTTTATTTGTTAATTAATTTTAATATTTATTTTTACATTTATTTATTTATGCATTAATTTATTTTTACTTTTTGTGCAACATGGAAATGAGGAGGGCAGTCCTTGTGTAGCTTCAGTGCATCATTGGTTGAGAGCTCACGCATAGAATCGTCAGTGCAGCTAAGCAATAGTTTTCAAAGTAAATGGTGTCCGGATAGTTCTTTCACAGACACCAAACAACTTAATGTTTCTAGCAGTTAGACCCATTGAGAGATAAGTTTCAATGGTACTTATTGGAAGCAAGTACGATGGACATAACGGCCAACCATAGTACCATCTGACTCGCACAGATTTTGAAATCGACAGGTTGTATGTATACTATGGTGGACGTTTCACAAATAGCTAACGTTAGAGAGTTGCGCAACTTAGCGAATGAAGGCAGAAACAATGCATCAAATGACTGTTGTTTAGATTAGATGTGCTTATCAATGTTTTAGGAGCGCTATATTCCGATATGAATGTGGAAGTACAGACTGAATTGTTAGGCACTCTGCAAAATATTTACCAGCACATTCAAAATCTGCCAGTCAGATGGCACTACGGTGGGACGTCCATCGTACTTGCTTCCGATAAGTAGCCTACCATTGAAACTTATCTCTCAGTGGGTCAAACTGCCAGAAACATTGCTTAGTTGTTTGGTGTCTGAAAGAACTATCCGGACGCCATTTACTTTGAAAACTACTCTATTGCTTAGCTGCTCTGACGATTCGATGCGTGAGCTCTCAACCAATGATGCAATGATGCACTGAAGCTACACAAGGACCGCCCTCCTCATATCCATGTCTCTTAGAAGAAAACAAACACAACCCTAGGTATTTATTCGATACAGTGGCTAAATTAACCAAAAATAAAGCTTCAACTTCTGATGTTTGCAAACAGCACAGCAGTAATGACTTTATGAACTTCTTTACGTGCAAGATTGATAATATTAGGAAAAAAATTATAACCATGCAGCCGTCTACTACAGTATCACATTAGACAGTGCATTGTAGTGTCACTGAGGAAAAATTACATTCATTCACTGCTATAGGAGAAGAAGAATTGGCTAAACTCGTTAAATCATCTAAATCAACAACATGTATGCTCGACCCTATACCGACTAGGCTACTAAAAGAGATGCTTCCAGAGGTCATAGATCCACTTCTTAATATCATTAATTCATCCTTGTCATTTGGATATGTACTTTTAAGTTGGCTATTATTAAACCACTCATTAAAAAAACTTGACCCTACAGAATTAGTCAATTACAGGCCAATCTCAAATCTACCCTTTCTGTCAAAAATACTAGAAAAGGCAGTGTCCTCACAACTATGCTCCTTTTTAGAAAGAAATGGTATCTAAAAGGATTTCCAGATGGAGTACCACAAGGCTCAGTGCTAGGACCATTGCTTTTCACCCTGTACATGCTACCACTGGCAGCTATCATTAGGAACATGGCGTTAGTTTTCATTGTTATGCTGACGATACGCAGCTCTATATTTCTTCATGCTCGGACGAAACTTACCAATTCACAAGATTAACGGAATGTATAACTGATATAAAAAAATTGGATGACTAGTAATTTCCTGTAACTTAATTCAGAAATTTTTTTATTTTGAATTATTGGATAAAAAAACTCCACAAGTAGTAACCTAGAATACTGTCTAACACTTGATGGCTGCTTTGTCAAGTCCTCGTCGTCAGTTAGGAACCTGGGTGTGCTCTTTGATACCAATCTCTCATTTGAATGCCACATTTCTAGCATCTCTAAAACTGCATTCTACCATATTAAAAAATATATATCTAAATTACGGCACATGCTTTCAATGCAAAATGCTGAACAGTTAGTTCATGCATTCATGACCTCAAGGCTAGATTATTGTAATGCTCTACTGGGTGGTTGCCCTGCTCACTTAATTAACTGCAGCTGGTCCAAAACGCAGCAGCTCGAGTTCTTACTAGAACCAGGAAGTATGACCATATTAGCCTGGTTCTGTCAACACTGCACTGGCTCCCTATTAAACATTGCAGACATTTTAAAATCTTGCTTATTACTTACAAAGCACTAAATGGTTTAGCTCCCCAGTACTTAAGCGAGTTCTTAATGCATTATACTCCATTACGTCTATTGCGGTCTCAAAATTCTGGCCAGTTGATAATACCTAGAATATTAAAATCAACTGCAGGCGGTCGATCCTATTCCTATTAGCACCTCAACTCTAGAACAGTCTTCCTAGCATTGTTCGGGAAGCAGACACACTCTGTCAGTTTAAATCTAGACTAACACACATCTCTTTACTATGGCACACACATAAACATTTTTCATTTATATTATTCAAATCAGTTAAATGATCGTTAGGCTGCATTAACTAGGTCAGCCGGAACCGGGAACACTTCCCATAACACCTGATGTACTTGTTACATCATAAAAAGAATGGCATCTACACAAATGTTAGTCCCTCTGTTTATCCCGAGGTTTACTGCAGTCAGCCAGGTCCGGGCCGTATCCAAATCAGATGGTGGACCTGCGCCCAGACATGACCAATGCATCCCTGAAGTGTCTGCAGAGACCGTGTCAATTAGACTCCTCCTGAAATTGCCTCATCGTCACAGCATCATCAATAAACCGTCTCCAGCGTGATGACTCCGATCTTTTGAATATTCCTATCTAATAATTGCCTCACCGACACGGAATACTCAATAAACCCGTCTCCGGCGTGATGACTCCGATCTTTCGAATATTCTTATCTAATAATTGCCTCACCGACACGGCATGATGGCCAGAGGAGAACTGGCACCCCGACTGAGCCTGGTTTCTCCCAAGGTTTATTATTCTCCATTATGCCACCTGATGGAGTTTTGGGTCCTTGCCACTGTCGCCTTTGGCTTGGCTTGCTCAGTTGGGGACACTAAATTTTCAACTAAATATTCAAATAAATTTTCAACTAAATTACTTTACTATGCCTGCATTGTCACTATATGATAACTGAAATGATCTGGATAACATCACCGTTTTCTCCAGAGCGGCTGTACAGCCGAATCAAATTCTGTTGCATTATTTTCCTGTTTAACACTGTAAAGCTGCTTTGAAACAATCGGCATTGTAAAAAGCGCTATATAAATAAAGGTGACTTGAGTAAAAATGAATCATATTTATTTTATCAAGTCGTTTATTCTGTTATTTATTTTCCTATTATCACATTTATTTATCTATTTATTCATTTACATATGTATATTTATTTAGCCTACTTATTCATTCATTTATTTATTTTTAATTTCTGCAGGTTTGGTCCTCCATACTGGATGAGCACTGCTTTTGAGGTGTTAAACCCGCATTGTGTTTCCAAACGTGATGTGTGAAACCATGCTGTGACGGAAACAGTCATTTTAGCGTGAGGTGGGAAAAAGTCACGTGGCAACGGAAAACTATTGAATGAAGAGAAAATTTCATTCTTTACTTTTATAGTATGAAAAATCCATTCAGGAAAAAAATATTTGTGTGTATAATGTGAGGACGCAATGGTAGATGCTGCATTCACGTCATGTCGTAAATCATTTCCATAGTCTCACACGTGGCGTTATATTCAGACGGACTGGGAATTATCCGTTTCTTTGTCACCACTATCAACAACTAAAGGGGTTGTTACCGGTAATTACCGCAATTACGTGATTTCAACTTGTAAAAAGCGTCCTTTTTTTTCTTGTAGCCTAAATTTATGATTGAAAATCATTTTTATTATTTTCATTATTATTATTATATTATTTTCAACATTTTTATGCTATTAAAATCGCACGTTTTTTTTTTTTTTTAATGTGGGTTTAAATATTATTTAATGGAAAACATTAATTTGTATTATCATTGAACCTCACCTAAAAGAAATTAGTCATACTTTTGATTGTTCAAAACCATTTTCTTTCCTTAGAGTTTGCACAAAAAACACACAATTTGCCTTCATTTCAAATCCACGGGAAAACCGTAATTGCCGGGGTTTCCGTGGTCGGAGAACTCGGAAAACCCGGAATGGATGACCCTGTTAGAGATGATGTACGTGGCGCTGCTGTGCCGCCCTGTTATACTGCGTTTCTGTATAATATTGATGGTTTCTATAGTCGTGGCGTCATAATGATCTTATTAAGAGGTGGATTAATTCAAGTAGGATATCACTGAAGGCCTAGGGGTGAAATGCACGGCCCACCACTGATCAACTCACACATCAGTTGTGGTAAACAAAAGCTCAAGCATGTTCGTCACGTGCGAGAACCAATGAAGTTCATTCTCGTGTTACTCACACGTTTGAGCTTCCTCAAGAAACAATGAGGTTCATTCTCGTGTTACGCAGCACGTTTGAGCTTTTGCAAGAACCAATGAGGTTCATTCTCGTGTTACGCAGCACATTTGAGCTTCTGCAAGAACCAATGAGGTTCATTCTCGTGTTACGCAGCACATTTGAGCTTCTGCAAGAACCAATGAGGTTCATTCTCATGTTATGCAGCACGTTTGAGCTTTTGCAAGAACCAATGAGATTCATTCTTGTGTTACGCAGCACATTTGAGCTTCCCCAAGAACCAATGAGGTTCATTCTCGTGTTACGCAGCACGTTTGAGTTTTTGCAAGAACCAATGAGGTTCATTCTCGTGTTACGCAGCACGTTTGAGTTTTTGCAAGAACCAATGAGGTTAATTCTTGTGTTACGCAGCACGTTTGAGCTTTTGCAAGAGCCAATGAGGTTTATTCTCGTGTTACGCAGCACGTTTGAGCTTTTGCAAGAACCAATGAGGTTCATTCTCATGTTATGCAGCACGTTTGAGCTTTTGCAAGAACCAATGAGGTTCATTCTCGTGTTACGCAGCACATTTGAGCTTTTGCAAGAACCAATGAGGTTCATTCTCGTGTTACGCAGCACATTTGAGCTTCTGCAAGAACCAATGAGGTTCATTCAACGTTTTGAGAGCATTATTACAGACCAGATAACTTTGAACAAATGTTCTGTTAACGTTACTGGAATAATGTTTGTTCATAACTTTGAGAGAACCCTGTCAGAACCCTGATAGTTAAAGTTCTGAGAACATGTCCTTTTAGCTGGGATTATCGATATGCAAACATAAAATGAAAATGGTCATAGCTCTGCTCCTTGTTAAACTCCAAATAAATTACACTAAGTAATATATTTGATGTGCAAGTTCCATATCTTTAATAAACATGCCAAGTTTTAAATACTAGAATCTTCAACTTGTGCACAATAGGGGTTAAACGACTTCCGATTTTTTAAAGTCGACATTTATGTGATGAAAGTCGAGTCGACGTCGACTAGTCGCTGATGATGTCATTAATGAACAAATAACCCTGAACCTTGAGCTGAGACGCGAACACAGGACAGCTATGGCATATGACACAGCGCTGAACATAAGGTTATTGCTCCTACATAACAGCTTTTGTATCAGTTCTTTTGTCTTTGGGTCGTTATATTGCTCACAGATTTCTGCTCGTTCTGAATCAGATACAGATAAGTAGCACAATAAAGCTTACATTATATGAATGCATTAGTGAGAGAGCGATTGCGTGTGAATTAATTCTACCTGCCAGCCTCTCTCTACTAATAGTGAAGCTGTGAGTTTTAGTTACTAAGAAATATATGCTATAACTTCAGTTTCTAAGCTATTTTATTGATGAATCACAGAACAGTGTTGACAATACATTTCTGCGCTACTGAATGGTTTTGTGTGAGGTGCGCGCGATCTCCACGTGATGTGCGAGCTATGTGTGTGTTACAATGCAGTGTGCATTCGTTTAGAACGGTGATTAACTTACGTGTACACTAAGTGTGCATTCTCCCGATCAATTTTCAGCATCCAGATGGTATAATCAAACATGTCTTGTGGAGAGCTCTCTGAGTATGTATTTATTTGTCATTTTTAACTGTTGGAAACAGAGCCTGCGTGTCAGGAAATGGCTTATCCTGTTGCGCCCTCTATAGGCCAGCGACTAGTCGACGTCATGGCAGAGCATTAAAGTCGACTAGTCGGTGCAAGCCCTAGTGCACAAGCTTTCACATGTTGGGAAAATAATACATTATAAATCAAAAATGAAGATGCAAACCATAAGCAAAACGTGCCCTTTGACATCATGTGACCAGAATAAAGTACTGTCTCAGTTTCCACTTTACTATCCATTTTGCTATCATTACCGAATAAAAAGATATAAATAAACCCACCAGACATCCTGATACACACACACATATATTTCTTTCCTATCTCCAATGTATGAAAAAATAAACTAAATTATTGAAAGCTTCCATTAAACATGCAGGATGCATCTGCAAGAGGAGCTGACAGAAGCTCCAACAGCCTTCACTTCTCCCAGCATCTATAGAACTTTTGTTTTGGAGTTCAGTAATGAGTGAGTCAGAGCAACTCCGCTGGAACGGATCCCTACGGATCATAACCCAAACCTGGATGTGTTTTCAAACTCTCACACATGCCGGAATGTCTTTGATTTTCTCCTCCTGCCTCTCTGTCTTTGCGAGTTTGCTTTGGAGCTGTCTTTCTCTTGGACACAACAACCTAAACCAAATTTCTCTCTCCTCTTGTGTTTATGACTAGCCTCATCGATCTCTCTTTCTAATACCAGCGGTATAAATCTATCACTGCAGCTATTTTAATCAGATTTAATTTCAATCTTGTACAATTAAAATTCATCATTAGAATGAAGCATGTATCATCAAAGCCTTGTGACATTAATGACTCAAATTATGAGCTCTGTAATAAAACCTAGAAAGCTGCCTTCCTAGAAAGCAGCTAATATAAAAATCCTTAAAACAAGATATACACACGTCTCGGTTACGTATGTAACCTTGGTTCCCAGAAGAGGGAACGAGACGCTGCGTCATCGCTGTGGGAACACCTGTGTGATTGCGACATGAAGCACGTATGGAATCAATCCAATGGAGTGACGGAACGTCATAGACGGGTGACATCAACCAGGAAACTATAAAGCACACCTGAACCAAACACAGTTAGCTTCTAAAAAGACTAAAGCAAGAAGATCACGGGTTTGCAGGGAGTATGGCAGGGTGATGCAGCGTCTCGTTCCCTCTTCAGGGCACTAAGGTTACATACATAACCGAGACATTCCCTTTCAAGGGAACTCCCGCTGCATCATCACTGTGGGAACGCAATACCCACTTCGCCATGCGTACATCTGGCGAGCCAGCTTGAATAACGGGCGCAATCTCAGACCCCTGATGGTTTATATACGGGACCACCGATGTGTTGTCTGTCCGAACAAGCACATGATGGCCCCTGAGGTCTGGAAGGAAGTGCTTCAGAACAAGAAACACCGCCAACATCTCCAAACTATTTATGTACCAGGATAGATGATGGTCCAGCCACAGACCTTGAGCCGAGCGACCTCTCATGATCGCCCCCCAACCTGTGGGGAAGCATCCGTTGTTGGCGTGATGCAACGACATGGAGCTCTCAACACAGGCCCTTGGGACAGAAACCAAGGCTCCTTCCACATAACTATGGCACGAAGGCATTGCCCCGTGACCCTGATCATACGAAAAGGATTTCGCCTTGGTTTTGAGCCACCACTGCAACGGCCTCATGTACAGCAAGCCGCAAGGTATCACTTTGGATGCTGCTGCCATCAGACCTAACGGTCTCTGACACTGCTTGAGAGTGAGTGGCTGGTCTAGCTTCACCCCTTTTACTGCTGAGATAATCGAAACAATGCGAGGCAGTGATAGATGAGCCTGCATGGTTATCGAATTCCAACTCACACCCAGATAAGTGGTCCTCTGTGCTGGAGAAAGCACACTTTTCTTTGCGTTTAACCTCAGCCCCAACTTTCTCATGTGCGTGAGAACATCTCGATGTTGAACCGCCATTTGTGCTGACTGCGCTAGGATCAGCCAGTCGTCTATATAATTGAGAATGCGGATACCCTGTATATGCAAAGGAACCAGAGCCGCATCCACACATTTCGTGAAAGTGCGGGGTGACAGAGCTAGACTGAACGGAAGGACCCGATATTGGTACGCTTCTCCCCCGAAAGCGACCCTTTCTGTAGCCTCCTTTCGCAGAAGACTTCTTGAGTCATAACTAGAGCCTGCTCGGTGCCCACCACCCCGTTCTGAACTGGATAGCGTACCCCTTTTCTACTATCTGCAGGACCCAACAAGATATATTTGAAAGATTCCCACTCTACCAAAAAATCCACTAGGGGTACCAGTCTCTCGAGACTGGCCTCTGGTGTATTTCGAACAGCAAGCGCAGCACCCTGAAGTGGCGAACCGGCAGAGAACAACTGGCTTGACTGTCCTCCATCCCTCCTCACATCCGAGAGGGCCCTCTATGCATTCCGGCGGGGTTGGTGGAACGACCCCCTGACGGCACCGAAGGGAGACGGGCACCGTATACTGAGCCTGCCTTCGGAGGAGACTACCCTCAAAACCCTGACATTATCTGCGTCAGGATTTCTTTGACGCAGCCTTCTTAGAGATGATGATGGTCCTCAGATCTCAGATTATTAGTTGGACGTCCGTCTACATTGGTAAACACTACATTATGGGGACAAAATGAGGAACATTTTTTGAGGAAAACAGCTTATAAATCAGACAGAATGATGTTTTTTGAAAATGTAAAAATGCAGAAAGTTTTCTGTGATGGGTAGGTTTATGGTTAGGAGAATATACAGTTTGTACAGTACAAAAACCATTATGTCTATGGAAAGTCCCCATAAAACATGAAAACACAACGTGTGTGTGTGTTGAGAGCGAGAGGATCTAAATCTGAGCTGTTAGAACATGATGAAAGGGTTCCAGGCTGCAGGTTGTGTCTATGCGGCGAGAGCAGCCTGTGTCTACAGCTCACTATTCATCTTCTCACCCAGTAGGAAATTTTCTCTCTCTCCCTCACACACAAACACACACACACACACACTTTTGACACTGGTGCAGATACGAGCTCACAATCAAAGGCTGCATCTTCTGGGAATTTACTTTGGTTCTTTTATCTTGTAACAGAGTGAGCGAGGAACATGTGAGGAAAAAAATACGTTATGATGTTTGTTTCCTCCTGTTTTATTTGTATTGGCTTGTGTTGTTGGAATGAGACTTCCTACCTCTAAACTTGAAGTTCTTTGTGGCTTTTGTCGACTTGGATCTCTCTTTCGATCTCTACATTCTTCTGCCTGACACTGTCGACCAACAAGTTTTGCAATTGCACAGTCAGTTCAGTATTGCAGGTTATAGTCTGTGCATTAAAAGTGAATAAAGGATATGCATAACAGAATATAACACATAGTGACTAGGAATCATATACTAAAACTATCATATAGTGATATTGAAAGACGTGAACACTCTTCTCTCACACACACACAAAAAAAAATTCACATTGCTTTGAAAGTGAATATTGGAATTTAAACTGCATAATTATATAAGGGACTCATCATTTGTTTTGTTGTTCATTTTGCTGCAAACAGTGAGAAGCGCATCCCATTTAATATTTGCTCCATCACAAAAAGGCTTTTACTGACCCCTAGTGTTCTCCTCTAGCACAAGCTCAAAGGTGCAATACATTTTTATGATTTTAAAATACTTTTTTCTCTCCCATTTCAATATGCAAAGACACATTTAATGTTGGTTATGTCAGGGTCATATTTTACTCCAAAAAATCCAGTGTATAGATCCCTTGTCATTACATCAGGAAAAAAAAATTTTTTTATACAATGTATAAAAGCATTTTGGCTTTGTTTGTCATTTCCAGATGCCAATAACTATTCAATAAGTTCCTTAAAAAAATAAGTATTACCCAAGATAATTCAAGCATACACTAAAACACTGGCACCTTTGGCAAAAATGGATTTTATTTAGAGATGTGAGTCATAGATGTCAAATTCTCACTCATTTCTACAGGCTCTATAACTACAGCACGGTGATATATTCAGCTCAACACCTTTCAGCGCTGACTCATCCCAAACATTGTGCACTTAATCCCTTTTCTGTACAAGCATCTGATATAATCACAAACCAAATACCAAGTTAAGGCTCACTGATTACAATACATCTTCAAAATCAAGTGGTGCCGATATATAGGCCTATACAGAGGGAAAAAATGAAAATTATTATTCACATACAAATGTAGTTGTTTCATAAATAAAATATACATCCTCTACAATTGAAATGTATTGTAATGAGGACAGTGCTTGAGTGTGAAACATAAATGTGTTAACTGCTGTCACTGTCGACTTCATTAACAGTAGATTTTTACAAGGAGTTTAATGCTTTGTGTGTACACTAACATACAGGTTTCATGCAGTATTTTGGCTCTATGGCAAGCGTTTTGCCCTGTTATATGCAAAATATAACCTGTCATATGAACTTCAGATAAATGTAACTTATATTGCCCAAAGATTTCCCAGATTTATGTGGCATATAATGGAATATGTCCATTAAATTGAGTAAAAAATGAGTCAAGTGCATTGCATTGGTGTAGTAGTACGTCATCCAACTATTCTATGCATAGGCTACATAATACAATTTAAAATGATAAAATAGGCTACATTATAAAAGCCTAATAGGGGCTTTCGCACCAGAGAAACAATTGCATAGTTAATTTATAGAACACGATTTTTTGCGAGTTTGCATTGCAGGAACTGGGAACGATTTTAGTTATATGAACACCTTTTGGGAGGACTAACTTAGCTCCTACTTCAGAGTAGGATCGAATGCTGCCTTTGCGTGTTATCGGAAATGTCCTACTTCCCGTCGTGATTACGCTTGTCACATTCAACTGCTTTGTTTTTGGAAAGAACAGGAATCATGGAGGACACCATGTTTATTCTTGCCTATTTATTCTATTGGGAAAATCTTATTAAAGGCAAAATGATGTTTAGCATCCCATTCATATTGACAACCATATAAACATTCCCCGCGCTATCCTGCTGATTCTGGAATTTCAGTACACTGTACAGTACGCTTCAAATGATTATTCATATGTAAATATGCATTACTTTAATGACAAGGCGATGTAGCTGTTGTGAAAAAAATCTAATAAAGAATAGCAGTCACAGCAAAAATCATTCTACTCTCCGCCATGTTTAAAGTTTATGGCCCGACCAACTCGGGAACTTGGGTATCAAAATTATCCCCCAGGCTTCCCAGTGGAAAATACGACGTGAGAAGGTGTTCATGTTCAATTTTTAACTAGGAAACTCATATTTACAATAATTCCGTGAAGGCAGCATAACCAAAGTCCCTTTAAGACAAATCATTTCACTCGGTGGCCATCTTTGAAACGCCTCTCGGGCATGCAAGTGCAATCTCTTTGAATGGCGAAACATCAGAATCTCTACATCTGTTTGCCAAGCTCACAATTAAATTGAAATCACCAATGAAATCTGACAACAAATGTTGTTTCTAATTGGTCATGTCAAAAAATTGCATTATTCAGCCTGGACAAAGCTAGCGCGTCTCAGGACACTGCCTGTTTCTATAGCAACCGGAGCTTTACTAATTAACAATTGGCTCTTTCATTTAGAAGGCGGGGCTTATTCGCCATATTAGGCGTTGCACTTTCTCCCACTCATAAGTAATCTGAGTGTACCATCTTCCTATATATAAAGTCTTTGGCATAACCCAGCACAATAGGAACTACCAGTGATATAAGTGTATGTTGAATGCCCGAACGCATGTGAAACACTGGCACCTGCCATTTTTAAAAAGCTGTGTAAACACACACAGTTTATAGCCTATATTTTTACTCCATGAATATGGAAAACAGTGATAGATGGACCGACGCCGAAGTCCAGGCACTTCTCAACCTTTAGGCTAAGGAGGAAATCCAACACGACTTAAAGGGAACAAGCGAAACATGATTATGTATTTCTGCTCAGATAGTGACATTGGGCATCAACCACAAGCCAAATGCTATAATATTTTTCATATTCTGTTTACTTACTTTAACAGTTCTATCTAATATGAACGCAGTCAGCGGTGTCAAAATAAAAGTCCCGCACAACAACCAGAACGGCAGGATGTAAGTTACGGATTACGTCACTTCAGAGTTCCTCAGAGACCCTGCTGGCTATTTCCTATAACTGAGTGCGAAAGCCCCTATTAAATCCATATACTGTGCACCAGTATGAATACTGTTAAAATAGTACTGTTTAATAGTATTCTAGCATGCTATTTAAAGAAGTCACATTACGCGCTTTTACAAAGTCTTGATTTGGGTTTTGGGGTCTACTAGAACAGGTTTGCATGCTTGAATGTTCAAAAAGCAGATTATTTTTCACATATTTGACACTGTTGCACCTCCTCTCTTTCCAGACTGTCAGTAATGCTCCGTTTAGTTCCTCTCGATGAAGCCCTTCCTTAAGAAAAACACAATGTGCTCTGATTGGTCGGCTGGGCCAGTGTGATTGGTCAACTGCTTCAGGCGTGTTTTGTGAATGTTACGCCCCTTACCATAACCGCAAGTTTCAACACAACTTTTTTGTGTATGCCTATGGGCGGGAATTATGATTGTAAATTAGGGATATCGTGATGTGTACATTCCTTTAAGAAAACTCAAGACTACAATCAAGACTTTTTAGGGAATTCAGAAACTTAGTTCAGAACAAGTGCTTACTGATATAGAGAATAACTCCCTTTCTAGTGGACTTTGTGCTTTGTAACTTTGCAGACCTTTTTTGTGCTCAAACAGCAACATTACACACTAAAGAAAAAAGTATAATAGGTCCTCTTTAAAGCACAGTCGTTAGGTGTGTAGTGTGTTTTTGTATGCTTTCGAAATGCTCTCGAGGTACTTTGATGTCATACATCGATCGGTCTGCGTAGCGCCACTTCAAGTCAAACACACCCACTGTCTTGTCAGCAAGGCCACGAAAAAGACTCCCTTTTTAGTGAGTATCAAACCAGTTAGCCAATCAGCTAGAGAATGAGCCTGCATCATCTGCATCTGACGAATCATATTCATCGGCAGAGTCTGTTAGGGCGGGGTAGGGCCGGGGCTGGTCCAGATTGACGTATGTGACCTTCAGGCTGATGTAGTGCTCCCCCTCTAGGCTGGACAGAATACTCATTACAGCAGACACTAGTGTGGAGAAGGTTGGTCTCCTCTCAGGGTCAGGGTCCCAACACTGTAACATAATGGCAAACCTGCAAATAGAAAGGTGAGGGTCAGTCATCTCTCAACTGGCTCACCTCAATTGAAAAGTGACCGGCTTTGTCATGCCGTATTTGCAAATCAGGCATCTGATGTCATAGTAACCCCATATGAACTTGAGTCAAACACATTCACACTCATTTCCATGGCTAAACCTCATCACCGGTCATGTTTCCACATCCTGTTACTACACAGAGTCACTAACCATTCCTTTAATTATGACAGTGTTCCAGAATTTCCAACTCTGCCCTTTAAAATGTTGTTCTGTTGTCCAATATAATTTATCACCAAAGCTACATTTATAGCATTTGATCAAAAATACAGTGAAAAGAAATATTTTGAAATATTACATTTACATTTATGCATTTGGCAGACGCTTTTATCCAAAGCGACTTACATTGCATTCAAGGTACACATTTTACATTTTGTCAGTTCTTGCTTTCCCTGGGAATCGAACCCATGACCTTAGCGTTGCTGGCGCCACGCTCTATTGTTTGAGCTACAGGAAAGCATATTACAATTTTAAATAACTGTTTTCTATTTTACTATATTTTAAAATGTAATTTATTTTTCTGATGAAAAGCTGAATTTTCAGCATCACATGATTCTTTAGAAATCATTCTAATATGCTGATTTGGTGCTCAGAAGTAAAGAAAGTTATGAAATGTAACTATGCCCTGGATTTGCTCGGGAACAAGTTATAGTTTAATAAGACCAAAGATTGCACGTTTGATGTACCCAAAACAAAATATATTTTATGTTCAACCACTACATATTACATATGGGGGGTTCACATATAAGCCTGAAAAAAGTTTTTTTCTTGTTTACTTCAATATTAGGCATACAAAATATTGAGTTGTGTTGTACTCTTGAATTTCCAAAAATATATGTGGTCTTTTAGATTTTGTATTGGAAATTAGATTTATTTACCAATTTGTTACATTAGTGCCTAAAAGTGTCATGTGGTGTGACAAAAGTTATTCTATATAAAATTAAAATGGGATATACTTTCCCTAAGTAACTAACTTCATAAATCTTTATCGTAGCTATCTTAAGATTTAACTTTTTTTGTGCAGATTCATTAGATTTTGTATTATTTTTTCTAAATCATCATGCAAAGTAAGACATCTCTCCTCAGCCGTTCCAGATATTTTTGATTATTTCTGACAAACCTTTTTCAAAATCTAACAAAACTCTTGCTGATACTATTTCTCTTGTGTTCCATTGACTTTTTTTATGACTTAACTAAAAAAGTATTTTTATTGTCACAATTCTGAATGTCACACCAAATGATATAGTCACATTATATGATGAACTGCACCACACCACAATATGTCAATGCAAAAAAAGTGTATTTTATATGCATTCAACATTCAATGAATTCAATTCAATTAACATTAATAAGACTTTTTTTCTTTTTCTGTATATCTTGTCTTGTCTTGAAGGAGGAAGGGAGTGCACACTAAATGCCTTGAGTTTTCCTCTTCGTTTCTTCTCTTTATGCCTGTTAATGAAAAATATATAATGATTAACCCTCATATGCTCCTATTTTCATGTTTACACTAATGGTCTTTGGGGTCAATATGATAACAGATGAAATGTATGAAGTGATTGTACAAAAAAATATACATTGTAATAATACAAATTATATATATATATATATATTTTGTTTACTTCTCATCTATACGTATATGCTGTGTTTTGGGGGATATGACTCAACTACACCATTAGCCTGCATATGAAATATTACATTTTTATAAAAAAAATAAATAAATAAAAAACACTTTAATGATGATCAAAATTAAATACGAGTTGTTTCTGGATATTGATCTAGGTGTTAGAGGCAGGATTCTGTTGGGTAGAAAAAATTTAGCAGAAAATATAGTTTTAGAAAGAAAGTGTAATTACCATATACTTCCAGCAGAGGCCCCATTGAGATCCATTCATTTTCTGGATGTGGCCGACTGCTCTTATAACAGCTTTTGTGATGAATATTTTGTGAATATATATACTTAAACGTTGTTGTTTGATGTCTTTTGAAGTGTCTTGTTATTGCAATAATGCCAAATAAATTTGCAATAATGCCACATAAGTTGCCACTAAAAGAAAATTGAGCTGAGCTGGACGATGACATCACTGCCCAAAAAAATGTTGTTGCATTATTTTCCTGTTATCACTGTGAAGCTGCTTTGTAAAAATTGTAAAAAGCCCTATATAAATAAAGGTTACTTGACTTGACATTTCTGTCTGACACAGACAAAAAATTGCATCTTTTTAATATGCAAAGCATGGCAAAGATGGTGAAACATGGTTAAATTAAGTATAAAATTGAACAGGAATACATTCATTGTATGGGTAATTTAATGTTCACCGTTAAATTAATTCAATGTTTTGAATATTTATTTATTTATCATTAAAAAAGGTGTATGTAATATTGAGTGAGAAATGTATCATATGGTGCGACTTAGAAAAATGGTCAAACCATATGATACAGTGTCACACCATATGATGTTTTGTTCAGTTAAGCTAATCTCTTGGTTAACTAAAAACAGCTATCTTATACTTAGCATGTAAATTGCCTCATGGCAGCAATGATTTTTAAGAATTAATAAGTAAAATTTGTAAAAAAAAAAATAGGACACAAAACATTGACCACTAGTGAGCATATCAGATACAAAGCTTTTTAATAAAAATTAAAAAGTCAGAACTCACCTCTTGACCTTCCAAACCACTCCAGATATGACACTGCAACTTCCTGGTTGAGTGTGGACCTCTTCATCATAATGGTGTCCAAATTATTGCCCATTCAAAATATAGATTGTAATGTCACACCATATGACGCCCATTTTACGGACAAAATGTATTTGGCCAGAACTTGCTTTAAAATCATGCACATACATCAGCACTTTCTGTGTCAATTAAAAATGCCTAATTCTGTTACTTAAACTGTAAATCTATTCTAAATTCTAATCTAAAAATTATTTACACTTTGCTGAGATATATTGTCACATTAGTAAGGTCACACATAGCCCAGACCGTCACACCATATGACAATTTTGATGTTTAGATACAAATTTGAAGTAGAGGTCTTTATACACCAACTACAGCTATGGTGTGCTGTAATAATATCTTGTCAGAGGAACAACATAAAATATATATATTTAACAAATACCCATTTTTATTAGTATATGACATCATGGACAGGTAGAATTGTATGTCACGTCATCCACCCATATGCAAATTCCAGAAGGACTGGCCATTAAAAAAAACTGCAGTGGGTACATGAAAACTCTTAAATCTACATTCCATGACACAATAACAGCAGTATTGGTAAAATTACAGTGGGTTTGCTCCTCCGCCATTGACGTTGGCTGTGAGAAATTCTACCAGTATAGATCCGGCAGAAACAAGCAGAGTGATACAAATTGTGAAACTGTTTCTGTGTGATGTGAGTAGAATATCATATGACTGGAAAAGGCTCTCAGCCAATCAGATTAAAGAAACCAGAACTAACTGTTCAAAGTGTGTGTGTGCGTGTTTTTGTGACATATCAGGACACAAATTTGTATAATGACATGGGTATGACACAGGTATTACAAGGAGAGGGTGACTTATGAGGACATTACCCCATGTCCCCATTTTTTAAAAGGCTTATAAATCATACAGAATGAGTTTTTTTTGAGAAAGTAAAATGTGTAGTTTCCTGTGATGGGTAGGTTTAGGGGTAGGGGTAGTGTAGGGGGATAGAAAATACGGTTTGTACGGTATAAAAACCATTACGCCTATGGAATGTCCCCACAATTCACAAAAACAAACCTGTGTGTGTGTGTATATTTTTATTTTTCTTATATATATTTTGTATTACTTTAAATATCTAGAACTTTAAAACTTCTGTTATTATGGAACTAGGGAACTGGGAATATTCCCAGACATATTTTCTACAGTTACAACTTTGGTTAAAAGCGAGGTCTGGTTAGTGATTGCTGGAAATTTCTCAAGGTTTACAAAGTTTTGCAGAGTCACTTGGAGAACATTAAAAACTATGTTGGTTTTTAAATATTTCCCTCTGTCTGAAAGTTAACGATGATTAACTCTCTGGGTATAGTGCGTGAGGTGATGGATAATTGAAGGGACATTCACAATAACCTTTTGATTGACCTTTTCCACCACTCTGAATACTGAGTAAGCTCTAAACCCTCTGAACCTCAAATGGTGGAAAAACACTAAACTGACTGACAGCTACTTTAAAACCATTGCAATTCCAAAAGGCCATGTCACTCTCTCTGTTCTGCAATTTCTGTTCTCTGTGGAGCAATTTCTTAATACAAATAGAAGAATGGAAAACAACTGCAGAGAGAACCAGCCTCAGTAAACCAATCAAAATTCCCACTTTAGACCAACATATTGATTGACTAAGAAAAGTAAGTTGATGCATCTTGTAGAAAAATGAAGAAACTTACAAGGGATCTGGACAATACTGTGGCTGAGGCAGCCGTCGTCCCTTTAAGAGGTAATGTGTGACATCATATGGGTCAACTTCAGGGTACGGGCTGGCTCCTCGTGTGAGCATCTCCCACATTAGAACCCCAAAAGACCACTGCAGTCAAAGACAGAATTAAAAGTTAAGAAGAAACAGTGTACAATTAATACTTACTGTAATCCAGTAGTTAAACGTAAGCATATTCAAATTTTAATATCTCACCACATCTGACTTGGTCGTGAACTTCTGCGTCTGCAGGCTCTCAATGGCCATCCATTTAACAGGTAATTTGGCTTTCCTGTGATCCTGGACGCTGTAGTACTCCTTCTCAAGCACATCTCGAGCCATTCCAAAGTCTGCTACCTTTACGGTGTAGGATTCATCAAGCCTGAGAGAACATAGGTTGGGTCTGTACCAAGTTCACAATTGTACTTTGAACTTCACTGTGTAGTTACATACATAAGAAAGAATAGTTGGTAGAGGTGAATTAAAATAATGCATAGATGTTCTGACAAAATTTGGAGCTTACATCGTGTCAGGGGTTACTCTTTTGGCGTAAGTCGACTTGCATAGGTCGTCTGCCCGAAGCAATTATTTTAGTTTTTTTAAATATAGATATTTTTCTTATACAAACGCATCGCTTCGCTTTAAAAGGCCTTTATTAAACCCCGGAGCTGTGTGGATATCTTTTATGATGGATGGATGCACTTTTTTGGCCTTCAAAATCTCATCCTCTATTCACTGCCATTATAAAGCTGGGAAGAGCCAGGACATTATTTAATATAACTCATTATATTATCATTATATATATACTGATTGTGTTCATCAGAAAGTAGAAAGTCATACACACCTAGGATGGCTTGAGGGTGAGTAAATCATGGGCTAATTTTTATTTTTGGGTGAACTATCCCTTTAATCAGCATGGACCAATAGTAGTTTGAGTGAACTTTTACGGAAAATTTGCTTTGTCAATTCTGAATCAATCTCCAAACAAACTTCGTTTTGGCCTGATTTTGTTCGAAATGATGTCAAACCAGTCTGTTCTTCGATTTCGCTTGAAGTATACCTTGGCATTAATTCATAATCTTTGTGCATGCAAAACTCACATGCAATTGCGTGCTGCTAGATCCCGGTGTACAAATTTCTTTTGTGCCAGATACTCCATTCCTTTAGCAACCTGAAGCCCGAAGCCAATCAAATCCTTAACTGTGGGATTCTAGGATAAGACAACAAGACTATATAAGACTCAAATAAAAAATGCACACAGTGATTTTGTGTGATTTTTGGCAACATCACTTCCTGGAACTTCTATAAATGTTATGAACAGTGCAGGAGGTCATGTTGTGAATTCCATTCACAAATACAAACCTATTGTGCAAGAAAAAAATACATAAATTTCTAGCAACTGACCCTCTTCTCACAGCGAATGAAGTGACGCAAGTCTCCGTGTTTCATGTAAGGTAAGACCACCAAGGGAAGTCCCTCTTCGGGAAGCAGGATACCCAACAGAGAGAGAACATTACTGTGATGAAATCCTTTCATCAGAATGCCCTCTTTCAGAAACTGCTCCACTTCTTCCACATCTGTTATTCCTACCAGAGAGAAGAAAAAAAAACAGTTGTCATGCAAGCATTTATAATATTTAAGTCAATTTACATTTAGAGATTGGTCTTCTAAAAAACCTACAGCATACATTTACTCAGTTATTGCATTCCCAGGGTTTCAAACCCATGACTTTGGTTTAAGCAACAGGAACACTGCTAACAGCTAGCCAATTTTAAAGGCAGCTAAATAAATGTTTTTCATCAGGTAGGTCATCCCGAGAGTGCAGTTCAGATTTTCAGGAGTATCTTTATGAGCCATTGAGGGGTTTCTTACTGTTAAGAGATTTCACAGCACAATGGATTTCTCTGTTGTTGTGGTCAGTAAGGTAACCATGATAAACTGTGCCAAAGTGTCCTACGGGAAAAAAAACATGTTTATTAATCTTCAAGTTCAAAATATGACCGTATTCCCTTTTTCAGTAATTGCATTTTTGAGAAATGAAGCAATATCATGTTCTAAACCCTGGAGTTTAGGGTCAATAAGTGACAATAATGTTTCAAAAGATTTCTGTTTCAAATAAATGCTGTTCTTTTGAACTTTCTATTCATCAAAGCATCCTGAAAACAATGTATCATGGATTCCACAAAAATAAAATCAGCATAATCAGTATATTAGAAAGATTTCTAAAGGATCATGCGACACTGAAGACTGGCGTAATGATGCTGAAAATTCAGCTTTGCATCACAGGAATAAATTACATTCTAAAATGTATTAAAATAGAATTTAGTTATTTAATATTGTAATAATATTTCACAATATTACTGTATTTTTGATCAATTAAATACAGCCTTGATGAGCATAGACTTTCAAAAACCTTATCGACCCCAAACTTTTTAACGCTAGTACATTGAACTTATTTGCAGCATAGAGCATATTTTATTTATAAACATACCCTTTCCGATGATCTGGTGGTGGTGAACCTTAAGCATGGATGCTGGGATCAGCACGTCCTTCACCTCCTCCAGCAGCTCAGGGCGGAAACTGGTGATGGAGATCTTCTCTGGGGGCATGAGTGGGGTCAGGGTTGTGTCCTGGCCTGTGTAGGCCAGGCCGGGGAACGCCACGACCCCAGCGGATGCAGTGATGGTTGTGATGGGCAGTTCTACAAGGACCGAAGAACAATGGAAGTGCTTCCAAAATATTTTTAGCCTTCAAATAAATGTGTAGACCTAATCTTTCATATGAACAGAAATTAAGGTTGTGCTCTTATTAGGACACATACTTCATTTTAAAGTTATATATTATATAGTTATATATATATACACTCACCTAAAGGATTATTAGGAACACCATACTAATACTGTGTTTGACCACCTTTCGCCTTCAGAACTGCCTTAATTCTACGTGGCATTGATTCAACAAGGTGCTGAAAGCATTCTTTAGAAATGTTGGCCCATATTGATAGGATAGCATCTTGCAGTTGATGGAGATTTGTGGGATGCACATCCAGGGCACAAAGCTCCCGTTCCACCACATCCCAAAGATGCTCTATTGGGTTGAGATCTGGTGACTGTGGGGGCCATTTTAGTACAGTGAACTCATTGTCATGTTCAAGAAACCAATTTGAAATGATTCGAGCTTTGTGACATGGTGCATTATCCTGCTGGAAGTAGCCATCAGAGGATGGGTACATGGTGGTCATAAAGGGATGGACATGGTCAGAAACAATGCTCAGGTAGGCCGTGGCATTTAAACGATGCCCAATTGGCACTAAGGGGCCTAAAGTGTGCCAAGAAAACATCCCCCACACCATTACACCACCACCACCAGCCTGCACAGTGGTAACAAGGCATGATGGATCCATGTTCTCGTTCTGTTTACGCCAAATTCTGACTCTACCATCTGAATGTCTCAACAGAAATCGAGACTCATCAGACCAGGCAACATTTTTCCAGTCTTCAACTGTCCAATTTTGGTGAGCTCGTGCAAATTGTAGCCTCCATTTCCTATTTGTAGTGGAGATGAGTGGTACCCGGTGGGATCTTCTGCTGTTGTAGCCCATCCGCCTCAAGGTTGTGCGTGTTGTGGCTTCACAAATGCTTTGCTGCATATCTCGATTGTAACGAGTGGTTATTTCAGTCAAAGTTGCTCTTCTATCAGCTTGAATCAGTCGGCATCAACAAGGCATTTTCGCCCACAGGACTGCCGCATACTGATGTTTTTCCCTTTTCACACCATTCTTTGTAAACTCTAGAAATGGTTGTGCGTGAAAATCCCAGTAACTGAGCAGATTGTGAAATGCTCAGACCGGCCCGTCTGGCACCAACAACCATGCCACGCTCAAAATTGCTTAAATCACCTTTCTTTCCCATTCTGACATTCAGTTTGGAGTTCAGGAGATTGTCTTGACCAGGACCACACTCCTAAATGCATTGAAGCAACTGCCATGTGATTGGTTGATTAGATAATTGCATTAATGAGAAATTGAACAGGTGTTCCTAATAATCCTTTAGGTGAGTGTATATATATATATATTATGATATATAATGTTTGGTTCCATTTATTTTTCTTGCACATGGAAGTAGAATCAGAACTTTCCCCCATCCCAGCTAGAAACCAATTAAATATCTTAACCTTACACTACTGGTCAAAAGTTTTTGGATGGTAAGGATTTTTAATTTTTCACCAAGGCTTCATTTATTTGATCCAAAATACAGCAAAAACAGTAATATTGTGAAATATTTTTACAATTTAAAATAACTGTTTTCTATTTGAATATATTTTAAAATGCAATTTAAAAGCTGAATTTTCAGCATCATTACTCCAGTCTTCAGTGTCACGTGATCCTTCAGAAATCATTCTAATATGCCGATTTGCTGCTCAAGAAACGTTTATTATTATCAATGTTGAAAACAGTTGTGTGCAACTTTTTTTTCAGGATTATTTAATGAATAGAAAGTTCAAAAGAACAGAATTTATCTGAACTTTTTGAACTTTCTTTTCATCAAAGAATCCTAAAAAAAATGTTTTACACAACTGTTTCAACATTGATAATAATAATAAACGTTTCTTGAGCAGCAAATCGGCATATTAGAATGATTTCTGAAGGATCACGTGACACTGAAGACTGGAGTAATGATGCTGGAAATTCAGCTTTTAAATTGCATTTTAAAATATATTCAAATAGAAAACAGTTATTTTACATTTTAATAATATTTCACAATATTACTGTTTTTTTTTGTTTTTTTTTAATTTACATTAAAAAATCATACCGTCCAAAAACGTTTGACTGGTAGTGTATATGAAAAATATTTCAGTAAAAAAATATGAAAACGCTGATAATTCAGTGATAGATCATTATGATCTTTTTTTTTAAATTTGTTGCTGATGTGAAGGTTTTGTCTCACCACGTCTGTAGTCTCCTAAGGGACATAAATCCACACTATTATTACGTGAACGACTGTGGGAAAAATAAGACAGGCGACTTTCTGCCAGTGAAGCTGTGGATTTAAAAAAAAAAAGTGATAAAATCGATTGTCTTAACTGTGCTTGCTAAGATGTGTAACTGAAAAAGATCTGACCGCAAACTAAAACTTGGCATTGCTTACATTAAAGGAAAATGTTAAATGTGCTCACCTTTTTTCTGCTTCCTCAGATGTTTCAGCACAATGAAAGCCATAACCGCACCCGTGACCAGAGCTGCCAGTATGCCAAGCACAATACCCACCATATAGTGGTTACTGACCACGATTACAGTGCCAACATTATGCGTGTACCCATTAACTGTTACCTGGCATGAGAAAATACTGATGTCAGAGTGAGGTTGCATTACGCAACTAATGTCGATGTGCTTTGGCTAAAAGGTCATTTACTACATTTATAGATCTACACACACTTTCAAACACTCACCTTCACAGGTACACCCTCACTGGGAATGGTGAGATTATTAGGGATCCTGCATGTGATCTCATTATCTAGAACTTTAGCACCACAGTCAACGTCTCCAACTGTCATCGTGATTGACATGCAGGAACTCACAAGGTTCAACTTCTGATGCTGCGTCATAAGAAAAAAAAAATATATATATATATTGATGTAATTTTTATTTTCACAAACAGTTTCGTTATAGTGAAACTTAACTTGAGATTTTGAATCTCAGTTTTAAATGTGGTCTCAGACTTTTGGATCCCATAAAAAGTTCTCTTTTAATCATACCATGAAAGATGATTAAAAGTGAAAAAAGTGCAGCAATGGAATAATGTGATTTTAATAATGGAATTATCTACATACATGCAAGGACACTTCATCAAACCCAGGGTAGAGTCTCAGTATGTGACCTTCAGTCTCAAACGGGATGGGTCTGCCATAGGGGTGGTAAGAGAAGTCTTGTTTCCACAGGCCAAGCACTCCGTCCATGTCAAACGAGAGCTCGCCCTCTTCGGTCTCATCTCGATGGAAGACGGGGGTGATGCACTCCATTCGGGTGGGTTTTGCTTTACCTCTGCACTCCTTCAGAGAACAACAGCATGAAATAAATGTAAAACAAGAAGAATGTCAGGTTGTGCGATAAGCCCACAAATCTATATCTGTTTGATGTTATGCTGCAATCTACAAACACTAAGGCTGCACTGCAAACATAAAGGTTTAAAACACTTTAATCTTTCGTTTATAATCGAAGCTCTCGGTGGAAGAACAGAGACGACATTATGAAAGTCTTACATGATCTGAAGACCACCATTGTTGTGGTCACTAAGTGTGTGTTCACACTTGGCTGGTTTGGTTTGATTAAAACGAACTCTGGTGCAATTGCTCTGTTAGTGTGGTTCATTTGAATGAGTGTGAATGCTGCCATCCGAACTTTGGTGCGCACCAAACAAGCGGATTAAGACCCCAAGATGCTTCCAAATGAACTCTAGTGCGGTTCAACTTAAATATGAATGCAACACAGACCAAAGACAAGACTTGATGTCACAAAATGTGACCCTAAAAAGGACAGAATGCTCAAGCATACCTGGTTTTCCCATTCCCTTCATTCCTGCCTCTGCTTTGACTCCTTTACACATTTTCTAAGCTCCTCGAGAGTTCTCAGCTGGTAAAAATACCATCATATATGTGCGCACATACAATGAGCACACAGCATTGTTTCGATAAGTTCCATCGCAAAATATACATCATAAAAGCCCTTTTTTTGTTTGTTTGTTTGTTTTGTATCTTTAGGTTTGGTGTTAAAAATGACAGTGTGAACGCTAAGTAAACCAGGACTAAATGTATCATTTTCTTTTTTGGATTGGACCAAAAGAACCAAGAGAACCAAACTACAAGTGTGAACACACCCTAAAGAGACTAGATAGATTCACCCAACACTACATATATAATCTTAAACATAGAAAATTAATAAACAGAGCTGGAAATTTGTACTTATGGCTTAAAAAGGTCATTTCATAATTTTCTTTAAACATTTAGCCACTTAAAAAGTTTTTCTTTGTGCTAATTGTTGGCACAATATTTGACTAGTTTATAAAGCTATAAATATGATTTTTTTTTCTTACAAAAATGCATCAGTTTGCTTCAGAAGGCCTTTATTAACCCCCTGGAGTCATATGGATTACTTTTATGATGGAGGGATGCTCCTTTTTTGGGCTTCAAAATCTCAGTTACTATTCATTGCCATTATAAAGCTTGGAAGGGCCAGGACATTTTAATATAACTCTGATTGTGTTTGGCTGAAAGAAGAAAGTCATGTACACCTAGGATGGCTTAAGGGGGGAGTTTTTTGGATAAACTAACCTTTTCCATCCTACAGTAGTGTTACAATAAATCTTTTTGAACTTTTGAGTTCTGAAAGTTACAGCATGATACAATACATTTTTATTTTAAACTATTAAGCAAAAGTCCTTATGATATGACCCCTTTAAAAAAACAAGGAAAAGGGTCAGTACTGTCAAATATCTCAGGAGCAAAAGTTTATAGATCATACAGTGGAAACAGGCTTGAGGTGGCTTTCTTTGGGTTTAAAGTAGACAACAGTTCTGTAGACAGAGTCCAGATTTCGGCCTTCTATGACGATTCTTGACCCACTGCAATTCAGCAAAATAAAATGTTAGAAAATCCATATTTTTTCTGAAAGCTTTTCTCAACTGCCAGTAAGTAAACAATGACTTCCTGCATCTACAGTACCTGTCAAAGCTGCAATCGGGCAGCACCGCAAGAATCTCAGGGCTCTTTTTGTAGCGGAAGACTTTAGTAGTCACAACACGGGACTTATCGATGTAGACACGGAGCACAACGTCTTTTACCTCCATCACAGGCTGAGAGACACATATGATGGAGGACAGGTTTCCTCTGGCCGGAGATACACTGAAGGATGAACACCATTACGTATTGTATGAAACTGTGCATTTTAGTCCTGGCCTACAATAACATGTATTTACATACTTTATGATATATTTCATACATTTTGCAAAACCATTAAAAAAATCATTACTGTTGTATATCATATACATGTACACTACCATTCAAAAGTTTGGGGTTAGTAATTTTTATTTTATTTTTCTTTTATTCAGCAAAGGACACATTAAATTGATCAAAAGTTATGGTAAAGACATTTATAATGTTTCAAAAGATTTCTAATTCAAATGAATGCTGTTCCTTTGAACTTTCTACTTATCAAAAACCGTTTTCACAAAAATGTTAAGATGCTGTTTTCAAGATTGATAATAATAATACATTTATTTTAAACTCTTTACTGTATTTTTGATTAAATAAATGCAGCCTTCATGAGCAAAAGAAACTTATTTCAAAACATAAAAAAAATCAAACCAACCTTAAAAAAATTTTACATTTAGTGTACATTATTTTAATATAATAAACTGTGTTTTAGGCATATTCACACCAAAATTTGTTTGCTATAATTGGCAGTGCTTCTTCAGGCCACTAGATGAAGACTGATACAATGGATATACACACACCTTCGGATTGGACATGTTTCTCCATCAAGTGTAACTTTCCTGTTCTTGCCAGAGTCCAGATAAGGACCTGTGATGGTGATGAGGGTTCCTCCGTCCACCGGCCCATAGTCAGGTTGAACCTCAGTGATGTTTGGAACCTGGTGTAAAAAGGATGTTGAGCAAAGTTCATCTATTGTCAACACACTTGCTAATTGTTGTTAGAAAAAAAATCAGGTTGACTTTTAAGAGAAGGAAATGCATGTTTTGCTTCCGTAACAAATAAACTAATTACCACAAAGGTGAATCCAGGCATCTCTGCACTTCCTTCGATAGAGTAACGGCCCTCCACTCTGCCCTCATGCACTTTTGCTGTGACGTTCACTGGTTTAAAAAGTGGCTCTGTCGCCCCAGCGCGGATCTTACACAATAAGCTGGGCAGAAAAATGACCAGTTACATGACTTAAACACTTACCTTCATACAACAATGCAAAATTTAACCACAAATCTTCATGTTGATACAAGACTGTTATGCATCTACTTTCCATGAGTATACAAATTTTTTTGAAAATTAAGCCTAAAAAACACTGAGTGCTCAGTGCTTGAGCGTGAAATACTCACTCAGTGCCTCGTTACGCAGTCGTTATTCAGTTGTTTTTCAGTTGAAAACAACTGAATATGCTAGCCAGCCGCGTGAAAAAACGCTTTTGTGGACACGCTGCCTAATAGCCTAATGACTTTTTCAACACTATTTATTCAATGTGCAGTTAAGATTGAAAAAATTTGACAGAGGTTTTATATAATTTATATATTAAGTTTGGGGTCATTAAAATTGTTTAATGAAGTGTCTTATGCTCATTTATTTGATTAAAACAAAACTAAATATTATTACAATTTAAAATAAATAAAAAATCTGTTTTAATATGTGTCGCATGATCCCTCAGAAATCATTCTAATATGCTGATTTGCTGCTCAAGAAACATTTATGATTTTTTTTCAGGATTCTTTGATGAACAATAAGGTAGAAAGAACAGTATTTATTTGAAATAATTTATTTTAACAATGTACATTTTAAACATTAATTTATTGCATCCTTGCTGAATAAAGCATACATTTCTTTCAAAAAAAAAAAAAACACTGCCCCCAAAGTTTGAACAGTAGTGTCTAAGTGGAAAAAAACACTTATAGCTATTCATAGTCTGTAAGAAGAGGAAATCAGTAATACTTACTGTGTGTTGTTGCTTTTGTGAGGCTGGACCACACAGGCGGCCTCACCCAGCTTCACCTCATGGGTTCTGGCTGTGATGGTGGGTCGCAGGGGCGACTGGAACTCCCATCCGCACAGAGTCATCTCACTCTGACCATCAGGTGGCGCTGTCTTGGGGAAAAACTGCACAGAACATTTCCATAAATATTTGTTAAATGCTTTCTATTACCCTGTTGGTAAACATATATAAACATTGCTGTTTGGATTTAAATAGGCAAACACTTAAGAGTCTATGATTGGATCATTATTGCAGTGAATATTATGCTTCTAGCATGTTATATGTTTGGCAACAGTTCTTCTAACCTTAATAAATGGAGTGTGTAGCTTTTCATTTCTTAAATTACCATGTAGGAAGACACATCATGGCCATCCTGGGACAATGTTAGATTCATCAGTCTGAAACTGTGAAAGAATGGTTGGGAGGGAGCATGAATAATCATTTTCACACATGAATGAATGGCACCTCTGAGTCCAGACCTTAAATTCATTGAAAGTCTTTGGAATGTGCTGGAGGAGACTTTACAGAGTGCTGGACTCTTGCATTGTCAATACAGGATCTTGACCAAAAATGTATGCACCTCTTGATGGAAATAACATCACAAAATGTATTTCCATCAAGAGGTGCATACATTTTTGGTCTGGACTCAGAGGTGCCAATTCATGTGTGAAAATGATTTTTTATGCTCCCTCCCAAACATTATTTCACAATTTGAGGCTGATGAATCTGACATTGTCATCCTGGAATATGGCCATGATGTGTCTTCCTACATGGTTGTTTAAGAAATGAAAAGCTACACACTCCATCAATTAGGGTTAGAGGAGCTATTGCCAAACATACAACATGCTAGAAACATAATAGTCACAGCAATTGTCGAAGATTTTTATTCAATCATAATATAAATATTTAAGTATAATATAGCCATTTTTATTCTACTATTATAATGTGAGTCTGTGTAGACAATGGAATGTGCTTGCATATGTCGGAGCCTCTGCCATTAAATATATGGTATAAATGTTAAGCTGTATGGTATAAATGGTAAGCTGTGTGTCTTGCTCTGCCATTAATGAATATTAATAGGAGTGGGGGCCTCTAATATAAATAGGTTGGGGTCTCTCGTTCCACTTTTCAAAACGGACTGGATTCACAACTAGCAAATGGAAGAATTGATAAACAAATTGGTGCTGAGTTTGAAAATGTATAAGATGCATTGACCCCACCTGGGTGGAAAGCTATAGGAAAACTGTATAAAAAGATTGTTCAAGAGCTGGTCTGGCAGTTGAGGTACTACAGACCAACGCGGCTTTATTCATTGTAATAAAGTCTATCTTCTGGCATCAAAACTCCAAGACTTGAAGAGTGATTTTTCACAGAGGCGAGAGAATAGCCTAGAAATCTAGATGCACCCTAGCGGCAGCAGATGTAATTTGCAGCCAGGGTCGTCTAGCAACTCTCCATTGGCTTGCGAGCTTGAAAAACCAAACTCTAGTCAGGCCAATCACATCGTTTATAGAGTCGGTGGACAGGCTTAACATAATGATGGCAGAGTTACGACGGTTCCGCGTGAATTCCCTGCAACTTCCCTGCTAACAAAGAACGGCACTTAAGTCATTCTTAAAAAAGGATACGGCAAAAGTTTAATCTATCAACTAGCTCTGCTGGTGGGAAAACGCATGGGACTCAGCCACAACCCGCTTGTGATTGTTGTCTCACCACTGATAGCGCTCTGGTTGGTTGTAGCGCTATCCTATTGCATGCAGAGGGAATTTGAAAGACAACCGTTTATCCCACCCCTCAGATTGAGCCCTGCCAATGGTGTGTTCCCAGACCCAACATCTTAATGTGGGTCTGGCTTGTCAGGCTAGCGAGAGAAGCCACTACACAATAATGATCCAATAATAAATCCAAACAGCAACTTTTTTTGGCCAGGGAGTGTATATATAAACATATATCTATGTATATCAATTTATCCATTCTTTACATCTACAGTCTTCTTGTAGACCGTACGATTCATTTCAAATCATATCTCACCTCTGTGATGCCGGGCGGACATGACTCATTTTCCCAGTATGCCCTGCACTCTGAAGCCCAGGTGCACTGACCCGAGCACCAGCCACACCCCATGAACTTTGGTGCGGTCAGGCACATGGCGCATGTGAGGAAGTGCCGGCAACCTGGACCTCTCTGAGGCACCTGAATCATCTGCCAGTTATGAATATATATCGGTTATTAGCCCAAAGAAGGAATAAAGCCTTCTGGAATCTTGGCCATGTCCACTTGGAATATTTCTGCATACTGCATACTAATTAAAAAGATTTATGTGTGCATCTGGTTCATTCCTTTAATTTTCTTCTGACACATACCTTATCTCCAACTACAAACAGTAGATGATCTGGGGAGAGAACCGCTGCGGTAGACGACACCTTCTGGTTCTCTACAAGGGAGTAATTAGCAAAGATGATAGGGCTGGACCTTCTCAGGACAAGCTGTAGCGTGGAAAGAAAAGAGGTTGATTTAATGATGAATCAAACTGGCATAGCTAGTAACTGTCTTCTTTATGATCCACACCTGCAGCAGTCTCCCGTCAGATGTGCCTATATGAGCCACTGTCTTGTTCTCGATGCTGGTGACCAGTAGAGAAGTGAGCAGAACGCCTCTCATCTGTCTGTTGAAGAGGTCTACTCTGTAGTACGGCTGAGACACCAGGGTGGGCTGATCTCTGCAGGTCATATTGTGCTCCATGCTCTGATCACACAAATAATCAGAGTTGCACTGCTGTATTACAGATATTTGTTTGTCTGTATTTATAATAGATGCTCTGAGGTACAACATCCAAAAGTTAGTCATTTTCACAAACATTTTTATTCATTTTCTAAAATCAGTCATTTACCCACACAAAAGTTATTTGTATGTTTGTAAATAAATAACTAGAATGAACATAACATGAAAATAACATTTGGGATGTTCAAAAAAGAAATAAAAAATGAATTAAAAAATAGTTCAATACAAAGTAAATAAAATAAAAAGGTTTTTTTTTTTAAATAGTAAATAAAAAATGGTAAAATAAAAAAGATACAAGATAGATAGATAGATACATCTATGATTTTTTTTATAACACATCCATTTAAATCATATTAAGCCTTATATTTCTGCATAATTACGGGCATGGCCACTTGAGTGACAGGTGGATTGCCACTATGGTCAAGCTAGGCGGGCGTGGTTTCAGCAACCAGGCACCTCAGCTCCACCCACATCCCGCCTCTTCGCCCATTTTCAGTTATCCGGGAGTGACGCACAGTGACGCGCTGCCAAAGCGGCGATGGCCAGCTCCGCACACTTTAGGCTTTAAAAATTACAATGGAATGTGCTTGCATATGTTGGAGCCTCTGCCATTAGATATATAGTATAAATGTTAAGCTGTATGGTATAAATGGTAAGCTGTGTGTCTCGCTCTGCCATTAATGAATATTAATAGGATGAGTGGGGGCCTCTAATATAAATAGGTTGGGGTCTCTCGTTCCACTTTTCAAAACGGACTGGATTCACAACTAGCAAATGGAAGAATTGATAAACAAATTGGTGCTGAGTTTGAAAATGTATAAGATGCATTGACCCCACCTGGGTGGAAAGCTATAGGAAAACTGTATAAAAAGATTGTTCGAGAGCTGGTCTGGCAGTTGAGGTACTACAGACCAACTCGGCTTTATTCATTGTAATAAAGTCTATCTTCTGGCATCAAAACTCCAAGACTTGAAGAGTGATTTTTCACAGAGGCGAGAGAATAGCCTAGAAATCTAGATGCACCCTAGCGGCAGCAAATGTAATTTGCAGCCAGGGTCGTCTAGCAACTCTCCATTGGCTTGCGAGCTTAAAAAACCAAACTCTAGTCAGGCCAATCATATTGTTTATAGAGTCGGTGGGCGGGCTTAACATAATGATGGCAGAGTTACGACGGTTTCGCGTGAATTCCCTGCTACTTCCCTGCCAAAAAATGGCACTGAAGTCATTCTTAAAAAAGGATACGGCAAAAGTTTAATCTATCAACTAGCTCTGCTGGTGAGAAAACGCATGGGACTCAGCCACAACCCGCTTGTGATTGTTAGAAAATAAAAAATGAATTAAAAAATTGTTCAATACAAAGTAAATAAAATAAAAGTTTTTTTTTTTTTAAATAGTAAATAAAAAATGGTAAAATAAAAAAGATTGACGTAAAAGATAGATAGATAGATAGATAGATAGATAGATAGATACATCTATGATTTTTTTTATAACACATCCGTTTAAATTATATTAAATTACATTTTCAGTTATCCGGGAGTGACGTGCGGTGATGTGCTGCCAAGATGGCGATGGCCGGCTCCGCCCACTTTAGGCTTTAAAAATGCTCTTCAGAAACCTACGGTTGACGTCACAGACACTACATCCATATTTTTTTTACAGTCTATGGTTCTGACACTGACATTGCTAGTCAAAGCATTTGTCAGTTGCTTCTTGCACCGTGTTCACAAGTTCCAACACAAGACTTCGCTATTGACTGACTCACTCATAAAGAGTTTTTGCTGCCATCTAAATGGCGTAATAATGTAACTTCTGTTGCTGTTCGCGGTCAGGGACTATTTTTTTCTAGCGGAAGGAAGGCTTTTAGTGATTTTACTTTATGAAAGTTGCATTGATACATATTTTTTGGCTTTAATATTTGTATTGTGTGGTAACCGTTTTATAAAAGCAATAAGGTACTTGAGGCTAGTGCTGTATTGTGAATAAGTCACAGCTGAAGGGGTTGCAGGCACTCCAGTTCGCGCCCTTCATTCGTGACTAATTCACGATACAGCACAGCCTCTCGTACCTTATTGCTTACATAAATGCTTTCACAGATAAAATGGCAGTTGTATGACAATGTTTTGTGAGGAAAATATAATTGGATATTCCAGTAATCTAGGCCGCCGATTTAGATTCTTACCACAAGAATTCCGAACATAACACAAACAAACTCATTCTCAAGTACTCACTCCTGAGTACTGTGGTGCTTTTTCTATGGTATTCTGCTGTGAACTATGGTGAGCTCTTACATGTGGCTCTCTAAAGCCTTTCCTGTATTGTTTGAACAACAGACATTAACCACACAAAGATGCAACTCCATATCAACCAAATAACTGTGCCCTATAACTATGAAATAAGTGTCTGTGACTTAAATTAAAGTGTGCAGTTCTTTTGTGTGTGTGTTTCCACTTTGTGTGTGCGTGTATATGTGTTTCCTGTGTGGAAACACTCTAATCTAAATATTTCACTATGTAGACTGATTTACTACAAACCTAGCTCTATTGCAGATTGTTTAAAAAAAAAATGTTTTACCCGTTTAAAAATGCTAAATCATCCTTTTTAACAAGTGCATTCAAAATGAGTGATCTGTAAGTGTCTCTTATTGAAATCTCACAAATTACCCTGTCATTTTCTCCTTTTTCCACTCATTTCCCATAAACATTGACCTCAATGGAAAAACCTCTTCTTTTAAATACACTAACACACACTCATAAACACATAAACTGTGTTTTTAGAGCACCAAACTCCCAATCACACTCTGAGATTTCCGAGACATTCTCCCACACATTACTTGGATATTTGGATTGCGTAAAAGTAGGCAGTTCTTGTCTGGACACTAAAACGATGACTAAAACTTCACATATTTTTAAGACACTTGCCACATATTTATGCAGCTTTTTATTCTTACTCACATCAAAAGAATCATGCAAATAAGAATCCAGTGTCACTGCATTAGATATACTATATTGCCAAAAGTATTGGGACACCCCTCCAAATCATTGAATTCAGGTGTTACAATCACTTCATTCATTGCCAAAGGTGTATAAAATCAAGCACCTAGGCATGCAGACTGCTTCTACAAACATGTGCAAAACATGTGCAATGCAAAGCGTCAGGTGGAAGTGGTGTAAAGCACGCCGCCACGGGACTTAGCAGTGGACACGTGCTCTCTGGAGTGACGAATCACGCTTCTCTGTCTGGCAATCCGATGGACGGGTCTGGGTTTGGTGGTTGCCAGGAGAACAGTACTTGCCTGACTGCATTGTGCCAAGTGTAAAGTTTGGTGGAGGGGGGATTATGGTGTGGGGTTGTTTTTCAGGGTTTGGGCTTGGCCCCTTAGTTCCAGTGAAAGGAACTCTTAATGCTTCAGCATACCAAGACATTTTGGACAATTTCATGCTCCCAACTTTGTGGGAACAGTTTGGGGATGGCCCCTTCCTGTTCCAACATGACTGCGCACCAGTGCACAAAGCAAGGTCAATAAAGACATGGATGAGCGAGTTTGGTGTGGAGGACCTTGACTGGCCTGCACAGAGTCCTAACCTCAACCCGACACCTTTGGGATGAATTAGAGCGAAGACTGCGAGCCAGGCCTTCTCGTCCAACATCAGTGCCTGACCTCACAAAGAACACTCTGAACAATTCCACTAGAACACTTTGCCTTACAAATGCATTTTTACATTATCTTTTTAAAATGTTCAAAAATCTTCCTGGATATTCACAAAACAAAAAAAATCTGACTTTTAATGCTTTCTATAATGAAAGAAAATGAAGCTAGCATATCCTGTAAGTGTCTGAGATTGTTTCTAAGAATCCTGCTGTAATACAGAGCAGGGGAACATTAGATTTAAGTTATTTAACAGATGTTAGATAGTCTAGCAGTAGCAGAGCTATTGCAGGATTGGATATGAAATATACATAACAGAGACAGTGCAGCAAATGCTGTGAACGAAAAAAAAAAAAATTATTTAAACACACACAAAGCAAAGTACAGGCTACTTAAGCATCTTTTCTTAAAGTTTATGATAAAACTCAAAATGATGGAAGCACCAAAAACCTAAAAACTGGGGGTTTTAAAGTTTTATTTTGCAAACAGGCCAAGCATGGGTCACTGTTTTGCAAGTCTGAGTCAAGTTTTAAATAATTTCCTAGTCATGAGTAATGTCTCAGATGATGACTCACAACAAGCACAGCCCCAAAAATAAAACAAGTGACTATAATGCAATATCAACCTCATAAACCTTTTAACTATCTTTGACTATCTGAAAGATCAAAAGTCTTTTATTTTAAGCTTTTATTCACATATAAACCTACAACGCACACAACAGTTGTGGTAAACGGAAACTCGTGCATGCTTGCTTGATGTGCGAGAATCAATGAGGTTCATCCTCGTGTGTTATGCAGCATGTTTGAGCTTCCGCAAGAACCAATGAGGTTTGTTCTCGTGCATCAAGCAAGTACGGTTGAGCTTCTGCCTAAATTCAATCTGTTCATCACATAAATAGATTGTATCTCTTCAGAAAATTTGGACTAAAACACTCAATTCATATGGATTTTTTGAGTTTTATGATCTCTTTAAGAACTTTTTGAAATGTCAAATGTTGCATAGTGACTGGAGGGAGAGAAGTCCTCTTTTTTGGGTCATAATGGATTACTTTCCAGCAGGTGCCAAATGGCTTTGCAAATGTGTTATTCCCAAGAATTCAACTGGACTACAATAGTTGCTTTTAATTCCTGCATTAACAAAAAATGTTTTTGCATTTTGTGTGCATGTGTGCCACGGGCGCAAACATAAGATAAAGAAAATAACCCTTAATAAGTGCTTGAAAAACAGATTGCATCTCTGAGCCTCAGGGTAAATGGTTACAAAAGGATTTTACATGGTTTACATGGACCATACAGTTAATGTTTTATGAGTGTAGTGCATTCAGTGCCATTGTTACTCTCTATAGAAGTTGAAATCCTAACAAACACAAAGAAGTGAGACTGAATATACAAGTGACTTATGACCCAGACTGTGGTCAATCGAACCATTTTACAAGTCTCAATGTAAAACAATAGCATGCGAAATGAGAGAGTGTGACCAGACAGAAGAAGGGAAAAAAGCCCACATATGGAAAGCAATGATGGATGAGAAATGCAGTAAACCAGCCAATTCTTCAAAACCACAAGTAATATCATGTGCTAAAGTTAAACATTCTAAACAGTGTGGCATTTGCGTATTTTAAATGTTTATTTGTGGTTCTTAATTGCATTTTTTCTTTGCAAGTCAAGGATTGTTTTTTTGTGATAATCGACAGCATGTCATGGATGCTTTCGATAAAACTGCAGTTGGGTCACAGCGCATAATTGTGTTGATAGAAAAACACGAGATACATTTCTAGTTTCAACATTATCTCTTCTTTAGATATTCTTCTTTAAAAGAGAAAAGTATGAGGTGCTAAAGTCAACAGATTTTACTAATAGACCTACCAGTCTCTGTGTAAAAATTAAATAATGATGCTGCCATCTTTCTAAAGTCATTTTTACACCCCTGTAAATTTGTCTCAGGTGAAAATTGTCATTTTGACCCCCCTCTACAATATAGAGGATTACCGGTACTCAGTAAATATACGTGACATTTAATATTTTGGTTTTCACCACTATTTATGTTTGTCTTTCTACAGAAAAAATAACAAAATAAAAATGTGTTTTTAACCAGGAATATTTGTCTGCAAAAGATTCAAAATCGTACAGAATATGCAACAGATTGTTGCGAACAAAAACAAAGGGGTAAATAAGCTGAAATACACCAACCTCATGTGGGCAGCTCTCACAGGGTTGAAAATGGCAAAGGCCTCTGGAAAGCTGCTCTGGTCCCGACTTGCAGCAGTCCTCCACCCCATCATCTATCGCTGTGTTTACTGTATCCATCGGAAACGCACAAAGTGCAGAGTCATGTTCAGGAACACCCGAGTCATCAGTTACAGCAAACACACCATATAAGATATCATCCTCTTCTTCAGCACCCAGCTCATCTGCGAGCTCCCGTCCAGCCTTCCCAAAGTGGGCCGCTTGAACCACGTTGTAGACCACGTCTTTGAAAGGTTCGCTAACATTGCTTCTCCTTCGCCGCTTGGGTTCAAAGCGACATTCTAAAACAATTTCACGGTAACGTCGCATCTCCCACTCGTGGCGTGGTAGACGGCCTAGTCTCGTCTGAAAGGGCGAAGAGTCCAAGTCGGTTCTCTCTCGTTGGACAGACAAGAAGTAGACAAAGTCCTGCGTGTAGAAGCTGTAGATGTACTCAATGCTGTACATCTGCCGTAGAGAAGGCAAAACGGTCAACCCTCTGATATCAGTGTAAAAACCATCCTCGGTTGCAACCGGTCGGCGTACGGAAATGGACATGCGACCGTATTTTTGAGTCACACTGCTGTTCACCGTTGCCGCAACAAAGAAGTACACCGTTTGACCCTCTTCCACCATGGAGACTTTTGTTCCCAAAGGACTAGCGATGCAATCTGGACAGAACTGTGGAGAGTTGAACTTCTTCCGGAATAAACACTTTGAAGGCCCAGGAGGCTTTCCATTTTCATTGAGTTGATGGAAATAGCAAACTCCATATTGGGAACTTCCACACGAATACAAGTACATCAGGAAAGTGTCTAGAAGCAGCACCTCATTGTCTGTGTCCTCATAGAAGGGATCTCTTGCGATATCACACAAATCGCATATCTCACACTCTGGGCTGGCCACAGGTCCCGTACGGAGTTCCCACAGTTTCCCTAGAGTGATGTTCACTGCCTCAATGACGTTCTGAGAGGCCACATAGATCTCTTGGAAAAGGGCATTGGTAACTATGTTCTGGATGGGATTGCGGGTCTGAAAGTAAGTCATGGGGTACGGCACCGAGAAGTCCACAGCGATGGGGGCCGTTGGGGGACAAGTGTCTAATGCAGTAGACATTACAGCCTGTATCCAGACACATGTCACCAGATGAGTGGCCCAATGGACCATGTCCACTCCAGGGTGAAAAAAATGGCTGTAGTGTGTTTTGGTTACCTCCAGCAGGCATCTGTCAATGAACACATCCTGAGAACAGGAAGCCCTGAGAAAAGAACGATTGCAAAAGAAGCTTCATTTAAAATGGTTAATCAATATCTCAGACAAAAATGACACTTCTGTCATCATTTAGTCATCCCCATATCTTGCAAAAAAACTAAACAAAACACACCAGCCTAACTTCATATTGGCAAGTAATTACTAAGTGATCCTACTATCATGAAATAAAGGTTTCAGATTCTAAATTATAATTAGATTACATAAACTATGTCTTAATGTAATGGAGGGAAACAATTTCAATGACCGGAAATAATTCTGACATCAGTAAGTCTATAAACACTAACAGAGGTTTTGCACATTCATGTCTGTCTGTGCCAGCAGATTTAAGACATGTCCCTGCAAGAAAGAAAGTCTTTAAAGGTAAAAATAGATAATTTTCACAACTCTGAGATAACAGAATGTTCGGTGTAATATTTCTTGGTTCTCCTCTGAGTTATTGATTAACAGAACTCATCACCATGTTCTGCACTGAGGGCCTCTCTAATTGACATTCTTGTCACAACCTAGACGTGCTTTTTTGAGCAAAAGTTGCAAATGGACTCTTGTGCTTTTCAGTCAAGCACCTTTTAAAGTAACAAATGAACTAATTACTTTTCAAAATCGTGCCACAGCATTTGCACCACGGCATTGAATGCATTACATGTATAGAATGTGTTCATCTTTAGGGAAACAATGGAAAGTAGTATGGGTTTTATTTAAAACAGATCTTGACCGGTGGGTAGTGACCCAAAAATGACTCACAGGTCTCTTTTGACTGAAAAGGAATACTTAATGCAAATAATCACCATATAATAACGCAGTTAGGGCAGACAAATTAATATAGGCTTATCAACTCCTGATAGACTTATTAAAGACTGCAGGCAAGCCAAGTACTCTGCTATGTTACATTGTCCTAAATATTGGATTCAGGCTTGCATACTTGCTGACATCTCTTTAAAAATGAGTGCACTATGTGCAATGTACTAGTCTTATATAACTGTTATTGTGATTCTTTGTATTGGCATTGACAAAACATAAATCTCACAGGGTCCCAAAGCTTGAAGAATATCTTAAATGTAGTATTCAAAGTGATGGACGCTTTAATTGGGAATTTTCGGGAGTTATTAAAACGTTTATTAATAAATAAACAAAACTTATCTGTGATACACTGTATCTATTGCCATTTTAAAAAGGCTAATCATTATTAGTGACAAAATTACAAGACGCTATGGTCGAATATTTGCAATGCTGTTTTACAAGACAAAAAAAATTAATCTTGTAAATACCTAATTTCATATTTATTTATTAAATAATATTTAAATCAAGTTTAGGATAAAATAGCAATAAGAACACACTTACCTGTTAGTGATAATATCCCGCTGAATAACAGTTCAATAACTGCATTTCCAACTCTAATGCTCTAAACATGTAGACACTTCCACGAGTAAAAACAACGGAAACAACTTCCCAAAAATATTAACTCAATATAGTCACTTTCGTTTATACATAAAACCAGATAATAAGAAACGTTAGAAACACATGATTAGAGAGCTGTGTTGGTGTTTTGGGCGACTGCTTGTTTCGTTTGAAGCACGAGCGCCACTGACTGGAGCTGATAGGCCCCGCCCACCAGCATACGGGAATGAACGCTACTATGGTGACGGTGTTGTGTAAAATTCAGTTGCTGTGAAAAACTGTTTCCAGTGGGTGGAGTATTCATGAATATTCATGATATTTCCCTTGTTGTGGGCGTGGTCTTGAGACAAGACGCAAACGAATGGATCTGAAAATATTAGTGCACGCTCTCAAATCGCAACTCGTTTCATGGATTATTTCTAAAAGTCAATGAAGTTTCAATGTTAAGCATCAACTGCAACAGTTCACATTTTCAAAACAATAAATAGTTTGTGTAATATGATAAATCGTCTGAGTTGTTTTGTCTGATTGATTACAGGCATTCAGATAAATAGGTAAGGACACAGAGCAAACAATGAGCGAATAACCTATGCTCGTCTAGACTAATACAGTTTATTATTAATAATTTGTACCCTAATAAAATGTTTAAAAGCTATAGCCTGTGTGAGTCATCCTGAATTTCTTGTTTATTATATAGCAGTATTTCTGTTAACTACATAAACTACATACCTACTGAGGAAAATGTTTTATTAATCGTGTAGTCATCATAATTAACATTACAATTTGTACCTGATTATACACAGTGCGTAAAGCTTTAAAGCATTGTTCTGATGGATGGCCCAGTCTTGGACATAGGTCAGAGGTTACTATTTTTTTTAAATTGGGATAGGAAAAAATAATAGGCTACGCATGTCTTCATCACCAATGTCATAATGGCTTCATTTTGCTTTTGTGATGCATACATTCATAATCATATAAAGTTAGGCTACTGTCTGTTTCAGACTGGATGTAAGAGCTGAAGTCACTAGTAGCTCTGGCAGTGTGTAATCTGGACATACACAGGGCTGTTTTCTCTCATTGAGTGCCAAGGCCCTGTTTTAATAATTATTTATTACAAAACTGTAATTATTATAAATCCAAATAAAACACAAAAAAAAGATGACACATTTAATTTGTTTACATATAGGCCTACATCATGTCACCATTAACCAACATCAGAGAACTGTGAACGTGAAAGTGTGTTGTTAAATTATTGAAATATTAACTTTATTAATCTCGAGGACTTCAAGTAAATATTTAGGTCAACAGAGTTTGGCTGAAAAAACGTTTGGGAATCCCTGCCCTACAATGTTCAGAAATGATCAGAAATGGTATCATTGTATGTATACTTACTTGTAAAATGATAAAAAAGACTTTTGAATAATGTTAAACACGATTAACACAACGTTATGAATCGTTTTAAGATGATTTCACACACCATATAAAACACCTGACATGAAAGGAAGTTGTTTTTCAGTGCAACATATTGTCAAAAAACAGACATGAGGTATGCTTTATTATACACTCACCTAAAGGATTATTAGGAACACCATACTAATACTGTGTTTGACCCCCTTTCGCCTTCAGAACTGCCTTAATTCTACGTGGCATTGATTCAACAAGGTGCTGAAAGCATTCTTTAGAAATGTTGGCCCATATTGATAGGATAGCATCTTGCAGTTGATGGAGATTTGGGGGATGCACATCCAGGGCACGAAGCTCCCGTTCCACCACATCCCAAAGATGCTCTATTGGGTTGAGATCTGGTGACTGTGGGGGCCATTTTAGTACAGTGAACTCATTGTCATGTTCAAGAAACCAATTTGAAATGATTCGAGCTTTGTGACATGGTGCATTATCCTGCTGGAAGTAGCCATCAGAGGATGGGTACATGGTGGTCATAAAGGGATGGACATGGTCAGAAACAATGCTCAGGTAGGCTGTGGCATTTAAACAATGCCCAATTGGCACTAAGGGGCCTAAAGTGTGCCAAGAAAACATCCCCCACACCATTACACCACCACCACCAGCCTGCACAGTGGTAACAAGGCATGATGGATCCATGTTCTCATTCTGTTTACGCCAAATTCTGTCTCAACAGAAATCGGGACTCATCAGACCAGGCAACATTTTTCCAGTCTTTAACTGTCCAATTTTGGTGAGCTCGTGCAAATTGTAGCCTCTTTTTCCTATTTGTAGTGGAGATGAGTGGTACCCGGTGGGGTCTTCTGCTGTTGTAGCCCATCCGCCTCAAGGTTGTGCGTGTTGTGGCTTCACAAATGCTTTGCTGCATACCTCGTGTGTGTGAGAGAGATAGCTATTTATTAATAGTATATTTATTATTATTAGTTCTTTATCTTAGATTTTCTAAACTGTATTTGACTGTTAACTAAATACAATAGAGAAAAACATTATCCATTTTAAAAGGATTGGTTATTCAAAAATAAAAATTGTAAAACTCAAAGTTGTATGACATTTGAAAAAAAAAAAAGTCAGTGTATTTTTGTACATACAATATAAGTCAATGGACACCAAATGGTCTTCAGAATATCTTCACACAGTGAGGAAATGATGACAGAAATTTAATTTTTGGATGGACTATATACCTTTAATCGATTAGTACTTGGAAACTAGTGATTTTCAAATAGGTGTATGTGGAAAGATTTTTATGTTGCTTTGTTAAAGCCTTAAAATATGTGACCGCAGATCCGGCACAAGGCATAAGCGAACTAAGCGGCTGCTTAGGGCCCCCAAGAGCACATGAAATGACATACTTTATGATGATTGAAATTGCGAAATGGCCATAAACAATTACTAAATAAACGGAGATATGTTAAGTTTTCTAATATATGCATATATTCGCAGTGCCATTGACTGCTTGTTAGCCAGGGTTCAAAGTGCAAAGTGAGCGGAAAATCTGCGCTGAAACTGTGCTACTCGTCAGTTGCCCGGTAACCTTATGAATGGATGGATTTGAGAATGTGATATGGTTTAGTGCGAATATCTTATCTGACGGGCTGCATGTTTTGGACGGAGTACAGCATAGCTTTCAGTTTCTCAGTAAATGCTTCTCTGCAAGTGCTATATGTTTGAGTCGTTTAAAATGATCATTTAAGAACGCAATATGCGTCAAACATCTTCCCATATTCGTAATGAGAATCATGTATAAATCTGTTGTTTTCAACAAAAAGAAGCACTAAGGTCTTCCTGCGTGTTTCCGCCAAAATAAAAGCTCTGTTTAACGTTTGAAAGAAATCCATCAACATTTCTTGTTTTTCTCTTCTGCTCACCAAGGCTGCATTTATTTGATAAAAAATACAGTAAAAAGTTAAATTGTGAAATATTATTGCAATGTAAAACAGCTGTTTTCTATGTGAATATATAGTCAAGTGTAATTTATTTCTGTGATCAAAGCTGAATTTTCTCCAGTCTTCAGTCACATGATCCTTCAGAAATCATTCTAATATGCTGATTTGCTGCTCAACAAACATTTCTGATTATTATCAGTGTTGAAAATTAAGTTGTGTAAACATTTTTTAGGATTCTTTGAAAGCTTTCTATTTCAGATAAATGCTTTTCTTTTGAACCTTCTATTCATCAAAGAATCCTGGGGGGAAATTGTGAGCATATTCAGCATAAGAGACTTCTTTTAAAACCATTTGTAAAAAATTTTACATATCCTAGTCTGAACTGTAGTAGGCTACTGTAAGACTTTGAATATTAAAGTGTAAATTAACACCTGACCACTCTTGTGGGTTTGCTACTGTTACAATTAAAAACCGTATAAGGGTAAAAACATGACATGCAGACATGATGTAAGCAACACAGCTACAACTAATAAAATTGATAATGGGCGTGCGAATTATCAATAATTGACAATAATCAATCGTATTGGAGACACAGAGGGGCCCCCAAATAAAATTCTGCTTAGGGCCCCATTAAGGCTTGGGCCGGCCCTGTGTGACAGATACAAGTAAATGTGCATTTACTATTCAAATTCATTTTAAAGCCTCACAAATGAAATAAAAAAGGTAAAGACATCAAAGAGTAAAAAACGTACTCGGTTACTTGCGTAACCTCGGTTCCCTGAGATAAGGGAACGAGTACTGCGTCTTCTAGATGCAATGGGAAATAATCTATTTCTTGAAATATTGAAGCATTTGTAAAATCACTACTGCCTAGTCAAAACAGTGTCGAGACATCTCGCACGCTATTGGCTGGCCAGTGGGAACTGCATGAACCAATGGCAGAACAGCATAACTGAGTGAACCAATGGGCACAAAGACTGAAAAACTGAAGCGACGATCACCGGTTGTTTAGCGCCATTGCAGGGCCGTCTACGCAGTACTCATCTCAGGCAACCGAGGTTACGCAAGTAACCGAGTACGTTCCCTTTCGAACGGTCAGTCGTACTGCTTCTTCTAGACGCAATGGGAACCTGTTTAATCCCGCCGTGCTATTATAGGCGCAATGACATGTACTCCTCAAGTTGAACACTTATTAAAAGGGGCCCAAGACTAGAGTTATTGACATGTCATAACATATATATATATATATATATACACTCACCTAAAGGATTATTAGGAACACCATACTAATACTGTGTTTGACCCCCTTTCGCCTTCAGAACTGCCTTAATTCTACGTGGCATTGATTCAACAAGGTGCTGAAAGCATTCTTTAGAAATGTTGGCCCATATTGATAGGATAGCATCTTGCAGTTGATGGAGATTTGTGGGATGCACATCCAGGGCACGAAGCTCCCGTTCCACCACATCCCAAAGATGCTTTATTGGGTTGAGATCTGGTGACTGTGGGGGCCATTTTAGTACAGTGAACTCATTGTCATGTTCAAGAAACCAATTTGAAATGATTCGAGCTTTGTGACATGGTGCATTATCCTGCTGGAAGTAGCCATCAGAGGATGGGTACATGGTGGTCATAAAGGGATGGACATGGTCAGAAACAATGCTCAGGTAAGCCGTGGCATTTAAACGATGCCCAATTGGCACTAAGGGGCCTAAAGTGTGCCAAGAAAACATCCCCCACACCATTACACCACCACCACCAGCCTGCACAGTGGTAACAAGGCATGATGGATCCATGTTCTCATTCTGTTTACGCCAAATTCTGACTCTACCATCTGAATGTCTCAACAGAAATCGAGACTCATCAGACCAGGCAACATTTTTCCAGTCTTCAACTGTCCAATTTTGGTGAGCTCGTGCAAATTGTAGCCTCTTTTTCCTATTTGTAGTGGAGATGAGTGGTACCCGGTGGGGTCTTCTGCTGTTGTAGCCCATCCGCCTCAAGGTTGTGCGTGTTGTGGCTTCACAAATGCTTTGCTGCATACCTCGGTTGTAACGAGTGGTTATTTCAGTCAAAGTTGCTCTTCTATCAGCTTGAATCAGTCGGCCCATTCTCCTCTGACCTCTAGCATCAACAAGACATTTTCGCCCACAGGACTGCCGCATACTGGATGTTTTTCCCTTTTCACACCATTCTTTGTAAACTCTAGAAATGGTTGTGCGTGAAAATCCCAGTAACTGAGCAGATTGTGAAATACTCAGACCGGCCCGTCTGGCACCAACAACCATGCCACGCTCAAAATTGCTTAAATCACCTTTCTTTCCCATTCTGACATTCAGTTTGGAGTTCAGGAGATTGTCTTGACCAGGACCACACCCCTAAATGCATTGAAGCAACTGCCATGTGATTGGTTCATTAGATAATTGCATTAATGAGAAATTGAACAGGTGTTCCTAATAATCCTTTAGGTGAGTGTATATATATATATATATATATATATATATATACACACACACACACATATATATATATACACTCACCTAAAGGATTATTAGGAACACCATACTAATACTGTGTTTGACCCCCTTTCGCCTTCAGAACTGCCTTAATTCTACGTGGCATTGATTCAACAAGGTGCTGAAAGCATTCTTTAGAAATGTTGGCCCATATTGATAGGATAGCATCTTGCAGTTGATGGAGATTTGTGGGATGCACATCCAGGGCACGAAGCTCCCGTTCCACCACATCCCAAAGATGCTCTATTGGGTTGAGATCTGGTGACTGTGGGGGCCATTTTAGTACAGTGAACTCATTGTCATGTTCAAGAAACCAATTTGAAATGATTCGAGCTTTGTGACATGGTGCATGGTGCCACGCTCAAAATTGCTTAAATCACCTTTCTTTCCCATTATGACATTCAGTTTGGAGTTCAGGAGATTGTCTTGACCAGGACCACACCCCTAAATGCATTGAAGCAACTGCCATGTGATTGGTTGATTAGATAATTGCATTAATGAGAAATTGAACAGGTGTTCCTAATAATCCTTTAGGTGAGTGTATATATATATATATATATATATATATATATATTTATTTATTTCTATGCGTACTGGGCTCATAAAAGGCAGGGACTTCCAGGCTGTAGAATCTGGTAAAAGTAGACGGTGAGGACCAGCCCGCCGATCTACAGATGTCACCAATACAAAACTCCACTAGACCACACCCAGGAGGACACCTATGGGGCATTGGAGGCCCATAGTATCATAGGCTAGCGCTATCGCGTCCACTAGCCATCTGGCTAGGCTTTGTTTGGTGACCTGAAGTCCTTTAGTGCTGGCTCTGCCGCTTTTTCTTCCGAGGTTCGGTTGGGAAAGGGAACGGGAGAGCGCGAGGGGCGGGGTCGTGCTCTGAGATCGCTGATGATTGAGTGCGCTGAAACAGGCCACTGACTCGTTCGCAGGACGTCCGGGCTGGCTAGCTCGCGATTCCGCTGTAGGCTCTTCTTTTCTCGGCGAAGGAGGTGTAGCTTCGAGAGTTTATCAGCAAGGACCGAGATCGTCGCTGAAGGAGATTAATCTGACGTTTTAGAGCATTACAGCGTACCTTAAGGGCAGATGCCGGGCTTTTGTGCTCAGCTTCGCGGGCTTTGTGCCCATTGGTTCGCTCATTTACGCTGTTCTGCCATTGGTTCATGCAGTTCCCACTGGCCAGCCAATAGCGTGCGAGATGTCTCGACACTGTTTTGACTGCTCAGTAGCACTGCATGATTTTACAAATGCTTCAGTATTTCGAGAAATAGATTATTTCCCATTGCATCTACGACTGACCGTTCGAAAGGGAACTGTATTAGTCTAGACGAGCGTAGGTTATTCGCTCATTGTTTGCTCTGTGTCCTTACCTATTTATCTGAATGCCTGTAATCAATCAGACAAAACAACTCAGACGATTTATCATAGCCTATTACACAAACTATTTATTGTTTTAAAAAATGTGAACTGTTGCAGTTGATGCTTAACATTGAAACTTCATTGTCTTTTCGAAATAATCCATGAAACGAGTTGCGATTTGAGAGCGTGCACTAATATTTTCAGTTTGTGTGTTATCTCAAGGCCACGCCCACAACAAGGGAAATATCATTAATATTCATGTATACTCCACCCACTGGAAGTTTTTCACAGGAACTGAATATTACACAACAACGGCATTGCTCATTAATATTATTTACGCCATGCAGACTTCTATTGGCAACCTTCGTCACGTGATCTAATTCATATTCATATGCCGTCCTTTGCCATGGTAGGATTCAATATTACTCTTTTGATGAATATAATAAATCTCACACACAAACACCGTCCAAATAGAGTAGTGTTAATCAGTAGTGGTTGTGAGAACACACAACTTAAAGTCATCAAATAAACAGATACACTGTGTTCATTACAACCAGTGATTTATTAAAAACAATATGACCATGATTTATTATTTGTTGGGTGAGGTTTACATCTACGTACAGCCTAATGTCTACTTGACAGTACCAAACTTGATCTTAAATCCTCAATTCAGAGTTGAATTGCTGGTGTTACACTAGGTCACATTGTTAATAATTATCAAGAGAATAAAAACATCTTTTTGGCATACAAAGTGTTCAACTCTTATGACAGAGAAACTCTTCACCAAGCAATTCTGCATAACTCTATAGAATCATATGTGCAGAATTATGTATGCCAGGCAGGAGTCAACATTGATGAACAGCTCGAAAACATATTGTATAAAGTGGATTAATTTCTCATGTTGTAGTTGTATTTAAATGCATCTACATTTGTTTGCGATATGTACTTTATAGACAAACATGCAGAGGGTATTTTGTGCTTGATTACAAATCTTAAAATATTGTTTGTCACTATATTAACCCTCAAAATGTTCCAACCATCTTTTCAAATTGTAAACCACATAATATTATAGAACCAAAGCTGCAATGTCAACCTTTCTATTTTCTTGTGTTTTGGTGTAGTAGTTTTAATTTAACATTAGCCTGACGTCGTACTCAATTCTAGTCAGAATATGGCCCAGGCCCAAATTCCCAACCTCAAATGTTGTGGGCGGGGCTAAATTTGGCTGGCATCCAGGCGAATTTAACATTAGTTTACATCTGATTTAATGAAAAACATATTTAAACTTAGCAAATCTTTTTGTTATCCCAATGTTATATCATAATACCATATTTCCTTAAAATTATAAAAAGTGACAAAAGTGGTGTTTAATTGTCCAAAGGTACTATTATTATTGTTTCACAGAAGAAGAAAAAAAATTATAGCTATGTATGTATTATCCACACTATTATATTATATTATAATTATCTACATATAAATATAATTATCCACACTATATTATATTAATTATATTACTATGAAGGGGCTTGAATACTCAACATTCATTACATTATCAATATTAAAGTACTCCTTGAAAAGTTATTTGAATTAATTCATCATTTCATCTTATTAAATCACAAACCTAATTTCATATGATCTCTTACTCTGTCCTCAAAATGCAATCTTTTGGGAGAAGTTTATTTTTTGCATCTTAAAAATACTACTATATAAATTTACAAAGCTCACGTAACAGTGAAAATGTGCTGTAATTCAATTTCACACAAGAACATAGCAAGGGATTTTGATAATTCAAATATTAGTTTTTAATAAGACTACTAATAAAGTAATCCTAATTTAATGTTTATTTTATATGATTATATTCATGATCAGAAATACAACAGCACACTTATTAGAAAAGGGGGTCAATTTAAGCGAATAAATTCCACTCGATTAGACAGAAAAGCTTGAAACTGCTTTACATTGACAAAACTGAGCATCCAAATACTAATAAAATCAAAAGAAAACCTCCTAAATCAGGTCTCGGATGGAAAATAGGAGGGAAAGTACTGCTACCAGCAGAAGCAGGTCCCTGTGGCATATTATTACACAGGTTTGCTCCGCAACATGAAACAGAAAGCACGTCTGAGTATAGTGGACTGTTCGTTAGTGTACTGTTCAGACTTTTCAATAGTGTACTTTTGTCACACATGCTTGGGCTTGCACATCCTTTCCAAGTGTAGTTTGTGGCACGTGACCCAACTGAGAAAAAAAGAGGAAAGGGATTTATAGAAAGCTTTCAGCAGAAATGAGTCTTGATGGTAAACAAGAACTGTTATTCATTCACATTAGGAAAGAGCAATTCTGTCTCTGCGTAGTAGATTAGATTGTCCATGAATCACCTGTTGTAGTGATGCACTGGTTCTCTCCACCTTTACATGTCTGTGTGTTTGAGCACTCTATGCCACTGACACTGCAGATGTAGCACTTCAATTCGTTCTCTAAGGCTGAAGCTGTAAAGAAAAACAGAGACCGTTGAACGCAGCCGTACCTTAAACAGCCTTAGCAACTGTTGCTATATTGTCAGAGACTTTCAAAGGACATGAAACACCACAAGTATCATTAAAAGTGATTCATAGATCACAGGGCTTGTGTGCCATTATATTAATTAAATAAATTCTTCTTTTGGGCGAGATCTCTTCCCTGATCTAGTTCACAAAAGCAGTCAGAATGACCTGGTTCTCAATTTAATTTATAAATGAAGATTTAAGATTATCAGTGAATAATAACATCAAATTTGTATGTGCCACTTTTTAATGTTGATTCTGTGCACTTTTTGAAGTTTGAAACCTCCATTCATTGCAATTGCTTTCTTTAAAATTTCTAATTTTGTATTACACGGAAAAGAGAAAATCAAACGGGTTTAAACAAAATAATAGTGAGTAAACAATGATTTTTGGGTGAGCTACACTTTAATTCATGTAGCTACACATTGGTTGCGTCTCAATCAGTTCCCTAGCTCCCGAGCTCGTGAATCAGTACTATATCGGGCAAAAGCGGGCATACACCGTTCGATTTTTGTGTGATTTCAGCAAGGTTACCTACTCACACTGTAAGAGAAGATCGTATGCGATGTAACGCCAAAGCTCACGATTTATATGCTCACACTGTGCGGTCCGATCGTCCAGCGCAACTTGACTGCTCACACTATACGTGTGAAATATGCGCGATGAAACCCCGTGCCAGGGTGATATGGGGTGCTTCTCAAACGGACGGCTGCATCCTGCCTAATCCAGTCCTTCTGAGGCTTGTAGGCTAGTGTCCTCCTCTGCAATTAAACGCTAGAATGAGACGGTCGGTCCAGAGCCATAGAAAAAGGGAGTTGCGACACGCTTTGATCTCGCCGCCACACGCTTTGATCTCGCCGCCACGTGGTCACGTGGTTCATAGAGCTCTCAATAGTTCCAAACAACTCCCAACTCCGCGCTGTCAATCTGTTTGAATAGGATTAAGCAGGATAGACAGCAGTTTCACTATATTTGCAGCAATTTCTGGTAAATATTAACACAATATGTGCATAGACTTCGACTAGGCTTTACAGTAGCATTTTATTCTGGGGAAAGATAAAGAAGAGACAACGTTCATGTTTTTCTTGAGTGATCTGGTTATTTTATTTGGGTCATGTGAGTGCATGATTTTACAGCGTTGAGTATTGTAGCCAATCACGGGCATTTCTGTTGAAAATAATGACCAATCATATGTTAAATTTACTGGGAAATCCTCTCAGTATCGATCAAAACAAGTTTTATACAGTCTCAAAACGCTGAATGAATTTTAGTGCAAGTTTACGTTTTACACAAATCCTCTCATCATAACAAACAAAGCACAGACACGATTTAAATAAAGATTTATTGTGAAGTTTAGTCAGATGTTTTTGTTTTCCATTAGACTTTGTGATGTTCCCTACAATTAGCCTATATATTTAACACTTCAGTACAAATAAAGTAACAAAAATAGATATTTTAATGTTATAATAGCGATGTGATAATCTATAAAAATTAATTCAAAAGAAGAGAAAAAAAAGGGCTAATGAGCCAATAAGTGTTCCTCTTCCGCCATCTACTGGTTATAGTGGTCATTTCTTTTATCATTTTAATGTTGTTAACGTCCTAATGTTATTTTATGATACTCACATAAGCATACACAACAGGTGAATATAAATGAATGATGCTATAGCATATACATAATTTAACCCAAGAAATAAGTTGTAAATAGTGTTTAAAAAAAACAGGGCATCCAATTTAATTCAACTCTTTATATCTCTTTATATAACTCTTTAGATACGTTATTCCTTAAATGGGCTGACTTCATAGAAACGCATTCGACAGAATTAAGATCGCAGAGAGACTAAAAACTGTTGAAATATCACAGATAGCATCTGGATATAGTAGCTGTTGCCGTGCTGCTCACGTTATCTAACTGCAGTTAGAGTCTAACGATATATTATATAACAATAAACATTAACTCTAACGTGCTTCATAAAATACATCTTCTATCAATATTCTTGAGAGGTCAACTAATGCCATAAAATCTCAAAATATGCAGTAATTTCATCAATTTGCCAGCGAGTGTGCTTGAGATACACTGAAATGAATGGGGTTCAATGCTGGAACTATTGGTTGTTTGGAACTATTGATCGCTCTGTGACACGCTTTACTTCCGCATTCCTCAGTTCCTATGGAAGTCTACGGGAGTGTCGTAACTGTTTTTCAACGGCTCTGGGTCGGTCTAAGTGCGCATGGCTGCGTCACGCAGCTTAAAACTTAATTTTGGAAAAATACTTTAAAAATCTTTATATTAACTTGCTTTCTATTAAAGGTGCACTATGTAACATTTTTGCAGTAAAATATCCAAAAACCACTAGGCCAGTGTTATATATTTTGTTTAATTGAGTACTAACAATATCCCAAACTAATATCCCAACTATTTGTAAATCATGAGAAAATTGCTATTTTAACCAAGGAACCGGGACGTGTGAGGGAGTCGCCTGTCAATTGCGTCATATCTGCGTTACCTTCGGTTTCCGGTTTTATTTAGCAGAAACGCTTTACTCTTACTGCAGTGTGCAACAAGTGTCATAGCAGCCGCCGAGCGAGCGCACAGAGTAACGTCATAACATCATTTTCAACACACTCAAATGTATCTAATATGATAAACAGAGCTGCGTTACCTCATACTCATGACCGGAAAAGCAGAAATGGCGCCGCGACTGTGGCATAATAAAAGTCCTGCTGCTTGCGAAACGTGTGTTGCGCAATCGCTCCAGCGGCCTTGCTCAGCTCCCACAACACTCGGTCCTGCTCTGCTTCATACTACAGCCTTTGTTTTGAATAGGCGACCTCTAGCGGACGGAAAAGTTACATAGTGCACCTTTAAAGCAATACAGTGCCAGCCATCTGCGGTCTCTCAGTGGCTTACATTATTGTCAGTTTAGTGTTAGTGATTAATTTACAGCAAAACAAAAGATAACATCTATGCTTTCATGTCTGAAAACATTATTTTTGTCTTACATTTGATAATAAACTCAGACAAGCTCAGTACCAACTCATTTTCCGTCAGTTTATTTTCATGAATTGGAATGTGCGCAAAGGATTGTGGGTGATTTAAAGGGGTGGTTGATTTTTAACTTTAGTTAGTGCGTAATGTTGTTGTTTGAGCATAAACAATATCTGCAAAGTTACGATGCTCAAAGTTCAAAGCAAAGGGAGATATTTACTTTTAAAGAAATTGCTTTTTAAGGACAACCAACGGCTGGTAGGGACTACACAAGCTGGTTAGTCAGTGACATCTAACATAAACCCCGCCCCCAGGAACACACAAAAAAGAGACAGTTGAACCTTAAAAAGCCTTAGCAACTGTCACCATATTGTCAGAGACTTTCAAAAAGGACCCGAAACACCACAAGTACCATAAATGTGATCCATAGGGCTTGTGCGTTGTATTTATATCTTCATGCAATAGCTTTGTATGAGGAACATAATATTTTAAACAGTTATTCCCTGAAAAAAGAACATATGATTCAGAAATAAATAATTCTTTTGAGCAAGATATCTTCCCTGATTCAGTTGGTCTAGTTCACAAAAGCAGTCAGAATGAACCGGTTCTCAATTTCAAATCATTGAAATGAAGATTAGTGAATAATGACATCAAATTTGTATGGGCCACTTTTATGGTGATTCTGTGCCCTTTTTGAAGTTTGAAACCTCCATTCATTGCAATTGCATTGAGAAAAATGGCTAGTATATTCTTTAAAAAATTCTCATTTTGTATTGTCCACATGGAGGACAGAAAACAATGAATACATTTTCATTTTTGGGTGAACTTTTAATTAATGTACACATTGATTCAAAATAGTAACTAAAAGTTCACAGTACCATTATTAGGAATAAATGTCAATTTATGATAAAAACAGACCCTTTCAAAAATGTAATTAAGAAATAATAATGGGACACATCACAGTGTTATGTTTCCTTTACTTTCACATGTCTGTATTACCTGTAACATTGTTGCAGAGATCTGAAGAACAGCATTGGGAGAACATCTTGGCCCATCCAAGATTTATGCTCGAATTAACACACGAGGTAGAATTTGCACATTGCTTCACATCGACAGTGTTACTGCCATCTACAATCAACAACATTAAAAATAATAAAGATTCACTAGCAAACCCAGTCAATAACATATTCCTCACCAAATGCACACGTTTCATAATCATGTTATTCTTACAGTATGTGGTCATGGAACTGCACACTGAGTTTGAAGGACAGGTAGCATTTTGTGTGCATGTTGCAGGTGTGATACAGTTGTAACACATCAGTGTCAGTGCTGAAAGTCAACGAGAAGACAATGAGGGATATTCATAGCATGCATATAAAGCCTTTTTTTTAACAATGAAATAAATGTGTGCAAAAGCCTCACATAAAAGTTTATCAGAAAAGCTTTAATTAAACGTTATGCCCATAAAAGCAATGGACACATGGAAATAAATCCTGTATGACTTACCTTTGGAGAAAAACACAGTGAAAAGAACCACGGTGATGATTTGCAGTGCCATGATCCAGCTGAAGGGTGTGAGATGGAGAGTGTGAGATTATTATATACTGAATTTACAGAGGTGTGGTTACTGTCGATTTGCAGCATGACGCCTGAGTCTTCAGCGACATTACTTTGCATAACCTACACGATTATGTGATACACAATGAATTACACATTGTACAGTAAATAATATAAATACAATGAAGGAAATAAAGCATTCTACTGTATGCTTTACTTTTAACTACTGTACATGTTAATGCATTTCATGTCTTTACATTTTTTAATGTCAGTATTTATAAATGTATTATCTCGGAACACTAATAACACATCTCAAAAATAACTTATGCACTATGAGACTAATATGAATGTCTTTTCATTCTTTTGTTAGCATGTGGATAAATGCAAAATCTCAAATAAAGAAATAAAAACTGTAAGTAAACCATATATTAAACTTAGTGACAATGATTTAGTAACACCAGCTGTGGTTACCAATTCAAAATAAATGTGGCTTTATTTTATTTTACTAACTATTTTCCCTTCATTTTAAATAACTGAATAATAGTTTATTGTGCTTTCCTTACGTGTTTGTTAGTTTGTTGCTGTTTTTTCATTCAAATCATTCAGGAAATATTTCTCAAATGTCATTCGCTTATTTGCATGGCCAGGTTTTACTCTGTAGGCTGCAGCTGAAATTGCAGATGTAGTTTCAGCAGAGGGGATGACACTGATAATCTTCCTTTTAGTAAGTAAATGATTTGAAATTGAGAACCGTATCATTCTCACAGATTTTGTGAACTGGATAAATTGATACAGTTAAAGCATCCCACATAAAAGAATGATTTCTTAATGAATCACAGCCGGTTTTCAGAGAATAACCATTTTAATTTAAAAAGTTTCTTCCTCATACAAAGCTCACTCCTAAAAAAAGTTTCAATGGAATTCTATATAGAACTCTAGGGTTTTTGACTCAATTTTAAAGAATACTTTGGGCATTATTTTAACGATTTAAGCGCATGGTCTGAAGCATATGGCGCAGGTGCACTTAGGCCGTGTCCGAATCCACTTTTGACGGGAAAAATGGTCTGCGTGCCCAGCGCATGGTCTAAAAGGGTTTACCCTATTCTCTTAATGAGTCATGGATGTGTTTTGGGCGTAACGTGCAATAAACCAATCAGATTCTCATCTCATCTCCCATTCCCTTTAAAAGCCAGTTGCGCTTGCACCATGGCGGATTCGCTATTTACATGGCGGACAGCTTAAAGACTGAACACTTCTCTAAAGAGGAATTCTTTTATTTTTAATATTTAAAAATGTTTGTGTTTTGCCCTGTGTTGTAATAAGCAGAGTGCACCCGCCTATAGCCGCATTTTACTAACGCACTCTTTAAATAAAAAATTGCACCATTGACAGGTTTTTGTTGGTCAATGGCGCAGTCGTTTTCAATTGCCTCAAAATAGCAACGCGCCAACGTTTTTTTTTTACCAGCACGCCCATGGGCGCACAAATGGGCGCAAATGCATTTGCTATTTAAACAACGTGGATGTCAAAATGATAACTGTGTCAGGCTGAAACCAGCAAAAAACACTTGCGTCGCACTTGGCACTGCATTGCACCGGGTGTATGACAGGGCCCTTTATGTCAAAAAGGCTCTATATAAAGAGAAATATCTGAAATGATTGCATAAGAATTTTATGTTAAATGGATTATTTATTTTTTCTACTGATAATGTGTGTCAAATTGGTACTGATACTGTTCCGTCATTAATGAATAATTACACTGGAACTAATGCAATATTAACATTGTAGTAACTGCTATTAACTATATGCATAAATATGGGACCCTTGGTGCATATATTTTGGTAATCATCATAAATTAGGTATCATTAACTCTTTCCCCGCCAGCGTTTTTAAAAAAAGTTGCCAGCCACCTCCAGGGTTTTTTTTTTTACATACAAAAATGTAATGGCCCATAGAATATTTTGTTGTATGAATATCTGAACATGCAATATATCAAAAGAAAGAACAGACCCTTTGCTTTAAAAAAAAAAAAAATTTTATTCTAGCTTCATGCATTCCTTTTTTATCAACACTTAAATATGGGTAAGTTTCATAAAAAAAGCAACATTTTGAACAAAAAGCTGAGAAAATCACATTTTTAGACTACATCCAGATCAGATTCAGAACGATGATCAAACACAGATGGAGTAGATCGAGTCCATCAACACCCCAAATGCTTGCACAGTCCTATAGCTCGTTCTGGGTCTACATTTCATTCAGTGACATCAGAGCCGTTGAAAAACAGAGTTACGACACTCCCGTAGACTTCCATAGGAACTGAGGAATGCGGAAGTAAAGCGTGTCACAGAGCGATCAATAGTTCCAAACAACCAATAGTTCCAGCATTGAACCCCATTCATTTCAGTGTATCTCAAGCATTCTCGTTGGCAAATTGATTAAATTACTGCATATTTTGAGATTTTATGGCATTAGTTGACCTCTCAAGAATATTGATAGAAGTGGTATTTTATGAAGCGCGTTATATAATGTTTAATAGATCGTTAGACTCTAACTGCAGTTAGATAATGTGAGCAGCACTGCATATCCAGTCTGTCATATTTCAACAGTTTTTAGTCTCTCTAAGATCTTTCTGTCGAATGCATTTCTATGAAGTAGCCCATTCAAGGAATAACGTATCTAGCGCCTGGATATAAAGAGTTGAATTAAATTGGTTGCCCTGTTTTTTCTAAACACTATTTAAAACTTCTTTCTTAGGGTTAAATTCTGTATAGCATCATTCATTTATATTCACCTGTTGTGTATGCTTATGTGAGTATCATAAAATAACATTAGGACGTTAAAAACATTAAAATGATAAAAGAAATGACCACTATAACCAGTAGATGGCAGAAGAGGAACACTTATTGGCTCATTAGCCCTTTTTTTTCTCTTCTTTTGAATTAATTTTTATAGATTATCACATCGCTATTATAACATTAAAATATCTATTTTTGTTACTTTATTTGTACTGAAGTGTTAAATATATAGGCTAATTGTAGGGAACATCACAAAGTCTAATGGAAAACAAAAACATCTGACTAAACTTCACAATAAATCTTTATTTAAATCGTGTCTGTGCTTTGTTTGTTATGATAAGAGGATTTGTAGATACTGAGAAGATTCATGTAAAACGTAAACTTCATTCAGTGTTTTGAGACTGTATTATTTTGATCGATACTGAGAGGATTCTCATTCACCGTAAATTAAACATGATTAGTCACTATTTTCAACAGAAATGCCTGTGATTGGCTACAATACTCAACGCTGTAAAATCATGCACTCACATGACCCAAATAAAATAACCAGATCACTCAAGAAAAACATGAACGTTGTCTCTTCTTTATCTTTCCCCAGAATAAAATGCTACAGTAAAGCCTAGTCTATACACATATTGTGTTGATATTTACCAGAAATTGCTGCAAATATAGTGAAACTGCTGTCTATCCTGCTTAATCCTATTCAAACTATTGACAGGAGATTCTGTACTCATTCAGAAGATGCGTAATAGCGCCCCCTAGCGCCTAACAGTGAAAACACGGAAACACGGAAAATTCCGTGTTTGGCAGGGAAAGAGTTAAGCAGATATTCAGACATTGTGTTACTATGGAAACGATACTTTAAAACCTTTTAGCGGGCTCCTCCCCCTATAGTGGGCAGTATAATGTTTCATATTACAAAATGTTATAATCTTTTTTCTTTTTTTTTTATCTTGACCAAACGTATTTTGGGAAAGGTCTGAGACCCAAGGTTCCATTTAGCGACTGCTTTGTGATAGAAGTGATATTGTGAAAGAAATGTTTTAATTTGTTACAGGAGAATGCATACAAAAAAATTCAATGGTATATGCGTGTCACCGGGTGGCTATTTTTGGTATAGCGCCTAAACAAAATCTCATAGGAAATTTCATTTTTGTAATATCAACTTCAAATTTGGAACACAACTTGGTTGGACATGTGCCTTTGATTTTATAGCAATTTTAGAGTAAACATTATTTTGTAAAATATATATTTTGTATAAAATAAAAAATGTTTTGTACAGTACATTTGTTTTACAGTAAACTTAAACTTATATAACTTTTTTTAGACTTTCTTTTTTAAGTACTTTCACTTTAAAAGGGCAACCTTAGATATGTATTACCTAATATCATCTAATCATCTAATAATATGAGGTCTAATATCATATATTCAGTTAGTGAGTGATTCAGTAAGACCAACCTGTGATTACAGATTAAAAATAAATGTGATTTTACTTTCTTGACATCAACTATTTCCCCTTTATTTTATATACTATACCTGAATCTATCAATAATAGTTTGTGTTTGTTTGTAGTGTTCTTTCACAATTCAATTTTTTTTTTACATTTTGTTTTCAAATGTATTTTCCCACTTATTTGCATGTAATTTTTTCTACAGGCTACAGCTGAATGCAAATTTTATTTTTACATATGTGGATATAAATATATATATATATATTTTTTTCACCTTTCACCAAACAGACTGTCAGTTGTTGAAGGGATGCGGGGGGTTTGGGATTTGTGATTCCTTTGCCCTTTTATGTACATCAACAAGTATGCTTGAGTTTGTATAGTAGATATTTGATTCTTACAATATTCCTTACAAAATGTTATTTCATTAGGATTTGTTTCCAAATTATGACAGAAATCCCATTAGCATTCATCCCCTTTTTTATAATTATAATTTTATAATTATTTATTCACTGCAAGATATGACATATTGACAGCAGAGGAGACCCATTTGTTCATGGGATAGTTAACCCATAACTTTATTTGAATATCAACATATTTTTAGTGTTCTTTATTTCTGCTATTGACTCTAATACTGATTTGCATACTTTTGCATTTTATATATTTTTTATATTTATATTTTTTCATCTTTCCCAAGAACAGTGTGAATTTATTCACAACCAGTAACAAAACCACATTTAGATACTCATTTCTCTCTAGACACAAGGGTGCATTAAATTGATAAAAAGTGAAAGTATTTTTTTATGTTACAAAAGATTTCTATTTCAAATAAATGCTGTTATTTTGAACTTTTTATTCATAATCATCTGAAAAAAAGTACGTTTTCCACAAAAAAATTAAGCAGAACAACTGTTGTCAACATTAAGAAATGTTTCTTATTACCAAATACGTTAGAATGATTTCTGAAGGATCATGTGAAACTGAAGACTGGAGTGATGATGCTGAAAATTCAGCTTTGCATCACAGGAATAAATTATATTTTAAAAAAAAGTGATTTTAAATGGTAATAATATTTCACAAAATTACTGTATTTTTTATTGCTACTATTTTATTCTATTTTATATTCATAAGTAAAAACATTAAGGAGAATAAATCTCTGGATCAGACATGATTAAATGATCAAAGGTAAGAGCTCTCATTCCTGTCTAGTACATATCCTAAAACACAAGTGTCATGTAACTTTTCATTTGAGGAATTACAGAGAAAGCCAAGCAAAAAGGTAAACATATGGCAAAATTCATGTCTTCTGTAAATGCATTTAATTTCTTAAGATGTTTTCAACTTTATGCATGTCAAAATTGCTTTAGACAGAAAGTAAACAAGCATGAGTGCCGCCACCAATATTTTTGAAACACCAGACGTACAAATTACTTTCCTCTGGCATAAATTAACATCTACATCATTTATCTCATGATTTTCCATAGGACTGGGATGACAAGACCATATATGGATACCTTGAGTGCATTAGAATCCCTCCTGACACACAGTGCCACTTACACTATTAATTCAAATTAAAGCATTAGTAACAAATTAACAAATCAAGTACGCCTATGAAACAAAAGAAAATCATAATATAAAAAAGTTACTTTCTCTGATTCAATTGGTCCTTAGAAATAGTTTTGGAGAGGCGCACAGTAGCAACACATTGAAATATTTGACACAATGACACACTAGTCAGTTTGGTTAGCTACTGTATACTTCCAGTCTCACCACATCACACTTATTTGAATGTCACCCAACTGGAAACATAAAAAAAACATTCAGTTTATCTTCTCATGAAAATATGAAGGCCACAGCTTAATAATCTATTAATGCAGTCAGTAATACTTGTTAACTTGGCTCATTTAAAACTATAGATGTTAGGTTGAAACAGTGACGGGTCTATTACATATTTAAAAAGCGCCTAGATGTTCAGTTTCCAGTAGCATACAGACATTGTAAGCATTTATCAGATTGTTTAGTTCTAATCTACTGCCTTCAGTGTTTTGCTGTTGGTTACAGGGCCACATTTAAAAGCAATTATTAGTAAATATAGTATACTTTCGCAACACTTTTCACACCTTTTTCAGTTTCAAACCATCCTGATTCCACCGACTGCAGTTCACCAGTGTGAGTAGCCCTCAAAATAGCAATCAAGCCCTTAATATCTGACAGCATCCTTTTGCATCTCCATGCATTCATGTAGGCTCACAGATGCTGCTCTTCCAGCAGTCTGAGGTCAGATGTTCACTAGTGTTTCAGGTGTCCAGAACTACCTGTACTGGCTCAGTATGTTAAGGGACTGAGTATGAACAGACGATCCTCCTCCTTCCTGATCCACTTCAGAAGTTTGTTGACAGCAGATACAGCAAGGCTCTTTGTTCCCAAAGGACTGAAGCAGAGGTAGAGCTCGAAACCACTTGTTACCTATAGAGAGGAGGGGTTTGACAAAGTAAGAAAGGCAGAAATCAGCAAAAACCTCAGGGATTTAAATGCACTTAAGGTGCTGCCAACTTAGTCAATTATAAACTCTCTCTGCCTATCAAATTGTTTGCATATTCGGGTTTGCTGACATGTATTTGTATAAACATATATAATGCAAAACTGTAAACCAAGACTGCTTATAAAATACAGAAATAACCACATCATATGCAAATGTGATGCTAAAGGGATAGTTTTCAAAAAAAATTTAATTCTGTCATCATTTACTCTCACGCTCTAGTTGTCCCAAACCTGTATGAATTTAATTATTATACTGGTGTTACGTCCCTTTAGGTGTGTCCGTGTGCGTTTTTCTCTTTTTTTCCCCTCTCTCTGGCATTCTCTTAGGTTCCATCCCTCTACCCTTTTGGTTGGTTCGTGAACCGGTCAGTCTCCGTCAGGCCGCGTGACGTCAACTTCTCCACAGCAAATCCAGTTTCTCCGTTAGCGTTTAAAAGGACCAAAGTTGAACGGGAAGACAGTTTTTTTTGCTTTTCTTTGTCTCTCCGTGTTGTTTGTTTTCGTGGTCAATATTTTTTGATTAGTGATTATTTTAACCTTTACCACTTCTTAGTTGGCCATCTCGTTTGATTTAGTTATTGTCTGTTTATTTGATGCCGTGTTTCTCCCCAAGAGTAGAGTGGACAGGTTATATGTCATGTGACTTACATTGTGCAACATGTAGACGACTCAATGTATAGACACCCTAGGTAAGAGAGTGAACGCCACACCTTTGTATGTTTTATTTTGGTTAGTTTGAGCAAGTAAGTTAGGGTGTTTGATGCAGAAGATTTTTGGTTTATTTTGTTTATTTGATTAGACAGGTTAGAGGTTGAATTATAAGTTAGAATTGGTTTTGTTTTGTTATTTTCTTTTCTTTGGCGTCACTATTTACGTCCCTTTTTCTCTTGGGTTAATAGGTAACGATTTGTTTATATTCTCTTATATTGATTGTTTCTTTAATAATTATTATTGTGAGTTATCCTTTTTTTGGTATTCATCCTTTTCACTTCTGTACAATAAATCACTTTTCTTATGTTTACTTCGTTGTAGCGTTATCTCTTGCCACCCCCAACAAAAGAAGATATTTTGAAGGATATGGATAACCAAACAATTGATGGACCCCATTGACTTGCATAGTATATTTTTTATATTAAGTCAATGGGGCCCATACATAATTCATGTTTGAGGGTGAGTAAACGATGACAGATTTTTCATTTCTGGGTGAACTATACCTTTAACTGGACACCTCCTCAAGAATGCATACACATAACTAAATCTCTGAAAGGTATCTAATAATGCACTTTACAGCAGACTCACCAAGGCATAAAGGTTTTCGGTGTCTGCACAGCGATAAATGTAGCGTAGGGGGCGTGTGGGGTTATGCAGGCAGCTGTGCAGTTGCTGGTACAATCCCATCAGCCTTTCTTGCTCTTCTTCTCCCTGGTATGGTGCTGGAAGGTCAGGGCTGACAGGAAAAAAAAACAGGGAGTTACATAAAAGGCAGGAGGAAGCAATGAATATCAATAGATATTAGATATTTATAGATGTGATGAATATCTATCTATCTATCTATCTATATGTCTGTCTGTCTGTCTGTCTGTCTGTCTGTCTATCTATCTATCTATCTATCTCTGTCTGTCTGTCTATCTATCTATCTATCTATCTATTAGTGATGGGCGCTTTCGAAATACTGCTTCATGAAGCTTCGAAACCTTTACCAATCTTTTGTTTCAAATCAGTGGTTTTCAAAGTCACGTGTTTTCAGTAAACGAGGCTTCGTTATGTCATAACTGTTTCGAAATTTCAATGGTTCACCGCTGGGGGTGATCTCCGTAAACCCATGAATCATGCAGATTCACTGAGATCGCTTCCCAGTGACAAATCATTGAACGACGGTCTATGTTTATTACCTGAGTATGAAGTGTCTAAGTGTCTATTTCCTGATCTCTGATGAGTTTGTGAACGTTTTAATGAGGTATTTGTATAATTTGTATAAAGGAATAATAGTAGTTAATAGTCTCTGTTTAGCTGACCCACCCATAGAACAAACAAAACAAGCCCTGAAAATTGATAAAAGAATACATATTATACAGACACTTAATATTTAATGGTATTACATGATTAGTTAACTGTATCTGATAGATTATACTTTCAATAAAACATTTGCAATGGTTTGTAAAAGCTGTTTTTATGCATGTTTGGCATGAGACTATCTATCTATTTATCCATCCATCCATCCATCCATCCTTTATTATCTTTTCCTTTACATCACTAGACACTCTTACCTTGTATAGAGCCCAGAGCTTTTAGATTTGTACACAAAGTGTCGCAGCTCAGGTATGCCGACTTGTGATGCAGGATAACTTGGCATGGTCAGCGCTTCCTGCAGGGATTGATATGCATTGCGTCTGCGCAAACGCTCCAGAAACCGCTTCTTACAGTCGGAGAGGTTAAAGAAATCCTCTCGATCGGTGGATACCAGGATCAGACACAGATCCGAAGCCGGTTCCAGGTAAGAAATGTGTGCGTGGAAAAATCCAGCCGGGTTAAACTTGGGCAGACATATGGGCGTCCACCCCTCGCCTTCACGGAAGGAGGACGAAGAGCCGACCAAGTTGAAGAGCAAGTGCAGGTCCATGTGGTGCAGGAACTGGTCCTTTTTGCGTACCAGCGTCACCAGCCTGTTTCCTGCTAGCAGGATGGAGAATACCAGGTTCTTGGCTTTAGCAGCCTGCAAGCTGGAGGAGACCATGTCACGGGCCGAGCTGGCCAAAGGCAGGCACATCACGGCACTCAGCAGCAGGCCCGGATCTCGGTCCAGGAGCCGCAGCAGGTTGTCGGTGAGGTGCTCTGACCCGGCCAGCAGGCGCCGCAGGTCGTAGCTCTGCCGGTGCTGGAAGACGTGGTTCAGCTGCGTGAGGGTGAGCAGGCTAACGATCTGGTAGTAGACGTACTGAAGCTCTCGTGTCAATTCCCGGTCGGAGCAGTTTGTACGAAAGACGCCCACCAGGATGAGAGGGCTCTTCCGCAGGAACACCACCCTGTAGCCATCTGAAAGAAATGTTCATACAAAAATGTCTATTGTTCATAGGGCATAAACTCATGGAAGAATCCATTTTGTTGCATTTAGTTAAAACACAATATAAAGCCAAAAAGCAAAGCACAAGTCATTTTTTTATTATAAAATATATTTGTATATTATTATTATTATTAATAAATAAATACAAATATATATAACCTGATGTTTATGATAAAAATTGTCAAAAATATGTATCAAAATAAAGTATACACTACCATTCTCAAGTTCTGGTAAGATTTTTTTTACCAAGGCTGCATTTATTTGATTTTCTTTTTTCAATTAAAAATATAGTAAAAACAGTAATATTGTGAAATATCATTTCAATTTGAAAATATAAATCTAATAATTTTCAGCATCATTACTCCAGTCTTGAGTCACATGATCCTTCAGGAATCATTCTAATATGCTGATTTGATGCTCAAGCAACATTTCTTATTATCAATGTTGGTATGGAAATCGTGTTACATATTTTTCAGGATTCTAACAGAATGTTCAAAAGAACAGATTATATTTCAAATATTTGTTTGTACATTACATTACATTGTAGGCATTCTTACTAGAAATTAATAAATGCATAAATCTATTTAAATAAATCTTCCTGAACCAAAACTGAATGGTAGTGCACATATATCAATATCACTTATTTTCCTTTGTTTTCTTTCTGGATATTTCGTACCTGCATGGATGGAGCGTATGATGTTCTTCTTATCTTCTACAAATGACATGAGTAACATCATGACTCCCATGATGCTGGAGAGCGCCTCCTCTGTGCCGTAGCGTGTGTAGATGGGTTTCCCTGCCTCACTCAAGACAAACACATGCTTCCTGTGACTCCGCCACGTTTCGCTTGTCACATCCTCCTCTTTTGCCTTGTTCCTGCTCTGCACCTCCTCTTTGCCCACCTCCTCCTGTTCAGCCTCTAAGCTTTCCTCCTGCGCCTCCTCCTCACCTGCTTCCAGAGCCGCTTCTTGAGCGTTCTCTATATTAGAGTCGCCGACCTCTGCAGATTTGTCATCAGCATTAGACTCACTGTCAGCAGTCAGGTCCTCAAAGGACTGGGCGTGAACGAACATGGCGCCCTCCTGTCCAGCACCTGTCAAGGAGTGACACATTGCTTAGAAAAGTAATAGCACACCTCTGTTCAACAAGCTATATGAGGTATCATTTATGTAATCCCAGTGTTGTCAATGGAGGATAAATCAAGTTGTTCTGTGCATTTTCAAAAAACATGTAAATTAAGAGTTCATTTACAATAAATTTTCTGTACATCTCACTTTGTTGTCATAAAATTGTATTACATCTATATACAATATATACCATTCAAAAGTTTGGGGTCACTAATATTTTTTTTCAGCAATACTTTTATTCAGCATTAAATTGCATTAAAAATCAACAGTGATAAAAATCAACATTTATAATATTACAAAATATTAAGCAGCACAACTGTTTTAAACATTAATAATAATATGATTTATGAATAATATGTTACATGAACACCAAATCAGCATATTAGTTTGATTTCTGAAAGATCATGTGACACTGAAGACTGGAGTAATGATGCTTTGATCACAGGAATAAATTATATTTGAAAATATATTAAAAATAGAAAACAGTTATTTCAAATTGAAATGATATTCTACAATATTATTGTTTTTACTGTATTTTACTGTTATGTATCATAAAAAAAATCTAATAATTTTAGCCTTGGTGAAAAAAAATCTTACCAGAATTTGAGAAGGGTAGTGTATACTTTTGACATTTTTTATCATGAACAACAGGTTATTTGCATCACAAGAAACAATTATTTTAAATTTTAATAAAATTTCACAATAAAATTGTTTTCACTGTACTTTTGATCAAACAAATGCAGCCTTGGAGAACATAAGATTTTTTTTAAAACCATTTTTAAAAAATCATACTGACCACATACTGACCACGCAAAAAATGTGCGAACTTCCGTTCTATTTGTATACAGGACACATTTGTATCTTATGATCTTCTGATTCCTTGTGTGAAATAAATCTCTTTCTGATTCTGATTCTGTAAAATGTATTTAGGAGAACGTGTGCGAATAAAAATCATTTTCTACATTTTCATTGAGCCCCTAAAGTTCTTTATGTGCTCCTAAATTTTTCAAATTAGGAACACATGTGCTTTTGGGGGAAAAAGCCAGTGTCAAGCCCTCTCTTAAAAACTTGCTGGTTGTCAATAAGATTGAGGTGCATCAACTAAAAGTGGCTTTGTGGGAATTTTTTATCCTAAATGAGTTGAAGGTGTTGTATGCAAGTTTTTGACTGTACTAAAGCATAAAAATACCATAATATACAGTGGTGGTCAGAATTATTGGCACCCCTGGTAAATATGATCAAAGATGGCTGTAAAAATAAATCTGCATTGTTTATCTTTTTGATCTTTTATTAAAAAAATTCACAATAATCTAACATTTCATTGAAGTAAAAGAATGGAAAGTTGGGGGTGAATCACATTATGAAATAAATGCTTTTCTCCAAAACACGTTGGCCACAATTATTGACACCCCTAGAATTAAAAGAGTAAAATATCTCTGAAGTATATTCCCATTAATATTTAAATTTTAGCACACCAGGGTGACTAGGAACATGAAATTGTCCAGCTATGACATATTCCACAGGAGTATAAATATGAGGAAACACAAAGGCCAAATTCCCTTAATCATTCATCACAATGAGTAAAGCCAAAGAATATAGTTCTGATGTGCAGCAAAAGATTGTTGAGCTTCACAAAATAGAAAGTGGCTGTAGGAAAAGAGCTAAAGCATTGAACATTTCCATTTAAAATGCGGATAAATCAACTCATCAACTTACAGCGTGTAAGTCTCCTCGTCTTCCATTGTCAATTGCGCTCGTTCCTGTTGCGTGTCCTCAAACTGGCAACCCGCAGAGGAGGGGGCGGGCAAACAATATTTTGAATTTGGACTGCAGTACCCATTTCAATCACTAGTTGTCATTCTTACATACAGCACCTTTAAAAGCAGTTTTTAACTCATTTAGGATCAAGAATTCCCACAAAGCCAAATAGCCACTGAAATACAATACAGACACTAGGGTTGTGACGAGATCTTGTGACACAAGATCTAGCGAGATTAAAATGTGACTAGATTTCTCGTTGAGGTGAAAAGCTGTCTCGCGTCATATTGTCATGACAGAGTGTGGGGGTGAAGTTAAGATAGAATATGCCACCGCTACGTTTACATTACGCCTCCACTGTCGTTTTGCTTTTTATAGAAATAAAAACAATTTTATTTAGGTGGATAACGGTCGCTTCAATTCCATCAGCTCATACAACACGAGCTGTTCGAGCCATACATAGTGTGCAGCACTGATCACTGATCATGTGACGAGAAGACAGACAGGACCGTGGCGGAGGATTCGTTGCGCAACAGAAGCGTCAGACAAATGTCTTACCTTGTAAAATGTGCATTTAATGCTCCCTATTCACAGAGAACACACAATTGCAAAATTGAAACCCGAGCGTGCATTCAAAAGCGATTTCTTAGCTCTGTATCATGCTTGAAGAAAAACTTTTAATATTGATATAGTAGTTTGATTATGGTTGCACTTATTGTTTGCACTTAATATCTATGATCAGTTTGTGGAAAGGAGTTCAGTTAGGAGGTCAAAAGTTGTAGAAGCTCATAAATCATGTGCAGTTCTAAGGTCTGAAGCGACAATCATACAGGAAAGAAGCCAGTCAGTTGAGTTTGTAGCAAAACCTTTTACAGTGCTTGAGTATTGTTGTATTTTACTGCATATGATAATTCATATTCAGAAAGTAGAACTGAAATGACATTCATTACAAGATGATGAGTTAAAACATTTCAAATGCACCTGCAAACAATTTTTCTAGTCATGTATTTCGTCATCGAGGATTTCTTAAAAATACTGTGTAAAAATCTTTTCTCGTTCTCGTGAACCCAATCTCGTGTCTCGTCTCGTCTTGTGAGCTAAGGGTCTCGTAACACCCCTAACACACACAGGCACTAACAGTTTCAGGAAAAACACACCCCTGAGGCTTCTGGGAAATCCTCCAGAAGACTTCTTTGAAGCTTTCACATCATTATGAAACTGTTGTGATAAACATCAACTTCTGTAAAAAATCATTTACACGACTAAACTAGTTCTAAGATTCTAGTCATCTATCACATATAGACAGACATATGGGTTATTTGCTCACTCACTACAGGAAGTACATGGGATATTACAATGGGATATATTATGAGGATATGCATGACTAAGAAAAAAGGTGGGGTTTGTATATAGAGGAACAACATGTAGAATTAAGAAACATATAGGTCTCATTAACAAATTTGTTACAGCGTCATACAAACTACACCTGGACAAAAACAAAATCTATTTGAATCTAATTATTACACAGCTTTATAACTGGGAGTGTGAACTGTGAAACTAACCTGGCTCTGTCCCCTCCACCAGGCCGGGGGTCGGACTATCCGATCGGTCCTGCCGGAGTCGATCTGATGGCGCCAAGTTGCCATTTTTAACCTCCCAGGATACACCCTTATTGTAGACGTCTGCCGCCATCCTGGCATCAGGCATAAGAGGAACCCGGCAGAGAAGAGGACGCAGTGTCCTGTAGTGCCAGTCAGCGCCAGGAGCGATTCACTGCATGATCCCTGCAGCTCTGAAGGGCTAACCTCAGAATTTATAGAGTTTCCATCAGTGTCTGGAAGTGAAATTACAGATAAACACATTAAAAAAGAGGAACCAGGAATTATAAAATTCCTGTTTCAACAAGTTAACTTCTGACATTGGTTCATAGTGACAGACAACAACAGTGAACAGCATCATTTTCATTTTGGGGTTAAAGTTATATGTGTTTGAGAACTCTGACCAACTGTTATGAAAATCTATGCTGATATGTATCTGCAACGTTAATATTAATAATAATGTGTTATATTAGTAATTATTAAAGTATTATTAGCAAATATTTTCATCACAGGGAGTCAGACTGTTCATACTTCTAATATCAACAATAATTATTATTTTCGTTATTATAGTTTTAATAATAATTCATAATAACGATTAATTAAAATTCAATGTAACTTGTATTAAAAAGCTCCTCGATTTAAAACAGTGCATGTTAATAAAAGTCTTGAGATATTCATGCACCTCAATTTTCTCATTTGTACGTAAATACACCAACATCGGCTAACGCACTAGCCACGGAGCTAAACCTCTAAAAACTGTTTAATTTCACAACAATACATCTTCTTCTGCGCCAACTTTAACTTAATCACGTCTAACAGATGTTGTCCGCACAGTTTGGACTCTTAATAACACAATTTATCGTCACTGTACCTTAAACGTTCTTTATCCAAATCACTGTAAGTTGACCTGTCTTGGGTCAAAAATCAACTCAGACTGTCACAGCACAGGCAACGCAAGACAAGAGATGAACTATGGGAAATGTAGTTCTTAATTCAGGAACATGTAGTTTTGTTTAACTATTGTTACTTTGCTTAATACAATGTCCACGCTTTTGTGTCAAATTTATTTTACACGTAAACCCCGCTCGGCTTTTTCTATAACGAACTGATGCCAATAAGTTTTCTGTACATTTCTCAGGCAATACGGAGTCGTGTGTTGATGACGCAATCAAAGAGGAGGAGTCATTACGTTTGAACTAAGCGCGCTGCTTCACTCTGTTCGGGAGCTCAAAAACAAACCAAAACAAGCCATATAATCATTATTATGGCGTTTAATTGAACAAATTCGTGCGAATAAGGCCCCTCAATCGTCTCAGCGTCATCTGGGTGAGTAAATGCAGCACATGAAGTAATAAACCAGTAGCACAAGGTATTACACCACACATCACTAATGAACAAAACGTTCCATCATCATGGAGTTTCTGAGCTTTTTGTGTCTAATGTTTTAGATCAACAATGCCCATTCGCGCATACTGCACCATCTGCTCAGATTTTTTTGATAATTCCAAAGATGTGGCTGCAATTCACTGTGGTCACACTTTTCACTATGCCTGGTAAGTGTCTCCTTTTTCATCCTATTGCATGTTTGTTTTTATTGGTGAGTACATTTCTTCATTACGTATTGCTAAACACAGGATCACAGGAAAACTCATGTAAATTTCTATAGTGACTGTGAATATTTTTTTCCTAGTAATTCTGAACAATATTTAATTGGCTATAAATGCTCTTTATGCAGTCTTTATATAAAAAGAAAAAAATTATATATATATATATATATATATATATATATATATATATATATATATATATATATATTATATAATTTAAATGCCTGGTGATAAAGTTATGAAAATTCATTGTTCAAAAGCTGTGAGTATTATACCGCCTTCATGTGCTATCGGAAATTTGTTAATTCACACTTATGAAGTCGTGATAACGAGCTCATCGCATTCAAATTTTGAAATGGGAGGGCGTTCATGTGCAGTTTTTACCTAGGAAACTTGTATTTACGATAGTTCCGAGAGCACGTGAAGGCATAAATGCATGTACATTCAAATAGTTCGAAATGTCAATGTTTGAATAATTAAACAGTGATTAATACTTATTAATGAAATTTAAAGACTTTCCATGTTTCTTTTCCTTTCAACAAAGTCTTCTCCAGTGGTTTCAGTCAGCCCCAAGCAAAACCTGTCCACAATGCAGGAAACAGGTAAAACCATTGGCTTGATCTGTGAACTGACTAGTTCTTCTGTGTAATTAAATTAATTTCTGGACTGAAATGAAACCTCACTCTTTCTGTTTAAGGTCAGCACGCGACACATTATCAACAAGCTGTTCTTTGACATAGCCCCAGAGGATGATGGGACACCAATGGACCCTGAAAGTTTACAGGTGATAAAGCATGCTGTTACATTTCTTCAGTGCTCAGAGTTTAACACTAAAGTATATTGACAAAATTGCCTTGTTTTATTGTTCTGATTTTAGAATGAGCTTGATCGCATGAAAGCAGTGTTGTCTGAAAAAGGTAAGACATAATAATTTCCTCAAGTTATTGATTGATCCTTAAAATGTCCATCCATCCTTCCATTCATATTATATGTTTGCATGTGTTGTGCATTCCAGAGAAAGATTGGAGGGACAAGCAGAAGTCAGTGGACACTCTAAAAGACACAATTGAGAGGCAGAAGAAGGACCTGGATAGAGTCCGGAAGGAAATCGGAGACAAAGAGATGCTGTGTTCTGTCCTCCGAGTACGTTTGTTTCAGTAGAAAACTGTTGTCTATTAGTCCGACATGCTTTCTGCACTGTAATTTAATGCTGGTCTTGTTTTTGTTGTGTATGAAATTCTTAGAAACAGATGAATTTCTTGGAGAGTCAGAAAAATGAAGGACATGCAGCCAAGGAGGAAGCCAAGCGTCTCCGAGTCAAAATGAAAACCTATGAGAGGTACAAGTCATGTGTCTAAGTCATGTGTCTAAGATTTTGTTGTTTAGTGCAGAGGTACAAGGAAAAGTCTAGAGAAAAACATACATTTTAATAAAAAATAAATTAATACATTTTATTAAAATAAAAAATAGGTAGTTATTCAATTAAATATATTCAATTATATTAAAATAAATAAAAAAAATTAAATAAACAAATAAATAATACATTTAACAGTACTATAGTGAAGACAATTTTATATATATATATATATAAAATTGTAACAATTGTAAAAACAAATTTTATATTTATAATGTTAATTCTTCTGTTTAATGCGTCAGAGAGATCTAGAGAAATAGACAGCGAGTGAATGATTGTTGTATGAACACCTCAATATTGATTTGCACTAAAAAATCAAAGTTAATTATTTTTATTGATCACACAGAGACAAACTAAAGAAGGCCTTGTCTAATCAATAAATATATTAACCTTTTGATTTTTGAGTGTGAATCACTATAGACCATTTGGGAGCAGATGTCACAGTTACGTCACTGCAAAAAAACAGTGGGATTAAGTGAAGGAAAACGGACAAGAGCCACTGAATAAGGGGAAAAAATGTCTCGTTGTGCCTTTGGATGTCAGAATCGGAATGCATAAAAAGATGGTCTTTATTTTTATTGAATACCGTTGTCGATGAGGCACTTTTTAAAGCACTTTGAAGCAAAATGCTGGCATTTATGATTGCAAGTTATTATACGGACAAACTGGACTGTAAACAATTGATCAATATAATATTTACATGTGCAGTTCATAGGGGATGTAATGTATAAGTTACAGCATGAAATAATATTTTAACCTATAACATTTTTATCTCACGATTCTGACTTTTTCTTGCAATTGCAAGTTTATATCACCCAATTTGGACTTTATCAGAGTTTATATCACAATTCTAAGGAAAAAAAGTCCAAATGGCAGGATATAAACTTTCATAATTCTGAGGGGGAAAAATCTGAATATTGAGTTTATATCTTGCAAATCTAATTTTTATTCTCAGAATTGCTAGATATAAACTATGTATATGCCCACTAAACACGTCATCACTGTTTGCAAACACCCAAATGGTATATTGAGGTTTTGATGCAAGTTATATGGATAATAAATATTTACTGAGCTTCCTTAAGCTTTATTCTTTTTTTATGTGCTCTCTTGTGTGTTTTTGTCCTTTAGTTTAGATGTGGTCCTACAGGGTCAAAGGTCAGAGGTGGAGGCCATGATCACTGATATGGGTGTTGGTCAGTCTGCAGTTGAACAGCTCTCCATATACTGCATCTCACTTAAAAAGTAAGTTTTACTTTCCAGCAAATACACACACACGCTCACAGCTGTAGTTTTAAACCTAAAACCTCAGTAGTTTTACTTCACAAACCATCAATACCCCCCCCACCCCCCCAAACACCAGTTGTGCTTCTTCATATATACTAGAACTTGCTCAGACTTGTATTTGTCCTTAGGGAGTACGAAAACCTGAAAGAAAGCAAGAAATCAACTAATGAGATGTGTGAGAAGCTAAAAAGGGAACTGATCTCTTCTAACAGCAAGGTTACATCAAAAATATCATGATTTTAAAATGTATGCTATTTTATCGATTATATTATACATTTCTTTTACATCCATTCATGTTCACATATTTTATTTTTTACTGCAGTTGCAGAAAGCCACTACAGAGACAAACAAGACAAAGGAGGACATGAAGGCGCTTCAGAATGACCTGTCCAACGCAGACAAAGAGATCACTGTTAGAAATTCACAATTTTGTTATATAAAATATATACAAACGTATGCAATTGAAATTCAAGGAAAAGATGAACTGAGAAATCTTACTATTCTGGGAAAATGCATTTATAATAAGTGTCCAAATGCTTTGACAAGATGCGCCCTCTTTAGGCTGATTTGAATGGCAGTTATTCCAACAGCTGTGTTTCTAAACCCCTGGTTTGATATCTGATGTTTTCACAGAGCCTGAAGAAGAAGGTGGAAATTCTTCAGCGGACGTTAAGCACTCCAACTCGCACTAATGAGGCCATCAGCAGACTGGTGTTTGAAAGGTCAGGAATTACGTTTATTTTTGAAGTAAATCCTTCCTTTGGTAGATCATATACTTTTAAATTGATTTGATAGATCTGTTCTGAAAGAGATGTTTATTTCTTCATTTCCAGCCCTGCACCTCTGGAGTTTAAACCACCTGGTCATGGTCCGATGACAGACTCTCAGGAAATTGACCTCAACCTGACCTTTGACATTAACACACCTGAACAGGTGGAGAAGAAACCTATTCAGGTCCCATCTAAGAAGATTCGTCTGGACCCTTCGGCGTGAGTTTTCAGTCTGCGCTGTACTGTTTAGTTACACTGTTCATCTGATTTCTAGTGATATCCTTTTGTTTTCATTTTTCCACAGATCCACATCCAACAACATGGAAAATAAACATGGACGTAGTGTATGTGTTCAAGCGGGCTGTCTTGGTGTTGAAGAATATGACATTGGATTAGATGGAGGGTGTAATATTAGCATGTCTGTGTTTTTGCTCTTAGAATGCTCGTGTTAAAGACGATGATGTCATGATGGGGCCCATGTTAAGGAACTCGCTGCTCTTCAGAAAGAACGCGTTTGGGAGCATGCTGGACCCATGCAAATTTGGCACTGTGAGAGACTTGTATATTATATTGTATATTCTCCAAAATCATTCATGTAGTTTTTATGGCCACCATGAAGGCATTTATTTCATACAGTAAGAACAGTAATATTGTGAAATATTATTACAATTTTAATTAAATGTTTTCTATTTTAATATATTTTAAAATGTAATTTATTCCTGTGATCAAAGCTGAATTTTCAGCATCATTACTCCAGTCTTCAGTGTCACATGATCCTTCAGAAATCATTCAAATATGATGATTTGCTGCTCAAGAAACGTTTATTATTATTATCAATGTTGAAAACAGTTGTGCTGCTTTAAACCATGATTTTTGTTGTTGTTGTGATAAATAGAAAGTTTAGAAGAACTCATTTATTTGAATAAGTATTAATTTCTTTAAAAAAACAAAACATTTCTGACCCCCACCTTTTAAATGTTTTTGTGCAGTTTGCCTTCATGTATTTTGCCTTTTATTCCAGGTAAGATCTGGCTATGATGGACTTGGAGGAAGAGCCAAGTTTATCCAACCTGTATCCTTATTCCATGAAAATGGTAATATTGCTACCATTGTGCATGGAAGTAATTATCCGAGTTATTGTTTTTGTTCAAAACATTTCCTTAACTACAGTTATGTGCACCAGTCTCCTCTATCTGAGATTCGACCCCTTGCCATGAAGTCCAAGAGGAAGAAGGTTTCCAGGCCCATTACAAGCAAGCCCACCTCCAGCCTGACCACTCTGGATGGTTTCTTGGAATAAAACATCTCCCGTTTGATGTCTGCCAAAATAATGCAATATGGGAAGCAACTATTTACAGCAAATTCAATAAGAGAAGTGGTTCCATTGGGCCCATGCTAAGAAGTTTTAGTGTGCTTCTGACCAGTTTCAGGGGGATTTGCATCTGCAGGGAGCTGGTGATAAGCAGAGAACACTTGATGCCACTTGCTTTCTGACTTTTTCAGTAGAGACTGAAAAGGAAGTTGTCTAGTGCTAAACTGTGGAAACCTCAATGGCCACTCTGAGCTCATCTGTATGTTTTTCTGTGTTTGTATTTTAACTCTTCCTTGTACAGACTGAATCGTGCCACCTCATATTACACTGGAATGAACTTGTCATGAGTTAAATTTATTACTTGGACTTTGCTCACGATCAAAGTTTAACGGGGCTGCATTTCTGTCATTGGCGTCAGTGTTTTTTCCTTTGACCTAAGTTTCTGTCTTTGTTCTTTAATATTTTTTTCTTTGAGCTTTGTTTTTTTTTTAGCTCTGTACAAATGAATATAATTTGAAACAATAAACTATAGTTTTTTAAAATAATATTTACATCTCCGTTGTAATCCCTATCAGGATTCTTAAAAAGGTGCCTTGTAATATATCAAACATCAAAGTATTGTAATAAGCCAGACAAAAACCTGCTGCAAACGTAACAAGGACCTAGTAGAGTGTACGTGTACGGGCAGCAGGGGGCGCTGAATGTTTGTGTATTTAAAAAAAAAAATGTATTGCAGTATATACATAACAAGGCAGGGAACAACCAACAATGTAAGACACTTCCATTGGGAAAAACAGAGTTTGAATTTGAGAAAGAATCAAAAAATATATTAATAAACAAAAAACAAAAAGGAGCCAAAATAAACATTTAAAAACTACTAAGAAATAAAATATTTTGATAAAGAGAAACATAAGGTTTCAGACTTTCGATTATGTTTCTTGAAACATTTGAAGCTCTGAAACATTTTAACAAACTCACATAGAAATATATTAAATGAGGGCTTACACTTTTTCCATTTACAAGTATGGATATATTTACCCATCAATAAAACAAAATGTACAATATCAGAGAAGGATGAATTTAAATCGCACTTAAAGAAGAAGACATCTTTTTGGGTTATAGGAGGTATTGTCTCCATTCTTACTGACATCCAGCTATATATAGGACACTAAAAAGACAAGGATCCACATCGAAATGAAATAGTTTCCGTATAAAGTCACCAACTGGTTAGATCTTAAACATGTTTGTGTATTTGAGGGCTTTTTTTCTTTTTCTTTCGATAATCAAGCAATTGAAAACACTGGAACTGGGACCACATCTTGATTTCCACAAAAAATACTGTTTTCAACATTGATAATAATAATAAATGTTTTTATCTAAATGTTAAATCTTGAGCACCAAATCAGCATATTAGAAAGCTGAACATTTAGCTTTAAATAAATTATATTTTAAAATATATTAGAATAGAAAACACTTGTGAGATATAAACTTGGAATTACCTTGCTTCCATAGACTGCCACTGCAGAACTGTCATTTTTTTTCTGCCACCAGGTAGGCTCCGCCCACAAAACACGTCATGAAGACATCCAAATGGTCTGTTGATGAGAAAAAAAGCATTTTTAAAGCCACAATATGTAATTTTTCACCGCTAGAGGTTGTTTATTCGAAACAAAGGCATAGCTTGATGACGACTTGATTTTTGCAGAGCTTTTATAATACCGCAGTCTGGCCCGCAGACAGCTTCTTCCAGTCAAGCGCATGTGGGGTAACGCAGCGCTGTTTCATCATATTAGATGCATTTGAGTGTGTTGAAAATTATGTTATAATGCTACTCTGTGCGTTCTCTCGTTGGCTACCATGAGACACTTGTTGCACACTGCAGTAAGCTAGATTGATATTAGGCATGGTAAAACATGGTACTCGCAGTAAATCAAGAAAACGAGATTTAAACAATAAGACTAACTGTGTTGAGCTATATAACAATGATTTGTTTTCTGTCCAAGTTGGAAAGGAACAGTTGCTTACCTGTCTAATAAAACACAATATATTAAAAACGTCTTTGGTGTTTCCATGGTTTCTACAAAATAAAACCAGAAATCGAGGGTAATGCGGGTATGATGTCATTGATAGGTGACGCACGGTGTCCTGGTTAAAATTGCTTATTTCTCTGGATTTAAACATTCTTGGAAACATTTGGGATAATGTAAGTACACAAGTCAACAAAATATATAACACTGTTCTAGTGATTTTTAGATATTTTAATAAAAAAAATCTTACATACTGTGCCTTTAAATGATTTTTTTAGCTGTTGTCAGTACCATGAACAACTGTATCCAATGTGTCTATTTCCAGGCACATCTTTCCGTGAAAGAACTTAGCAAATTATTTCAATCCTGATCATAACATTCACCAACAGACTCCTTAAGCAGCTTAACACTGAAGTGCAGACACCACAAACCCCATCTATTTGAAATCTCAGACAGCTAATATAAAGCCAGAGCTTATAGATCACCGTAAAGGTATTGTGACATCCTGTGGAGAATAATTTTGATCTTATCAGGTCTGGCACTTCAACATCATTACACGCCTGTAAGCCTCTTGTGCGTCGGGTCCTCTCGGTTCCAATTTTGTCCCATATTTTTCATTTATGAGGTGTGTGGACGACCTGCTGAAAGCTGTTCATACTCTGGAAGGCTTCCATCAGGCCGCAGAGCCTGGGGTTTATTCAGCGAGCACAAAGGGAATCTGTTTTTGATGGGATGATTACTGATCTTGAAAGCCTCTCATGGAGCAGGTAATTGTGTTGTAGAGGTTATTATTTCGTCACAGCCTCTCGGTGCTCCCCGAGTACCCATAATTCTCTTTGAGGTACACGAATAGAGCACTGAATGATGTTTTCATGCAATTTTCACCTATGTCTTACTGTCTATGTCTTTGTTCTTCCTTTGGGAAGATTGTTTCTCCTATTGAAAGGAATGAGCTATCGCTACTTATCCCGTTCACATAGTCATGCCGTCTAGGCTTTTGGAATGACATGGTCAGGGTCGTTTCAAGGCATAGGCCACAACCTGAAGAGCCTCAATGCCACAGTTAACACATTAACATATTGACACTGCATTTTTGCAAATAATTTGTTAATTAGCCTACATTTAAGTGGCTGAATATTATCTTAGGAAAGATGGAATTTTCCAAATGCTATCAGAAAGACAGTGAACAGAAATACAAATATTTTATGTATATTAAAACTATATACATTTTAAATGAAACTAGTGATGATTTCCACAACCAAAGGTTCAATGTTGTACTGAGAAATAAAAAACATTCCAGGAAACACGAAAAAGTGTTCTGTTCCTATCTGGAAATCTAAAGGTCAATATAATAGATCTCAGTATCATAGGAAATATTTTTATATCTCGTCTAAGGCACCAAAATGGTTAGAAACGGTCCTTGACATGGTTTTGGACTTTTGATGTGAAAGTTTCCCTTCTCAGATTTCTCTGAATGTTCCTCAGAAGGTGTTCCCATCAGATCAGTGCACTCGCTTTATAAGAACCATCTGGACTGACTCGTGGTTCGTAATTGTTTTCATTAGGTTAATGAAGCTGGAAGATAAGATACAAGGTCTTTTTATGGACCATGAGGCTCATGGGAAAGCAGAACTGACAGGAAGCTGTGCATGAAAGTCCCACAGAACGTACTAAGCTGAACTGACCTCTCTTGCTCTCTTCCTAGTGCCTTGAACTTCCTATAAGACTGGATTGAGAAATTAGTGTGGCTTTTCTCATGTTCCCTAAACAGAAAATATTTACTGCCACATTTAGCGATGAGTTAAGTTGCTCTGGCCATGGCCACTTCCTGTTCAGGGCAGCAGCTGGGGCGGCAGTATAAACATCTGCGGCTGATTTGGTCGTTCTGCTCCTCTGGGCTGTTTTAAAGCAGATCCTGGAGTGTTTACATAGAGCCTGTGGGGGAACGGGCAGCCAGACAAGCATGTGAACTAAAGCGAGTGGGCAGAGCTAAAGCAGGAGAGGGTCTCCGCTGGGCCTCCATTTCCTCTATTTTATGTCTATACAGATCTGGAAACTAATCATAGATCACGTAGATTTGTGTTGAGATCTTTGCACAGATGCTTTATCACCCCAAACACTAGCTTATATCTGAGCAAGTGGTATAGCAAATGAGAAATGCTCAGAATTTTCCATCTTAAATAACAGGTTTCTATTTTTGCTGCTCCCAACTAAAACTGAAAAATTCAAGTATACTGCACCAATAATATATGTGGGTAGGCACATGCGCATTTACATTCATCTTTCCTGGGGCTGGATTTATGTAAATATTCTTAAAGTCGCCATGAAATCAAAATATTACAGTATTTATTATAAATGATTTATCCGTGCACATTGTTTTAAATTAATGTGCTCTTGTAATCTTTAATCAAAATAACTTCCACTTCCACTTTGATGACGTGTTTAACGGCACGAGGGCAGGGGCAAGCTGTCACTCACATGAGATCCACCAATAGCAAACCACAACCATCCAATCAATTCCCAATGGACAAAATCAAGTCCCATTTTTTCTTATTCGAGAAGCTGTTGCACTTAGATAAACGTCACAACAGGGTCTGTCGCAACTTCCGTTTTATATAGACCTTAAGAAGTACAGAAATTTGCTGAAAAAGTTGTTTGTGTTGAGTTTTTATTGAATTTTTAATTCAGCAATAAGTCACTTTGTGCATAGTCATAACATAATCATTGATTACATTATCAATCATTGGTGTTAGGCCTACTTCAGAGTACTCATGCACATCCGTAGTAATATGTACTACAGTATAAAGACAGTATTATGCTGTGAACCAATAAATTCATTAAAAATCTTATCTATTGGGATTTAAGACAAGTAGGAAGTTATCCTAAATTTAAGATGTTATTTATGGTGAACATTCTTTTCAGGAATTCAAGTTTTGTGTTTAAAACATGAAGAATTTAAGAATTTTATTCTTAAGAATGTTTTGTGAATCCGGCCTCTAGAGTGAAGGATTTTGGAATCATAGATGGGAAAAGACTATGGCTGAATTTAAAATACTAGCATACTACTCTTACTATAGAGTGCTGCAGGAATGAGTCCTAAGACCCATTCTGGTTCCATTGTCTCCAAGTCAATGGCTTTTAAAAGTATTTTTGGTTAAATGCCTCAAATAAGGTCTTGTTATATTATTATATGACATAAAATACATCAGAAATACCATGATGTGATTTTTTTTAACCTATATGTGATTTTTTTTTTAAGACAAGAAGTGGCAAACTGGGACTACACAGTTTGTCGGAGATTTTAAACATCATCACGGCGAGCAGGAAAACTCATCATGCTCTTGCAAACCATTCTAACTCAAACTTTCCAACTTGCAGATTTTAAATAAAGATTGAAAGAGTTGTCATGCAACCGTGGTGTTGTTTTTTTTATAGGCTAACTTTAGCTTCTTACTTTTTGTATTACGATTGTATTTAGGCTTCAAAATTCATTAACGTTGTGTTCATTTGTGAAGATTATCATGATGAACAAAATGTATAAAAATCATAAACTTTTGTTGGTCACAGATCATATTTTCTGCAATAATCCAAAAGACAGCTGAAAAAACCTGTTTGGCTTTTTGTCGATGGAATCAGGCTATCTTCCATGTTGGCCTACAATAATACATCATGCACCAAATAAAACATAATTGCCAAAAGTATTGGGACACCCCTCCAAATCATTGAATTCAAGCACCTAGGCATGCAGATTGCTTCTACAAACATTTGTGAAAGAATGGGTCGCTCTCAGGAGCTCAGTGAATTCAAGCGTGGTACCGTGATAGGTTGCCACCTGTGCAATTCGTGAAAGTCCATTCGTGAAATTTCCTCACTACTAAATCAATAGCTAAGTCAATAGCTACAGACCTCCAAAATTCATGTGACCTTCAGATTAGCTCAAGAACAGTCAGTGCATAGAGAGCTTCATGGAATGGGTTTCCATGGCCGAGCAGCTGCATCCCAAGCCTTACATCACCAAGTGCAATGCAAAGCGTGGGATGCAGTGGTATAAAGCACGCCGCCACTGGACTCTAGAGCAGTGGAGACGTGTGCTCTGGAGTGATGAATCACGCTTCTCTGTCTGGTAATCCGATGGACGAGTCTGGGTTTGGCGGTTGCCAGGAGAACGGTACTTGCCTGACTGCATTGCGCCAAGTGTAAAGTTTGGTGGAGGGGGGATTATGGTGTGGGGTTTTCTTTCAGGGGTTGAGCTTGGCCCCTTAGTTCCAGTGAAAGGAACTCTTAATGCTTCAGCATACCAAGACATTTTGGACAATTTCATGCTCCTAACTTTGTGGGAACAGTTTGGGGATGGCCCCTTCCTGTTCCAACATGACTGCGCACCAGTGTACAAAGCAAGGTCCATAAAGACACGGATGAGCGAGTTTGGTGTGGAGGACCTTGACTGGCCTGCACAGAGTCCTGACCTCAACCCAATAGAACACCTTTGGGATGAATTAGAGCAGAGACTGTGAGCCAGGCCTTCTCGTCCAACATCAGTGCCTGACCTCACAAATGCGCTTCTAGAAGAATAAAAAATGTTTATAAACACACTCCTAAACCTTGTGGAAAGCCTTCCCAGAAGAGTTGAAGCTGTTATAGCTGCAAAGGGTGGGCCAACTCATTAAACCCTACGGATAAAGAATGGGATGTCATTACAGTTCATGTGCATGTAAAGGCAGACGTCCCAACACTTTTGGCAATATAGTGTATCTGCTATATTTTTATAAGGCAGAAATAGAGTAGAAAAAGAGTAGTAAGCTAATTTGCTATTCTGAATTCAGCTTATGTTTGGCTGATGAAACAGTCAAAGGAATGCGATTTGTACATTTTCTGGAGAAAATATATTTACTTGTGCACAATGGTTTGCCATGGTGGGCCCGTATTTTGCAATATAGGGAGGATGTCTGGGAGACATGTATAGGGTCAAAAATAAAAGAGCAGGTCTTTACTTTTGGTACAAATATCTTTTTACATGTTATGTTTTTAAATATTTTCATGGAAGCCCCACAAACCTACAGACCTTGACTTTCAAGGAAAACTGAATAATAAATCCTGACAGTGTGTGCCCTTTAGGGGGCAGTATAAGATGATTATGATCTCATCTTAAAACAAACTGCTTCTTTATAAGAGTTTTAGCCATAATGAAAAGTAAATGCAGATTGAATATGAAACACTATATGAAACACTAACACTATCCTCTGCGATGAATTATATAATTATAAAACTAGATCAAGAGGGTTTTTCTTTGTTCGGAAAATCTCTCCATCAATAAAAAGAAACTTTCTCATGATTGGAAGAAAGGAACAAAACAGAAAAAAGACAGTGTGAAAATCTGACTGCTGCTATTCATGGATGGTCCAGACATCAGTCAGAAGCTCACATCCTGTGTCAAAGTTTAATTTTGGCATGGGAATAAACTCTATTAAGAAGGACGAGTCATAAACAGGAAAGACTCCCATTGAGCCACTGTGTTTTCTCAAATGAAGTGACCTGCTCTGACATCAACTTCACTCATGCACAGGCTTTTATTGCCACATTAATTAATAGAGAAGTGTTGGGTTTGGTGTGGACACAGAAGGAAGATCTACCCCCATTGTCTCTCTTTTGTTTTCTATAGAAGAGGAGCCAAAGCAATACAACTTTATTAATCCCAGACGGACAATTTAATTTTGAAGCTGCAGAATAAATCATAATAACACAAAACTAAGAATCCTAAGAAATATGCCATGTTATGTGAAATTAAATCTGTGTTATGTGACAATACATACAATGTAAAGATACCAGCCATGACCACCTTTGAAATATGTTGTATGTACAACTAAATATATTATGGAATATACAAAATAAATCTTATATGTACAATAATGAAGCTGAATTAAATATATTGCATCATGACTAAGATTGGAATATTTTACAATAACAATATATGCAAATCTGAAGTTATGGTAAAATAAAAGATTAGAAAGTTTCTAAGTGTGTCCTATAGAGATCTGAAGCCTTCACATGATGTGCAGTACCATCTTTATTGTGTTGTTGTGTTTGGATGGCTCTACTGCAAATGTCACACTCAGGTAGTTGTCTTACGCTCTGATCCAGGAACAGTCTCTCCTGTGTGATTCCAAAGGATCAGCTAAGATGGTTTCAGATCAGTGTATTGACTATTAAATGTCAGAGGTCACGTGTGAGCTGGGTGGACCGTGACTCATTCACTGCTGAGGACACTGTTTTGTCTGGAGAACGGATGACAGTTTCTTTAATTCTTTGACCTTTACCTGAGACAGTGCTGATGTTTATTTAACTGATCTTTGTGAACTTTGTGAAAAGGTCAAAACAAAGAATACAATAAGAAGACCATAAAAACAGTTCAAACTGAACTAATAAGAGTCCAATGATAATGTGTATATTCCATCGCAAAGGACTGTATAATTAATGATCAGATTATAATTTTATTATACTTTATAAAGGCCTGTTTTGATGCTTAAATTTCATTTTAGTAATCATAATCATATATTAGAATGCATTACATTTTTTCCATGAAATTGCTAGCCGATACACAGAGAATTAAGATGTTGGTAAATCAGTGAAGCAGTTTACAAAGAAAAGAGGATGACCCTCCCTATAATGCAACACTAGGGCAGATAGACTGGTCTTCATCTGATCATACTGGCCTTTTGGGTTGTTTGTGCCACTCCACCTCTCACCTGACCAGATCCATGTCTGAGCCTGTCCGCTCGGTGACATAACAGACGGTTTTGAAATCAAGTAAAACACGGAGACAAAGGTTTGCGGGAAATCATGTGACTCATACCTGTACGCATTCAAAATGATTAAAACCAGTCTGGCTATTTGTGTCATTATGTGGAGTGTCACTCCTCTGAGTGTGGCTAGTGAGGAGGTGTTGAGCTGTTAGAGAGGAAATGAGGTAAGAGCTGAGTAAGGATGCTTAGTTCCTGAAATATTGCCAAAGGTTATGTTCAAAATTGCATAAAATCATGTAACTCTTACATATTTCTACAGTATGTAGTATGTATACCATTAAAAAGGTTTGGTGTTGGTGAGATTTTTTTATTTTGTTTTTTCTTTGTAAAGTAACCTATCAAAAAGGCTGCATTTATTTCATATATAAAAAGCAGTAAGTAAAACAGTAAGCTAATCTTGTGATATACTAACAGTTTTCTATTTTCATACATATTTTAATTTATTACTGTATTTAGTAATTTATTCCTGTGATCAAAGCTGAATTTTCAGCATCATTACTCCAGTCTTCAGTGTCACATGATCCTTCAGAAATCATTCTAATATACGGATTTCCTGCTCAAGAAACATTTATTATTTTTATCAATGTGGAAAACAGTCGTGTCGCACGCGCAATATTTTTTGTGGAAACCGTGATACATATTTTTGTGTGATGAATAGAAAGTTCAAAAGCACAGCATTACTTGAAATAGAAAACTTTTGTAACAATGTACTTTTGCTCAATTTATTGCATCCTTGCTGAATAAAAGTATTAATTTCTTTCAAAAAAATATTACTCACCACATACTTTTGAATGTTAGTGTAAATATTTATCTAAAAACTACAATAAAACTGATATGAATATTTTGAATGCACCAAAACTACTTTTTAAAATGTTTTGCCATTGAACGTGTACTGTTTCACATACTTAAATTAATTTAAAAAATGTTTTAAATAATTCAATACATATTCAGTATATAATGTGCAGGCAGTATTGTGTAGGCATTATCCCAAACAGCCAAAGATTCGCCTGACATGTGACAAATAAATAGTTGATGAATGGGAAAAGTTTCTTTCTTTTTGAATCACATATTTTGCATTCTCTTACAAAAGGTTTTGGGAGGGCAAGATTTCTTTCTTTTAATCTCTCTCTTCAAATCCATTACTGTGCATAACTCAAGCTCTCAAAAATGTGTTTTTTCTCATTATGTAAGTGGAAATGAATAGAATAATGCATATGAAAAAAGCTAATAAGGTGAAAGGAGGGGGCGTCCAGTAAAATATCACGCACACATTTCTGAAGAACCCCTTGAATACAGTCTTCACCCTGCGGTTAGATGACACCACAGTCCCTTCATTCTTTGAAGCATCACACACTCCCTCCAGCAGGAGATTGGTTTGAGTGGCGGTCCTATTGTTCCGAGCTCTGCTGTTTTTCCCCACACTAAAGCTGAGACGCAGATTTGGGGATGAGCAGCCGGAGCGGGAGATGACGGAGCGCATTATGGAGGATGATTTCAGAGCGGAGGTGTTGGTTTGGATCACGCATCACTGACCTCAGTACCTGTGCAGGTAGCCAACCAATGAACAGAACGGCCACTTTGGGATTCCAGAGGTGTTGGATTTCCCAAAACAAACGACAAAATCCTGCAAATATCCCTCTGGCTCTAGAAGTCACTTCACCAAATCCTTTATACACATTCAAACACCAATGCAAAGAGAGTGACCTCATGTCGACAATATTTCAGTCACGATTAAATCAGTCTGTAGCTGCTCTATGAAAATGATACTGCTCTCGTTTGCTCACTTGTTGCTTTCAGCAAGATATTTCAAGTGACATCATACATCTAGTTGAAGGCTTTCAATGCAGAAAAAAGGATATGGAAGAAAAACTGAAATTTGCGTTTTGTTTAGTCACTTGTATAAGACAGAGGGCTAAGTTCACACAAACATTTTAATTTAATCATTATTTACTCATGTCATTATAAATTAACATGATTTTTATTATTATTTCTAATTTAGCTAATTCTAAGTTTCTTTATAAAACGCAAGTGAAAATAACTGTTATTTATATACTATTATAGCATTTATTAATTTTTTTAATGAGCTTTTATTTTTGTATTTTCAGTTTTTATTTGAATTTGCTATGTACATTTTTTATGTTTTTTTTTATTCTGTTTTGCTTTATTTTTATTTCTATATAAATTTCTATATTTCTATATTTCTATCTAATATTTCTATTTTCTTTTATTTCAGATTTATTTCAATATACCAAAAACATTTTTTTTAGTTAACAATAACTCCAAAAAGAACAACAAAAGCACCATTAAAAAGTAGTCCACATGACTCAAGCATTATAGTCTTCTGAAGTCATACAATATGTGAGAAACAGACTTAAATTTAAGATGTTATTGACTAAACCCTCTCAACTCATCCACTTTTAAATCTCATTTCCTTTTCCTTTTGCATCACATTTATTTACAGGCACTTTACAACCAATGATGTTTGCAAGTAAATGGCTTAAAATCAGATGTTTTTGGAGTTTTATCTGTCTTTATTAACATTGACAATTGTTTTATGAAAAAAGTGAGTATTATTTGAAATATCTATCTTTTCCACAGAAGAAAGAAAATCAAATGTTTATTTTTTAACGCACTATTTCTTTAAATTACTTGTGAAATCAGTTTGTTTTGCTAGTTTTATGCCTGCGTACGCCCCTGTAATAGCAAAATCTGTAGCCAAAGGCAAATCAACTAATAATGGTAAAAACTTGTGTGTGCAGCCATCTACACACACAAATAATTAAGCACCTTCGGCCCACTCAAGGCAGAAAAGACAGGTGAGGAAAGAATACTCCCTCCCCCTACACTAAGTATACATTAATATGTGGGTATCAGTATGTGTGTAGCTCTGCACACCTGCCCTGCAGCCATGTCTTGAATGAGGTTTGGCACCGGGCCCCTAAGTTTTTATCCAGCATGAATCAGAATGTGTGTGTGTGTCAGAAGTGCTGACTGAACTCGCTGTGGTGCGTTAGTTTCAGTGGAACTGTCTGAACATGCTGAAGAGAAACCACCCACCCATGTCTTCCTCGTTTCAATCTGCAGTACACGAGCCACATGCTTTTATTCTGTCACAGGCTTCATCCTAAGTGGGGGCGACCTGTGAACTTGAGAGTTATTGAGAGAACCCTTTCACCACTTTGTCCCTCTTATAGCTGGGCATTTAACCTCAGAACGACCCTGGGAGATTGTCCACATAATTATGCAGTTTGAATCAATCATATCTACTATATCCATAAACCTAATTAACTATATTCTTATATTTTCAAAATAAATTTTTTGCAAGACATGTTTACACAGACTTTTAATGACTTTTACCAGCATAATGAAATCGAATAACAATTCAAAGAGTCATTCATTCAGAATCAGATTACACTGGGTGCAAAGTATGATTCTAATTCACTAAAAGAACAATCTCATAAAAGTAATTCATTTGGGAATTAATCGAACTATACACTGGGGCTGTGTCCGAACTCGCATACTCTCGAGTAGGTACTTATTTTGAATAGGCCTAAGTAATTACTTCACAACCACTAAAAAAGTCTGTTCTATAGTACGAGTGTGTGTAATATGAATGTAATCTGGATGTACTACATTCGCCATGTTGCCCTACCAGTGTTAGTTGTGTCTCACCATTCATAAATCTTCTCCCATGGCCTCATGGGATATAAGTGTCCTTCATATGCACACTTCAGAATCTCACAGGAAGTAGTAAGTCCTCCGGGTACTTTTTGCCTACTCTTTTATGGGTACTGTGAATTTGGACATACTTCTTTTGTCACATACTGTTTTTCGCCTACTACTATATGCGATTTTGGATGCAGCCTGGGTGAAATGTATGATTCTGATTTACTAAAAAACAAACTGGCTCATAAAGAGTCATTCGTTTGAGAATCAGATTACACTGGGTACACTGTATGATTTTATTCACTAAAACAAACGGACTCACAAGAGTCATTCGTTCAGGAATCAGACTACAGTGGGTGCTATAGCTTTTAATTCACTAAAAGAACTGGTTCAAAATAAGTCATCCTTTTGGCATCAGACTACATTTAGTAATATCAGAAGACCTAAAAAATCTCTCAAATTACGCTCAGACTAGACAAGATTCCTAAATCTGCAATCGAAAGTCAAATAATCAAATAATCTGAGCTATATTACAATAAATACAATAAAAGTTCAGCTCCATAAACTTACAGCATGTTAACCATTGTCTCATATCTACAGTATATTTCTATTTCCTCAATGTCAATATTTAGAAACATCTTGTACTATGAATGAGCAACATTTGAACAATTTCGCTCTGCACTGCCTTCTTCTCAGTTTAACTAACACCTTCATAACAAACAAAAATCCAAGTTCAACTCCCTGCTGCCGCCACACTAAACACTCACTGTTTTCTCTTCCACATAGAGGTGAAAAACGAGTTTGAGGTATCAACAGATATTCTGGCACGGTGAAAAAGGCCCCGGTAAAATAATTACTGTGATTAATCAGAGAGTAAACACATGCAGGCGGCTCATTATCTCTCTCAGAGAGGGATTGTGACGACAGCCGTGCTCTGTTCCGCGGAGCTCAGCTGGAAGGGTAATGAATAAAGAGGCTTCCTCGGACTTGCAGAGATGAATGGATGCTCATTTGTTTTTAGTCATTATCTACATGTCCAAGTGAGAGAAAGCAAAGAAAGACAGAGGATCTTTGGTAGACTTCAGTCCTTGGGTTACAGACGGATTGTGCTTTGCTCAGATAAATCTTCAAGCCCTCAATGAAGAGTGATTTTAGTTGGAAAGAGATTATAGTGAGGAGAACAAACCGAGCGAATGTATGGCGAAGTGTGTGAGCGTAGCCTTAGAGAGATGTCAGACAGTCTTGTCAGCTCTGTCGGCTGGGGTCTTGGCTAGTGGTCCTCATGGGGAGGGAGCTAAGAGTGTGAGTTTGAGTGTATAAGGTCCAGACCTTGTTTCCTGCATGTTTTAAAGTGGCTCTCTGTTTCCGGCGTCTGATGGGTACCAGACCTCAAGGTCAGACAGGCGGCCCAGTTCTGGAGAAAACCCAGCATTACTATAGTGCTAACCTAACATTCATCCAAAGACCAAACCCAACAGTTTACCGCAGTGGATCTTTTCACAAACAGCCAAGCCAGGTGGAGGGAAGAAATAATCTATGTGTGTGTAAGTGTGTGTGAGTGTGTGCTTGACCTAACTCCCTCACACACTCTCTGGCAGACATGTGAAGGCCGGGCAGTCCTCCAGTGAGAGTGTGCATAAACAGACTCAAGGCAAAGACACACACACACACGTTGTGATTTCATGTTTTATGGGGACTTCCCATAATGATTTTTATACTTTGCAAACTGTATATTCTATCCCCTAAACCTATCCCTAAACCTACCCATCACAGAAAACTTTCTGCATTTTCACATTTTCAAAAAACACCATTTAGTCTAATTTATAAGCTGTTTTCCTCATGGGGACCAAAAAATGTCCCCACACGGACAAGGATTTAGGATATTGCCATCTTTGAGGGGACATTTTGTCCTCATAACATAGGGTTTACAAGGACCACACACACACTCAAATAAACAAATAAAAGTATGTTGCTCATTTGCATGAATAAAAGCATATTTTGTCTATATACAGTTTAGAATGAGTTTTAAACTGGACCAATATGTTCTTACATTTGTTATATTCATACTTGTAAACCCCTTATGAGAAGTATGCAGAATACAATTAGAGAATCACATAGACTTACAGTGAAGATTCCACGAAGGCTCCACCTCACTCTCAGAACCTATTAATACCATAGCAACTACCCAAAACACCCTAGTAACCACAACGCACCCAGAATGCCCTATCAATGTACTAAAACTAAAATACACTACAAAGTCGGCAAGTATATGATGCCTAGTGTTTTAAAATCTGCTCAGACTTTAAAACAGTAGGCATCATATACTTGCCAACTTTGTAAATAGATGGAGGAATACACAGAGCAAATACAGAGGAAAAACTGGACATTATACACTAAAACTGCTTCATACACTACCAGACTTTCAAGTCATTATGAACAGAAAAAAAAAAACTCATGCAGAAACACGTGCCTTGTTGCTAGAAGACACGTGACAAATGAAAACAATGTGTGTTCTAAAATCTGCTCAAAATATCAAACATGTTTGATATCCTGCAACTGAATGGAATCAAACTTTGAACTCAAATCTGCAGACTGGCTCTGACTTTTGGCAACTAGCGTCAACTTGTCCAGACTGTAAATCTGGGCAAAAGTGTTGTAGTGTATTCCAGCCTTTAACAATCACATAGCAACACTTTGGGGACCACCCAGAATCCCCTAGCAACTGCATAGTAACATTCTAGAAGCATTTAAAACACTGTAGCAACACCTTGGTGACCACCCAGAATGCCACAATAACTTGGAAGCATGTTTTACACAGACAAAAAAGTTTCTTTTCATAATTTCTTTTGCAAAAATGTACAAATCTTACTAATTGTCTCTTTCCTATATCAGGACAAGCTTTTATGATGATGGTCATGCTGTCATTATTGCAATTCTCTTTTTCACTCTTCTGTTTGTTCCTCATCTCATAGTTTCTCTCTCTCTCTCTCTCTCTCTCTCTCTCTCTCTCTCTCCCTCCCCCTCTCCCCCTCTCCCCCTCCCCCTCTCCCCCTCTCCCCCTCTCCCCCTCCCTCTCCCTCTCCCTCTCCCTCTCCCTCTCCCTCTCCCTCTCCCTCTCCCTCTCCCTCTCCCTCTCTCTCTCTCTCTCTCTCTCTTATGCCCATTTATTTGATAAAAAATATAATAATATAGTAAAATAGTAATACTGTGAAATATTATAAAAAATTAAAAATATGTTTTTTATGTTTTAAACTGTAATACATTCCTGTGTTGGCAAAGCTGAATTTTCAGCATCATAACTCATAGTCTTAGTAGTAGTAACATAGTCTTCAGTTTTGGAGGTCTCTTACAATAAGTTTACATCCATCCAAGGTCAAAAAACTATTTAATAAAATTTTCCTCATAATATCCATTGTAGCATCACCTCTTTTCTCACAGTGTCTGACATGGCTCAATAAAGGATTCTCTCACTCTAAACCCCACCTTTGTGAGAGCCTACTCTTCTCTGATTGGTCAGAGGGCCCAGTCTGTTGTGATTGGTCAACTGCTTACAGTACGTGTTGGAAGCTAAACCTCCCTTACCATATCTGAATTTCAGCTCAGGAGGCTTGTTGGAAAACTGTTGCTCTACTTAATACTTTTATGGAAATCTTGATACATTTTTCTTTGATTAATAAAAAATTCAAAACAGAACAGCATTTATTTGAACTATTAATTTATAATACTATAAATGTTTCTGTCACGTTTCACCAATTTAATTCACCATTATTGCTGAATAAAAGTATTAATTTAATAAAAGTAATAAAAGTAAAACTTTTGAACAGTAGTGTACGTTTCACTTTCTCCACACGGACACACACACACATGCACCAACCATAGTAAAGCACTCTCCACACTCAACACATTTAAATACACATGTCTCTGTTCACCCTACACTGAATGTAACCACACTCTGACATAATAGATTTTGTCAGAGGAGCAAGACCGGGCTCAGAGCCATGCTTTAGGGCCAGAGAGTTCCTCCAGAAGTTGTAACTGGGCCTCTCACAAAAAACACCCCATTTTCCTTAAATTCCAGAGCTGTTTTGTAAGCTAAAGATCAAAAATCACGGTTCATGGTCTATTGCAAGCGAGTGTGTTTTTATTGAAAATATCATGCTAATGTAGATGGATTTGACATGGTTAAAGGAATAGTTCACCCCCGAAAAATCATTTATTATTGTGTGTAAGTTTATAACTTAAAGGGATAGATCACCCAAAAATGAAAATTATCCAATAGTTTACTCATCCTCAAGCCATCCTAGGTGTATATGAAGTGAGGCGATGGGTTTGTGTTAGAAAAATATCCATATTTAAAACTTTATAAAGTAAAATATCTAGCTTCCAGTGGACCGCCTTCCGTATTCAACTTACGAAGAAAGTGTAACACCTCTTGCAGTTCAAAATGCTTACGCTATGTCCGATGTCTTTCCGTGAGTTGAATATGGAAGGAGGTTCGCCGGAAGCTAGATATTTTACTTTATAACGTGTTAAATTTTGATATTTTTCTTACACAAACCCATCAATTCACTTCAGAAGGTCTTTATTAACTTTTACTATGTACTTTTATAATGGATGGATGCACTTTTTTGGGCTTCAAATTTTGGGCTACCATTCATTGCCATTATAAAAGAGCCAGGACATTTTTTTATATAACTCAGATTGTATTCGTCTGAAAGAAGAATGTCATATACACCTAGGATGGCTTGAGGGTAAGTAATTCATGAGGTAATTTTAATTTTTGGGTGAACTGTACTTAAATTTCAGTCTTTACTCACACAAAGCTATAGTGTAAAATTTGTATGGTGGGTTTTGGTCACCATTCACTTTCATTTTATGGAAAAGCATAGCATCGACATCTTGCTAAACTCTTTTTGTGTTCCACAGAAGAAAGTCATAAATGTTTGGAATGACATGAGTAAATAATGACAGAAGTTAAACGTTCTGATGAACTATCCCTTTCAGGCCTTTTAATTAAACACGGATACCGCATGGCAACCAGTTAACGGTAAAAGTGAGGTCTGATAAAAATGCTTTGATGAGTATCAGATCTAAAATCAGACACAGCCGGTTATCGGTTAAACTTGTCAAAAATTCAAAGCTCCTTGTTAAAGTGATCATTGAGTGGGGAGTAACTCAAGTGGCTTTGTTTCAGGGCTGCCGTCACCTCTGGCCCCCTCAGGCAATCATAACCCCTCTCTGTGACCCCTGGTAACCCCTGAACCAGTGGCAGTCGCTTTGACCGACACTCATCTGGGATGAATTACAGCATCTTTAAGCGGCACTCTGGGCATCAGGCCTGTGATAATGAGAGAAGGAAAGCTGAGTCTAATATCTAAAATAGATTTACAGTATATGACGGATTTTACATGCAGGACACAGCGAGTTAGAGCTTGAACTAGTGCTTCAGTTGAGGTGAGAATTATGAATGCAGCTCTTATGAGGGTGAACGAATGTCTGTGATAGAGAGGAGGGGGAGAGATTATATTAGCTTTCATGTGAAGGTCGTGCTGATAGTGTAATCCTCTCTATTGTGCACTCATAAAGCAGTCTAGCTTCAGTGAAAACCTGCGTCTACACACTGATTTTAAAGTGCCCCTATTCTACTATTTTAAAGATAAAACTTTTCCAAAACTAGTTTTGTTTTGGAGGTCTCCTACAATAGGTTTACATCCATCCAAGGTCAAAAAACCCTTTAATTTTAGCACTTCTCAGCACTTCTATACACAGTGATATGAACAGTAACAATGGCATCAGATTTATCACATCAATTCAAGCCAGAGTCCTCGTCCTTTTGAAGTGCATGTAAAGAAAACAGTGTCTTCTTGACATTTCGACAACCTGAACCAAACTCTTCCAGGCCTCAAATCCAACTACAGTGTTTGAGGGCAGGTCAAAGAAGACGGCGTTCACGGGCATCGAATGAAGACAATAGGATGGCATTATGCCTATAGGTTTGAGCAGAAAGTAAGACTGGAATTACAGACGACACTTCTACAGACAGTTCAATTCTTTCTTTTAGGAGACAATAACTCCATTTATCGTGCACTTTGCAGACCTTTTACATTCACAAAAAGCTATATTAAAAACTGCATGAAAGGAAATATCCAAAAAAGCATAACAGAGGCAAAAGATGTGCAATAAGGGATAAAATATTTTACCGTTTTTACATAAAATATCAGCACTGCCACTCTAACTGGTCAATCAAATTAGATGACTAGAAATAACTTGTATGAATAAATAAATGTAATAATAATAATAAAAAGTTTAAAAATATTTTGTCAAGGCTGTAAGATACAGAAAAAACAGTATTATTATGAAATGGTATTGCAATTTAAATAAATGATTTCTATTTTAATATATTTTAAAATGAAACTGATTCCTGTGATGCAAAGCTGAATTTCCAGCATCATTACTCCAGTCTTCAGAAATCATTTTAATGTGCTGATTTGGTGATCAAGAAACATTTTTATCATTATTATCAGTGTTGTGCTGCTTAATATTTTTTGGGGAAAGAACAGCATTTATATGAAATAGATTTTTTTTTTGTTATGTAAAAGTCTTTACTGTTACTTAAGATCAATTTAATGCATCCTTGCTGGGAAAAAAGTATTATTATTATTATTTTATCTTACTGACGCCAAAGTTTTTAACTGTATTGTATGTAAGTCATGATTCCTAGGTGTTGCTACATGCTATTTTGCATCCAAAATCTGACCACGTCTTTAATATTTCAAAACCATAATAATAAGTTACATCAAATCCATGACTTTAACTGAAAGGAAAAAAAATCCCACTGTGGTGAAAGGTCTCAGGTAGGAGATTTAAGGGCCAGATGGGATTTAGTCTGCCCCTGTATTTAGTTACCCTATAGCGGTAATTCATGGTGCTTCCTTTGTGTGAGTCTGGTGTACCTGAGCTACTATACAGATGGCAGAAATGAAGGACAGGAAGTGAACATACGTTTCGTTTAAATCCAAATAAACCCAAATGCCAAACTGAATTATTCTCTGAGAGCTAATGTTTGTGCTTTTGCATTAAGAGTGAAGTTTGACAATGCTGACATTGTAAAATGCTGTTTTTTCACAAACTGTTTACTGGACCTAAAAACAGTCTTTAGATGTTTTCAGCAAATTGTAAATGGTCATAGTGGTGTGCGTTATCCTAATGAGGCAGAGAGAAACAGGGCATTTGGCACAGTGCTGGAGCACACTAATTGGGTTCTCAGATTACAAGTGAGCTACCTGATCTGCACCAGCGACCTTCAGTAACATGCTAACACACACACACACACACACAAACGTTGTGTTTTCATTTATGGCGACTTTCCATAGACATAATTTTTATACCGTACAAACTGTATATTCTATCCCCTAACCCTAAACCTACCCATCACAGAAAATGCAATTTTACATTTTCAAAAAACACCATTTAGTCTGATTTATAAGCTGTTTTCCTCATGGGGACCAAAAAAATGTCACTCGGACAAGGATTTTGGACATTTTTGGGGGGACATTTTGTCCTCATAATGTAGGGTTTACCTGGACACACGCACACTACACACACACACTCATCTACAGCTCACCTACCCTAAATGCCCATGAGACCTTCAGAGAGGGTTATTCTGTGTTCACAAATACACATTCATGCACACTAGTACAATTACACACAAGTAGCATCATGCAAACACGTATTTAATTACACTGCAGTTAGTATTTCATATTACCAAACACTTGGCAGACCAAAGCACAGGGTGTGTGAGTGTGTTGCTGAAAATACACAGACCTTGGCGTGAAGTTCACTTTGTGCTGCCCAGAACGAATGGGTTGGTTCATGCCTCAGATGAGTCAATGACGTGATGCACAATTTTGGCCAGATCTATAAAGATATTCAAAAAAATACATAAAGATATCAAAGACAGCATCCTGAATATGATTGAAGCATATGTGTGTGTGTGTGTGTGTGTGTATATATATATATATATATATATATATATATATATATACACACACACTCACAAGCCACTTTATTAGGTACATCTTGCGAGTACTGGGTTTGACCCCTTTTTGCCTTCAGAACAGCCTTAACTCTTTGTGGCATAGATTCAACAAGTTCAACAAGATTTGTTGCAGCACATCCATGAGGCAAATCTCCCATTCCACCACATCCCAAAAATCTTTAAAGGATTTAATATAGGTTTTTAAAAGATTTTATCATCTCAGACAACCCTTTTTTTTAATTAAAAAAAACAACAACCTTATTTTGTTATTGACCCAGACACACTCCAAAATGCTCCTCATATCTCCATATAAAGTTTGGCAAACTCTTTCTTTCACTATGGACAGTTTCTATTGAGACAGTAACGGCCACCATGCTGGGAGAAAACATGCAGTTGGAATGTTTACAGGCATTTTAACAGTGTCAAACATATAAAAGAAGCTAATCATCCTGCAGGAGGTGAGACATCTTACCGTTCAATAATGGAGGGTGTCAGTCATTAGATGGTTTGACCACAAGTTAATCACCTGGAGACACAGATAAAGACAGAGACAGCATTCATTTATAATATCACAAGCAGTACAACAAAATAAAACGCTGAGCAGTGATAATAAGAAGGGTTTACTTCAGAAGAACAGAACAATCCATTAATGTATAGATGCAGACTAAAAATGTCTGGCAACTGCTTTATGATGCACACTGCTTAGAGACAGAAACAAGTTAAGGCAAACTTTATTATCATTCATACATGAGTACATGGCATTCCTCCAAATATATTTATATTAGACAATTAACTAAAGTGCAAGAAACATGCTGACATCTGACAACAGTAATAGCATACACCGTACATGCACAACATAGCATGACACACTTTACAGAGGACATTGTATGGACTAATTTCTCAAATACCGGCATATGAACAACATATTATGTTTTTATATATATATATTTTTAAATGAGTGGTACATGGCCATGTAAAAGTCAGAATGTTAGGATGCTGAGAGAGGTTTATACATAATTGATTAAAATAAAATAAATAAATAAAAAGACTAAACAAAAAAAGAAAATACAAAATAAATAAATAAAAATAATAATAATAAATAAAATAAAATGGTTCCAGGAGGTTGCTAAGTTGTTATTTCTGGCTCAAGTCAAAAAACGTACATAACAATTATAATTTAATAACAGCCTTTTAGCACATCTCTACATAAACATCTTTTAAAATTTAAAAATGTACAATATTCTTTTTTTGATGCCTAATTTACTTTTAGCATTTAAAACAATTAGAATGTGTTCATTTCAAAGTATAGACTTTTAATATCTGCCATTTATCAGTTATTGGAAAATATATGAAAAATGATATTCAGCTTACCTGTAATTTTAATATCAGTATATCCCTAATTAGTGCTTACCTTTAAAAAACACTACTACTAATAAAGTACAACTGTTAATGCTGTTGGCCAATAGGGAATAACCTAGATTATTGATGCTGTTTATGAATCCAGAATGTGAGATTAACTTCTTATCTCATGGCTCCTCAAGGAAAACTCTGTGCCATCAACCACATCTGCTTTTCCAAACACAATCCTTCCTGCATATTTATCAAATGGGGATCTGGAATGAGTGCAACATTTGGAGTTTTCTGTGAATGTGGAAACCCAAAACTCACACTCACAGATATTTGTCTGCTACGCTTCATAGAAAGGTGTGCAGCACAGACTTGAAAAAAAAAAAACCCCATATATTTTTGCTTAAGAAAATATCATTATCATATTGAGTTTGGTGTCAGGTCGGCTCCACATGTTGCTGACGGGCGTCAGATTTTTTCAGGTGACTCCGTGACCTTTGAAGGCGGGCGGGTACGGCTTCACCCCAGGCCTCTGCAGCTCTAATATGGCTTCCTGTGGGGAAACTGACCTTAGGAACGCCGGCGAAGCAGTTTTCAGAGATCATGCAGAAGACAGGGAGGCTTTGTTGGGGTTTTTGAGAGTGAAGGGCCATTTCCTGCCTTCACAGGAAGAAGTCATATTGGAAACAGATTTGCTCTCCCGTCGGTGCCTGTGATCTAGACCTCTGTGCTAATCGCTAAAGAGAGAGAGAGAGAGAGAGAGAGAGAGAGAGAGAGAGATTGAAGACAGGGGAGGAAAAGGAGTTTTTGAAACTCATCTACTTTGTCTTTTCACTTCCTTTTCCTTTCACTTTTTATCTGTTAGAAATATCAACTCCATCTCTGAATGTTCCTCCTTCAGTCAGCTCCTGTTTCAGGGCAAGATTTTCAAATATAAACACAAAGGAGAGCCAAATACGGGAGACACCCAATCATGAGAGGAGCCATGGGCCGCCCACGCAGGCTGAGTCTCATCAGCTCGGCAAACGTAAATAATACAGCCAGTTCAGAATCATGAGAAAGCCATACCGGTGGGAGTGAAGATATGAAACCTTCCAGTGAATGTAGCCAACCATCTATTGGGTATATATAAAACTGTCAAAGCAGAGCCAACTGACCCTGGCGTCAACCCAAACATCCTCGTCCTGCTGCGCTGGAGAACGCCTGAAACTTCAAGCACACACACACACGCCATAAAAATACAGCTGATTATGTTCAAATGAAATGTGTGTGTGTGTTTGTCAGGGTGGTTACATTAGCTAAGGATTGTTATAGTTATATAACCTGCTGACCAGGAGGATCTGTGGCTTGATTGTATATCAGTCCCGTACCTCATGCATCCAGCGCTGAGGGGGTTGGCTTCGGTTCCGTTTTATGACGTCTTGTTTGTCAGGGGATATTTGTTTATGGAGCATGCTATTTATTTGGATTTATGATCACTGACTGCAAGCATTTCTAAACTATTCAGAGTAGTTTATTTTTTTGTTTACAAGGTCTGTAGAAGTGCATGTCTTTCTCTCAGTTTTGTAGTATGTCATCTGCATTATTGTTTTACATGCAATTACACCAAGACATCAATTCAAATAAAAACGAATGGATGGATGGATGGATGGACAAACTGTTTGGATGGATGGATGGACAAACCATTTGGATGGATGGATGGATGAACAAACCATTTGGATGGATGGATGGATGGTTGGTCTTGTTTGTCATGGGATATTTGCTTATGGAGCATGATATTTATTTGGATTTATGAACACTGACTGCCAGCATTTCTAACCTATTAAGAGTAGGTTTATTAGTGTATCATTGTTTTACACGCAATTACACCAAGACATCAATTGAAATAAAAACAGATGGATGGATGGACAAACTGTTTGATAGATAGATAGATAGACTAATTATAGGCTACTTTAAAATAAAATAAAATATTAAATTAATACCACCAGACAGCCCCACAGATTATCTGAATTCAATCCAGTAGCGTTCCCTATGGGAGCTGTAGAAGTGGGTTGTCATGGAGATGACCCTGGGGTCGGAGGAAGTGTGCCAGAGTGAGACCCCCCACACTGAGGCAGGACCCCCTGGGCTGTCCTGTGTACATTACTGTAGCGCTAGGGATGCCTTGTTGATCTTTTCCCTTTTGTAAGAATGTGGCAAATCTACATGGGAGGCTATTTGATATTTCAAATTGAACACAGTTTCACTCCCAAAAGTGAAGTCAGTTAGGAAGATAGGTAATTCTTGGAAACTTGTAGGTATTTATAATATGATTGAGCATTAAATTTGAAAATGTTCTGGGTTTAAATCAACACCATCTTCCTTTCATTGTGTTACATAAATAATGCATGTTAAAAAGCAACATCATGCATGAACTGGCTGGAGAATGATTTTTACCAGGGCCATTCTTTGAGAGGTGCAACTGGGGCCCGCACTTTGGGGTGGGGCCCAGTGGCGACCAGACCGAGGGGAGAACGGACAGCCACACACACACACACACACACCAGGAACGCGATCGCGACTGGACAGACATAGGAGGGCCCCACTTTCTCTATCTTGCGCTGGGATGCACCCCATGCTTGAGATGGCCATGGTTTTTACCACATATTACTCATTATATTCTCTGTAAAACGTAATCCTACAGGAAAGATACAGTTTAATTTATCGTTTAGAAACTCCATAAATGATCCACAACAAATCAGTGTTTGTTTTTATTCACAAATCTCACAGAATTCCAATCAAACTTTCAGTTTTTCCATACACTTATTTGTGTAATAAACAGTGTTGAAAAGTGTTAAGACATCTGGAAAAATTCAAATGGAAAGATGTGTCATTCTATGACGATGTTGTGAGTTGACAAACTGAGTTCCGCTAGAAAAAAAAAGCTCCCTGCAGTAACTTGTGGAGGTTCAATTAGTTTAAAAAGGACAAAAGAGTCAAAAGGACACAAGAATAAAGTTTCCTTTCCGAGTCATTCTGACACAACAAGCATGACTGTAAGTCTGAAAACATCTAGACACAGTACACCCAATCATTAAAGCAACTGAACTATCTTTTGACTATTGGTCCCCATGGCCAGTACATTTTGGCATTCAAGGCTAATCTTCAATTCTTTGTTTATCTAAGCAAGTTAACTCCAGTCTATTTCACCTTTTTTGTATTTTGTATTTTGTTTCACTTCCTCAAATTTTCATCACACTCGGAGCCTTTTATTTTCTTTGAGCAGATTCTTCTGCGCCAGTGCATGTCTCAGCCTGCCGCCTTCAAAGCTTTTTGTTTTCTTGGACGGTGAGGTAAGCCCTTAACTTTACCTGGGCAGGTGTTGGCAGCCAGGCGGAGGTTTCCTATAGCAACCCAGCAGGTGGGCTTAGGGTTAGCCGAGGCGGGCAGTTGTGAATCTATGGGGAGGCTGCGTCCTAAATTATCAGGTTCCACACAAATAAGGGAGACTAACATTGCCGCCAACATGTCTCACATGAAAACACATGGCCTATGATTGACCCTAGAAAGTAGACACCACACAATTTTAAAACTGCAGCTATCAATAGATTAAATATATAGAAAATAGATTTTTTTTAAATATGCAATTTTATTTTATTTTATGTCAGTGGATCAGATTCTTTATGTAGACTTTATTTAGAAAGTAATTTAGAAAGTATGTAAAAACATTTATATTTTAAAAGTTTTTAATCACTTGATCATTATTTTTTTATTATATATATATATATATATATATATATGCATTTGCCATTATAATTATACTTTTGGTCAATGGTAAGAAAATCATTTATCACAGGATTAATAGAAGAAAATATATTTAAAGAAAATTTAATTATAGGATTAATTATAATTTTGATTATATATATATATATATATATATATATATATATATATATATATTCAGAACAAAATAATCCTGTAAATCCTGTTGCAATCTGACCAGGGTCGTAGCCACCACAGACATTGAGGGGGACAAGTCCCCTCCATTGGTCAAATTGTCCCCCCCAATATTTGAAGTTCTGTCACTTCATTACGCAGCGCACTGTATGTTGTTGTTGGAATGACAAAAAGGTTTAAAAGTTGCATTTTTAGTGTAGTCTGCCTCAGCGGTCTAACAGCGCTCATCAATATCAAAATGACTAAGATGGCCAATCAAATCTAAGTAGACAAAGTTTACCAGTCACAGAAGCAAAGAGCGAATTCCAGCGCAAAGCGTCAGTTTAATGTTGAAAGAAAGTGAGGTAAGCGAAACATTTAATACATGTGAACTGTTTTGTGATAGCAGTTAAACGACTGACAGTAACATCCAGTGACGCAAACTGCTCAAATTTTTGTCTCAAATATGGCCGGTTTGAATTGAAAATATTCATTTTATGTGATTCATGTCATTCCTAACTGACATTCTAGGCATACAAATAAAAGTATATGTGCATATTTTAATGCAAATTAATATAAATTATTATTTGCAAATAGTTAAAAATGATAATTTCCCAACTAGAATTAGACCTAGAATTTCCTTCACTGTTCTGTTTATAGGCTTTATAAAAAATTGGTCCCCACCAATGTTCAAGACATGGTTACGGCCTTGAATCTGACTGGTTATGATTTATTGAGAAAAAGACATAAATGTGTTTCTAATCTAACAAGAGATGCAGTATGACTAAAAGTGAAACCCACTGTGGTCCGTTGTGCAGTCAATCAAGGGCCGCACCTATCTTGGTCCAAAACAGAAAATATGTGTGGTTGTGTCACTGGAAACGCCCATGAAATCAAGAAAAGAAAGATCTATTTGAGTGTCACGCACGCACAGCACATCCAAGGGTGAAATTACGGGTTGAGTTCGCTCGCACTCAATCTGGATCTCCTCAGCGGAGCCGCACAGCGCCGGGACGCACTGCAGTTTTGGCAACAGCAGCAGGCATGTTTCTGTAACAGGCTGCTGGAAGCACAGGCCGCAGTATATCATTCTGTTCCGCAGATTTTGCCTATATTTGTACACCAAGTAATCCAGAGAATAAACAGGCGCTTTTACAGAGTTCAAAGAGGCAGTTTCTTTTGGAATGGCTTGTGACAAAGTGTTAAAGCAGCTCACACTGTATTCTCAAACAAACCACTGCTGCAAATGTTCTCTGCTCTTAGTCAGTCGAGTTAGCAACTATGCACATAAAAAAGAATCTAACAGTCACAGAAGCTGTACTACCTGCCTTATGAAAGATGTAGTGGGAACATTTTACATTGTAAAAACCTGTTATAATAAGCATTAAACAGATGAACAAAAAAATTAATGTTAGACTGATACATAGAATGATAGGGGGGGGGGGGGGGGTCTTGAGCATGTGGCTGTAATTAAGTGGCCTGAAGCACAGTGTTAATTGAGACCTGTGCTTCTCTTTCTTTTCACAGCACAGTCTGATCTAAAGCTCTAATCAAGACATATACACATACACACACATTGGGTTTTCATGGGGACATTCCATAGACAATGGTTTTTACAGTGTACAATCTGTATTTTCTATCTCCTAACCCTAACACTATCCATCACAGAAAACCTTCTGCATTTTACAAAAAACATTATTCTGTATAATTTATAAGCTGCTTTCTTCATGGGGACCAAAAAAATTTCCCCACAATGACAAGGATTTCGGATATTGCCTTCTTTGTGGGTAGCAAGTAAACATAAGGGTACAGAAAAAGAATAAAGCCATGTGAATCTCATATGTGGCTTTTCAATCTCTTCCTCAGCTGTCAAATAGATTGTTATTTCTACAGACTAATTGGTGGTTTTTGCTGTGAATGGTTTGTGGGGTGCATGTGTGTGTGTGTTCGCCCTCATTATATATGACACTGATATTCTTGCTGGAGGTCCAGATGGCTGAAAGCAGCTCTGTATACTTGCAATGCAAATAATCTCCTATAGAGTCAGAGCAGGAGACCACATCATACTGCTTGCACTCAATCCTGATGTGAATGCTCAGAACAAAATACATAAACACCATTATTTCTGATCTTTTCAAACAAACTTCCAATGAAGTCAAACATGCATCAACTGAATTATATATGAATGCGCCTATAAATATCACCCAAAAGTTTGGTATCAGTAAGATCTTTTTAAATGTGATATTTTTTTTTAGCAAGGATGTATTATATTGATCAAAAGTGACAGTAAAGACCTTTATAATGTTACATACGATTTCTATTTGAAATAAATGCTATACTTTTGAACTTTCTATAAAGAATCCTGAAAAAATGTCTCGTGATTTCCACAAAAATGTTAAGCACCACAACTTTTTAACATTGATAATAATATTGTTTCTTGAGCACCAAATCAGCATATTAGAATGATTTCTTAAGGATCATGTGACACTATATATATATATATATATATATATATATATATATATATACAGCTCTAGAAAAAATTAAGAGACCACTTAACATTGATTTCTCTTAAGTGGTCTCTTTTTTTTTTCCAGAGCTGTATATATGCAAAGCATTCCCAGTGTGTATATTGGGTGGTGTGTGGTCAGGTGTGAGTAAAGCACAGTTTAGATGTAACTGGATATGAGGACAGCAGTAGAGGCGGAACACACAAGGGATTTGGGGTAAATTGGTGCGGTGATTGCACTTAACCCAGCAGGGAATGACTGAGGTTAGCTGGCCTGCTCAGATGTACAGCTCTTAATCAAGGTGAACGAGACATAAGGGCTTGAAACAATATTGTCAGCATTACCGGTGCAGGTTGAGGGAGAAAAAAAAGAATCAGTCCCATTATTCAGCAGATAGTTTCATTTTAAAAAACAGGTGCTGAAATCGGTTTAATTTATTTACATGGCAGTCCTTAAAATACTGCCCTTCCAGGTGATGCTTATGAATATTTATTATGCATAAATATTCTGCAAATCTGCATATTTTCTAAAGCATGGAGGTCTGAGAAAATGGCAAGTCACATGAAACTACCATAAAACTTGTACTTTGTTATTCTTGAGACTGTTGCGTTATTCCCATTTACTTTTATTTTCATGGACGTTTAGTTTGTTTCTCTGTTTTAATTTGTTCCATTTTCCCGCTCTTCATTTGTTACCATGGTTTTTGATTAATTAGTTGTAATTGTTTGTCACTGAGTTCATTCACCCTGTGTATTTAAGTTCCTCATTTCATTCAGTTCTTTGGTATTGGTCGTGTTGTCATGTTACACGCTCTTACGTTGTCTTCATACCTGTAGATTATCTGAGTTTGTTTTATTTAATAAATACTTTTGTTTTGGAACCTTTTTGCATCTTTATCATCTTCATTGGACTTAAATCATTACATCAACATACTTACTACTAGAAAACAATATAACCCATAAAAAAAGTCTGTGATATGATAGTGAAATATTTTAAGGCCATAAGTATCTAATCTATCATAAATCTCTTGTTCCAGATCTGAGTTGCAACACAATGCTGTGAACCAGCTCCCACTCAACTTATTGAAATACATCCGCCTTGTAATTACGATCTCTTCAGAACGGCCTACACTGACCGTCAGACGGAGCCAAGATTCAAAACAGCTGGTCCTTTTTGGTTCAGTCTGACCCAGCAGACTGAGTTAAATGCCAAAAATAAAGTTAACATCTGCTGTGTCCCAAAAGGGAGCCGCCATTATTCAAAGTCAGTTCCTCTGTCTGTCATTGTGTCTCAGTTGAATCCAGTTTGATGTTAGCATGTTGTTGCTAACACAATAGGCTCTCCAATAAACAATAATTATCATTTATTAATTATCATAATGAATTATTATGAATATAGTCATTATTATTGCATTATTTTGGCTACTGACTTAAATTATACCATAATCTGCCATCTTGGATGTTTTTTTTTTTCACAATGCATTCTGTAATCATGAAGGATATTTGTAATGCTGAGAATCTTAGCTAAAAGGTGGCATCTTTGAAGACAGCATAGTTATTATCATACTTGCTAAAATCATAATTATGCTGCCTACCTTTTCACTAGAAAAGTTATAGCCATGCATATATACACACACCATCCTTCCAGACCATTTTCACCCAAACACAAACACACACATACACAAACTCCAAAACCAGACTGGGGCCCTGTGCTACACCCTGGGTCAAAGGTCAAAAGTGAGCCCCATTTCCTGTGGCCTGTAAGATCAAAAAGTCTTTATTATTCAGATCTGTCATCAGAACTACTAAAACGGCTCCAATCCAGAAACCGTTACATACAACAGTCTACCAGATGTTCATAAAAACACTGACATAAACAGAAAAAAAAACCCCATCAAAAGTGAATTCATCAAGGAAACCTAAAGCAGACAGAGCCGATTTGTGTTGACGTAATGCTGAAATAAATAAAGCACAACGTGACATGCATTGATGTTCAAATAATTGACAAAGAATGTTTTAGTTTTGGTCATCAAAGCCCTTCTGTTCACAAGGGAGCATAAAAAGAAATGAAAAGAATGGAAAAAGAGGGGAAAATGCTATCCGCATGATCGCCGTTTAAATGCTAATGTGTTTAGTGGGAGAAGAGAGCAGCTATTTGTGCACAACAACCTTCATGCAGCACTTTTAAAGAGCGGTTACATGGACGGATGCCTCTAGGGCCTGGTTCAGTTAATACTTACCAAGACTTTGTGTGACTTCTCAGCATGCCACGTTAAAGACTTGCTCCTTTTCTTTTAAAGGGACTCTGTTTCTCTTTAATCAGGACCACTGGCTGCCCAGATGCTTAATAAAATGTGTGTTAGGAAGTGGATTACAAAGCAAACGATCTGGCACTTATTATGATCACATTGGCGAGGGACACTTAAAGGGATAGTTCACCCAAAAATGAAAAGTATCCCATGATTTACTCACCCTCAAGTCATCCTAGGTGTAAATGACTTTCTTCTTTCAGACAAATACAATCAGAGTTATATTAAAAAAATGTCCTGGCTAATCCAAGCTTTATAATGGCTATTTGTCTTGAAGAAGAGAGTCATATACACCTATAGGATGGCTTTAGGGTGAGTAAATCATGGGGTAATTTTCATTTTTGGGTGAACTAACCTTTTAAGACTGTTTTGTGCTAAACTCTCTTTGCCTCACTGGTTTGAAGACTGATTCTCATAGAGAACCTCATAATGTATAGTAAAAACCTCCTAATTATCATAGAAAACCTGTTGAAATGTTGAAATTATCCTGTTTTAAAGGGTTTGTTCAGCTAAAACGTAATATGATTCATTATTTACTCACCCTCATATTTTTCCAAACATTCTTTCTTCTTTTGAACACAAAAGGAGAAGTTCAGCATAATGTTGACACAGCTCTTACATATACCAAAAGAATACAGTGATCTTATTTGTCCAAAAGGGACAAAAAAGCACCATAAAAGTGGTCCATATATATGAATATTATTCAAATAAAATAAACAATATTTCCCATCCACCACAAGCTCTAAAAACTCATTGCATATATTCAAATATGCCATAAAGAAAAATCACACCACATTGGATGTCAATCAATGATGCCATTGTGAGTTATGAGAATAAATGATGGCAGATTATTCATATTGTGATAAACTATGCTGTTTAGTTGCTTGGACAAAAGAAGCTGCTATACGTAGCCTTGAGTTAAAAACAATTTATTTCAGTCTTTATCAGTATAAATATCATAAAAAACATTTTATGTGCATGTTTTGGTAAAGCATATCTAGATCTAAGACTAAGAGCTGAATATAAAATAGCAAAAATGCATCATTCATCAATCATGCAGAAACACTTATCAACAGGTATAGCCAAATCCAATCAACACGTTCAGCACACACCTGTAATTGCCTTTCTATGGCACTGAACAGTTGTCAGCAAGTGTCAGCAAATAAATTCAGGCTGATAATAAGTCACGTGAGATCTGTCAGTCCCTGCTTGACAATTGAACAGATTTCAGTCATTCAGTCATCTCTCTACAACTCATTTTAGACCACAATTAGATATTGCTTTAATGATTTTTTGCACTTGTTTTATCACCCGGCAGATTAAAATTGTTAGTCTGGTTGCTAATGTGATTACATTCTCCAAATCAAACCACTTGATTTGAGGTATCATTTATGTCTGTAGCACAAAGAGTGCAAGATGAGTTGCACGTCAGCGTTTAATACTTAAATTACGGGTTTTGGGAAAGCGTTTGTGTGCATCACTCTCGTTTCTGTGATCAATAGTGAGAAACACATTAATCAACAGGGCAGATTGTCAGATTTCCTAAAATCCAAGCCAAGAATCTCTCATTCAACTATGCTCAGCGGTTACTCATCACGGATGTCTGTCTGAGAAGTTCGCTTCAAGTCATGCATTGCAATGGTTGGAGTGAATAAGGATTCTCAGGAAAGAGAAAGTTACCATACAGCATGAACATACTACTTCAATAATGTTTTTGTCTTGATCATGATTATATTCTTATCACATGATTGGCAAGTTGTGTAAAGTGTTGGATTTATGACCTCTGTTAAGATAAAAATCAACATCCAGAAACACAAGGTGATGATGGACACTACACATGAAATGTTGGAGAAAATCATTAGAGTAAAGGGCACAGTGAAAGCTCAGGGCAGTATTTGTGTTTGGTGTCTTACAGTGGACAGTAATGGCTGATGGGCTCTCAGCAGGGGCAGTGCAGGGTCAGATCACTGGTCAGGGTAATTAGGCAGACAGTGGTCAGTCTGTGCTGTCAGATGTTAGTAGCTATTGATGTCGTCTGCCCTACGGCTACCCACGAGGCTAATGAAAAGAAGGGAAGGCCAGCATGGTCAGTGACATGACCCCATCTCACATCCTGCCAACGCACTAAAACGGTCTCTGGTTTCTTTCACGTTTACATGTTTTGTGCAAAAATCTAAAAAATCAGAAAACTACCCATTCCAAAATACCAATTACAATACAGTCGTGGTCAAAAGTTTACATTAACCTTGCGGAATCTGCATGTTTCAACAAAATAAGAGGAATCGTACAAAATGCATGTTGTTTTTTTTACTAATATATTTACATAAAAGATGTTTACATATAAATAAAAGTTGAATAGATAAAAATGACATACACTTGATTCTTAATACTGTGTGTCGTTATTATCCACGACTCTTACAAAAGGTGAAAACATTCACTGATGCTCCGTAAGGAAACACAATGTATTTAGAACCAAGGGGTGTAAACATTTTTTTAGTTTTAAGATCAGGATAAATTGTACTTATTTTGTCTTCTGAAAAAAACATATAAATATCTTCTGTAGCTTCTGAAAGCCAGTACTAAATGAAATATATATATATATATATATATATATATATATATATATATATATATATATTTAAACAAAATAAGAAAGATGTACACATCTTCATCCTGTTCAGAAGTTTTAACCCCCAGTTTCCTACTGGAGCTCAGTGAATGTTTTCACCTTTTATAATATTTGCACCTCACTGTGAAAAGATGGATCTCAAAATCATACAGTCACTGTTTGAAAGGGCTCAAATATGCAAAACATGCTGGAAAACTAAAGAATTTGCAGGACCTGGAGGATTTTTCTGGAGAACATTGTGCAGTTTAACTGCTCAGGACAAACAAGCGACTCATGAACAACCATTAGAAAACAAAACAGGCAATGACACAGAATTAAGAATCAAGTGAATGTAAATTTTTATCAAATTAAATAAACTTTTATTTTGTGGACTATATGTAAGCATCTTTTATGTAAATAAAATAAAATCTAAATAAAAAATAATATGCATTTTGTTCTATCCCTCTTACTTTGTTAAAATTAACATTTTGCAGATTAGATACACATATATTTATCATAATTTGATCTCTTCATTTTGTTTCCAATGATGACTAGCAGCAGCAGTATCGTTTAATCGACTAGCCTTGTGCATCCCTACTCAGAACCCCTTAGAAATGGCCAAGAAACCACTCAAAACACCTTAGCAATTTCATATAAAATATTGGGAAAATCAGGCTAACTCTAACATTGCAGCAGTAAGTTTCGCATGGCCAAGCACCATTCACATTTTCTTCCGAAAAAATAATTACTCTCATCACACCTATATAGTTCACAGTGGGAATTTCTGGATGCTATTTTTGTATATACGTTTCCCTCCTCTTTTGCATGTGTAGCTGGTTTTGCAGGTATCTCCACAACAGTCGTTTCTCACGATCCTTTGTGCCCTGTAGCGGCACTGCCACTGTCACTGACTCGCTGACTCATCTCATTTCACACACTAAGTCCGTTACACCGTTAAAACACAATCAAATGTCATAGCGTGACTGTTCTTCCTCACATGTGACATTGTCCTTGTAGACTGGTTTGAGGTAACTAGGTTTACATGCTAATATTAGGTCTAAAATGAGTCCTACCCGTTAAGAATACACCCAAGGAAAAGGGTCAATGCAGCTGAATGCAGAGGACATTGTGTGGTTTCTGTAGGACAAATTAACCCTTAAACAGATTAAAGGAAAACTTGAGGAGATTGTAAATGTTTGATTCTCATTTTTTCAATCAGTTTCAACTGGTTTCTCCTTGGCCCTGTTTACACCTGGTATTAAGATGCGTTTTGTTCGATCGGATCACAAGTGGATGACGCTAAATGCAGGTGTAAACAGGGTCTAAAACGTTTTGAGCTTGTCCACTTTTGACCACTTCCAGAGGCATTCGACCGGATTGCTATCGTAGGATAAATGCTCATGTGGTCGAATGCATTCGAACAGCCACAAAAGATGCCTACTGACCTAATGCGTAAACATTATGGGAAGCGCACTAGCCAGACGGGATTTAAACTTTGTTGGCTGGAGACCAAAGTTTGGTTTGAAGATGAAAAACGTACCAAGCACAATGTTCTCTCAACATTTCTAACACACATTCACAGCGTTCGGCGTGGTCTATCGGCTATCAGAGCAGAACCAAAAGCTACTGCTCTCCGTATGTTTTTTCTGTTTTCTCCTGTCAAGTTCATATGTAAATTGCGTGAGCTTATTTCGTCCATTAGATTGGAAGATCTGGAAAAATCATGCACATAGACTCTCCCCTCAAAGAAATCAGAACAGAAGTTGTTAAAAGTGGATTAAAACACCAGGTGTAAACAGGAATAGGTCTCCCTCGTCTACTTGTGATTCAAACGACCATCTTAATACCAGGACCTAAGAAACTAAAAAAAGGCTAATGAAGAAAGAGAGGGAGATTCTTTCATTTTTCCAGAAAGGGCATTGGTAATTTTATGCTAATTTTAATTTGTGTGATATTTAATAAACAACATTATAAAAGAGTCAATGTTTTTGGAAGCAATTGATTAATTTTTTTAAATAATTTTAAAGGGTTTACCCATTTCATTAATTATCTCTTACCAAACCTGTTGTGCTTTGAGTATCAGTTTGCTCTGGCTTAAGCTGCAGCACTTGAAATTCTAGTCAACGTGCTTGACAGAATTGAAAAGGAAATAAAAAAACAACTGAATCAGAGTCTTAAAAGAAAAACATCTGTCCTATATGTTGTACAATTAGACAGAAATGAGATAAAAGTTGGTAAAATTGCTGTTAGCCAAAAAGTTTAAAATCTTTTACAGATATGAAGATTTTAGCTGTTTTGAAACCTAGTGAGCTTACTACCCAGACAGCATCACAGATGTGCTCCCGACATGAAGGCTGCTCCTTCTAAGATACCTCGTTTTGGCAAATACTAATAGAAAGTGATAAGACCACTCCAGAATGCACTGCAACTAGCTCTGTGAAAACCAAGAGGGTTGATTATAAACATATTGCGAGTATTTAATTCATTATTACAAAGTATCGATACAAAATGTATGCATACAATGCATTGTTGTGTTAACAATATGCTAATACCAACATTTATTGGAATCAACAGTTTGCAAGAAATTGCCGCCCATGTAGAGCATTCCAAATCAGTCACTTATGATCATCTTCCATTCTTAACTTTCAGCTCCGTAAAGCATGCTGCCTTAGAAGATGGCTGAATATTTAGAAAAGCTTATTAGGAACAGAACTAAATCTCACATTCTGTTTCTCTGCTTCACCTACACGTATATGTGAATGTGTGCGTTGTTGGCGGGGGTGCTTGTGTGCACAGTTTAATGTTTAACTCAGTTGTCAGGTCAATTTCTCATGTGTGTGTATAATGGTTTGACAGGCGAGTTTGAGGTTGTAGATGTCCAGGTGTAGGAAAACGGGCCGCACACACTCACTATCTATCCTTCTAACCCTCTCAGCTCACAAAGAATAAAACATATCAGAGGGGAACCAAACTAACAAACTTTTAAATAAGAAGTCATCAGTTTTAATATTATTTTTGGAATTCAAACATCTAAATCTTTTTAAGGAAATAAGCCCTTCAAATTTGCCTAAGTATTCAGCTTGTGTTGTGTAGATGTAACCCCTCCTGTTCAAACTGCCCGCTCCAAGCGGGACTGGAACTCGGGTCTGCCGGCATGAGAGTCGGACGCTCTAACAAGGAGGCTAAAGGCTGCAACCTCTAGCATCAGTCGCTAGAGCATCTCTTGAGATCAGAGGAGTGAGGTTTTTACTCGCACAGCAACTACTAGCTGGCCTTCGTTACACTGACACCCGTCAAATTAGAATTTTTACGCATAACGCTTTCAGTTCTGTGATTGGTGGTCCAGCTATGATATTACAGAGGGGCAAGCAATAGCAGGTCAATGATAGACTAATTTCAAATGACAGCATTGTCCCTTTAAATGTATGGGGCTTGTTATCACTAAGGGTTGTTTACACAACACGGATTTCAACAAAAAATTTGTATGCGTTTTGGCCGTTCATTTACATGACAACAGCGTTTTGGCAGGCTGAAAATGCTAACTTTTAAAATCGGGTTTCAAAATTTTAGAAAATTATACTATTATCGCCTCTGTGTAAACTGCAAAAACACACATTTGTGAAAACGGTGACGTCATGCACATGCATATTATGTGTGCAGTCTTTAGGCGTGTAGTGTTTCTTTTCAAAGTGACATCGCCAACTACTGGCCTGGCAGCATAATACAGCGTTTTAGACGATTTTGCGGATCTGTGTGAACGGGGATTGCTTAACAACATTGTCGTCTGTATGTGAAAAAGCAAAAGACAAACTTTTCAGTTTTTAGTACAACATTGTCATGTAAATTTAAAATACACTCACCTAAAGGATTATTAGGAACACCTGTTCAATTTCTCATTAATGCAATTATCTAATCAACCAATCACATGGCAGTTGCTTCAACGCATTTAGGGGTGTGGTCCTGGTCAAGACAATCTCCTGAACTCCAAACTGAATGTCAGAATGGGAAAGAAAGGTGATTTAAGCAATTTTGAGCGTGGCATGGTTGTTGGTGCCAGACGGTAGAGTATTTCACAATCTGCTCAGTTACTGGGATTTTCACGCACAACCATTTCTAGAGTTTACAAAGAATGGTGTGAAAAGGGAAAAACATCCAGTATGCGGCAGTCCTGTGGGCGAAAATGCCTTGTTGATGCTAGAGGTCAGAGGAGAATGGGCCGACTGATTCAAGCTGATAGAAGAGCAACTTTGACTGAAATAACCACTCGTTACAACCGAGGTATGCAGCAAAGCATTTGTGAAGCCACAACACGCACAACCTTGAGGCGGATGGGCTACAACAGCAGAAGACCCCACCGGGTACCACTCATCTCCACTACAAATAGGAAAAAGAGGCTACAATTTGCACGAGCTCACCAAAATTGGACAGTTGAAGACTGGAAAAATGTTGCCTGGTCTGATGAGTCTCGATTTCTGTTGAGACATTCAGATGGTAGAGTCAGAATTTGGCGTAAACAGAATGAGAACATGGATCCATCATGCCTTGTTACCACTGTGCAGGCTGGTGGTGGTGGTGTAATGGTGTGGGGGATGTTTTCTTGGCACACTTTAGGCCCCTTAGTGCCAATTGGGCATCGTTTAAATGCCACGGCCTACCTGAGCATTGTTTCTGACCATGTCCATCCCTTTATGACCACCATGTACCCATCCTCTGATGGCTACTTCCAGCAGGATAATGCACCATGTCACAAAGCTCGAATCATTTCAAATTGGTTTCTTGAACATGACAATGAGTTCACTGTACTAAAATGGCCCCCACAGTCACCAGATCTCAACCCAATAGAGCATCTTTGGGATGTGGTGGAACGGGAGCTTCGTGCCCTGGATGTGTATCCCACAAATCTCCATCAACTGCAAGATGCTATCCTATCAATATGGGCCAACATTTCTAAAGAATGCTTTCAGCACCTTGTTGAATCAATGCCACGTAGAATTAAGGCAGTTCTGAAGGCGAAAGGGGGTCAAACACAGTATTAGTATGGTGTTCCTAATAATCCTTTAGGTGAGTGTATACCTAAAATATATATTTTACTGTAGAATTTGGGTATCATTTACTGTATCATTGTAGCTATAATTTATATAAAATGGTTCATGTTCCATGAAAAAATTTAATGGAAAAAGAGGGGAGGAATGCGAATGCTTTGGTTGTGAAAAAGCATTATCCACACCGAGGTCATACGGTTAGTGCGGCTGCCATGTGACCCTTCACAAGACCCACTCTCCCTCTCTTTTCCCCTTTTCTCCATCTCTCTCTCCTTCTCTCTCTAGGCTATGAGACTGCCCGCTGACTTCCTCTTCGACCATTGCCGCCCATACAGACAAGCAGACAGCTCTTATACAAGAGCTATTGAGCTTAACCCAAAGAGAGCATCAATACAGTATTACATCATCGCTCAGGCTTAGCAATGATCGCCATGTGTTCATCTTAATGAGAATGCTATTGCCGAAATGGTGTTGTGTGAGGGCAAAAATCAAACCGTCATGTCTGGTTTGGTCATATAATACTATGAGTATCTGTGCTGCTGAGGTGGCAGAATTCACAGAAAAAGCAGCTCTTGTTTGCATAAATAAGAGGGAAATACAAATGCACTTAAGCATCGAGGAGATACTTAAATGAATGCTCCGGAATCATCTCGTCTTCACCTCATTTGTAAAAACAGGCAAAATAAGTTTTAAAGTAATTTACTTACAATGGCTAAAAATGACAGATATTTGCTATGGATGCAGACTTTGAAATAATATTAATATTAATGAAATATCAAGAGTTGGAAGTGTACAATTGCACTGACAATGTTAACATAAATCTTGTTGCTATACTTAATATAATATTTTGATACTTTCGATATACTCAATACTTTTTGTTAAAACATACTTTAACATTAAGTGCAATCCAGTGCCTTGTCCATTAACATCCATAATAAGTGCATCACTGTAAAACATGATTTTTGTAGAAATTATTCTGGCTGATACCAATAAACCCATAATTATTTTCTAATTTTCTTCAGTAATGATGTTATGGCCAGTAACTGATAAATGGCCAATATTCTATACTATTTTGTCTTACAAATATGAATAATAATAAACTAAAAACTAAAATCAATCATTTTAAATGCTACAACATTGCAAGGTACAGTCTCAAATTGGAGATTTGCTAAAGATTAAATTATTAGTGTCACAGATGCTGTCCATTAGAGCTTGAATTTAATGAAGAACTAATAAGAGCAACAGACCTTTAAATTTGAATAGAATATTCAAAGACACTCAGGAAGTTCAAGAAGACACAAATATACACCCAATTCTTCCTCGCTCTCATTCAGGCTGTAACATACTGAGTCAGTCTCTTCTATGCATCAGTGTGGGCCACCACTTGACATGTCTATTCTACTGTCTGCCACAGCGTCGCTCTGCATCAGGGTCGGGCTCTGACCTCAGCTTCCTGTCTCCCAAAGCCAGTCTTTATGTGGCCACACAGGGTGACTTCATGGTCGCCACCGGCGGCCGATCACTGTTCATCTGCACTTTACACCCCTGCAGCCAGCCACAGAGCTCAACAGAACCGGCTTTGTGTGTGTGTGTGTGTGTGTGTGTGTGTGAGACAGAGAGAGAGAGAGAGAGAGAGAGAGTGAGAAAGACAGCGAGCGAGAAATAAAGAGAGTGTGTGTGTGTCCTTATCACTATGAGTCCCAATCCAACTGCAGCAAGGCCAAAAGAACATCCACTCCCCCATTCCAAACCATTTCCTGTGTTTCAGACATCAGCCAGGCTGATTCTCTGCTAATGAAAGGCATTGCGGGTCATGGCCCACATTGTGGCATCCGTGGTTGTTAATAAGACCTCTTGATTCTTCGGGTCCAGATGAATATGAATGAATATGAATGAATGTGATAAAAGCATATTACGCAAGTGGAAAGCTTAACACGTCAAGTGCTACTAGTGTGCTGACTGACTGGCATTCATATGCTGATGATTCCTATGAATGATGAAATGGGAAATGGAAATGGGACAAGTTGTTATTAGGCACTTCACAGTTTTTTTAGGCCTTTCCATCTCTCATGTTTTTAAAAATGACAGATTTAGTAGAGACGGCTTTGAATGTCATTTTATTATATAATGTTGATAATCTGTGTTAAACATTAAATATCATCAAAAGCTCTAGAACACACAATTCAGCAACCTTTAGAGGTGTTGATTAAGGAGCCACTTACAGAACACCATTTTCGAGGATCTGTGTCGTTTTGACAACATTGTCTTCTGTACATGAAAAACGCAAAAAAAAAGGTTTTAGTACATTGATGTCGTGTAAACATGCCCTTAGTGAAATATGCATGAAAGTAGGACTCCACGATTAATCAAAAATGAAAATGCTTTGTGTGATTATTAAATCACAAGGGCTGTAATATAATTAAATAAATATATGGTCTGCGTGTTTCAGAGCGCAGCGCAGCACTGTGTTCTTACACATGAGCCGCTCATTATCCACTAGTGTTCACGGTAAATGCTGCTCCAGACAAACTCCATCTCTACATCTGCTCTGTGTAACATGTATGTTCTGTTTAGTTATTGTTAAGCCTGCCTGAGATCGTAGTTTGTTTCCTTGGTAACTCGTTAGTTAATCATTCTGCTGTTTAGCTCCCTCATTTATAATAATAATAATAATAATTCTTTGTCCGTTCTTGTCTGTGTGTTAAGTGGTTGTGTTATCTCCTGAGTTTCTATGACCTGTTATTTGTTGGATTAAATACTGTTTGTGAGATCTACTCATGTGATTTATATATGCAACCCACACCCGTGACACTCTGAGTTTGGCTTACTTTATCGTGTATTTGGGAATGCAACATGCACCAACCATCTACCAAAACTTGTAATGAGAAGCATTTATCAAAATAAAAGTTTGATTAACCTTTAAGAATTAAGATATTAAGTAGGGATGCACGATATATCGGCAACATATCGTTATCGGCCGATAAATGATCATTTTAGATGTTATCGTTATCGATCCAATAAGAAAATTTGACCGATATATTCAAGCCGATAGATAATGTATTATTTCCTTCAGCTGAGACACTTCAGACGCGCTGTCCGCCATGATGGGTTTGAATTGCTCGAAATATGATTGGAATCACAAAGGAAAATACAGTTATGTGCAACATGTGCAACAAAAGTCTAACATATAAGCTACATAAAATTATAATGAGAACACAACTGTAAAAGTTTGTTGTGTTTCCGCGCGTTTGTTGAGGGAAGAGTGCGTCCACAGAGTTAAACCTTCATGGCAAGCACAGTCAAGTTCGCTTGTGAATTCGCAGCCTTTTGTGCCATTGTAAGTTGTAATATTATATTTATTCTGTGTATAATATAATCTCATATAGGATGCGTTTGGTTGAGTTAATTAACGATGCAATAAAGCGCTTCATTGTACTGGTCTTTAGCTTCAGCGCGCGCAGTTCAAACAGAAATGCACAGCAATAATAACTGCTGGGACTGTCATATACATAACACTGTAATGAGAACACTTGTGTAATAAAACGTTGTGAATTCTCTGGGTTTAGTTGTGTTTCAGCGCGCTGTTGTTCTCGTATTATTTTCATCAACAATATAGTTTGATCAAAACCATTTCCTTATTGTCTGTGCGGAGGCTATTTCATGCATGGCACATGCATTTTGATTCTTTATATGTGGCCTAAGTAATGCTGTCCAATGACTAGTTTGCATTATTTAGGTATTTTATTTTTTGTAAGGCAATATAATTGTTGGTAACATTTTACAAATAAGGTCTCATTTGTTAATGCATTAACATGAACAAACAGAGAGCAATAACCTGTGTTAATGTTAGTAATAAAATGTTTGTGTTTATTAGCAGTCCATTCACAGTGCATTACCTAATGTTAACACACACAACTTTGGATCTAAAAATGTTGAGATTAACATGAACTAAGATTAATAAATCCTGTAGAAGTATTGTTCATTCATTGCTGGTTAACTAATGCTAAAAAAAATTAAACCTTATTGTAAAGTGTTACCATTTTTTTTAAATAAAGTATGTTGGCTATAGAAGTGTAAAATTAATTTGAAAAGTTAAGGAATCTTACACTGGTTCAAATGGCTACTGTACTGTATAGGTTTGATTCATGTTGAAGTGTTTGGTTCATGGCTTTTAATTGTGAGCCTTTTGTTTTTTGTAATCAGGCTCTCAAAATGTATTAAAATTTGTATTTAGATTTATCGACCCATATATCGGTTATCGGCGTTCAAATATAAAGAATTATCGGTTATCGGTATCGGCCAAAATTTTCATATCGGTGCATCCCTAATATTAAGACAGCCATAAACATCAGTATTGCAATTTTACAGTTGTAATTGTAATTGCTAGTATTATTTGTATAGCTATATTGCTATATAATCACACAATTTTGGCCAAATTGTGCAGCCCAACAAACAAGCACAGAAACATTGGATTTTTTTAAATCGCTATTTTTTGCAGAATAATTAATCACAATTAGATTTCCCCCCCAAATTGTGCCCTACATAAAGGCCATAGCAAAATAAGTGATATGTGTTGTTGTTTGAGTAAACACAACAGTCAGCCAAAACGTGAAAGAATCTGTCAGGAATCTAAAGGCGTTTGTTCGTCTATTCAGGACCAACACACACATATACAGTCGGATCTTTATAGCAAAGACATGGAGGAATGTGGGGTATTCTCTCTATGTGTCCACAGTGGCACCTTTTGTGACTGTAAAGAGGCATAAACGTTTAAACAAACACAATCTCACCCCTGACCTGAAGCACATGACACAGCTCAGTTCACAGCATTTTGGCGATATTTAGAAATTTAGTGGATTTTCTTGCATCAGAGCTTCTTGCAAGGAACTATATGCTCGCAATTTGAATACATGTTCACCCAATTCAAGTAAAATAAATCTTACTCTAAATATAATTTTTCTTCTTTTACTCATGAGAAAGATCTGAGAATCTCACTGAGAAACATGAAATGGAAATTGATGAAAATGGGAATCGATCTATTTTCTAAATGCATGTTATTGATCTTATTGTGAACGATTTGAATCCATCTCTATATGTTCCTTTTTTGACGTTCTAATTTTTAATCAAATTGTGATAACTTGACCTTCCAGTGATATATGCCAGACTTCAATAATTTCATCTGCCTAAACCCTGCTCCTTTCTTACAGTTCAATCAACAATGGATGGATAGAACCAAGTCCCTGTCCAACATTTTTTCTTTTTGATAATTGGTTTTACTTGGATGTACATACTGAAGAAAGATCTGTCACTATACTTTAGTTACATTGTGACTTTAAAGGCATCTCATTTGTAATTTATCCTTCTAACAGTAATGTAATCTGACAAGAAATTAACTAAAAATGCAGATTTGTGTATGTTTAAGTATTTATAATAGTTCCATTAAATTTTATGGTTGTATCAAAAGCCAGAATGACTTGGGAACATTTATGAAACTTATAAACAACAATGAAACCCAATGAAAGAAGTAACAAGAACTGAACTGTGTCCAGGTGTGAGTGTGTTTTTTCCATTCTTCCTAAATTAGGTGTGTATGTGCATGTTTGTAGGCCAAAGTTGTCTTTTTTCCTCCCCTTTTTTCCACAAGTCCACTAAACCACAGCAAATTCAGATCATGCCTGATACTGATGCAATGAACGTGACTCCAAGGATTCTGGATGTGTAATGAGGAACAGCCTGAAGGGTTCTGCTACTCTCACACACATAATTTCCACAGATTTGCTCTCTTGCACAATTGTATAAAAAATAAAATAAAAAAAAAAGCAGAGTTCACATTCTGATGTAGTTGAAGAGAAGCATAAGTGAAAGTAAATAGAGAGTAACTGACAATCAGAAAGAGAATCAACAGACATGAGCTGACTTCTGCGCTAATTCCTCATACAGTATATCTTATCCTGTGTTATTCTCTTTCTGTAGAAAAACCCCTTTCTCCCCACTTAACTTTTGGCACTGGACGATCGTCTGTCTTCATTGTGACACCACAGGAAATATAAGAGACTTTGTCTGCCTCAGCAACTACAGATAAGATGTTTAACCTTAATGTTATAAGTAATCAAACATGACTGTCCAGCAATTGACCTCTGTACTAAGAATCTGTGAATAATATGGTACACTCAGAAAAAATGGTACAAAAGCTGTCACTGGAACAGTACCCTTAAAAAATGTTCTAATATACACAATTTGGGTACTAATACGCACACTTTTGGTACCAATATGTACCTTTGAAGTACTAATATGCACTCTTTAGGTACAAAAATGTAGCTTTTGAAAGGTTACCGCCTCAGTGACAGCTTTTGTACCTTTTTTCTGATAAAAAATCAGATCTCTGCGGTTCTGCAGTTGGTTATTATTGGAGAATAGAGTAGGACCACCATCCACATCTCTTATGCACGCACTATTTCCTTTCTACACAAAAAAACATGCAGGGGCGTGCAGACACGTACAAAAAAAAGCTTGAGCAATGAGGAAAACCTGTGACCGTCATATTTGGCTTGTCAAGTTTGATGACTACTAGTCTCAGCTTCAGACGTCACACCCACGGACGGTTGGCTGAACGCCTGATGCATATGGGACACTTTTATGGAAACACTTCAGGAGTTTCGAAGTCGTCATCTGATTGGTTGAACTCTATAGGATGTCCGCGATATGGATTTTCTAAAGTATGTGAAGTTCGCGGCTCCATTGTTGCAGTAAATTTGCACATCGTTCTTGAATGAATAATTTATAGATGCACGCCGGCCTGTTATTGCAGGGACATCAACTTTACATTTTCACGCCCCTAACATGACAAAACGAACTGTTATTGGTTGCGTTACATGTCAGTCAAATGTCCTCTTAGGTGGTCCTCGACCTATGAAAGCTGCGAAAGTCTGAAGGTCTGGCTACGCAAGACTAGATGACTACAACAGTCTCCAAAACTATTACCACAGTCACAGCACTAAAAGGTTGCCGAAAAGGCAAAACACTTAAAAGACCAACCATACACAAAATCAATATTTTACTAAGTTAGTAGCAGAGCTGATATTTAGGCGTACACTGCGTAATTAAATCCCATATCCTACCTTTAAAATGTTGCAGTCAGCGTGTGCGAATGCTGAACTTCCACTAAACGTTGTGCATTTGCGAGTCTCAAACACCTGTTGAACTGTGACCTTCGTATGCGAGTCATTAAGCATCTACAGCTTATCCATGGAAGAGACATTGCTGATGTCTGCTCTCAAAATGCATATTAATAGGCTAAGTTGATGATTTATCAAATATGAAAGAAAAAACCCCTCCAAAATATGTTATAAAAACCAGGATGGATAGCTTAATCTTAAAGCAAATTTTAAAGTTTACACACTAAAGAACAATACCTATAAATATAACTACAATTTCGTTTGGTGAGTTCTGATCGGCTGTGAATGTTTTTATTATTCGACAGCTAGAAAAAACGTTCTGAAAATGATATCATTCCTCTGTGTCATTATAATTATCGTTACAGCTGTGGTGTAAACTTCCCTATTCTCATAGAATTTAAATGATTATTAAAACATTATAGATTTAGTTATCATTGAGGCCCATTCACACCAAGAACAATAACTACAAAGATATCACTTCACGATATCTATTAGCATCCACCAACGCATCATAGCATTCTGTTTATTGTAAGTGTGCGTTGCAGTTAAGTCTGACTTTAAATGTTTATACTGTTCAGCAGATGGAGAAAATATGTTCAGAAAATTATTCCAAAAATATTGCTACTCTGTGTCATTATCGTTACAGCTGTGGTGCGGACTTCCCAATTCTCATAATTAGAGATTAGATTATTAAAACTATATTTATCACCTTTGGTGTGAACGGGCCTTAAGTCTTTAACATTGACCTTATTTATAGTCTGACAATATGGAGAGACTGATCTGAAACAGCACACCAAACTCTTTTGCGTTCATGATTGGGAATTAAAACAAAGCAACATTCACATAGTTAACCCTGCTGACCAACCCTGACCCAGATTTACATTCTCAAAGGTAAGAAAAATAAACCACGGTTTCGGAGTATTACAACTTCATAGCAGAGTCTGTCTTTGTGTTTAACAATTTATTATTGGCCTGTGAAAGATCATGTTTGGCCAGCGGAGGGAAATAACCTGTGACCCTGAAGGCCATGTTTGGCCTTCCTCATGACCATGAGAACTCATGAGCAACGCTGCAAAGCCTCGTGGGATATGCCTTCGGTTCTGCCTTCAGGTCTGTTTTTTTCCCCATGAACTTCAACGTTGGGTAACAGATGAGACTTCAAATCAACCTACATAGATATATGAAACAACATAAGGGTTGTGTTGACCTCAAACAGAGCATATTTTATAGTAACTGTTATTGTGATTAAATATGATCAATGTGAGTGTCATACATTAACTTAATGTCCACAAAAAGAAAATTCTGCCCTCAATATTCATGTGGTGCAATTACAGCTTTGTTCAAATCTTGTCTGCAGTAAATAAATGTTCTTTTCTCTGCTGAAGGTAGTTCTCTCTAAAGGAGGGGAGGGATTGACCTCTGAGTGACAGCTTTGGTCTTCACCCTGACTGATTCTTGTTTACCCAGAATCTAATGTTTACCCAGAGGACCTGCAGAGAGATGGGCATTCATCACATTCACCTGGGTTCGAAAACCCGCTGATGCCTTGCCATGCCTGACCAGAACAAAGACTTGGTGAAAAAATTGGTACAAGTTCCTGTTCTTCAATGTCTTAATTTCCCATTGGTGGTTGCTAATTTTTGTACCATTGCTGCTAATTTATGTACTATTTTCCACAGTGCAATGAACCATTTTCAGCTAGGATTTGGGCAAGAATTTAGCAATCCACAATTTAAATCATTAATGGTTGCATTATTTTGCCCAATTTTATGAGATTTCATAAAGTAAAATGTGAATATAAAAGACTGCATGCACACATTTTGTGTCTATGGCAGTCTGAACATTTCAATTAACCACCGAGCTGCATTACTGCTCTCAAATTGCAGTGTATTAATATAGTGCATTTCCTTTAAAAATTTAGCTAACTCACATCTCACTAAAATGAACATACAGATATGTGTGTGTGTGTGTGTGTTTTAAAGGCTTTTATATTAGAAATGTACAATTGCACTTTTGTCTAATTAGCCAGTGAAGAACATGTAGAAGCAGTAATGTACACATCTGCACACACACACACACACACAGCACTAATGTGTGCATTAACATTTTCCTGACATTGCCAGGCCATTAGCGGCTGGTTGACTGACTATTATAGACCAGAATCCTAATTTAGGGGGTGAACTCTGCTTTTAATGAGGGGGACAAGTGGGGATGTATGAAAAAATAGGATAGTTTTCCTTTCATGAATAGCAGCAAACGCATACACAGACAACAAGCATTAGTTGCCAAGTCTAGACATGTTTCCCTTCTTGCATTTAATTCACCCTACTTCACCAGTCACATTCTTTGGAACGTTCCAAAGGATTTGATGACATTTCCTGGGTGCATCACTACAGTCTTGAAGCTTAATTTTCCAGTTTCAAAGGAATTGTGGAAAAACACCCACAATTTCCATTGTGTACGGAAATGTATTAAAAAATCAACACCCATTACACTAGAACAGGGATTTCCTTTTACTTCTCTTAATCTATTTAATAGTTCTTAAACCTATTAAACAGACAAGCAGTGTATTTACCATTAGAGGTCAACTGCCCCATTGGCACAGGCGTTAACACTTGGACATCGGTCTAAAAGTGACATCACTGTGTCATCAGATGTTGTCGAAATGCTTGGCTGATTGGTGCTGTTGGCAGGAATGTCCACTATCTTTTCCACTAACTCACTTTAAACTCTATTGTAAGGTACCACCAGATTTAGCCCTCATTTCCATAGTAGATGTTCACAATGTGTTTAACAACCTCTCTCAACTATCACTGAGAATTCAATGGTTGTTTACACACTGGAAAATGAGCCAATTTTAGAACAAACTGCAGAAGCATCCCAAATGCTTTATTATAAAATGGATCATATGGCGATTTCCAAAAATTGACCAGTTTGTTTTTGAGTGTGACTGTGGAATGGTGACGGGGACACAGTCAGTCATCGTGGTAAACACACAGTGATGGTGGCAGTCATGTGCTGTTGTTAATTTCAGATGTATTTGAGAAGGAACTGGGAGCCTCTCAACAGTGTTTGCCAACACAGACAGCGGTGATGATTCTGCCTCTGTGCATCTGGTCTGAGTTGACTGGTTCAATATCTGAAGTCACTGACATCTGGCCCCTTCACACACTTACACGTTTACTTCAATTAACACACTCCACACACACTTACACTCTGTAAAAGCTGGCACACATTCAACGCTTGCTTTTGCACTACACTAGGCAAACACTAACAATGGATAGAGCTTCCATGCATGTGAGGAATCTTACAGTACCAACATTTCACATTTCAGATTTTACAACTAAATAAATGTGGTGACAACATAAGACTCTGTCAGACTTAGGCTAGAAACAAGCAGACAAGTACACAAATGCCTGGTGAATGCATTGCAAGTGTGCAGTATAGTACTTAGTCTCAGCCTCGGACGTCACACCCATGGACCCATGTTGTGTCACGAAACCCCCTCATGGAACAAGAAAGCCATCGTGTTTATATCTGTCACAATGAGCGCTTATCATGATCAACTACGCTGGATTTGTATGTGAAGTTTTGCATGTCGGTCTGTTATTATAGGGACATTAACATTTTCACACCCTCAAACATGAAGCTGAACATAACAAATTGTGATTGGTTGAGTCCAGACCTTCTGCTGTCAATCTGAAGGTCTGGCTACGTAAGACTACTTTACTCTGGTAGTAACAAACCTCAGAACTCAAGGTGAAAATAGAGATACATTCAATTGTCTGTGCTACTTAACCAGAGGAGTCAGGTAGTTAGCTATAAACATGTCAGTCGTTTAACTAACTAGCCATGCAAGATTTATTTGCACTTCAAACTGTTGCAAACCATGACAGTAGTTGATTTAAAAGAGAATTGATAAAAGAAGACATTTTACGCTAATCTTGTTATAATGCTCTAAATTATGGAAGCTTGTTTCCGCAACAGAATAAAAAAAAATGTATGTAATGTAAAATATATTTGCGACTCTTCTCACAATTCTGATTTTTTTCTAAGAATTTTATGATATAAAATCGCAATTGTGAGTTATAATGTCAGAATTGTGTGATAAAAGACTCACAGTTGCAAGTTATAAAGTCAGGAAAAGAAAAGGAACACTGCACAAAAACAACAAAAAAATAGTTTACTATACATTTTAGACAACAAATAAAATAATAATATTATCACTAAATTTATAAATAATTTATAAATGAAATATTCAAGTTGGCCTGGCTCTATGAATCTTTTGTTCTTCTCCTTAAGTTATTTGAATCATTTTGGATGTATTTTTAAGTCACATTGCCAAAATTCTCTCCAAGGAGTGAGGCACGAGGCTTCTGGATATTCTTAAAACCTCTGGCAAGGCATTTGTTGGCCGTTATATATTCCTCTAAGCTCTAAGTGCAATTCCCTGTTTTCACTTGTATACCAGCAACTCGGTCCACCTGTTTCATGTAACCTCAATGTAAAAAGAAAACCACTTAAATATAGTTTTTTTATATATAAGCATGGTAACTTAAGACTGTTTAGGGATAAGGCCTGATTTTACTGTCGTAATATTTCACTTTTTCCACACAAAGGCCAAGATAAACAACATACTGTACTGTGTATTTCTCTCCCTCTCCTCTTACAGTATATCTGTTTGGCTGGTCCGAGGTCAGTTGTGATCTTAACTGTAACACTTGAAGCACAAATATAGCAGGCTGTTACGCATTTGTCATTAATTCCTGGTATTATCTCGCAAATAATAACTCTGACGTCATACGGTGAGAACAGCCTTCAGTATAGGAGTTTTATTTTCTTTTATGATTCTGCGGTCACCATCTGTGACTGCAAATCTTTCAAACAAACAAAAAATGATTAATAAGTCTTTAAGCAGACGAATACATATGAGCTGGCACAAGTTGTGGTGTTGCAGGATGCATTAGTCTGATAACTGAGGCACTCTAAAGCTTAATGAAACTAAAGTCAAAGTCTTCGCCCTCTAACCAGCTGCTGCAGATTTTTCCCCATTCGGTCGTAAAGGGACACAAGCAGGGTTACCTCATTTAACACATGCTGCTGGGGCCACCTGAGATACTTATGTTGATACAGTCTCTCTGCCATTACTAAAGATCTTTCTGCTTTTTTCCACTCCAGAGACGCCAAAAAGCAAAAACTTGTCCAAGGAACACAGCGTTCCTGTCCACTGTTGTAAACTGCTAAAAATAATTTCATCTGTTCATAATAAGAAACTGGTTAAAGGATAACTGAACAAGTACAGACATTGCACATTCAAAAACATGTTTAGTAATACAATAAAATATACTTTTTTTGCTTGCAATAATATATATATATATATATATATATATATATATATATATATATATATATATTTATTTATTTATTTTTATTTTTTTAATTGACCCGTCGAGCCATGGACTCCACTAGACCCCTGTGCTGTGGTATCTGGAACCAAGATGTCAGCAGCAGATCCTTTAAGTCCTGTAAGTTGTAAAGGTGGGGCCTCCATGGATTGGACTTGTTTGTTCCGCACATCCCACAGATGCTCGATTGGATTGAGATCTGGGGAATTTGGAAGCCAAGTCAACACCTCAAATTCGTTGTTGTGCTCCTCAAACCATTCCTGAAGCATTTTTGCTTTGTGGCAGGGCGCATTATCCTGCTGAAAGAGCCAAAGCCACCAGGGAATACCGTTTCAATGAAAGGGTGTACATGGTCTGCAACAATGCTTAGGTAGGTGGTACGTGTCAAAGTAACATCCACATGGATGTCAGGACCCAAGGTTTCCCAGCAGAACATTGCCCAAAGCATCACACTGCCTCCGTCGGCTTGCCTTCTTCCCATAGTGCATCCTGGTGCCATGTGTTTTTATATATATATATATATAAATATAATTTATCCCTGTGATGCAAAGCTGAATTTTTAGCATCATTACTCTAGTTTTCTGTGTCACATGATCCTTCAAATATCATTCTAATATGCTGATTTGAGCATTTATGACATCTAATATGAACATTTGGGCTGTTTAATATTTTTGTGGAAACCTTGATACATTTTTGTACATCTATCTTGATACACAAGATTATTTGACGAATAGAACGTTTAAAAAACAGCATTTAATTGAAAAAGAAATCTTTTCTAACTTTATAAATGTCTGTGTCCTTGCTGAATATAAGTATTAACTTCTTTAAAAAAGTTCTGACCCCAAACTTTTGAATGGTAGCGTACTGTTTTTGTGTGTGAGTACAGGTATAAGCTTGATAATTTACATTCATCCAGTCATTATCACAAATTAAACCCCTTCAGGGTGATACAAGACACCTAGTCTTCATGTCTGGACCCTGTCTGTGTTTATTTTGCAATAATGAAAGGCTGAGAGAACATTATTAAAGCATTTAATTGAGCTTTAATTTCATTCATTGAGCTCATTGAGGCCGCCACCAAGAGCAATGCAATGACCAGTATAACTTGTTTGTAATTTTTTTTATTTTTGTGCATTTTACATAGCATAACGGACAACGCTTTTTATAAAAAAATAATTAGTCTCTCCTGGAGATATTGTCCATTCAGATATTGTCCAGTTTTTAGCGATCCAACTGTAGTCATATGTACCCAATAATGTCATTACAGACAATGGGCATTCTGCTTCCAGATTTCATGAGTGCCGTAAACTGGAAGAAATCTGTGTCCAGTTCATTCAGACCTGTGTGGGATTTATAGAAGAATGGCATTTTGTGCTGTATGTCAACTTGGCAAGAAAGTCGTTTGGGAGCCATAATTGATTTGCTCAACTTTGTACCATCTGACGACTTTCTTCGCCCATCAGCACTCCGCGAAATCCCGGCTATCTTCCGTTTGACATTTACCAAGAGATCTTTAGCGAAACTGCGTCCAGAACTGTGCTTTTGTTCCAACTGTTCCGGACATTCTGGTAAGTCCATCCAGTTCTGAATGAGATCAGCAAAGCTGTTGTCTCCCAGCACTAGTGGCTGTCGGTTACGCCCACGGGTGAGTAGCGACGTAGTCCAGTCCCCTGGGTCACTTGCGGTCTCAAACGACGTCCAACTTTCTAGGCAAGCGTCGGAAGTGGACTTAGGACGCACTCGGGTGTGGGCCGCCTGGTTGGTGCGAAGACACGCAGCCGAAGATACACGGATGTTTTGGGTGCGCCGTAACACCACTCCTTCATCCTGCCAGGAGGCCTCAGAGTAACCCGAATCAAACTCAAGACTTCGCTCGCTGCTCGGTGAGCTAACAGCTGATGGGCCGCCCATAGTGTCCTCTTCCTCCAGAGAGCTAGACAGACAGCAGGCAGAGTCGTAACTGCTCGCCTCACTGGCGTCGCTGATCCTCAACCGTGCTCGCCGTTCTCGTTGGGCTATCAGCTGCTTGCAAGCACGCAACCTCACTGGAGGTCCAACAGGGGGTGCTGCGCAGCTCCGCCGCAAATGCTTCAGATCCTGCAAGGATCGCATCATAAAACGCATCTGTTCCCGCAGACAGTCGCCAGATTCCTGTAGACACAACTGCAAATAGAGAAAGAAACAGTGAGAACCAGATTATTAATTTGAAATGCATAAACATATATATGACATATAAACATAACATATTTCCCCTCTTCTGTATGTAAAGCGCTTTATTATTAATATTATTATAAACATCTAATTAAGCAACAATTAGAAGATAAACACGAATAAATTAAATTTGGGTCACCCTCCTTTTGGTTTTGTTTTCCTCTGATTGACTAATCGTGCTCCTTTAACAGGCTTGGACCTGCACAAGCACTGTTATAGAGGGCATGGCTCTATTTATCTGGAGGAGCTGAAAAACCACTCTATTCTAGGTAGAGGGAAACTGAACAACTGATGAATGCACATCGTGTAGACACACTCACGCCCAGTTATCAAAAAGGATGGATGACTACTACCAATCAGTTAGAAGAAACCTGTTGCTAGCCACACCTGGAATACAGCTTTTCAATAGAATAATTACCACACCTTCCATCCATGCTGTCAGACACATGTACACAAACATACACACAAATCATAATCAAAAAAATGGAAGAGCAATAGCTTACTCGTTTGAAATAGATAAAATGAGTAAATTGCTATTTCAATACTAACTACTTAGTTATAGCTTTCAAGAGTGAAGCTACATCATTCAATCATTCATAGACAGTCAAATTAAATATGGAAAATGGAAATATGACCACATAGGTCTAAGATTAACGGTCTCAAAAGGTTCTCTATTGACCCAGTTCCAAACTTAACCTAAAAAAAAATGCATGTTTAATGTAGTAGCACGCACCCAAATGCATTTTAATTTCTCATCACAAACAAAACCAACAAAATAATGCAAAGTGCCTAATTTAATTTTTTGTGTCTAAAATACTCTAATGCATGAATTTTCCAAACTCTGAGTGCCAACACCAAAATCTTCCCTCTTTGGGAAACTTTTCTGGCTTTTTGGCAGATACAGATCTTGCTTTTTTAACATATTTGCTGAAATCTGTATCTAAAAACATCTCCAAAACAGCTCAGAAACACATTCATGTGTATATCACACGAATGCAGCAATAATACAATGCACACGGGGTCCAGTGACTGGCATTATTTCTATGCACAGATTGGCATGAGGTGCAGATGTCATCCCATATGCTAAAATTTCTGCAACGGCCATTTTTTCACAGTAACTAATCCTTTGCTGCACATAATGTAAAGTCACATTAGTAAACAATCTATTGTAATTAACCAGACAAAGTCCAACGAGTGTGGAGTGATGATTTGGAGGCATGCTTACCATGATTCTGGAATGATGACAATCAGAAATCCAGTAACTTTAAATACTCCTGAAATAGAAAAATGTTTTATGAAACATCATGCTTTGCAAAAGTAAAATAAAGCACTAAATATTTTTTAAATGTTTTTTTTTTTTTTGGAAAACACACACAAGTAACTTTTATCAGGTAAAAATAATGCATAAAGCTGATCAAATGCAGAACTAAGTCTTGCACTTACATTTGTTGTGAAGCACAAAATCAGTACAATCCAGGCTGTGCAGATGTGGCTCTTGTGACTCAAACTCCAGATCATGAGCCCCCTCACTGCAGACAAGCTCATATGTGCGTCTGTGTCATTCTAGCATGCGCGTCTCAGCCAATCACAGCGCAGCATCGCGGCGCAATCCAATCAAATTATCGCAGCTGGAGCCAATCAGAGCTCGCCTGAAATCTGAGCGCTCGTTTCCACCCTCTCTCAAATTATGAGAATTTTCAAAGATGCCAAAGTACCACAGAAAATATCCAACTCAAGACGATAATCACGTCAAGTGTCTAAAACAAAATACAAGTTTTCTATCTATCCATCCATCCATCTATATATTTTTTTTAATAAGCTTTATAAAAAAATATATAATTTAAGACTTTATATAGTTATGTGTTATTTTAAACAGTTAATGTAATATTTTTTATTATTTACGTACTTTTAATTTGACCAATATTTTTGGTATGAAAGGCAAGGAAACAAGCACCTAAGTGGCAAGTATTAAAATGTCTACATTGTTGTTGATGGGTGCACAATACAAGTTGTTAATTGATACCCTGTTGTTCATTTTAATATAAAAGTCAAATTTAAGCTTAAAAACTGATTCTATACCGTTAAACAATGTTGAATCGTTAGAAAACCAATGTCCGCTTTAATCTACGAAAACATTCAGGCTGTCTTCGCCCAAAGTTGCTCATTTGAGAATTAATTTTCTAATTAATTTTTAAATATGTTAAAGATGTACTGCTGTTTCAGACACGTAGAATTAAATACACTTACCCTGTTATCAACATAAATGAAATGTTCTCTGATAATGTTCCATGTGTGTCCATATGACATGTTAGTGACATATGAAGTTAGTGAGATTGCCGGCGTGTGGAGCAGCGCTCCCTGGCGGTCGGAGAAAACGTCCGATTCATTTATGAATTTTCCCCTTTCATTTTTTTTTTTTTTTTTTTCATAAAATAAAAATAGTTATGAGAAAATATTATTTTCTTAACTAATTCAATGAAATTCCCACAAAGCCACATGATGCCACTGCCAAAGTGTTTATTGTAATTAGAGTAAAATCTTCCCATTGCCATTCATATCCCTATTCTTTATTTTTCTCCCACCCTAATCTGTGACACATTCGGTTAGATTAGAGGTGTTTGGATGATTATGCTTACACACAAAAACATGACTGCACAATAACGTTGATCCTTTTGTGATGCAAAGCTGAAATGTGGCAATCCAGTTTACATATAGGAAAACGTGTGAACTATTGCCTAAACCTGTGTTTCCACCCATTGTGTCTAAGGATGGCCACTTCATCCTGGATGTTCAATTGATATTCCTGAAGCATTAAACTTTAATGTATGAGGTCACTATTGTAAACATGTGCCAGGTAACCTGGGCATGTCTTCAAGATTGATTTCTTTATTTGCCTTCTCCGAACAGAAACAACCCAACACATGCTGCTTAAAGTTAGTGTTCATAACAACAGTAAGCTACAGGTCTACAATCAGTTTGCTATAAAAATAAGGACAAAGTTCAGCTAGATCCTTAAACTAATTTATACTGGCACATTTCTAGTGCTCGTAGGCTAATTCACACTTCCAAGCAACCAAGGGAGTGTAAAACAAACATTCCTAAATCTCCAAGTGCACAAAGAGAGAAGTTCAGCTAAAATTTACCTGCACTTTCTAAATAGAAAAATATAGGAAACAAATGTGTGTTGTGTTCTATCAGTGTACCATTACTTAAATATTATCAGCAATATGTGGTGGTATTTGTGTTTAATATTTATATGTAGGCTATAGTGTAATATTTAATTATTTGAAGTGCTAGTGTGATTTAAGATTTTCTAATATGCACATTCACATAACAAAATAACATTTTAAAAGCTGCCCAAACAACCACTAGAAATAGAACAAGTTAGTTACTTTCTTTCTTTAGGCGTTTTACTATATTATGGACTTATTTTAATGTATTGTTGATTTAATATTATTATATCATATTACAGAATTTATTCATGGAAGTTCTAGAAATTATTCTCCGTTTTGTGTTTCGTAGGCATAGTGTACTTTAAAGGCACAATAAGATTTTTGGATTCAAACTTCCAAAAACCACTAGAATAATGTTATATATTTTGTTGACTTGTGTATCCCAAATGTTTCCAAGAATGTTTAAATCCAGATAAATAAGCTATTTTAACCAGGACACGGAACATCTATCAATGGCATCATACCATGTTACCCTCGATTTCCGGCATTATTTTGTAGAAGCCATGGAAACACCAAAGCGTTAATATATTATGTGCTTTATTAGACAGGTGAGCAACTGTTTGGATACATTCATCGACAGAAAACGAATCATTGTTATATAGCTCAACACAGTTAGTCTTATTGCTTAAACCTTGTTTTCTTGATTTACCGTGAGTACCATGTTTTACCATGCCTAATGTTGATCTAGCTTACTGCAGTGTGCAACAAAAGTCTCATAGTAGAGTAGCATTATAACATAACTTTCAACACACTCAAATAATATATCTAATATGATAAAACAGCGATGCGTTACCCCACATACGCACGACCGGAAAAAGCGGAAGCGTTGTCTGCGGCATAATAAAAGCTCCATGAAATCAAGGCGTCATCAAGCTACACCTTTGTTTTGAATAAGCGACCTCTAGCGGCAAAAAATACATATTGTGCTTGTTTTTACCTATAATAGGCTATAGGATTTTTTTTTTTCTTAAAAAGCAACAAGTTCTTTGACAGTGCAACAAAATGCACATGCATCCAGATTGTAACATTTTCTTTTTATAAATTTAGTCTACTCTCAGTGACAGTGACTACTCCCAGTACAACTGTCACCACAGCTGTGAATCCAACAAAAATGTGCATTCATTTAAAAACTCAAACCATGGAACAATGTGTGTATGCTGGGACTGTACATCCATATGTAAAAATATACTGTTACAATCACTTCGATGACCCCACTAATAGTCATTTTGCAACAAGAAGTGGCTAGGTTTAATGACTGATCTGTGATCTGTTCTAGGCTTCGTTCACCTGCCTGCATGGGTGGATGTGTTGGAGAGCACAGTTCCCAGAGCCGTCCTGCTGGAGTTTCAGATCCAGAGTTCAGATCCTCTCTGTCACTCCGTCTGCTGCTGTGTTTGAGGATCCCATCACGATTCCCACCTCCAACATCTTCACCATCAAGGTCAACTGAATATAAGCAAATGAATATGTTCAGCATTTTTACTGTATTGAATATAGTATCTGACAGTAAGTTATCAAAATCGAATAATTCAGCAGTGCATTTTTAATATATAAGCATTGTGGCTACAAAATCTTTGGTAAGACAGTATGCAGACTTATTCTGGTACAGATCTGATACAGACATTAGAATCTTCTGATGTTAAACTATACGGCATGGCTCAGTGGATTATGAGCGAGTCCCACTGTACACGGTACAGCTGGCCATCATCACAGCGACTGGCCGAGTGCAGCAGAGCTTTAATTTAAGAGACATCAACGTGAACAAACCTCCAGAGTGTCAACCAAACTTCCACATACCAGGTTCTGTTATTTATAGCCTGTTAGCTGTCACTTGTTAACTTGGTGTGCTTTTTATTGCCTTTTTCCCTATCACATATTTTAGTAGGCCTAATCATCATAAATTAGGTATCGTTCAAAAGCTTACACACTCAGAATTTATCCTGTGAAAACCATTTTAAATTGGACATTGCTGTACCATGGAAACAGACGTTAAAACCTTTTAGCAGGCTCATTTTTTGTGATTTCAACTTTCAACACAGCTTAGACATATGGTTTTGATTTTCTAGCCATTTTAGAGTCCAAATTATTGTGTAAAATATCTATTTTGCATAAACTACAACATGTTTAGTTCGGTCCATTTGCTTTACAGTAAACTTAAACTTCTATAACTTTGTTAGAATTAAATTTTTTGAAGCTGCTTTTGTTTCTGAAATAATCTGTCCAATAAAGTGTCTTTAAAAAGTTGGTTACACTTTATTTTAAGGAGTCATTACAGTGTAATTATATATTTAAGTACTGAGTAATATTAATTAACAACATGTACTTACTATAGGGTTAGGTTGAGGGTTAGTTGCATGCAATTATGCATAATTTACTGTTATTACTATGGTAAGTACATGTTACATATGTAACAAGGACACTGTAAAATAAAGTGTTAAAGGTCTGTATTATAAAGCATTCATGAATTACAACCATTTATTTTCATTTATGCTCAAAAAGGGGGTGACGGTTAAACTTCTAGAAGCACTTAAATGGATCTTATTTTATATTTATTTATTTAGATTTCATTAGAACTATTGCACAAACTGACTACAACAGAAACAGTATTTGTGTCTGGTCACATGACTTTCTGTAGTTGTGTGAATATCATCAGAAATTATGATAATTTAAACAAATGAAATGTTTTAGCTGGTTTCACATAGATTGGAGAATCACCTCTAAACAGACCTTTAGCTACCACAGAGGGCCGAAGGAATAGATGTTATGTTTGGCATAACTCTTGATGCTCTTGCTGCAGTGGTATGGTGTATACAGTATAAAGGTCCTCAGGGTCTCCACAGACTCCTGTGAGTCTCTTTGAATACATAAAAAGAGTGAATGTTAATATCTAGGCTAATAAGACATTCTATTGGACTACACTAAAATGTCCTTATTGACATATATGGGTCCATGAAGAACCTTTAACATCCATGGAAAGTTTTGACTGCACAAAAGTTTTTTTTTTTTTTTTTAAATAATGGAATAAGGTCTAGGAATAATGGAATAAGAATAATCTTTATTTTAAAAGTGCAGGTAGCCTATAATATCTGATTCAGAAAACAATATCATGATATTCCAATCTCATCCTCACCAGTTTTCCCATCAAGAATGTGTCCATTTTTGAGAATCAAGGGTGTTTTTGTGTCATCTGTTCAAGTCAATCTAAACATTCCCTCAGTGTTCTATGTGTTGGTGATGTCATATCCACTTTACAAAATAGGACGAGGTAAGGAGAAGATTTGTCTCCCTCTTGTGACTGAAATGTCAAACACATCTTAAGGTGGAAAATTTTGGCTGCGTTCGAAATCGCATACTCTCTTGATTAGGTACTTATTTTGAATAAGTAATTACTTTACGGCCGCTAAAAAGTATGTTTTATTTAGTATGAGTGTGTGTATGTAAACCGGACATACTACATTCGCCATGCTGTCATTATCATGTGACCTGTCAATGCTTTACTGCCATTCACAAATCCTCTCCTGTGGCATCATGGGATAGTAAAGTGTCCATTGAATGCACACTTCAGAATCTCGCCTATTAGTAGGTCTTACGGGTACTTTTTGCCTACTCTTTTATGAGTACTGTTAATTCTGACATACTTCTCTTGTCACATACTGTAGTGTATTTCATCTGCATATAGTAGGGAAGTATGCGATTTCGGATGCAGCCTGTGGCTTATAGGCAGCTGACATGTTGCCTCGCTGCCCTATCAGGCAATGACTAAAATGCATTTCAAATCTGTATGAACTGCTGTCAAAAGTGATTCCAGTCCCCTTTTCTCTCCATCTGAAATCCAGATCCTGATCACCGTCACTCCAGTAAATGAGTTTGACCCTCAGATTGTTGGTGCTGGCCATCCCATAAGATGCCTGTCGTGGGAGTCTTGAATGCAGTCGATCTATGGCCCTTTAATTCCCTCCGACTGGCCATCTCAGGAGGAGACTCAGGTTTCACCATTGATCCAGTTGGAGGTGAGATCATATGGATCATCCCAACTTAAATGCTCATAAATGGTCCATTATACTCAAAATGTAATTTTAAACTAATATTTCAATTACCCACCACAATAATCACATTGTCCAGCTGCATCCGACCTGCTTTCTCAATCTATAAGACAGCTGTATTTGGGTACAGAACTGGACTTTGAGGAAAAGCTGTGGATTTTGACCAGGACGTGGACAGAACTAACCAATGAAATGGAGCTACTAATATTATCATACAAGTTCAGGTCAGCATGTACTGCGACTTAATTAATATAAGCATTTTAATAAAACTAACTAACAAAGATTAAAGCATTGAAGTTTAACAAGTGGTTCTCAACTGGTTTAAGGCACACATTTTACACTGGATATAAAGTGTCAACCCTACGGAGACGCAGGAAAAAATATAGGCTAAATCGTGTGGACGATTTAGCAAGTCTAGGGAATTAAGTAGTAAATCGCCCGCACGATTTAGCAAATCGAGGGAACAAATAGTAAATTGTGCGCATGATTTATAAATTGAGGGAACGAATTAGTAAATTGTGCGCACAATTTACTTTTTTTTTTCTTGCACGTCATGTGCGGGGCTCCGTACAACCCAACACAGAACAAATAAGTTTTATTGTACAAAAGTAAACAAAAATGTCCTTAAAACATTTTTTATTTATTTAATAGAATTATTATGAACTTCATAGGCCCAACTGTGAAAAATTATAATATGAAGGACTGAATAGCAATAGACAATTTTGTAAATACATAAATAAACCACAGCAAATGTGTGATTTACACTTGCCTAAATAGGGTATTAGCCATATTGTCAAGTGACAGAGGAATTTGTGGCATAATACGAAGAACAAAAGATTGAGTTTTTGTGGTAATGACAATTTTTTTGCTGCAGAATTATATTGCATTGCAATTACTGTAGCATTGTCACGACCCACCAGTTGAGAGCCACTGCTTTAAATCAGTGTTTTCAGAAAAGTCTCAAGATTGATGCAGATGCACTTTATTCTCTTCCTCTTTTGGCGCAGAATTTAAATGATAACTCTTCAGTCTGTGACCCACTCTCATATAAATCCGTCATCTTCTCCACCCTGCCGGGGTGACCCCGATAGAGACCCCTAAGCAGTGTTGGGGAAAGTTACATTTAAAAGTTTTGCATTACAATATTGTGTTACTCCCTAAAACAGTAACTAATTGCATTATTTGAGTAATGCGTTACATTACTTTTGCGTTACTTTTTAACACCTGGGCTGGGCTGGGCTGGGCATGCTTGTTTGTTTGTTTGTTTTTCAATAAAAACAAAAAAGTTCTATTTTTGGCAAATATATAGGCCCTTTACACAAAAAGTGAAATGAATAAGCCTCAGGCTGAAAGAAAAGCAAATTCACGCCTGTACAGTAGAGGGCGCAGCTCAAACAAACCTTTCAGCTCTGCTGCTGAAGAAAGTTTTTAATAAAAAATAAAACACAAATGTAATGTTTAACTAAAGTCATTTTAGCCTATTAGTTTGGTTGAGTGGATCATCGAAGGTCAGCAGCAAAGACATTGTTTATTAAAGTGAGATTAAATACATAAAGTATATTTGTGTAATTTAATATATTACTGCAGGTTTACGAAGTATTCTGAGATTGCATTTCACTGGTTTTATTAATTTTGAGTAGTACTGAATCTTTTTTTTTTGCAAGTGAGATGAGTAAATGCTTGCTCAAATTTAATCTAAAACTACAATAACTATCATATTCACACACAGTGTAATGCGTTACTTTACTAGTTACTCAAAAAAAGTAATCTGATTACTTAACTCAGGTTATAATGCATTACCCCCAACACTGCCCCTAATAGCCACAATCATCACATTCATTACTTTCCACCATTATACATAGGCCTTTGATCACACACTATCAACAGAACCATGTTTATGTTGTGAAAGGTGCCGTGGAGCGTTTCCAAATGACTGGTCTGAGCCTGACATCTAAAAACCTCTTCTACATGTCAGAAGGTGTTTATGATGACACCATGTTTAAGGTCACCATTCAGGTGTCTGATGGGAAATACAGCACTGAAGTGGTCACTTTCATCAGCATTGTGCATTGAATATCCACTAAGCCCACTACAACCACAACCACCATCAGTCTAGTGAATATGATTGTTTAGTAACAATAGACACTCACCATTTCTACAGATGCATGTACCTGTTCGTGTGTCTGTTCTCTCCAGATGACAGAGCCACAGGTTGTGACAGTGTTGAGTGAGTTCTGGGATCCACAGCCCTGGTTTGTGGTTCTGCTTACCATCACAGGAGCTCTGCTGCTGCTCACAGTGTCTGGTCACACGGGCTGTTCGCGATACAACTCCATATGAGACGCTGCAAAGATGTGACACATGAGCGCAACTGTCAGACATGTCTTTATAGCGCATGGTTTACACAGAAAATGAATGGGGAAAAAACGTTGTCCCTTACACAGCTCACCAGCAGCCTATTATATCTATAAACAAACATTATAACAACATCATGTTCCTTACAAAAATATATTGTAATTATAGTTTCTGTCAAAATACTATACTTACCATTACTAATAGTTAGTATTACTACATTAGCCACCTTTTCACACACACAAAAAAGTCCATGTCTATGTTTACATGAAAAAAAAAACTATTAAAAAAGCGCATTTGACAAGCAAAATGCAGCGCGCATGCGCTGAAAAAGCAACTTGATGTCGCGCATGTTTACAAAAAAAATTATTATATTAAAAAAATTATATATATATATAAAAATATATATACACACACACACACACACACACACACACACACATACATATACATATATATATATATATATATATATATATATACACACTCACCTAAAGGATTATTAGGAACACCTGTTCAATTTCTCATTAATGCAATTATCTAATCAACCAATCACATGGCAGTTGCTTCAATGCATTTAGGGGTGTGGTCCTGGTCAAGACAATCTCCTGAACTCCAAACTGAATGTCAGAATGGGAAAGAAAGGTGATTTAAGCAATTTTGAGCGTGGCATGGTTGTTGGTGCCAGACGGGCCGGTCTGAGTATTTCACAATCTGCTCAGTTACTGGGATTTTCACGCACAACCATTTCTAGAGTTTACAAAGAATGGTGTTAAAAGGGAAAAACATCCAGTATGCGGCAGTCCTGTGGGCGAAAATGCCTTGTTGATGCTAGAGGTCAGAGGAGAATGGGCCGATTGATTCAAGCTGATAGAAGAGCAACTTTGACTGAAATAACCACTCGTTACAACCGAGGTATGCAGCAAAGCATTTGTGAAGCCACAACACGCACAACCTTGAGGCGGATGGGCTACAACAGCAGAAGACCCCACCGGGTACCACTCATCTCCACTACAAATAGGAAAAAGAGGCTACAATTTGCACGAGCTCACCAAAATTGGACAGTTGAAGACTGGAAAAATGTTGCCTGGTCTGATGAGTCTCGATTTCTGTTGAGACATTCAGATGGTAGAGTCAGAATTTGGCGTAAACAGAATGAGAACATGGATCCATCATGCCTTGTTACCACTGTGCAGACTGGTGGTGGTGGTGTAATGGTGTGGGGGATGTTTTCTTGGCACACTTTAGGCCCCTTAGTGCCAATTGGGCATCGTTTAAATGCCACGGCCTACCTGAGCATTGTTTCTGACCATGTCCATCCCTTTATGACCACCATGTACCCATCCTCTGATGGCTACTTCCAGCAGGATAATGCACTATGTCACAAAGCTCCAATCATTTCAAATTGGTTTCTTGAACATGACAATGAGTTCACTGTACTAAAATGGCCCCCACAGTCACCAGATCTCAACCCAATAGAGCATCTTTGGGATGTGGTGGAACGGGAGCTTCGTGCCCTGGATGTGCATCCCACAAATCTCCATCAACTGCAAGATGCTATCCTATCAATATGGGCCAACATTTCTAAAGAATGCTTTCAGCACCTTGTTGAATCAATGCCACGTAGAATTAAGGCAGTTCTGAAGGCGAAAGGATGTCAAACACAGTATTAGTATGGTGTTCCTAATAATCCTTTAGGTGAGTGTATATGCGCATTTGAACGCATAAAAACCGCATTATTGTTCATAATTTACATTTTTGTAAGGAAACGAATGTACTAAACCACTGAACATATTTTATTTTGGAAATTATTTGGGTTTTAGTTAGTACGGTAGTTAGTTATACATTTGAACGAGTCTTTCATTCTTTGGTGTGCCCAGCATGTCAGTTTGTGGAGCAAAACATCTCACTGAACTTCTGTTGAATGACATGTGAGCTGAAAGTATATTTGAAAAAATGGTTTCTCAGGTTTATGTCGTTTCTCACTTTTTCTTGTTTATTTGTGATCTTTTCAGTACTCAAGCGAACACTGAAGGAACTGAGAATCCATCAGCATTAGATCAGAACGACGAGGTGGGTCAAACGGCTAAATCTGTTTCTGAGAAGTGAGATTATGTAGATTATTTGTTTAAATAAAAAAAAAAAGATTGACAATAGGCTAATATAGTATATGGTGCCATTTCACAAAGCAGCCACTAGATGGCAGTGTCACTCTGTCAAAGGGCAGCAATGTTGAGTTACGGCCTGTCACGACCTTTTATTTCACTCTTCAAACGCTGATTTAATTCAAATCTTAAACCATATTTTCCTTTCGTTGTAGAGGTTTGATGGAAAAGCTCAAGACCCAGGTTAGATTGTGTAATTATAATTGTGAGAAGCATATGTTCCAAAAATGGTGATTAATTTTAGGGATAGTTCACCTAAAAATGAAAATGAACTCTGCTGAACACAAAAGAAGATATTTTGAAGAATGTCAGTAACCAAACAGTTGATGGGACCCATTGACTTCCATAGTATTTTTTTCCCTATACTATGCAAGTCAATGGGGTCCATCAAATGTTTGGTTACCCATATTCTTCAAAATATCTTCTTTTGTGTTAAGCAGAAGAAAAAAACTCATGCAGGTTTGGGTGGACTACCCCTTTAACCTGAGATTTTCTGATGTCTTGCGACAGTAACAGGACTGAATTGCTTGTTTAATTCAGCAACGGGTGAACGACGTTGGTTGGAGCCTCATCTTCCAGTTATACGGTCTCAGAAAAGAAATTAATCATAATGTTCTTAAATAATTAAGTTAGTTAATGTTCTTACAGACCTCTCCAGGTAATGGATAGCCAATTTCATCTAAAGCACAATATCCTAAAATTAGAAAATGTTCTAGTTGATGCCCTACGGCAAGTCCTTAAATGTGTATTTAACTACTGTGATTGGATATTAAATTAATTATTCAGCCACTGATGTGAACTTATTAACCTCCACAGAATGTACACTTGAAATAAAACCCACAGCTGGCACAGCTTCATCTAGTGAATGAACTTTTATTTAAATTAAATCATTATATAGGACTTTCAAAAGAACTTTAATCTTTACCAAAAAATTAAACAAAAAAAAAAAAAACACTACCCTTTTTCTCAATTAGATTTCCATTATTAATCACTATTTATTCTTACATGGTGTGAAATCTCTGGAGCAGAAATGTTTACGTACAGTAGGACAACTGGGGGAGAAAATAAAGTCCATTGTAAACGGAAGTCAAGGCACAAACAGAATGCTAGAAAGAGGAATGAGAAGATAGAAAAGAAGAAAAAAAGATTGTTAGATACTGTTACGTACATACTTTAAATATCAGTTACATTTTAGCAGTTCTTTCCCCATTTGTGAAGCTTTTTTTGTGCTTTTTTTGTTTTTTGTTGTTTTTGTACTTTTTTCAATTTAATTTTAAAAAGGAATGTTACGCTGATGTGAACTGATTACTTGTATTGATATATTTGCTATCTTCTATCATGCAGGAAACCTTTCCATTTTGCTATCAACAAGGACGTCATGTAAACATCATAAAAATGCGCTTTCCTTTTTTAATCATATTCTATATCCAATGCCTGCTGGTTGTTTAAAAAATAAGCATAATGCAATTAAAAGTTTAATAAAATTTGCACATCATATTCCCTAGAGTAAAATGAAAGTATATAAAAACATTTTAATTGCCTCTGCTATTACTTGGGAAAAAAAATGAACAAAAAGAGAGAAAATAAACAACAAAAATGGACAATGGATAATACAACAGTTGGCGATTTGTGGTCACAGCCCAAGGAGTTATTAATACAGATATTAAATGTCAAACACAATGATAGGACGGTGTCCGGAGGGAGGGAGGACAGAGGCTAAGGTTGTTGGCAATCGTTGAAATGGTGTCGGGCTCCTCTGAGCTATCAGTCGTTGTGTGGAAGCAGGAGTCGTGATTGGCCAGTGCAGATGCCCGGGACGTATTCCACCCATGCTTCCTCTGGTCATCAAAACTGTTCAAGTAATCTGAAAGAGGAAGAGAAATAAGTTAGAATGGCAAGCGAAGTAGTCCATCTAGACAGGACTGGTTTTTGTGTATTTCTTCTTACCTCGACTCATCTTCCCGTTTTTGTGCTCTAGAATAGCCCACAATCCTTCAGGTTGTTTTTGATGATGACGTCGGTGACCGCGTCGAAAACGAACTGCACGTTCTTGGTGTCTGTGGCACAGGTGAAGTGAGGGTAAATCTCCTTGGTTTCCTTCTTCTTGTTCAGGTCCTCAAACTTGGTGCGGATGTACTCGGCGGCCTCGTCGTAGTTGTTGGCACCTTGTTGTGAGGGGATATACAAAGCACAATGAGAAAACAGTAGGGAAGGATAGAGACGGAAAAACGGACAGGAAGAAGGAAAAATAGGAAAACAACATGAAATCCAAGAAACATTCAGAATGATCCCCACTTTGATCATGAACTCTTTTCCTGCCAGCGTTTTTTTTTAAAACAGTTGCCAGCCTCCACCAGCATTTTTGATCATTTTCACAAAAATTTCATGGCCCCCAGAATATTTTGTTGTATCTGAACATGCAATCAAAAGAAAGAACAGACCCTCTGCTTTAAAAAAACAAACAAATATTCTAGCTTCATGCATTCTTTTATATCAACACATGAATGTAGGTAATTTTGAGCAAAAAGCTAAGAAAAAGAAAGTTTTTAGACTACATCCAGATCGGATTCAGAACGATGATCAAAACATAGATGGAGTAGATTAAATAGCTCGTCCTGGGTTGATTTCATTCAGTAACATGCCGTTTTATGTCGATGATCGTGTTATTTTACGTATGAATCTGCTTACATATGCTATCGCTTGTCTCTGCTTCTTTTTCACCAGTGATTTGATCATGAGATTCAAAACTCTTTCAGAAGGTGCGTAACGGATGCGTTTCCGTTGCAACACGGAAAGCGGAAATTTCTGTCATTGATGGAGTTAAAATGACACAATCTCTTCCAATTGATTGATATCAGTACAGCTGCTTGCTCTGTGTTAAATGTCCCATGCACAACTCTGCATTGGATATAATGAACTGCTGGCCTTTTGCATATCAACATTGCTGGACGACCAAAGTGGACCTCATTTGAATAAACCCCTTGATGAGCACTTGAAGTGAACAGCCTCACAAGTAACTGAAAATGCCTGGTTTAAACTGGTTTGGATTGGTCTGTTTTTCACATTGAATATGTGCATACTTCAAAGAAAATATGAATATGGCATTAACAACACATTTAACTTCTGTAATGTGATGTATTTAAGGATGGAAATTAATATTCAGCCTGAAATAATGAAGGACACATTTGATGTGTGTACTGTGTATAATTATTATGTATATATAAATACACACACATGCATGTATATATTTAATAAACATTTTTATATTTATATATAAAATATATATTATATAAATTATATAACTATATATACAGTATATACATGCAAATATTTCTTTAATATATACATGTATGCGTGTGTATTCAAATACACATAATAATTATACACAATAAACACGCATATATTATATAAAAACAAACTTTTATTTTGGATGTGATTAATCATTTGCAGCCCTAATTATAATAAATTAATATCAACAATTTAATATGATTTATTTTATTTTTATTGCACAAAAAGACCAGGTACAATTATAAAGGAACTAAACAGGTCTGTATGATTGATTGTTTTCTTTAATGCATAGGTAATGCAACAGCTTGCATTTTATTGATTTGAAGCACTTCTGGAGCACTTGTGCACTTGATTTAGATGATTTATTGGGAAGTTGGCTGTTTTATAGTACCTGCATACTCAGGGAAGCAGATGGTCAAGGGGCTGTGTATGATCTTCTGCTCAAACAGATCTTTCTTGTTGAGGAAGAGGATGATGGAGGTCTCGGTGAACCACTTGTTGTTGCAGATGCTGTCGAAGAGCTTCATGCTCTCGTGCATTCGATTCTGTAGTGGAATTAAGAAACGGTTTGGAATTCAGGACTGTGTTGATGAATGACAGCCTGAAATATGAAACTACACTACCATTCAAAAGGAAGAAATCAGTATTTATGTATTAAATTGATCAAAAGTGACAGTAAAGACGTTTAGAATTGTATAAAAAAATATATATTTTTCAAATGAATGCTGTTATTTTGAACTTTCTATTAATCAAAGAATCCTGAAAAAATATGAAGCAGTTTTCAACATTGATAATAATAAATGTTTCTTGAGAAGCAAACCAGCATATCACAATGATTTCTGAAGGATCATGTGACGCTGAAGACTGGAGTAATGATGCTGAAAATTCAGCTTTGATCACAGGAATAATATTTTACAATATTACTGTTTTGACTACTTTTGATAAAAATGAAAAAATCTTACTAACCCCAAACTTTTGAACAGTAGTTTATGCCGTATCATACATGAAGTCTTAAAGGTGCTGTACCAAAACAGCATATTTAATTCTAACAATAAAAAAGGCTGAAACATGGTCACATAGAACTAAACTAAGGCTATTTTGGTGCCAGAAACTGACTAACAAAACAAATTGTGCAGAAGTGTACAAGTGCAGCCTCCTTGATTCTTGAATTATGAACTGATCTGGGGCAAAAGCTAATCTCACCATTTCTTCATCCTCAGCCAGCACCAGGTCGTACGCACTCATGGCCACACAGAAGATAATGGCCGTCACCCCTTCAAAACAGTGGATCCACTTCTTTCTCTCTGAACGCTGACCACCAACATCAAACATCCTGTGGAGAGAGAGGAGATGCATGTAAATGGTCAGCAGTATAAACAAACAAACGTACAAATAATCAATGACAAAAATGCTCTGAACAACTAACAAAGCAAGACGGAACATACAATCAGCCAAATAAGCAGACAGCTTATTTAATTTGAAAAAATGTAATTAAGATGTAATGCGCAGAAGAACAGTCTGTTTAATATATCATACTGTCCTAAAATAATCATTTTCTGAATTTCATTTATAAACAATCAGAAAATACCATGAAGGTCCTCCAACCATGTTTTAACCAATAGCAATAGTTAATACATTATATTGCCAAAAGTATTGGGACACCCCTCCAAATCACTGAATTCAGGTGTTCCAATCACTTCCATGGCCAAAGGTGTATAAAATCAAGCACCTAGGCATGCAGACGCTTCTACAAACATTTGTGAAAGAATGGGTCGCTCTCAGGAGCTCAGTGAATTCAAGCGTGGTACCGTGATAGGTTGCCACCTGTGCAATAAGTCCATTCGTGAAATTTCCTCACTACTAAATATGTCACGTCAACTGTTAGTGGGATTATAACAAAGTGGAAGCAATTGGGAACAACAGCCACGAAGTGGTAGGCCATGTAAAATCACAGAGCGGGGTCAGTGCATGCTGAGATGCACAGTGCACAGAAGTCGCCAACTTTCTGCAGTGTCAAAAGCTACAGACCTCCAAACTTCGTGTGGCCTTCAGATTATAGCTCAAGAACTGTGTATAAAGAGCTTCATGGAATAGGTTTCCATGGCCGAGCAGCTGCATCCAAGCCTTACATCACCAAGCGCAATGCAAAGCATCGGATAGAACCATTTGGGATGAATTAGAGCGGAGACTGCGAGCCAGGCCTTCTCATCCACCATCAGTGCCTGACCTCACAAATGCACTTCTAGAAGAATGGTCAAAAATTCCCATAAACACACTCCTAAACCTTGTGGAAAGCCTTCCCAGAAGAGTTGAAGCTGTTATAGCTGCAAAGGGTGGGCCAACTCCATATTAAACCCTACGGATTAAGAATGGGATGTCATTAAAGTTCATGTGCATGTAAAGGCAGGCGTCCCAAAACTTTTGGAAATATAGTGTATATTGGCTTAAAAGACTCGAAATAAGGTACACTGTTTTTATGATGTTTTATTATGCTGTTTTGTCCTATTTGACAATATAGAAATGACCTGAGGGCAAGTAAATGATGACAATATTCCTCATTCTAGGTCACATCTAGTTTCCACAAACCATATTTTCCCAGAGCTTGTTTTTGTCCACTGGAAATTTGTGGGAATTTTTCAATGTTTTGTCAGCAGAATATCGAGGTTGCTGACTCAGTATTCTGATGCCCTTAGAGAGGTTTATTATGTCCTTTCCTCTTCTTTAGGTCCGGACGTTCACATGTGTCACTGGCATTTGTTGACATTTGAGTCTGGGCTTTGTTTCTATGGTAATGGAGAGGTTGAAAGCAGGATGGATGAGACAGGGAGGGTGGATGGAAGAGCTGGGACTTCCTGTCTGTTGCAGGAGTCATTCATTTCTGTCTATCACACACTTGTCTCTATAACAGTGTGGACCTGGAAAAGACGTCACTGGCATTTCTAGGAAATTCCATAAATCATCCTCCCTCTTATGTGGCATTTTCTTTTTCTTTTTTACACACGATACATAATATGATTTACAAGTCATTAAATAAAGTAATAGACCATCTTGGACAGCTGGCTTGTGTTTGATCTTTCTAAAGGTTGGGCTGACATTTCTTCTGTAGATTAAAGCAGACGCATTCAAAGAGAATCATTCTGGGCTTTCTAAATCCCATAAACTCCTAAAACCAAACGCCCGCAACAGTTTTAAGAGAAATTAATCCCAAAACCTCAGGCCAGAACACATGGATGGCATGGAATTAATTCCTTGATTCCATTGAGGGTTAAAGAGAGTGTTGCTAGCTAACGGAAATAGTGGAGGCTGTTCGATATGGCAGCTTAGTTGTTTGAAGTGTGAATGTGTGAACACACGTTAGTGCAGCTACTAGAGATTGTAAAAAAAAAAAATCTGTTAAAATCAGAGCGAAATAAAGACATCCATGTGCATAGAGGTTTCTCACTTGAAGTGTAGGTCTTTGAAGGTGAAATGTGTCTCTACGATGCCAGTGGTCTTCACTCTGGTCCTCAGCACGTCCTGCTGGGTTGGGATGTAGTCTGCTTTGGCTATCCTCTCCATGTCATTCAGATAACTGCAAAACACACACACAGGATGGTACAAAACAATTCGTTTTTTTAAATAATGCCTTTCTGGTATAAAATTACTGTGCATATATTTGAATTTTGGCACCAGCAATGTTCAATATTTTTTAGGTAAATTTAATGCAAAATGTTACACTTCTGTGTCTCTCAGTTGTATCAGCATTGGTGTGAACAAGCCTTGTAAATGATGTTCTTATGCAAAAGACTGTTTGGAAATCTGATTAGACGATTGCACACAGAGGAACAGATGAACCGCCTTAGTCTAGGAGGCTGCGACAGTGACAATGCAGATCTTCATTCAGCTGCCAATCATGCCTCACAGTAACACAGCTTGGATAAGCTGCGTAGGCAAGAACTCCTGCCAGCAACACTGAATGTAATTGCTCCACCTAATGTCAAACAATCTCACTACAACTCATTTATACGGTTCCATGATGAACCAAGAATTCAAGTCTTCAATAAAATCACAAGAGACCAACACGGCACAAGTTCCTCAAAGTTATTTTCTTTCTTTCTTTGGCCCTGTTTACGCCTGGTATTAAGATGCGTTTTGCTTGATCGGATCACAAGCAGACGAGGGAGACACATTCCCGTTTACACCTGTTTTTTTCTCTTTTGTCCACTTTCAACCACTTCTGTCCTGCTTTCTTTGAGGGGAGGGTCTAAATGTATGTGTTTTTTCAGATCTTTCAATCTAGTGGACAAAATAAGCTCACGCAATTTACATATGAACGCGAAAGGAGACGATGGAAAAAAACCTAGCAGCTTTCGTCTCTGCTCTGATAGCCACTAGACCAGGGCGAACGCTGTGAGTGTGTGTTAGAAATCAGGAATGATGAGAAAACATTGAGCTTGGTGCGCGTTTCGTCTTCAAACAAAACTTGGGTCTCCAGCCTATGAAGTTAAAGTCCCGTCTAGCAAGCACACTTCCCATAATGTCAGTAGGCGGAGAGTAGGCGGTCTTTTGTGGCTGTTTGAACACATTTGACCACATGAGCGTTTACACTACGAAACCAATCCGGTCAAATGTGTTTTCAACCATCTTTGGAAGTGGTCGAAAATTGACAAGCTCAAAACGTTTAAGACCCCGTTTACACCTGTATTTAGCATCGTCCACTTGTGATCCAAACGACCAAAACGCATTTTAAAGGTGAAATAGGTCACCTGGGAAATGCCAGCTTTAGCCTGCTGGCATACGAACTGAAATCATACAAACCCATATTCATTTGAGTTCATTTGAACTCCGTGCAAATTGCTGTCCAAAGCCATGCCTCCTCCAAAACACATGAACGCGCACAACAACCAGAGACAATGTTATTGGATTACAAAATGTGCCATTCACCGGAGAGAAAACTTTACAGTACAGTGAGTAACAGTACTACAATAACCAACGTAACCAAGTGTACAAAGTATTCGGACCAAATGAAATGACTGAACAAACATTTTATGGTCCTACACCTTCCACAGACGATAAATATTTATAAAAATATATTTAGACCTCTTAACATTGTTATCAAGATATGAGGAGACTTTCAACCAGCATAACAAAAAAAAATTCTGTAGAGAATCACCTACTGCTCCTTTAATACCAGGTGTAAACAGGGCCGTAGTTGTTATATACGTTTATCAGTCCTGAGAGCAGTCTCTCAATATTGTGTGGATCCACAGACACTCGCACTCCACTGGAATCCTCAGGCACAAAACAATCAAGAACAATCTAAATCAAATTGAAAACGGCTGATAATCCCTCTTCACAAAGCATGGCTTAGAGCTGCCTTTGTAGTTCTTACCTACTGCGACCAAAAAAAACAAAACATTTAAAAACATTTAGTTTCATATTTTGGCATGAGTGAGCTTTGTTTTGGAGGAGGGCTCTCTTGAAGAATTATTTTATTATTCACACTTCAGTACCGTGGTGTGCTCTGATGTTTGCAATGAAATATCTAGCCTGTAGGGTACAGGACTATGGGCTGTGCTGACTGTGTATAGAGAGAGATTAATGACGACCTGCTATCATTTAAGGTTCAGGGAATTAAAGTCATGTCTCTGATAAACGCAGCTAGAGTTTATCAAAGCCAAGAGTACAGTCTGACACTGTAGCTGATCTCTAATGAGAACAATACACCAACGCTAGGCGCTTAATACAGTGGTTGTTCAAAATATTACACCAGTATAAAACATCTGATGGGATTCAGTGCATACTATTTACTGATGTAGACACTACTAGTACTGTTATTCTGAACACATTAAGTGTGCATGACAAGATCTGTGCAAAGAGACAAAAATATGGTCTTTTCTTTGATGCACAGGAAGTTTTTTTTTTTTTTACTGGAACAGGAGCTGTGCTTTACGTCTGAAGAGGCTGAGAAGATTTTGGGAAACTTGGCCAATAATATGTTCCAATTCCAGGCCCCTTAGTTCCAGTGAAGACTAATCTTAACGCTACATCATACATTGGTTTTCTAGAGAACTGTGTTCTAACTTAGTTTTGGGAGGGCAGTTTTCTAACAAAGACGGATCGTACATGAGCACCATAAAGAAATGGCCTACCAAGTCTGATGCAGAAGAATTCCACTAACCTTCACAAAGTGCCAACCTAAACTCCATTAGACACCTTTGGGATGAATCTGAATCCCAATTTTGAGCCATCGCCCAATGTCATCCAATTCCTTTATAGCTGTGATAGTTTTATATGTCTCATATAACTCTGCAGTAGCTTTCTTCTCACATTATAACATGATTTAAAGTCAAAATCTATATTTCATTACCATTTATTTATTTGGCAAGTAGATGTGAAATTAGTAGGCTTTGCATCGGTGTTCTAAATATCCTGTCAGGTTTAATTTTGCCATAATGACTGATTTTCTATGCCAAACTCTAAATGTTTGTATATTACATTTCTTATTATTATCAATGCTGAAAACAAGAACATTTTAAGAATTAGTCTTTACTGTCACTTTTGATCAATTTAATGCATCCTTGTTAAATAAAAGTATTAATTTCTTTCTTTAAAAAAAACATACTGATTCCAAACCTTTGAATGCTAGTTTGTATGTGAAGAGTTTCTATTTTTATTTATTGGTTTTAATATAAGCTAATTATAATGTCTATAGACTGCATCTCTCTAAAAGGAGTTTTAGCTATTGTTTTTGTCATAGACATTTTAGCCTCTGTTCTGAGGGTGGGGAAGGAGTGGCTGCCTCTGTAAAACCACACTTCTCTCCACCCACCCACACACAGGCTGTAAAATCTCTCACATAAACATCTGCTGAACCTAGCAAACACAACTAAATATTATGAAAACTAAGATTAGAACTCCTGCTATCCTTCACCAATATCTTTTCCCACCAACAAATGACATGATTCCTAATTCAAGGCCAAATCGACTGTGATCCCCCAGTGAGGGAACGTTCCGCCTACCCCTGATTGATTCTGAGTGTATCAAGCATGGGAAAATTCATGGAAATCCTGACCCAGGCCAACCCTCCATTTAATAGCAATTGGTTTCTTAACAGACCATTAACTGTTATTGCCAGAGTTTCTGCTCACATTGACATATCGATCTGATCCTACCCGCTCTCATCACACAATTTCATCTTTCTATCCCTTTTAAATTTAAAGGGACTCTTGGGTAAGTGTCAGCTTTAGTTTAGCTGTTCATTTAGAAAGTCACTTATATTATTTTGATCTATAGCAGAGTGGTTTTGGTGTCTATATAAAACTTTTGAATATTTGAATACGTTTATATTCCAAGAAAAATACCCACAATGCTATAATGCACCACCCTGTTCCATCTGTAAATGCATATTTATCATCTGACAGGCTGAGCATTATGAGCTATAATATTTGCTTTCCATGAATATTGACCAATGGTCAAAGGTCAATATCTTTTCTGACCAATAACAGAGAGAGAACTCACTATGCAGCAGAGTCGTTGAGCTGGTATTCTCTGGCGCGGGTGAAGCAGCTCTGTACCCCTCCATCAGCCCACAGTCTGGTGATGACGTTCGCCAGGTCATCAGGCAGGATGCCCTGTTCCTCTGCCGCCCCGGCCAGGGCAAACAACTGACGGGCATCATCCTATAAAAGAAACAAATAAACAGATCCACATTAACACACTGATATACAGAAACTAGCATATAGATATATATATATATATATATATATATATATATATATATATATATATATATATATATATATATATATATATATATATATATATATATATATATATATATATATATATATCTTTATTTAAAATTTTCTTTCTACTGACCCATATGCAAAACTGATTTGGTTTATTATTTCTTTAAAATCACGTAATAAATAAAAAATAAAAAATAAAAAAAAGCACACACACGTGTATAATAGTGTATATATTACTGCTGTCAATTGATAAAAAAATATAAAAAAGCCACTACATTTTCTGTAATTAATAGCACTTAACATTAAAGTTTAATACATTTTTATATTGTAATACTTCCGCATTGAATCTCCAAAGTAATGTGTAAAGAACAAAGAAGGTATATTTTAAATATTTGTTGTATGGCTTTTTTTATTTTTAATATAGCACTATGAATGAAGGCCAGTATTCTCAATTTTAACCATTAATTATAGCCATTCAACATAACATTTATAGCTTTCAGTTATACTGTCAACATTTAATAGGCTTTAAAAAAATATAACAAATAACTTTTAATTTAAGTGAACTTAAAACAATCTTCACATAAACTCATTGTAATAAATGTCATGTTTAGCTGTGCCTTTAATATATCAGTGCTCAACGCTAAGGGTTTTCTCTATTCATCCTGTCAGGCCGGTTCAGATTTTTAACTAAAATGCATAAAAAAAGTTATTGTTTTCGTTGTTTTTGACCCATGTAACCTTGTAAACAGTGCTTTAAGATTTTCAGGTAGGTTTAACAGGTAAATATACAGAAACTGAATAATCAAACACTCACTGCATAAATTATAACTTTATATATAATTATTTTCTCACAACTCTTTACGTTCATTTAACACTTTTTAACTCATTTAAGACGTGCTTACAAGGACACTCAACAAAACAGGAACTGAGACATAATTTTGGGTGTTTTTGTCCGTTCAAGCGTGAAAGAAAACTCAACACACACACTAGCAGGCATTCTGTTAGCAGGCACGCGTTTCAGGTGTTTGTTCACAGAGAGCAACTTCACAGACAGCGTGCCAGTATAGATTTGAGTTCTTTTTCTTTTGCGTCTTATCACACTTAAATGGTTTAATAGCACTTCAATGAATGATAGTGTGATCATATACAGCCAAAGCATGATATATATAATAGAATTTTTTTCTTCTGTTGAACATTTTTAGAGACCCCTAGAGAAGTGATTGTCGATAAAAACAAATATTTCTTTAAAAATATTGGAAATTTGCATTTCCTAGAAATCCATCATGAGGACAGACCAGTTGCATGGTGGCATTCTGGGAGAAGGGCGTTCTTGCTGTGTGTGCACGTGTGTATGTGTGCTTTGGAGGGGGTTACTTGATGATTTAGAGATTTATTTGCTAGGCAGGTCAAAAGTGCAGTATACAAATGTGAGCTATGCATCCCCTGAGAGAAAAACAGAACGAGAGAGGGAGCCTATGAACCAGTTCTGACTAGCTCTTACCTCTAGATTCTACTATCATATCTGAGTCTCCATCCATTTGACGAGCGTTTTTGCAGCCTGTATGTCTGTCTCCCACACTTTTCCTCTGCGGATCTCTCAGAACTACAAAAATAACCGTCTACCTACATATCGGTCTCTCCCCTCCCAGAGTGCACGTTGAAGGAATGGAGTCTCAAGCCAAAACCCCTCCCACCATGGAGCTGAACTAGGTCACAGGAAGTCAGCCCTGGGGCGGAACATGGGAGTCATGAGCAGAAGTGATGGGCTGAGAGACGTGTGACACAACCGACCCTGCGCTTCTAGGGGACGTGATAAATTCTTAAACTGTGTGCTACTGTAGATTATACAGACATTGTAAAGGTGAAACGACACAGTGTTTCGCAATTCAGAAGTTAAGTAGCTTGTAAATTCAAGGAATGCTTGAATATCTATTTCATACTATAAGTTCTTTTACTAGGTGGAGGGAAAAAAAAACAATAGATATGAATAGCGAGAGGACAGAATGGTTACAGGCCTTTTAAAAGATTTACAGCCTCAAGAGAAGAGAGCAAAAGAGAGAGAGAGAAAATGAGGAGTTACAGCGATCAGCCCCATGGGATGCTGTTTTCCACGTGTCTTAAGCACACTGCTCAAACTGTGACATATGGTTAACACATGCACTCACTCATGGTTTAAAAGGTACACTGGACGATGCTTCACTTCCTGTCTTATGCACAGTGCAGCATACTCAAATGTTTTTAAAGGAGCAACAGAGTCAAATCAAACATAGGTACGGCTAAAGATGGTGATTTGTATTTAGATTGTCATCTTGTTTTTGTTTTTTTGGAATACATTGGATTTCTACTACCTGCCAGAAATCACTCAAGTCTATAAAACAGCAGGGCTGCACGATTCAAGAGATCTAAATTGCAATTTTTCTGATAAAAGCTGAGATTTAAAATGCAATATTTTTTATATTACTGTAAAATTATAATACTAATATTTATGGCTCTTTTAAAGCTTTTATTTTGGCAGAGAACCACAGGGAGCAAATAGTCGGTTTATAAGCGCTTCTTATTACAAGTTTGGGAAGATGGTTGGCACATGTTGCATTCCCAAATGCACATTATGAGCGACCCAAACTCAGAGCAGATGCAAAAATGAGTTTGTGTGGAGCAGCATTTACCATGAACTGAACTGCCCTGAGACACTAAAAACACTGGGACAAAACAAGTCATGTCAAAACAGATCTGTACATTAAGTCTTGCAGTTATTCATGCAGACTAATAGGCTACAATGCTAATGTTTTAATGTATTATTTACTTATGATTATTAGTACCATTAATCATTAATGCTTTCATTTTTTTAATGTTCACATAGTTAAGTAAAGAGTTAAAAATATGGTACCACAACTTACATTTTGGTATCCTAACAACCTAATTAACCCTAATATTGGCCTGTTTTGTGGTATTTGTATCCAATTAATTTATTAAAGCAGTATAAAGTTGATTATGGACATAATGTTATGTTATTTAAAGTTAATGTTTTATCTGTGTATATATCAGACCTGTAAACTGAGGGGCATCCTCAACCAGAAGAAAATGTTTGTGATTTTAACATGTAAACAAAGCATTGGTGCAACTCTGACAAGAAAATAAAGGGAAAAGACTTCAAATGAATAAAAACATATTTATTGACACTAGGGCTGGGTATTGAGACAAATGTCACAATTCGATTCAATTTTTGTTTCACAAGCTTGCAATTCGATTCGATTTTGATTGGATTCAATTCTATATATTGCTTTTTAGGACCTATCAGGTACAGACAAATTTAGAAAAATAGAAAAATATCATAATTAATGCACAGGGAACCCAAGTTAGAACATCATTATAATATTAAAGGTTAAAATTAACTGATTTGTAGGCTCCTTGCATTTAAATTACACACAAAGTTTTATAACGTGATAATACATTTTTAACTCTCTCCCCGCCAAACACATAATTTTCACTGTTATACGCTAGGGGGTGCTATGACACACCTTCTGAAAGAGTACTGAAACTCCTGATCAAAACACATGCGAAGACCACGCAGAAACAAGTGATCTCATATGTAATCATATGCATATGTAAACATCAACAGCATATAAATCAAAACTGCCTAATGTTACTGAATGAAATGTCGACCCAGAACGAGATTTGATTCAATATGGATTATTTTGGATATACATTCACCTAAAGGATTATTAGGAACACCATACTAATACTGTGTTTGACCCCCTTTCGCCTTCAGAACTGCCTTAATTCTACGTGGCATTGATTCAACAAGGTGCTGAAAGCATTCTTTAGAAATGTTGGCCCATATTGATAGGATAGCATCTTGCAGTTGATGGAGATTTGTGGGATGCACATCCAGGGCACGAAGCTCCCGTTCCACCACATCCCAAAGATGCTCTATTGGGTTGAGATCTGGTGACTGTGGGTGACATTTTAGTACAGTGAACTCATTGTCATGTTCAAGAAAGATTATTGCGATTTATTTGATAGGAGGCGTGCTACAATTTCCCATTCATTCATCAACTGAAAACAGGATGACTAATCGATTCTTGTGATTTTTAGAATCGATATCGGTTCGTAAAAATGAGAATCGGTTAAAATCAAGAAATCAATATTTTTTACCCAGCCCTAATGAATATGCAATATAGTGCATATATTTAGCAAAATGTTCCTCTCTTCTAGCTGACTAACACGTTTTTGGACACAATGTTTTTTTCTGAGGTAAATGTGACGTTATGTGAAATTGTTTACAAGCAGTTTTATTAACGTCTTTCCGCGGTTGAAACTGTGATTGAGCGACTACATGAGACATGATAAGGATTTCATTAAGTTGTACGGTATCTTTCAACATCCCTTCTGATGTTCATGTTTATTTCGTGCTGTAACTAGTAGTAAAGCGGAAGAGATGATCGGTTTACGTGCACTCCATGCGATTTCACGCCACATTAAAGAGCGCCAAAAAGATTGTGTCAGCTCTAGAGACATCCATGGCTGCGTTAACACTGCAAGTCTTAATGCACAGATCCGATCTTTTGCGCATATCTGATCTTTTGGCCCGCCTGTTTACATTCACTTTAGACACGACTGGTATCTGATATCTGTGTTAACATTAATTCCCGTGATTGTCTGTGATCGCTTTACTATGGTAGACCCTCTGGTTTTGAATGGCTGTGCTATTTAAATTATTCATGTAATTCATGTTATTGGCAGCATGGACAAGGTAACAGCTGTCATGGATGTTTTGCAGCACAGATATATACAGGAAAACAGTAATTTTCATTTGTCATTTTATCATACAGGCACTGCTTCATAATATAACATTAAAAAGCTATCTTCTTAGGCAAACATGTCCCCCTCACCTTGTGGTGACTTGGAATTCCAAGGGGAATCAGATATACATGTTTAGATGTAGGTTGGATGTCCAGATACCAGATATGTATCTGATTTAAAACCACATTTGGAAGTGGATCAGAGCAGATCAGATGCGAAAAAAATCTGATCTTGTGCAGATTTTTGTGTTTACAGTTGAGCATCAAATTCCGATCTGCGTCAGATGCGCCAAAAAAAAAGGGAAAAAAAGAAGAACAATCAGAATTTTTTTTGTGCCAGTGTAAACGCAGCCTATAGTCTCACTCCAGTCTATGGGAAATAAGCCACGAAAAAAAAAATCTTCAGATCTACACAATTCACATAAAAAACATATTTTGATTCAAAACTATAAACATGACTAGTTTGGTGGACATGACTCTGAACTAATCTTACAGGGTTTCCTTAACAGTCTAGTCAACTAGTCGTTCAGAAGACCCACTGACTTATCGACTTTAAAATACATAGTTTAGCACATCCCTCATCAAATGCATCATAAACGAGAAAGAAAGAGACACACTTGAGGAATGTCTCCAACAGATCTCTCTCTCTTACTAATTAAACATGATGGAGAGATGTTGTTAGCTTCTCTCACAGCACTTTACAGCTCTATTCCCAGAGCGGAGACACAATCATCCATCTCTCCCTTCACCCGTCTAATTAAACTACACACACACACAAAAAGTCTATTGTTTTAAAGGAGCCACATTCGTCACTTTATTTTCTGCACCATGAGTGCTGCTTTTTTAAGATGCTGTGACAAGTTAAAAGAAGTTTGACTTTTAATAACACATCTCGAGACTCCTGCATCATATTTCCTTCCATTCAGACAGTGTTAATCCTCTAGATTCAGTGAATGACTGTAAATCTAGACTATCACTGATTCTAAAATATAGTGAGGATAAATCGGTGCTGATAGAGATCAGTGTTTCTCCATAGCTTCAGGTGGATCAGATGCACTGAACATACTGCTGCCTTCAGGCTGTTCTCTAGACATCCTAGATAGCAAGCTAACACTTTAACTTTTCAGGTTGAGGATCGGTGCATAGACAGCTGAATAAAAGAGATTTATTGTGGCATGCCTGATCTGTAGTCTTACAGGACACAGAGCAGAACAGGAAGAATAAGCTACAGTTTTCTTTGTGTCATTCTCAGATGGCCAGTGGACGGTTCGTGTGAGCATCTAATGGATATCACACAACAAAGGAGGACAAGAGAAGGCTGGAATCACTATTTGTAATCTGCTTGCCTGGCTTTATGCAATTTTTGCAGGTCACAGTGCACAAGTTTCATCATTCTGACAGAAAGCAAAGTTGCATTTGGAGATTCTCAGGCTGGTACACTACTGTTAAAAAAAGTTTTTTTAAGAAGTTAATACTTTTAATCAGAAAGGATGCATTAAATTGATCAGAAGTGACAGTAAAGACATTACAAAAGGTTTCTATTATTTCAAATAAAAACTTTTTTGAACTTCCTGAATCCTGAAAAATAAAAAATAAATAAAAAAAATCACGGTTTCCACAAACATATTCTCGTTCTGTTCTCAACATTGATAATAATAATAAATGATCAAATAAATGCCGCCTTGGTGAACATCAGAGAAACAAAACATTTAAACAAATCTTACCGACCTCCAACTTTTGAACAATAGTGTACAACAAGAAGAACTAGGTCACAATGCTGTGCTTACCAGACTTTATACTGATAGTAAAAAGACAGGCTTTGAGACTAGGGATCATCTGAGGCTGGTGGGCCTCTGTACACTATCATCCATCTCAGAGTATGTGTGATTTATTCACTGAAAGAATACTGTGTGTACTCACCGCTCTGCCACTGTCGTCATATTCGATCTTCAGGTTGCTCATGGCTTTAATGATGGCCATGATGGACTGGATGGTGTTACTGTAGACCACCGCTCGATACTGCTTGCACTCTTCCTCCGAGTAGCCGTCCTCATGGATAATCCTGCAAAACAGACACACAGACGATCAATCGATCAGTATTGTACAGGATATTTAGCCATCATTAAAATATAATGTGCATTGTATTGGTTTGATGTGAGATTATATTGCCCTATTGGCTAAATTTGCCCTTTATGACAACTGTGAGGGGGTGAATTTTTTTATAACTCATTTGTTTAAATTATATTAAGCCTTAAAGTTCTTCATAATTAGGGGGTGGCCACCTTTCTATCAAAACCAGCATTAACTTCTTGAGCTATTTGAGCTACAGTAGCTCGTCTGTTTGATCGGACCACACGGGCCAGCCTTCGCTCCCCACGTGCATCAGTGAGCCTTGGCCGCCCATGACCCTGTCAACGGTTCACCACTGTTCCTTCCTTGGACCACTTCTGATAGAAACGGACCACTGCAGACCGGGAACCCAGTCGTCTAGCCATCACAATTTGGCCCTGGTCAAACTCACTCAAATCCTTATGCTTGCCCATTTTTTCTGCTTCTTAAGCCGGATGCACACTGTGCGATTTTGGCCACAATTTGGCTGTCTGGGACAAATTTTGCAAATCCTAAAAGCTTCCTCTGATCCTAGGCTAAAATCTGAAGTCTTTGATCGTTAGTTTGACATGTTCACCAGCAGCCGATTAATGACCCCTGCGATCAAATTTTACCTCAGACAAAATTCTGGCAGTGTCGAAAGATTTGGCACACAATCCTGCAGTGTGACTTCTCCTACGACGACCGTCAAATTATCTTCGTTTTTCAAGACAAACTATGACCAAAATGAGCGCTAGAGATTTCTTTGTAGCCATCATTTCAATCCCGCGTGTAATGCAGCTCACCGTCACCGAATGCGGCATTCATTGATGATATAAAACTCCGGATGGGTTTTCTTGCGTGCGTCCGTTTTTAGCGCGCCTTCAATATCGTACAGTCTGACATTAATGACAACTTCGATCTTACAGTGTGACATGGCTTACAGCGAGGATCATGTTCGTACAGTCTGACAAGGAACAATCGGAAAGGACTATTATAAATCGCACAGTGTGCACCCGGCTTAACACATCTAATTTGAGGACAAAATGTTCACTTGCTGCCTAATATATTCCACCCACTAACAGGTGCCGTGATGAAGAGATAATCAGTGTTATTGACGTCACCTGTCAGTGGTCATAATGTTATGCCTGATCAGGGTATATTACAATAGACAACAGTATTTCAAATTGTAATAATATTTCACAAATTTTCACAATATTAAAAAAAACCTTACCAACCCAAATTTTGAACAGTAGTGCATATATGTAAATGTTATAATAAATGTAAATATAAACAATATTATGTTAAATATTAAATTTCACATTTCAGAAAAGGCAAACAGAGAACATTTTAGCATTTGGATGCAATATAAAATGTATTCATATCGACAAGACTTTGCATTGGATGGAACTTAGTTACTGAATGGATTCAAAGTGCTGATGGGAATGGTCTTGTGGATCTTGTTAGACTGTAAATCTATAGAGATTTCTTTAATATTGTCAGCTCTGGCTCATGAGGATGTAAGAGAGCCAGCTGACTGCATCACTCAAATGGCACACAGATAGCATACAAAACACCTAAAGGGATTCACTCTGATATAATGAAGCGCAACTAGTTTCTAGAGTAATTTTTTTAATAAATGTAATACTATTATAACAGATTAAATGTTGCTATTGTGCCACAGATCAGAGTGCGTGCGTGTCGGGATGCATTCATACATGAGATGGAGTAGTAAACATTTTCCATCAGAGTGATTAGAGTGTAAAACTACTTTGGGAAACAGAGGCGTAAGAAGAGCGGCAGAGGTCAGGGTCAGATAAACAGTATTAACTGCTTCCAGGGGCCTGACTACACACACAATCCCACAACCACAGCTGTTTATGGGAATGTGACCTAAGATGACATGTAAGTTAACAGCATTTTTAGCCATTAGTGTTATAGTTGTAACATTTATTCATATGATGCCAAATATTGCTATCTAGGTAGGCAATTTACTCGGTTTTGAGACGTACCCTCTTATCTGTAAATACTCTTCTCAAGTACATAAATAAGGCAAACACGATTTCATGTATTATTAATGTCAAAAGGGGTGCTATAGCAAGAATGAACGTAAACTGTCTTCCATGATCGCTTTACTGTTATGGTGAAATTACCTTGCACTAATTAAAGTCAGAATGAAATAGAAATTCACCCCAGAATTCACAATAGAATTTCCGTCCGCTAGACGTCACCTATTCAAAACAAAGGCGTAGTTTGATGACGCCAAGTTTAAGAACAGAATCTTGGGACATGTCGTCTTCACTTCACAGTTGGTGGAGAAAAAAAAGGGGATAGAACTCTGGCAGAAATCATGTTCATGGATGCGATTATTAACGTTACTGTAGCATGAAGCAGAGCAGACCCGAGTGGTGTGGGAGCTGAGCAAGGCCACTGGAGCGATTGTTAATAAGATGAATGCAACACACGCCTCGCGAGCAGCGGGACTTTTATTATGCCACAGTCAGCTCGCCATTTCCGCTTTTCCGGTCATGAGTATGAGGTAACACAGCTCTGTTTATCATATTAGATACATTTGAGTGTGTTGAAAATGATGTTATGACGTTACTCTGTGCGCTCGCTCGGCGGCTGCTATGACACTTGTTGCACACTGCAGTAAGAGTAAAGCGTTTCTGCTAAATAAAACCGGAAACCAAGGGTAACGCAGATATGACGCAATTGACAGGCGGCTCCCTCACACATCCCAGTTCCTTAGTCAAAATATTTCTCTAAAAATTTCTCACGATTTACAAATAGTTGGAGACATTTGGGATATTGTAAGTACTCAACTGAACAAAATATATAACGCTGGCCTAGTGGTTTTTGGATATTTTACTGAAAAAATGTTACATTTTAAACGACTTCTCTCTGGTGATGTACATTGGATTTCTCCAATACTTTTGTCCACACAAACCCCGTCCCTTTCTTACAATGGACCTCAAGCTTGCATACAGATCTGCCTCCATCCAATCAGCAACCTTTTTTTCCAATAATAATTTCACTTGGATGCACATCACAATAACAAAGAAATATCTGTTGCTACTTTCAGTACATTCAGACTTTAAAGCCATAATATGTAATTTTTTGTGCTTGAGGTCACTTATTCAGAACAAAGGCGTAGCTTGATGACACCTTGATTTCGCAGAGCAATAAGACTAACTGTGTTGAGCTATATAACAATGATTTGATTTCTGTCGATGAATGTATCCAAACAGTTACTCAATATATTAAAGCGTCTTTGGTGTACAGAAATCAAGGGTAACGCGGGTATGATGTCATTGATAGGCGACGCACAGACACAGTCCGTGTCCTGGTCAAAATGTAAACAAACATTCTTGGAAACATATGGGATAATGCAAGTACACAAGTCAACAAAATCTATAACATTGTTCTAGTGTTTTTTTGGATATTTTATTCTTTAAAAAAATCTTACATATTGTGCCTTTAATCTAACTAACTGAATAACACATTCAATTGACTAGCCAGCGGCCTTAGAACTGATTCATTGACACTGTGAAAATGAACTAATTCAATGAAATGAATGATTCTAAACTAGACTTGGAGCTCTGGGGTTTGTGCACTTTGAGTTCATTAATCAGTGAAGGGGCAAAAAAAACTCCCAAAGTGCCATATGAACGAGCGTGTGTGCATATTTGAGAGTCATTTTCTTTTTTTTAACAGCTGTTCTCTCTCATATCACCCATACCAGCATCAACAGCTGGCATATGTCTGAAAGAGAGTAAGAGAATTTGAGGAGAGAAATTAGTTGTTCACTTACTTCATCTGTTTTACGATGGTGCTCTTCCCCGATTCTCCAGCACCTGTGACAGCAACACAAAACAAACAGGGTTAAAAAAACAACATACTTATGGCACCCATTTCAAACAGGAAAGCAAGCTCACAGTCAATGTTTTTTCTCTCCGTCTAGTCAGAGTTTTAGCGCTAATGCCCACTCCGTAGTGTGTGTGTGTGTAGCCTATACTTCCAGTAACTCAAGTCTTGCTGACTTAGCTGTCGATCTTCAGCATTCCATTCTCTCTCAGACCTGGTGTTTATCAAGTTTGCCCTTTAATGGAGATGTCTGAGTGCTTCACAAACAGGAAACGAGGTCTTATCAGTGTAATTTCCAAGGGCCTGTGGGGGCATGCTACTCATTTGACATCTAACTCCCTCACTTGAACATTATATAAACACACAATACATAACGGCCATATGCTAGCTCCCATAAGCACCTTCTAACATCTCAAAAACAAACATGCAAATATCAGACCGACACTTGCGCTCCGGTAAAACATATGTTTTGTGTCACATGACATGCAGCGCTGCCCTCCGGGCGTCAGTCTGAGACCCTCTTACACAACTTTAAACACGGCTTATGCTCTAAACTGAGCGGAAACCATGTAATGCTGCTAATGAAATAGTATCCGAAGATAATATTGAGATGAGATGTGTGTGGTAGTATCTCTTAAAAGATGCCCTACTGAGTTCAAAATCCTGGTGTTAGCACACCTGTCAACGTGCAACATGCTCACACCCACTTTTTCTATGTGAAGAGACAACTTCACACTTGAGCAGTTGGTGTCAACACTTAAAACATGCAAAATCAGATCTCCCACATTTTACGGAGATGGCAGCCATTCAAACTTCAGTCACGCATCAGTTTGCAGCTTTCAATTGAGAGATTTTTGATGCTACTGCATGTTTAGAAAGTCATTAAAGGGTCATTAAAACCCTGAAATAATTTTTTTTTAGAAATCACAGACATGTAGTTTTGCACTGAAAACAATATCACTCATTATGTTGATTATTAAAGGGATAGTTCACGGAAAAATGAAAATTACCCCAAATTTTACCCTCAAGCCATCCTAGGTGTATATGACATTCTTCTTTCAGACGAATACAATCAGAGTTACATTAACAAATGTCCTGGCTCTTCCAAGCTTTATAATGGCAGCCCAAAAATGTGAAGGCCAAAAAGTGCATCTATCCATTATAAAAGTAATCCACACAGCTCCAGGGGGTTAATAAGGCCTTCTGAAGTTAATCGATGGGTTTGTGTAAGAAAAATATGCATATTTAAAACTTCATAAAGTAAAATATCTAGCTGTATTAATTATGAAATTGCGTTAGAATTCAAAGAGAAGCACAATTCAAATTACAGTGCTACACAACAGAAGTTTATTGTTAAAATTAAAACATGAAAGAAAAATGGTGCTATTCCCTGTAAATATCATACTGTACAATAGTAATATTTTATATAGGTCCCTACTATAACAATAACTATAAAGTTTAAATAATTGTTCTAATTCTATAACAATAGGGAACATCACACCACAGCTGTAACGATAATAACAAAGAGGAATAATATCGACAAATAAAAACATCGACAACCAATCAGAATCCACGGCTTTACAGTGCTCAAGCATTTAAAGCGGCAGACAACATAACTTTGTTTATTATACATGCCAACTGCAGCTATTGTGCATTGGTGTGGATGCTAATATATCATAATTATCTAAATAGTTATTATTCTTGTTGTGATTCTTGTTAACTTTTTTCTCAAAAAATCTACATTTTTTTATCTGACTTTTGATGAGTATTTAAGAGTATATGAGCATTCAATCAAGATTATTTAAAAGGTTTAAACAATTGAACACAAACGCAAGCTGTGTGAATTCATATTGTGCTCAATCCCTTAGAGGACAGACAGGAGACGGGACGGGACGGACCGCATGGGAAATTGAATGCCTGTGTGACTCAACACATCTATTGTGTATTAGTATTCACACAACTAGTATTGTGCACCTGCAGGATGTGGCCGTGTATGTTTTAGTTATTGTCCGTGAATAAAACATCAGGCATTGGCGACACTTCCACGGAATACGTTTTAAACCGTAACAAAAGACAAAGGTCATCGCACGAGCAGCGCTCAACCGAACAGAAGCTGTGTGATGGATTACCAGCAAAAATTTATTTTAAAGAATCTTAAACGAGCTACACATTGAAGCATGCAACATCTCTCCCGATTTATCCAATTATGGTTACAGATCCTTTGTAGGGCCTCAGAACTGAAATTCATATGCCATCTCCCACAAAACTCATTTTAAACATTACCAGCGATCAGTAGTAGTGTTTTACACTATGGCCTGGATTTTCAGCACACTATTAATTAAACCTAACCTGTTTTCCCTTTATGAGCTAATGTCCAAAGCCATATGCACATCTTGGCAATATATTCACTTGCAGTAGTTAAAAAAAAAAAAAACAGCAGTAAAGAACATTAATATCCACAATTTATCAGCATCGCCATAACATTTGCAGTTTTTAGGGATGCACAATTCCAATTTTTAATTTAAAGATTAACTTTAAGTGAGCACCAGATGAAAACAAACAAGCAAAAAGAGAGGAAATGGGATGCACAATCAAATAAAATTAATAATAATAATAATAAGAAGAACTCTACCAAATATATTGGCCATTTCACGTTAACTCAAGGCCTCCACATGTGCAAATGGCTGGTATCAGGTGTTTCTGCTGTCCGAACACCTCAACAGATCACACGGTTGTGGTCCCTTATCTGAGGAAAGCGTGGGCGTGTGAATGACAGCATGGGCTACGCTAATGAGAGGTGCACCAATACAGTACAGCAATGTGCCAGAGAGCTCAGGTGTCTAATCCTGATCTGGGGCCAGTGTGTCTGGCTGAGGTTCACTGAGTTATGGTCATTATGGTCTGAGGCACACAGGTTCACAGTGGAGACAAGAATAATTCGTTTTTGTTGCTGCAGCTGAGACCCAGGTTACAACAGTACACATCGGTCTCCGTCTGTCCACTCTGCTGGTCTCATTTTTTAAGGTTGGTCTTCGCCTAACCAATTTTACAGTCTCTCAACTGCATTATGAAATCATAAGTAAGTAATTTGCTTTAAAATGCTAAGATCATGTGTGTGATCAAACTGACTTAAGTTCTTGCTCTCAATTCATTCGTTCTTGGGTTTCTGTATTCATTGCTCTAGCAGCTCACAGTTCTCCACTCTTTGTGGCACGGTTGCTAGGCATTAGCTCCTTCCTGCTCAAATTCTGGGAATCTCCAGGCCTTCACAAGCAGAGCGTGATCTCTCTGACTGTTCACTTAATAAATGCATCTCCCTCTTCTCCTTTCTGTTGCTAGTCTAATAACAATGCTAGGCTAATAATCTGATCTGAAGACAGCCTTTATATACAATACATTCAAAAAAATATACATGGGTGGTTAACCAAAAAACCAGCATCAAGAAATTAAGTTAAAATAAATATGGATGTGTCAGTGCTGTGGCGCAATTTCCTGAGTGCACATGCTCAGGAAAAAATGTGGTTTAAAATAGTTTTGAGAACGCAGAACATCAACTTGCCCTAAACAATTAACAGTAAATGTCAATTAACCACATTTTTACCTTGAAGTCACATGCAGTTCCCTTTGTAATATAGTCTGAGCATCCATTAAACAAGACTTGAATGACTGAACTAAAAGCCTGAGAGCTGAAACACAAAACAAGCCATTTCCATTAGGTTTCTCTGTGCAGAGTGATGCTAAATTAACAAAGTCTTACTAAAGATAAGTTGTGAACACTGCTTGCACTCAATGTTAGTTAACTGTTTCAGTGCAGGCCTGTGATTATGAATAAAAGTCTATTTATGAATTATGTACTATTTGACATAAAATATATGAACACTAGGGATGGGACGATTACCGATTTCACGATAAACCACGATAAAATGTACTAACGGTTAGTATTATCATTTAAAATGTAATTACCATTAAAATAGTGTTTGATTATCTCGATTTTGAAAACTCCCCGTAAATCCTGTCCAGCCAGCATCAGTCGAGAAGAACGAGAAGAAATGGCGGATTTTTCAGCCTTCTAAAAGGACCAAATCTGAGGTGTGGTTATATTTTGGCTTTTACATAAGTCCTAAGGGAAACTTAATCGAGGATGGTCATGGGGGAAACACTTCAAATCTGCCAAGTCGTCTTCGTGACCATCACCCACTGTATAGCGAATGCAAGGCAAGTTAACTTTGACCTCAATATCAAAACTACGTCTGGGAAATAGTCAGACAAAAAAAAAAAAATGTTGTTTTGAGTTGAAATATTTTATCTCACTCATTTGAAATTAACGTGAAGCTTCCGCAAAAAAAACTTGGCAGCTTTGAGCCAAAGACAAACGAACAAAGTTCAAACAAGACTATTAAGGGTGACATGTAAGGGATAATAATGTATATTCATTGTACACTCATTGCACAGATTTTCTTTTAACCAAATAAATAATTACAGGGAAATATTGAATATTGAGATTAATGTTTTAAATCTTACCCGTTTATAAATCCATGTTGTACAGTGTACAAAATAATCGTCCAGACAAGATGATCACAACAACATTATAGCAGTATTAATAGTTAAGTCCTCTGATTTCATTTTCAATACAATCAAAAACGGAGATGCAAGACAACAAGTTGCATTTGAATGAAATGAAAGAGCGCGTCCGTTGTGATACGTGGATGTGCGCTGTTATAATGCGTTGCTATTGACGACGGTCATTATAAGGAAGGAAATGCCACAGAAAAAAAAAAGTGGATAGAGCTACTTGTTGATTTTCAAATATAAAACTTATTGAAATGTTTTCAGTGTGTGCATCAGTTATTTTTGAACACTTTAATCTAATTTTAACAAAACCGTGATAATATTGATAATCGTGATAAATTTTGGCACTATAATCGTGATATGAAATTTTAATACCGTCCCATCCCTAATGAACACCCTGACAGATACATATACACACACTCACAAACCAAATACTTTGGAATAATGAAGAGATGTTTAATAAGTGCTTAACATCCTTGCAGTGCCTTTTGGGCCATTTGAAATGTTACACTCCTGCTAAAACAACCGCTGGATAATGAATCGGCAATGACAGAACTGTTCTGAAAACGGTCAAACACTTCTGGTGAGGTTCTCCCTGATCAATGCACCGGAGACTACACCACAGACTGATGATGCCCTGCAGATGGGAGGGTGTGATTGTTTTTATGCCCCCGTTTATATCTAGTAAATGGATAAAACTGTCAGCTGTTTATTGGGCTGTCTGAAAAATTTATTTGTCTACTTATTTGATAGCTTTAATTTTTTCCCCAAGATTGGTTTATCGCCCTGTGGTCATATCGAAAGAGCTTAGAAATGTTGTTCTAAACACGAGTGAGGCTTAAGTTCAAATGTGTCGCACATTTGTTTGGTGGTTTCACAAGCTATTGCACACCTGAAACTCCAACACACCATTCTTTGGTGACGTAGTGAGAGGTTTGTGTGTTCAGTAAATAAGCTTTTATTGGTCTGTGGGTGAGACACCTTCAAAACGGTTGCACCTGCTGATCAACTGTAACACACACTAGCTCTGTTCAAAAACCTAGTGAGCTACTTAGAAGGCAGCGGACAACACCCTAAAATAGTAACTAAATTGGAATCCTCAACACAGGCTGCACCTCCAAAATAGCGCAATTGATTTCCATGGAGTTTGATGTTAATATGTTGGTAAGAACATAATACTCTAAAGTAGGATAAAAAGGGCACTCAAATATTGGGTAAAATTGTTACTGATACTTATACTGTATCAATATACACAGATAAGGCATAACATTGTCCTAATATTGTGTTGGTCCCACTTTTGCTGCCAAAACAGCCCTGAGCCCTGAAGGTGTGATGTGGTATCTGGCACCAAGATGTTAGCAGCAGATCCTTTAAATCCTGTAAGTTGCGAGGTGGTGCCTCCATGGATTGGACTTGTTTGTTCAGCACATCCCACAGATGCCCGATTGGATTGAAGTCTGGGGAATTTGGAGACCAAGTCAACACCTCAAACTCATTGTTGTGCTCCTCAAACCATTCCTGAACCGTTTTTGCTTTGTGGCAGGGCACATTATCCTGCTGAAAGAGGCCACAGCCACCAGGGAATACCGTTTCCATGAAAGGGTGTACATGGTCAGCAACAATGCTTAGTTAGGTGGTACATGTCAAAGTAACATCCACATGAATGGCAGGACGCGAGGTTTCCCAGCAGAACATTGCCCAAAGCATCACACTGCCTCCGTCGGCTTGCCTTCTTCCCATAGTGCATCCTGGTGCCATGTGTTCCCCAGGTAAGCGACGCAACCGGACATCCACGTGTATGTATCCACAAGTAAAAGAAAACGTGATTCATCAGACCAGGCCACCTTCTTCCATTGCTCCGTGGTCCAGTTCTGATACTCACATGCCCACTGTTGGCGCTTTTGACGGTGGACAGGGGTCAGCAAAGGCACCCTTGACTGGTCTGCGGCTATGCAGCCCCATACGCAACAAACTGCGATGCACTGTGTATTCTGACACCTTTCTATCACACCTTTCTATCTTGAGCAATTTGAGCTACAGTAGCTCATCTGTTTGATCGAACCACACGGCCAACCTTCGCTCCCCACGTGCTTTAATGAGCCTTGGCCACCCATGACCCTGTCGCCGGTTCACCACTGTTCCTTCCTTGGACCACTTTTGATAGATACTGACCACTGCAGACCGGGAACACCCCATAAGAGCTGCTCTTTTGGAGATGCTCTGACCCAGTCATCTAGCCATCAAAATTTGGCCCTTGTCAAACTCGCTCAAATCCTTACGCTTGCCCATTTTTCCTACTTCTAGCACAAAATTGCTGCTGTTCTTTTGAATTTTCTATTAATCCTTAAAATAATTTTTATTATAGTTTCCACAAGCTGCACAACTGTTTTTGACACTGATAACCAAATCAACATGGACTGTAGAACTGGAGTAGAAGACTAGCTACTGAGTACTGAGAAGAGTAATGGCTACTGAACAAAAAGTCATACTAAAATGAGTTGTGAACACTGTACAAGCAATGTATGAATTATGCACTATTTGACATAAAATATATGAACACCCTGACAAATACACAAACTGAATACGCTGGAATAATGAAGTGATGTTTAATAAGTGCTTAACATCCTTGCAGTGCCTCTTGGGCAATTTGAAATGTTACACTCCCGTTAAACAACCGCTGGATAATGAACGGGCAATGACAGAGCTGTTCTGAAAACAGTCAAACACTTCGTGTCCACAAACGTGCCCAGTGTGAAATCCCCCAAAGTAATATCTCTAAACTCATGTGATGTGAGTCGATCCAGAAGGAAAAATAACCAAGGAGCTCTGGAAACCACATTTGCGTGCACCTAAATCACATCTAAACAGCTTCCACAACATCTCACACGTGTGTATTAAGTGGATGTGTGATGTAACGCGTTGGGAAACGCAGAATAGAAACAAAAGACTCTTTCCATGCCCAGCTCCTACGATGCCAAAGCGAGTCACGTGGCCATTGTCCCAGAGTCCCGTTTCTTACAGTTTCCACCCAGGGAGGGAAATCCTTGCCAGTCGCGTCTGCTTGGGGCCATCCTGCTCCCTATAGCCCTTATGGAGCTACAAATGGCCCGTATGTGTGTGTGTGTGTGTATATATATCGGAGGGGGTGGAAAGAGAAGGACAAAGAAGCCAGTGTCAGTGTGGCTCTGGTTGTGTGGACACCAATGCCACTGTTTACCATTATTTAGGTCACGACAATTACAGCTGAACCAGCCTCACAAACACACACATACACACACCCCTGTTAGAGCCTCAACGCCCCAGGCCTCCATCAGCACCGCAAAACTCTTCATTCAAACAGAAGGAAGGCAGCAAACATGGACAGAATATAATGGTGCTTGCATGGGCCCAGAGCACTATTAGGCTTATTATGATTGTCATCAAACAGAGGCGTTAACAGCCTCTAGTCCACAGCTGCGTCAATCATTTTGGGTCCTTTTAAAAGTACAGCTCTGAAAGTTCAACAAAGTGCTGTGTCAGATTTTAGAAGCTCAGCGGCAGCAGTAATGAACTCCTAATCGGGCTGTTTTCATGAGACCATTGAGTTGTTCTATAATTTAGGGTGGTTGGTTCTTTGTTCCTAGCCTGCGTTCGGTCTTGGCTATCTTAGGCTGCACCAACCAGTCTGGTCTGGTCTGATATGACAGGCTGTTCAGATGGCGTAATGTTTTAACATTACAATTGTTTTTGGCTTTCTCCAGCCCTGTTTTCTGTTTGTGAGGTGAACAGTATTACCTTACATGACCACTCTGGAGGAAGCAATATCAAAACCACAGGAATGGAGAAGTTTCGATTATGGCATCTCACCAATGCTGCCATGACCACAAATATCATAATACCTGCAATGGTTAGTGAGTGAATGCCATGAAGAAATTACCAGGTCATACTTGACAGAATAATTTACATTTAATAATTAACAAAATCATTAAATTCATTATAATTAAATTATTCATTCAAATTATATTTTCCATTTTTAGGACAATTAAAACTCCATTCTTAATACTGTAATACTGAAAATCATTTAATCCACTTTTTGCCAGTCGCAACAGTAGCCCAATATATTCCCAATATATTCTGTCAATTTCTTCACGTTAAACCAAACTTTTATTTTGACGGGTTGCCGTGAAGATATTTGAGTGTCTGTGTTCATGATATGACAGTTTTCTCAAGTGAAACAGTAAATTCTCATGAAGTGACGGTTTATGCATTCGTGTCCTCATATAGTGACACACGGCAGAGACAACAAAGACAGCGAGCGAGTGTCACGCGCGTGTGTGTGTGCGCGCCCGTGCATCAGCGCCCGTCATCCACACAGAGACGCAGAATTTGCAGGAGTAATATTTAAGTAGTATCTTGTAGTATAATATTTCACAGACACAAGTATATTCGGCTACAGTCTGGAGCCCTGCGCTTTGATAAACACGGAAGCGACTGAACGTAGCTGCGGGTCCCGAACATACTCGGGAGTCTGTACTACCGGTACTACAGAAATGCTGGTATCGTCACATTTTTTAAATTTCAGTACCGACTTGGTACCGAAGTACCGGTACTTGTGACATCCCTAGTCCTGAGAATGAGTTTCTTTTATTATTTTTACAGTAATGAGAAAAACACGCTTAAACTGTCAAATAAATACATCAATAAATACATTTCAATGGTTCTTTCTTTATACAAAATGCTTTTTCTTTTTTAAATGCCACTTCTTGACAAGTTTCTTGAGATTCAACCTTGTAAGGAAGAGCCGAAATTAAAATTTTGCACAGTGCAGAGAAATACCAAAAGCACCGATATGAAAATTTTGGCCTATACCTATAACCGATAATTCTTTATATTTGAAAGCCGATAACCAATATATTAGCCGATACATTTAAATCCAAATTTGTATATACATTTTTAAAGCCCGATTACAAAAACAAAAGTCTCACCATTAAAAGCCATGTCCCAAGCACACAATTATAATTTTCTCATTATAATTTTATGTAGCCTATATGGCAGACATGTTGCGCTTATCTGCATTTTCCTTTTTTGAAGTAATTTCAATCATATTTCAAGCAATTCAAAACCATCATGGCGAACCGTGCACATCTGAAGTGTCTCAGCTGGAGGAAATAATACATTTCGGCCAAATTTTCTTATCGGTGAACATGTATTGGTCGATACCGATATGGTGGCCGATATATCGTGCATCCCTAACCAAAAGATGACATGTTCATAAGTTGACCCTTTGTGGCGAGACGATACAACCGTTTTTTCCTGTAACAGTTAAGGTTAGACATGGGTGGGAAGGAAGCAGGTCCTAGATCAGGGAATAGGGGAACAAAGGGTCTGAGCAGAAAGCATTTCCTCCAAACCCCGTATGGACAGAGGGACACAGAGAAAGAGAGATAGAGAGATCTTGCCAAGAGTTCCTCCTGCCTCTAGCACTTCCACGTCTGTGGTCGAACAAAGCCAGGATGCAGAAAATATTTCCCTAGGAAGAATGTAATAATTATTGACTATAAATTTACCAGCCTACTTACAATAATAATAATAATAATAATAATAATAATAATAATAATTATTATTATTTTTATTATAATTATTATTATTATTATTAATTCAGAGATTCATCCAAAATGTTAAATCAATGTTCAGAAGTTTGACATTTAAAGTAGAGATGTTGGATGAATTCATTTTCCATTCTTCAAAGGACATACAAGAGAGAGACAAAGAGATAAAAACACATGGCCTCTTCTCAAGACTCATTTACTAAGAACACAGCTTGGACCGCTGGATGGAGAGATGCCATAGAGAAATAAAGAAGAGGCTACATGAAAACACTGGCAAAAAGAGGCGGTGTTTGTTAAAGAAACACTAAGACTGGTCTCATGTTCCTCCTTCCATTAAAGTCTATGCAAGCCTTCAATGAAAGAATGTAAGGTGAAAATTGTAGGTACTTAGAAAAGTAATAGCATACCACTCCTCAAACAAACTACATGATTTGAGGTATCATTTCCATAGCAAAACGGTGCAAGTTATTTGCCAAAGCTGAATAAGAGTTAAGGTTTGTTCAACACAAATTTGTTAAAAATGCAGTACTAAAGCTGAAGTCAATAAATCAGAGCGAAATCAATAAGACCACAGGCAGTGTCTAGCATGAGCAGTGAGGTAGTGGTTCAAACTGAGGCCTCAGACAGACTTCAAGAGACAACTAAGGAAAGAAAAGCCTGAACTACCATGTGTGCAAGTTAAATAACAATGACCTTAGATCGGTTTCATTTAGAAGCATGACGGTCATTCTCATGACCCGTGACCATGTGTCCACTTTACCACATGCACACTTCAGAAACCCACATCACATGTGCCCTTGACAATCAAATCAAATCAATGAGGGATAAACACTAAAAAGAAGAACTGAAAATTCAGATTATTCTCCAGCTGAAACGTCTGCATCTTCTTTCAGCCCATGAGATGTTTAATTAAAGAAACGCAGTGTTGTCTAATGACTCTAACAGGTCCATTGAGAGGCGTGTTGATGTAAATAAAGTGCTTGATTAGAGGTTATGCACGGAGTAACATCTATTAAACACCTGCCTTTGGGCCCTTGTGAATACGACAGAGTGTGTATGTGTGTTTGACTGGGCAAAGCATGACACTGGTCTCATTAATCTAGGCAGACAGTAGAAGGACGGAGCATTGCGCGTGCGTGTGTGTGTGCGTGTGTGTGTGTGTCTCTCAAAGTAAGTCTCAAAGCAAGCAAGCAGTAGCCCAGAGGCCTTGAAATCTCCTGGCAGACAGCAGATCTCCCCTGAGCTTTCCAGTCAAACTTATCTAAAGTAAATCTCATCACATGCAAAAACACATCAGCCAGCCACATCTAAAAGCTTTATATCCCTCAGTGAGGTGAAAAACTTACTGACAACCAAACTCTATCACAAACAAACACACGTTAATCTCCTCCAACTTTTGGTACCTATAGGCTCAACCACACGCCCACAAATCGTCGACTGTTTCATGCGTATTGCACCAGAAAAGTAAGCGCTTCTTCAAAACTTTGTTATTGAGTATGAAAAGTAGTAGGTTAAAAACATTCAAAAACTATTGGGATGGGATTAGGGGTGGGCGATATAGCCTCCAATTTATATCACGATATTTCAAGAATATTTGCGATAATGATATAGAAATAAATATATTAAAAAAAATATATGGAACAATGTTTTATTGGTGATTGCAGCTGGCAGGCAGCAGCATTTATTAGTGCAAACAAAATGAAGAGCATTTTCCATCCTTTTCCAATGAGCTACTGTCCTTGATGACAGAATACCTCATTCGAAATGTAAATCTATTGTCAGTGCAATAGTAGTGACACAGTCACACAGCAAATGTAAGCAAAGTAAAAAAGTAGCCTTGGTACAAGTTGGTAGTGTTTTCCCTGGAAATCTTAAGTAAAAGTATAATATAACTCCTTAACATTTTAGTTTAACAATAACTAAAGTCTGTGTATTCAGCCATGGTCTGTCTGAATACTCGATTCTGATTGGCTGGAAGGTGTGCAATAAAATTTAAATGCTCAGGTAGTTCCAATTCACCGTTCTATATTAATGCCCTGTTTTCATTGAAGCACACACATATACGTCACTCACTCGCGCACACAGAGCGGAGACTGCGCTGCACACACAGACCCTAGTTATCAACGTCGCCCCATGACTTTTATTCATAAAATAGATAAGCTACCGGATCACTACATTATATTTCTCAGCAACGATGGGGTTACATCGCTATTTTTAAGTAATAACCGCACATCTTTGTTGTTAAGAGAGACACTGAACAGACACAGGTACGAATTTCTCTCTCGATAATTAATTCAAATAAATGCTATAATTCATTCATTCATTCAAATAAATGTAATCTTACGCACTACTTCATCTCTGTGTCTGATTCAAAGCGAGCAGCTGCAAACATCAGAAACAGCTTTAACTTGTCAAATGACCATGGCATTAGCGGGATAATCCACGGCTAGGTGTAAATAAAGCACGGCCAGCGATGCTCGGTTGAGTCATTTGTTTACTTTTGGGCCGCACATCACAAGCTGCTAGTATCTCCTCCTCGCGTACCTTCATAGCCTGGGTGTTTTTGCTTCAAGTGGTGAAACAAGTTCGTTGTGTTTTCACATTTAGCGGTAACAGTTTTCTTGCATATTTTGCAAAATGTTGTGCCTTGTTGGAGGTCTGACCTCTTGTAAACAAACCATTTCCATATTATTGAAGTAGCACCCTTTTTAGGTACTAAATCGTCATCGGAGGCTGACATGCTGCTCTTACTCTCAGACATGTGTTGTTGTGCGCACAAGGGAACGTAAATGCCCCATACGTCATTGTGTCGCTATATAATTAATATCGCGAGAGGACACTTTTTTATCATGTAAAAATGTATACTGGTGTTATCGTGGACGGTATGATATGGCACACCCCTATATGGGATGGGATGGATGGATGTGTAAAGATGGATGGATGGATGTGTAATGATAGAAGGATGTATATAGATGGATAGATGGATATGTATAGATAGATAGATAATTTCACAAATAAACTGCAAGCAACACATTGAATTAAAATGAAATAGTATTTTCTTGTAAAACAAACTCAAATTAACTTCGAAAAAAATTTTTTTTACAGTGTACATTCTATTTAACAATTATATTAATTATATTATTCTACATTCATCCACAGTCAAAATACCAAAGTTACTATAGTTAATATTACTACAATAAAGGGTATTTTAAGTCTCACATTGTGTTAGGGTTATAATCTATTTCAGATAAATCTGCCCATAAATGGCATATCAAAAGAAAACAAACTGTGGTTGGCCACTTCATATGTTGGTTGATCAGTTGTTCCTGTCAAAAGGCAGGCTATGTGACACTACCCTCAGTGTCAGCTCTCATCCGCTTGGCAACCATGTAAGCTGCAGTGCTGTTTGTGCTGATCAATGCATAAATGACAGTAAAAGGTTGGAGACGGCATCCCGTGCACTGCCAGAGGGGTCAGATAGAGTTGACGTTAATAGGCAAAGTGTCAATTGAGGGTAGAAAAAAATGACTTCTAGGTCTGTCTGCTGAGTATGCAGATCTCAGTTTCAAAAGTAGTTCTTATAGTCACGTGACTTTTCAAAACCCGCCCATCCAATTTCGACCAAGACTCTCTCATCCCGGAGTTTTATAGTCCCGGGATGAATGAGCTAGAATTAATGCGTATGCGTGGGGAAAGTCTGAGTGTTCAGCACAATCTTGCTGCAGATCTGACTGAGCAGAACCAGGCGATGGGTTTTCAAGAGAGAGACAGAGAGAAAACAGTATGTGCACGGCTGATGTTTTAAGCATGTAAAAATCAATTAGCCATGTGAACTCTTATCCGAGGTGACGGTTTCTTCCATCACAGATCGGGCTGACGCACAGATTAGGAAGAGTGCTTTGATTAACTCCACAAACAGGAAATCCTCTTTAATTCCACAGCTGCAACAAACAGCAAACAAACGAACAAGAGCATGTGACTGTCCGGAGACAATACAGTTATATACACACAATGAAATATGCACATAGAATACACCAACTACAGACATAAACATACACACTAAGGCGCTTGTATGAGACAAGAAAGGCATGAATATGAAAAGACACTTAAAATACTTCCTGGCACTTAAGCTGCTATTGTTTTAGAGGGGGAAACCTGACATCCACTTCAGAACAGAAAGATGCTGAAACAAAGCTTAATATGAAAATCTGTACAGCTGGACTTCCTTTTGTAGACAAAGAGTGGTCCTCTGACAGTGAATAGTGGAAGTATACTAGCTACTAGTGGTGTTGAGTGTAATCAATACGTTACAGGAGTATAGTGTTCTAAACGTGTGTTCGATAAAAAAAAATGAAAATATGAAAAACAAACAAGATTTGCAATGTTGAAATTGTGGAAACGCGCCATCGCGAATTGCATTTTTTCAGCTACACACTGATTCTTATTAAAGCTACTTTATTAGTTATTTTGTAGTCTGACATTCATGAAACAGACGACAGCAGGAATATTAGGCTGCTGTCACTTTAAGACCTAATGCACGGATCTAATATACTGAACACATGCAACCTGTTTACATTCACTTAAGATATAAACGACTGTGTAAACTTTGTGTGTATTTGACAGTCTAAGTGTAATAAGACGTGAAAGAGAACTTAGTTCAGTACTCTCGCTGTGTGACAGGCTTTTAATGTGTGTACGCGTTAAGACATTTTATTCGTTCACATTCTAAAATCGTGATATCGCACACCCCTAATTATACTTTAAATGTATGCAAATTGAGAGGTAATTGTAATAATATTTCAAAATCGTACCGTTTTTACTGTATTTTAAAACCAAATAAATGCAGCCTTGGTGAGAAGAGACTTCTTTCAAAAAAAAAATAATAATTTAAATCCCAAAACTTTTGAACGGTAGTTTTATATTTTAGGATAATTATGAATTTGTACTTGGACACATTATGAAAGAAGATTTGTAAAGTGCAATACTTGTAATAAAAGATTATTAGGACACAAATAAAATCCCTTGTTTTGCAATATTCGTCATATCATGACTCAAAAATATTGGTATTTCATATTGTGGAATCCATAGTGATTCCCAGATTTTAGTACATCATGGAATAGACGCTGTACTCGCCTCAATCTCAGACTGGGCCACCAGAGGCTCCAATAAAAGCATGACGAATGCATTATGCATACCTCCATTAGCGAGCTGGCTTCCTGAACACACACATATAAATTATGGATAATTTCGACAAAGCATACGTAAGAAAAAAGAAATGTGATGAGAGACATAACAAGAGAAGGAAAGAGAATGAGAAAAAGAGAGACCGATTTTCATCCTGCTAATCCTGCTGGTACTGAGGGACATCTCCCTGATTTCCCATTTGAACTGCACTTGTGTGTCTAAGGTTAGGCAAGAAAAACAGATGCAAAGATACAAATTATAAAATAATAAAACTTTGACTTTTTGACCATTGTGACCTGTGCCTAATTTCTATAAAGGTATCAGGTTCCTACACTGGGCGCTTCCAAAGATCTCATCACTGAAAGAACAATACATATCCATTTGACAATTCAGAGTCTGTAAAAGGTGCCAAAATTAGATGTTTCTTTGAGAATTCAATGACATACTTGTATTAATTCTAGCTTTTATTAAACAGCCATGTTTCTGAAGTATCCAGCACTCTGACAGTCCTGTGTTTGATTCCTCCTCTAGGCACAGAGAAGAGCTTAATAAAGCCACGCCACAACCCCATGCCGGGCAATGCATTACTAAAATATCATTAACGCTTGGCAGGGGGCACAGATATGCCCTTCAACAACGAACAGCAGACAGTCCAATCATTATATACCCTAAAACTGGTTCAGCTCAAAGTTAGACCAAAAAATTGTGGATTTTGTAAACAAAGGCACCACAGACGGAGACAGACACTTAAGCCAAGAGACGAAGACATACAAGGACAGTTTTACATTAAAAGTGTAGCACGCCAGACTCGCTATTGTGCTGTTTTGGCAGAGGCGAGGAAGAACGCAACCGAGGAGGTGTGTTGACAGATGCCTGTTCATACACACGCTTACGCAATGGACGGCACACACACAAGCGGCGTGCTTGATAATTAATTCTGGCAGAAAGGCCTTCTATCAAAGGAAGAAGTCTGTCTGACGCTCCAGGTTGCCTTGAAGCCCAAAGAGAAGAAAGAAGAGAAAGACTCCAGACAGCCACACACAAACCGAAATGCCCTTAATGATCCGGATTGGAGCCAATTTCATTCAAAGTGACATTCAACTGAACCTGTCCCAAAGCCAACCTGGTAGCTTCCATCATATCAAAGTATGCCCGACAAACGACCCCTGATAATCTTCCAGCCGCGGTGGAAAAGAAATTAGTCACTGTAGCCCCTAACCTCTGGTCCACTTCTATAAACAAACATTGAACATATGCTGAATATATGGACGATGGTTGACTTATGGTGTGTGCACACCAAAAGCGAAGCGAATATTTGCATCACGTTACTCGCTCTAGATTGCTCGCAGGATTACTTGTTTTTCGCGTCAAGTCTTCACGCACATCAACATCAACGACTACAACATTTCTTTCTGCCATTTTTTCTGTCATCAAACATGTTGGAGATAATAATTGCTTCTCTATACCTGTTGTGTAAGTCCCAAATACGGCAAAAAGCCAATTGCTGATGTGTCTGGGTTCACAGCACCACCCAGAGGCACACACAACAGCCACTTCCATCGCTACTTGAGGATATCGGGTGCCCAGTTTGATAACGTGTCATGTGAATTTTCCACTCCAGTTGAAATTTTTCAACTTGCGCAGAAGACAGAAGAGGCGTTCGCGTCGCCCAATTCACGTCACGTCTTTGCATTGACTTTGTATGTAATCTACTCGCGCAAATAATTAAATTCGCTTTTGATGTGCGCACACCATTATAGTGACCTATATTTCCTAGAAGGGCTGTGCGATTAATCGAAATTGAGTTTCCCATTGTGCCGTATTCTGTTCCGTTTCCTTTCCAGCGGTGCGTTTTACTCCATAAAAGCCCAAACTAAAAGTGCAAAATCTGAAAAATCATGTAACATGACTGTAAAATGGGACATGCTTGATATTAAAAAGTTATTAACAGCCAAAAGAGAACTTCTGAGCGTTCTGTGAGCACGATCTGAGATGGAGTGGAACAAAAAGTGAACTTTGAGCTTCAGGTGAAAATGTAAAAGATAAAAATTCTAGAATAATGGCGATCTGATAATATTGTGCATCCCTAATTAATTTTATTTAAAGACACGAAATATCCCCATCTATACTTCAGAGATGGACATACTAAAGAGATTTTTAACAAATTAATCTCCACCCAAAACTCCCTATGGAACTACAACCAAACATACAAAAATGCAACCACCTTTAGATTTGTAAAAAAGTACCAACGCTGCTCTTTTACATGTAAAACAGGGAACAAGCAGGGGTGAAAATATCTGCTTTTCATCTCTTCAAATGAAATCGGAGTTCTAAAAACATCTGTGGCTCAAGGCTGATGATCTCCAGACCCCGAGTGCAGGCTGAGGCTTGTCAGAGGTTAGATACAGATGGATGGTGGCCAGTCACACACAAGGCCTGGGCACTGTAGGGAAACACATTCAATTCCCTGAAGACAAACTGTCATACAACTATAATATACCGAAGGCCAAATCCTGACAAAATTTTCATGAGGACTTTTCATTTTCTGGTTTTCAGGTAAGAACATGTCCTTGTAAACTTGAGTTAATACTGGAAGTTTTCCACTCATGTAAATTCAATGCTAATGGCACCTTTTTAATCCACAGTCACTTATTTATTATTTTCACCTTTCTTCTATTTAAGTAAGCAGCTATAGAAATGTGGTATTTTAAACCATGCAGCATTGATGGTAGCATGACACTGATGTATGGAAGCAGGAAGCTGGATTAAGGCAAGGTAAAGGCAGGTTTCTAAAGAAACTGGTATATTTCTCATTCAAAGAATTTAAAGTTGAAAAGAGGGTTGTCTGATCTCATTTATCAAGAGCTATCCAAGCAACTATGCAAGTAATATCAAACCTTACACTGTTCGGTGGAATATATGAATGTGTCGAATCAATGTAAAGGGCCGTCTTTACAAAACAAAACATAAGATCAAATGTTCTGCTTTCACAAATGTAGGTCAAATGAACAGTGATTAATATCAGCAATCTGTGTTACGAACTTGTGACTGATGTTAACACAATACGTATACTGTGAATCATGCGTGTTGCAAAATATTGCAGCACACCACATTTCATTAATAAAAAAGCACCAAGATTGACTTCCAAACACTTGGCAATAAACATGAATCATATCAAACTTGTTTTCCAAGTCCAACATTGATCCACAGTCGATTTGAATTCAAATAATTAAAATTGATTAAAACATCCACAAAAAAAAAAACATTGAAAACAAAATTATTACTGTAAATTAAACATTGATACTTAAAGGGGTCCTATTGTGCCCCTTTTTACAAGATGTAAAATAAGTCTCTTATGTCCCCAGAGTGTGTGTTTTCGGTGTTCCTTTAAATGCAAATGAGCTGCTTCTCCCAGCCCCCGTTCTAGAAGAGGGCGGAGCTTCAAGAGCTTGTGTTAGCACCTCTGATTACCTCACGCAGACACACACTGAAAATGTCAGAAACTGTTTAGACTTTTATGTTCAAACCGTAGTCGGACAATGATGGAGAGACTCACGAAGTGACATGTAGAATGCAACAGGACGTTTCTGAATGGTTAGTTGATGAATTTATGTAGCTTATGTGGAGTTAACTATCTGTTTGAAGATGCCTACAGAGCCAGAGAATATATGCTGCATGAAGATAGAACAGGTATAGTTTAGTTTAATTATGGTTATAACTTATGTTGTCATCTTGCTTTTATGACATGCTATTGCATTTGTGTTAAGTACTGTATTGCAATAAATGTGAAAAGACAGATGCGACAGCTTGAGCAGACTCCTAAATGTGCTCTACTACAACAACTCTTCCTCTTCTCAACATGGCCTTTGTTGCGTGTTTCCGGGGGAATGGTTTATGTAAATTTTAGAATTAGTGATGTTACTACGTGTTAAACGACATGTTAAAAAGTACAAAAACCCTCAAGGAATTAGCTCGTCTTCGAGCAAGTACACTTTCCACACACTTATCTTCTGGTGTGACAAATGTTATTATACATATAAAAATAATAATTCATTGCAAAAAATTATAATGTAGTGTACCATGTGGAGCTCAATTTGCATGCTACCCAAGTTCCAAATCAGTCATTAGACTGACTACCTTAAAAGGCAGCTGCCTACATAGGCCATCTGCCAACCCACTTTCTGGTTATCAGCAGCAGCCAATAAAACATCCATACGCTACAATTTCAGACACTCCGTTTCTAATGCAATGCAACCACGATCAATTTAAAAACTCCAGCACCTGTTATCTACCTCATATGATTAATTATTTATGCCTCAGGTTTATACAGCCAGCTCAGTATTGATAGGCGAGGTACGCATTAGGTCCAGTCCTCAGCGATGCTTTTGAAAACATGCTGCCTAGAAATACACGCTAATGACTCCTGCGTCACACTGCAGATTGAAAAGCAATGATTTGGGAACAGGTCTGCCCTCTCTCAGGGGTCTATACTCGATGGGTACTGGGAACCAGAAGCGTTGAGGAGAAATGTTGGTATCTCAAATAGCATCAAGTAACTTCTCAAAACAGCCTAATTTGCAACGTCCCCAGAAGCACACGCAAGTTTGCAGCCTTACAGGAACAATATGTTGTGACAAACAAGCAAAGGCCAGTCTGTCAATATTTCTTGATTGTTCCTGTCATTCAAGCTGTAATTTCCTTAGTGAGAATGGTAAACAGGTATTGATGCTTTGCAGGACTAACGGTTTTAGATTAGAGCAGGATTCTCAGAAAGAAAACATGTCCGACCACAGGACTTATACAGGAAGTTTAGTCCCATTTGCATTGCCATTGTAATTACTACCAGGCAAATTCACAAAAAAACACAGGAAATGTAAAGAGAACAGGAGGAAAGAGGTGTGGTTACAGTTAAATATTATGCCAGACCTACGGTGTTCATTTATTACTTTTGGGGTACTCTTAAAGCATAATTACATTTATTAACTTTGAAATATAGACTAAGCTTCGGCTCAGATGCCATATCACATGGCAACTAATACGCCATCTACCTTTCTAAAAGATTAAAAGTATAGCTAAAAGGCTCATGATATTCAATCTGGCTTATAAGTTATGACGAGGCGTAACCTGTGGGCGACCCTACAAATGACAAGCCAACTGAAAGATCTTATCTCCCACCGGCTCTGAAAGTCGTTGTTTGGGCAGTGTTCAGAGGCCAAGAGCACTGACAAATCAGGATCATTATCCATCATAGGATTCCTCAGGCCATTAAGGGAATGAGATAAGACGCCCCTAAAGAAGAGGTATATTAGTTCCATCTCGAATTAGGGCAACTCTGGAGAAACATGATTTAGATCAGAATTGAGACACCACCATGTCCGAATGTAACAAGCTGTGTCTGGGGTGGGGGGTGGGTGGGGGGGGGGGGGGGGTGGGGTTGTGAATGTAAATGTAAAAAGCTACAGATAGGAAAGAAATTCTCTTAACTGTCCTGAGAGCAAAAAATGGATTACAGCATTATGTAGTCACTGTGGGGAAGGACTCAGATGTGCAGAGCATGCTGGGAAACCAACAAATGTATAGTGCCAGGAGGATTTTATTATACGATCACTATACGATCGATATTTTAAAATATAAAAATACACAAATATTATATTAAATATAAAATATACATATAAATACATATAGGGTTTGTCAAATAGTTACACGTAATAAAATGCAGTTTTAATATCATTTTAAGCCATCTAATTAAAATAAATATCTTTCAGAATCTTCAAGGTGTATATAATCTTATGATGCATAAGAACTGTTCATATCAGCATTTTGTTCACCCTCTTTAGATATAAATATCCATACCACAGTAATAAAATAAAAATGATGGAGCCTTATGGTAAAACTGAGGGTTTTACCCATCCAAATTAACTCTAATCTGTGGCTGAGCAATCTAATGTAATGTACTATTTGGTACTGCATTTATACATTTAATTATCCATTTAACAGTGTGACGTCTTCTCTTACCACCATGAGAAGCTCAGCCGGTTAATTAAACTGCATAAAAGTACCTTTGTTATGATGCGATAAAACTCAATAGCATAAAAAAAATATAAGGAGAGTATAAGCTAAAGGGCAGCTTTGCATATGTATTTTACTTTTTGCGATTGTTGAAGGACCGCTGCAGAGTAAATCACTGCTATAAAACTCACTACACACTCTTCAAAATCACTACATTCCCTAGACGTTCAAGTAGGCATGGGCCAGTATGAGATTTTATATGATTATGACCGTATGATTAACTTAAGCAAAAATATAATTAAAATATTATTTTAATTCTAAAATAAGATAGCAAACGATAGCACAAATAAATACAATAGAATAAAGAGACAAGTGAAATAAGCATGGCTACGTTTTTCAGGTGGGTCTAACAGTAGTAGTTCAGGTAAGAAAAAATACAGAAATGAAAGTAATCAAATGTAAAATAACACTGGATCAGTTTCATTGTAAAAAATAAATACAGATTAATGCTTACAAATAAAGTTAACCAGTCAAGAGTTTTTTGTTCTTTGATTAACATGACAGACAGCAGCAGGTTTATTAGGCTGCTGTCCCTTTAAGAGTTTATGCACGGATCCAATATACTGTTACACAACATGAGTTTAAGTGCAATAAGCCACAAAAAAGAATAAGAGGCGGCTTTATGAAAGCAGCGCTTTTGGTGTGAGCGTGAAACCTGCAGGAATTATTACAATTATGCGCAATATAAGCACTATTTAACCGGAGCGAATGAGACGAGTGAGTGAGAGGAGGTGGGTGCGTGTCAATCAGAGAGAAGATAGAGTGAGAACGTGTAGCTGGTATCGGTTTGGCAATAGTACTGGAACAGTTTTAGATATTTCAGTATCGATTCATATCAAAATATAGATATTTTTGACTAATTTGACATATTGCCTCCTCTAGCAGTCACTCTTCTTAAACACGTCTTACAAGTTGAATGTTCTTCCTCCAGAGGGGGTGGGGTCATGTCACTTTCTATAGAGACAGAGCGACACAAGTCATAATCTGAAGACCACGCCCACCGGAGGGGAAACAATCAGACCGTCTCCATTGACTTTGTATTGCGTGAAGCGGCCTCCTTGTCATTTTTACTTATGACAAAAATCAGAACAATGTCTAAAAGCTGCTATGTGACAAGGTTTACAGCAAGCAAGCTAAAAAACCCAGAACCAAAAACCCAGAAGTTTTTATAAGCTGTTGACCCAAAAAACGAGCGTTTAAGGACACAAAAGTGGATACAGGCAATTGATCCCAAAATTTACCCATTCTTCCTGCTGATGCTTCACGTCTTATTGCCTGAATCCACTTGTGTCTCCTTAAATGCTCGTGATTTTGAGTCAACAGCTTATAAAAACTTAGTTCTGTGTTTATTAGCTTGTTTGCTGTACACCCTGTCACATAGAAGCTTTTAGACATTGTTCTATTAGTTGTTATATGTCAGAAATGACAAGGAGGCCGCTTCACGCAATACAAAGTCAATGGAGAGCGTTGGTTTGTCCCCCCCGGTGTGGGTGTGGGCGTGGGCGTGGCCTAAATGCACTCTGTCTCTATGCTGCACACAACCTGAGGGATTCTGCACTTTCCGTCTTTGACAAGACATTAAAAAAACAGCTCAATACCGCAGGAACGGTATAACTGAAAATTGTATTGGTTTTGAAACCCTAACTGACCCATGCCTACTTTCAAGACTTTCAAGCGAAAAATATATTTGGTGGCACATGCAGGGACAGTCTTGGAACAGTTTCACTCTCCCAAACCCTGCTTCTTGCTGCTATGAAACAAAATGACATAACTGACCTCAGATCAGTGATGGGAATGTGTAGCAGCACCTGTCGAATGGTTTGGTGGAGAGGGCTGGCAGTATGCAACAGGAATACGGAGCGATTTCCTCCCGCTGCGCTAACAGAGATGGCATTGTTTGAGACCACCTTCCCCTGAACCTCACACGGCCCTCAACCCCACTACTGCTCTTTTGTTTATTCCATTTCCTTTCAGGGCTTCTCCCTCTCTCTCAAATGCAGCTGACGACTGCCACAGTTTGGACTGTTGAGAAACAAGGGAGATGGATGGAGATGACTCTGTGGAATAATTATCAACATCAGGGAAGGAGAAATGAAAAAATATATAGGTTAAACTATCTCTCAATCTATCCATCATTATTTACAAGTTCTGTCATGCTACAGAAATGTAAAACAGCTTTTGGTTGCAACCAAATTCTGTTAAATAGAAGGCCAGCTGTAAATTACATCACGCGGGCTATTAATAATACAAAGAATATGTCGTGGAAGGATTGTGTGGTCTTGTTTCTTGCGCAGTGAAATAACAGCTTGCAAAAAAGCACTAAGTGGTTCAAAAACTCCACAAAACACAACACTGCTTGAAGTCTGAAAGAGTTTCACCTCGCTGAATGTGCAAACAGCTGGCCGCAGTCAACACTTTAGTGAATGGCTGCATTACCGCAAAATTCCCTTTTTCCCAGCACTCCATGCTTCGCACTTCAATTTTCTGCCTTTCTTCCGCTCTCTTTCACTCGCCTAAACAGGCCTGTTTGCTTTTTAAAAAAAACGTCACAGCGGCTTCAAGGAAACAAACACTGCAGCTAGACCTAGCTTGCCCTGCTCAAGTCATATGTGTACTAAAACAATTACAGTGCATTTTAAAATGTACGTCAAAAGCCAAATTGATAAAGCTTGATGCCTCCTATGAGGAATTTAGTGAAACTCTTATCCGACTGTGGCCAAGTGGCATCACAAAAGTGTAAATCCCAACAAACCTTGATGTACCATAAATTTTGCGTTTACAACATGGAGTTCCATTCCTTGAGAAATACGTCCTGCATGTGAAATATAATATGCACAATGAGTCGAGATTGCAGATAAGTTCTTAGGGTCTTACAGTCCTCAGCGGTTACTGCATTGAACGATCGCGATCTCTGTCCTCCTTTGTTGTGAAAACACAACTACGTGCTTTAGTCTGAGGGCACAACAAACAGAGGAATGGATACGGTCATTTACCGCTACTGCTAGTTAAATCTCTGACATGATATAAGAGTGAAGGAGGACATTGAGCTTGTTGAGCAACAAACAAACTGAAGTGACTTTGCATTAAATATCTACTATGGACCAATGAACGTCCATGCAGGAAGAGGTGTGTTTCAACGTGAGCTGGAGATGGAGAGAAGTTAAGGTTGAGTCCAAGAACACACAACCTGTATGACTTACACAGTGTCTACACCGAACGTGAGCTGCACAACATGACAAAAGCCATTAAAATCAGTGATGTTGTCTACACTGGATGTGGCGCAATAGGGCACGACGCGATAAATCCCTGACAGTAAACTGATGCCTTATCTATTTTGGATGTACTCAAAGCACTCACGCAATTTCTGACACAGAGAACAAATGGATTTGGAACATTCACTTTGTCGCGTAAAGTGTAGACAGTGTTAAGGTCCTTGCACAGAGTCTGAAATTTTGCATGTTAAAAAATAAATACGACCTCACGTTGTGTCAATTACGTTTACACATTGCCTCTAAAACTTTCATCCATCATAAAAACATTTTTTTTTAATCGGATTGGGTTACATTTTCAGCGTTTTTCGTATCCGTAGCAAGCATTTTGAGAGGTATTTTGACAAATACATTTTTAGGATGACGAATACGAAAATTTTGGACTAAGATCTTTACTTTTTTTCTGTGGAACTCAAAAGAAGGTATAGGTATTTTGAAGCATGATTTAACTCTTTGATACAAGTTAGGTTTGAAAAAATAAAAACTGAAATAGAAATCAATTCAAGCGAAATAAATATTTAAAGGCATAGTTTTACATTTTAAATGAAAACTGCACGTTTTAAAAATAAAAAGTTAAAAATCTAAATATAAAAAATATAAATAATTTTTAAATGATACTAAAATAACAGTGAATTGGACCTCATTGACTTTCACTGTATGGGGGAAAAAAAAGAAATTTGATCAAATATCTTCAGTATTCCACAGTAAAAAATAAAGTCACACAGGTTTGGAGCAACAGAGTGAGTAAATGACAGAATTGTCATTTGTGTGTGAACTCTCCATTCAAGAGACAAGACGACAAGCCTCATGCTGCTGCATTTGAAAAATATTTAGAAAGAAAGAAGTATTTCAGATTTTAGGAAGAGAAGAAAGGGAAGGGCGCAATATGCAAATTCTCCTACTTGCAGACTTCAGATCCCTCTCCGGCTGAGTCAACAGGAAATTGGCATCAATGACAAAAGACTCCTTTGCGTTGTCTTCCTCCATCAAAATGGTCAGCTACAGACATCGATAACATTTACAGAGTCATACACTGTGACCAGCAAAGCGCTTTTAAATGCCACCCACTCCATCTTCACACAGCCGTCCTCAACAAATCGCACATTTATTCATTGGACGAAACAAGAATTCCCTATAGTTAATAAATTCGAGTGCAGAGGAAGATGCGCAAAACAAAAACAGTGATTTTTACATCTTTAATTACATCTGTGAAACGACACTTTGGCCTGAGCCTAATGAAGTGTAAAATCATGTCAGCACATCAGTGATAAGTGTTTCTGTAGCAATTAAAGGAAGAGTACAAGCAAGGTCCTAACCAAAGAACTAAAATAAATACAAATATTCCTCTCACGACTGTTCCTCTCGCTACTATTTGGCAATGAATTCCTGAGCAAACCACTTTATGGGTAATTTTTTTAAACCAGTTTCCATTTAAGTTTCATTCCCATGCCCATTTTAATGGTCCATTCTGGTCCTAACATGTCCAAATATGACTTTCCAAATCTTGCAGACTTCCTAAAACATTGCCAAACTAAAGCACTTCCTGTCGACAAGTGCAACACTGATTTATACAGAGCCAAAACTCCAGACTTGCACGTTTCATTACCGCTTTTCAGGGTGAAGGATGGTGTCACGACTTCGCAGTATAGTTCCTCAAAAAGAGTCGAAGTGAGATTCAGGTTGTTTTCCCATCAGGCACAGTGTTGGTTTTTGTGTTAAACTTTTTGAAGGGCTGCATAGTCTTATTGTACAATAAATTACAATGTGTTTGAAAGGCACAAGACAAATCTTCTTGGGGTATAAACTAAAAGGAACTATCTTCCAGAGTTAGCCAATAGAGTTCTCTGTAAGGATAGGGGAAAATGCTGTGCATGTGGTTTGGTGTCTGTTATTCATTCATCATAGTTGATGCTTGTGGAGAGCTATTTGCTTTGGATCACTGCTAGGGTGAAACCGTGTCACTACTCAAACATACTTCCTGCCTAACAGGAAGCTAGCATGAAGGTTCCGCCCCAACCCTTCCTGTTCTGGATGCCAGTTAGTGTAGCACAGTATATCCGCCCTACATCACTTTACACAGATAACGCAAAAAAACGGTCACCTCTGCACACTATTGTACCTCATTACAACACGTGTTGGCGTTTTAAGCATCCCTGACTCAACAGTAAACTTGAGCATAGATCATGGCTGCTTTCTCTGCTCTTACAGAATACAATTGGACCTCATTTGTCAGTCAGCTTTCGCAAATTAATTTCAGAGAAGCAATTGCCTCAGGCACAGTGCCATGATAAATGTAGATGACCACCTTTACCAAACCTTAAGCAAAACATTGAGAGTGCCTGACTGAAGGATAAAGAGTGAAGAAGACGTAGAGAAACAGACAGACATTTGACTTTCCATTGTTTCAAAGAGTTTGAGGCAAGGCGCCCAGAATTCTGTAATTCATATAAACAAGGCAATGCTGAAAATAAAACATTCTCCTCAGCCCTTCACTCCAAGAACGCTCAAAACGCTACAGGAAAATACACATTTATTGCTTTGTCAGAGACTTTCTTGCAAGGAGACTTTTAAGAAAGTGAATATATTGCATACACACACACACACACACACGTTTTATAATCGTTGCACTTTGGTGCCACATAAAAATGAAATGAAGGAATCAATTATCAATTTATATACACACACACACACACACACACACACACAAATAGACATTGAAGTTGCTTAATTCATATTTCAAATGCAAGTAAAATGTAGAAATATTTTCAGGGTTTCTGCAGGTTTTATGAAGGTAAATCTAAGACCTTTTTAAGACCAATTAAAGAAAATTTAAGGGATTTAAATTGAAGGGAACATAACTCCTCAATATGTTCTCTAAATGTAAATGTCTAAGCACACAATGAGTTGTAGCAACACTTCAACATTTGAAAATACAATTTCCAACAGATCTCCATAACTTTTTAATTTTACAAAAACTAACTTAAAGTTTGAGATAAGAAATCTTGTGATCTTGTGAAAGTGATTTTATGAATAAAACAAAAACAAATATCTGCCAATGTGTTCATAAAAAAAAAAAAAACTTAATCCAAATGAAAGTAATTTTCATAACCAATGACAGATATTTGTTCTTGTTTTAAGCATGAATTCACTTAATTTTGTTGAATTTCTCAGAAAACAAGACTTAATTACTTCATTTTGTATGTCAAGTAAATGTATCTTGATTTAAGGATGTTTAGAATTTGTACTGGAAAACAAAAATCCAGAGGAAGAACATAATTTTTTGCAGTGCATGCAACTTAATTTTCCATTTAAAAGGCCTTTTCATTCATCTTCGGAACACAAATGAAGATATGTTTAATGAAATGGGAAAAATTTCTGTCTCTCCATTGACAGTCTAAGCAACTAACACTTTGACGCTTCAAAAAGGTCATAAAGAGATCATAAAACTATTCCATACGAATCAAGTGGTTTATTCCAAATATTCAGAAGAGACTCAGTCGCTTTATATGATGCACGAACGTCTTACGGGTTTGGAATTACAATTTAAATTTTTAGGTGAACGGTCCCTTTAAGTGTACTGAACTACTTTTGATTTATTCATCCAAAATTTGACAAATTCCATGACATTCTGTATTATACTTTTTTTTTTTTTATGGATTCTGCAATTCCGTCCACGTTTTCTGCATCGCAGAAATCATAGGGCCCCAATTGATCAATTAATCCATATACATTTATATTTTAATTAATAAACTGATAACTTAATTTTTAAGTGGCACTTCTAGTCCTCCATAGAAAACAGCCTTAATACTGAGGGTGTACAAAACCTGCATCAAAATAATCAAAAAGTGACAGGAAATATGGTCAGGCCATTACCTCTATGACCTAAGGGATAGAAAAAAATGATGAAAGCAGAATTCACTTACTACACAGCTTCCATTAACATCATGAAGAATTCACAGCATAACTTACAGATGATAATGACTTTGACAGCTGACGTTAAAAAAAGAATAAGAAAAAAAAAAGCATTAGCATAAGCAATCTCGTTTAAGTTTTCAGCTGCTAATTAATTTTGTTTCATGGAAGTTCTGCGTCAACAGGCCCTTCAAGGCGGCTTTCCTGTAGCTGTATCCATGGTTACTAAAGCAAAGGCAAGGAAAAGTCATTTCAGGAGGGAGTTCTGGGAGTTTGAGGTATGAGTCTCTGTGTGTGAGGCAGATTGAAATTCCAGTCTTCAAAGGGAAAGACTAAAAGGAGCTTAAAAGAGTCGTTCAGGGTGGCAAAGTTGTACAAGTGTATCAACTAAATTACAGTAATACCATGAAAATGGTTACACAACCATGAAAAAATATGTATAAGGGAGCAAGAGTAAGCAACCACCTAGAAACCCGATCTAGAACACCCACAAGAGTGTTTGGCCATTTTTTCAGTGGCCTTTGTTCCGGAAGTATTTCTCCCATAGGGATTTTAAAAACATCTTTGTTAAAGTTATAAGCCATGAACCAAACTAACCAGCTTGCGAATCAAAACATCACAAACTTTGATTTGAAGCAAAAAACTATTTGAAAATTGGACAGTACAAGACTACAATGTCATGAAGCATTGCGAATGAAAATCGAATTAAAAATGACAGAAAAATATAAAACTATTGATTTAAAGATGTTGATAATAGACACAGAAGCAAAATAGTTTGGGTTCATTGCAAAACATGCACATATATGTAAATATTTAAGTAGTTTGAGAGTGTAGAGAGATTGACCCGCAGTGCTTCATGGGATTGGGAGTTAGTGCCCCTAGAGTAGAGATCTAAAGCGATTCTCTGATTGGTGTAGATTTCTTTGCAGAATCATGGGTTTTTCATTATTAAATGTAGTCGTTTTTCAACAAGAATACGTTACAATAAGTTAAAATAAAACAAACTGACAGCTTCAACAAAAGCATCAATTAACAACATTGTACCTCACAGTAGGTCTTGTCTTTAAAAGTTTATAAATTATTGTTAAAAATCAGTCCCACTATGGAGAAAATGAATGGGATTTTTACTGTTGCACTGCAGTTGGCAGTGAGCTTTGCAATCGGTTTAGTTGATTGTCATTTACAAAATATACTCAACTTACATCTGCAAGTGTGTATGAGAAAAAGAATGGGGCACTGGGTCATGTTAATGGCTGAATTTTGGCACTCACAGTGTCTCGTGTGTATGTAGATGAAATCAAGACACTTTAACCTTGAATAGCTCAGGTTTCCAGCGCTCGTGCCGACTATAAAATGGGTCTTTTATTCCAGACAGCCCCAACAAGCTTTCCCTCCGGAACATAAACAGCTCTCCTCTTACGTGCTGTGTGTAATCACATGGTTTTCTTGCCCTTGCTCACTGTTTCCTGCATTTCTTTCTTGTTTAAAGAACCTTTGCACTCAAGGCTTGGAATTCAATGGATGCAAGATCCTGAAGGAATAAGTGCCGTGTTTTTGTTCACCCAAAAATGAAAAGCCTGTTGTTTCTGAAAAGAACATACAAGAACTGAACTATTCTTTTAAGAGGCTTTTGATGAGTTTCTCTTACTTTAAAGTATGCAACTGTATGATTGTGGCTCACTGTCAACATTGAACACAGAAAGTTTTTATATATTTTTCCCTTTTAACCACTTTCTTCTCTATAGAAACATGCACTTCTCACGATCAGGTAGCTGTGTATCCTGCCATTATTGATCTCAGTGTCCCATCTCCTGCTACTGGAGTGGTGTGAAACACAGCTGCCCCAAGCTAATGATTAGCCCAGTGGTGGGGCAACAGCCCTGACACTGACTGTTCAAAGGTAAAGGAGAACTAAGAGGCACTATCCTTAGGAAAACCTTTATAAACAATGTCATAAATACACAGTCATATGTGGCAGAACGTCAGATCGAATTCACTGGAACTAAAGAGCATGAAACAACAATCAAAATGTTAAGGTTGAGGAGTCACACACGGGGTTGAAATGGTCGTAACATCTCAAACAACTTGAGGGGGAAGCTCTCCACTGAACTGCCTTTCACTCACTTTCTCTCTCATTATGTGGGTGGATCTTTGAGGGCTGCAGCCGTATTCCTCTCTCTCTCTCTGAGGGTTTTCACAGTCTGCTCACGTTATGCTGCCCCACAAAGAGTCTTTCTGTGGCAGGGCACAAAACTACAGGCCTGCGGAGCACGACATAATTACAAATCACAAAGCCCTCAGTACTGCAGGCCAGCCCCAGCTGCATTCTGCACCCTTTCCAACCCCAAACACACTCTCCTGCCATTCCTCTCTCGACTGGCTGAAATCCCTCCCATTTTTTTTTACTACATGCTTTCCCCTCCCAGTAAAAACCAGGTCTCACTATCTTCCTAAATCATGCATGAAGGACTTCAAGGATCAGTTAGGCCAAACGCACACCACACGTTTCAACACTTGTTTCGACTGCTTAGTCAGAGCCCCCTACAGGTCTCTTTTTTACATTATATTATTTGGCTCTGAACTGCTGCATAGGGATGCACCATTATTAAAAGTCTGGATAATACAGATAATAAGTTTTTTAATTCTATACCATTTTTTTCAAATTCAAAACAAAACTCAAATCAATAGTTTTAAAATGCTACAAGTGAATTTAGGCATCGTAGCATTATAATGTGTAGTATGAAAAACGGATATTAATTTTGAGATTTGCTAAATATTACATTTAACGTATTAAATCTAATTAAATATATAACAATCAATTATTTAATTTTTTTTTAAATACTAACGTTGACGGCAAAGGTAATTTTAATGTAAAAATAGGGGAAACAAGTAAACAATTAAAATATCGACTTATTTCGAATACCGATTTAAATAAAATAAAATAAAAAAACTCTGATATGCCAATCCACACAAAATGTGAAAACTTCCTTTTTATGATGAGAAGTTCATCCAGGTATAAGCAACAGTAAAAAAAAAAAAAAAGACTCAAATCACTCCATGACAATTTTTGCAATTCATTCCTTTGCCTCGGAAGCGTTTTATCATCCTTCCTCATGAGTCCCTGTCTAATCAAACATCGAGGGATTTTCCATTCATTGAGATGAAGGTCTAACTTAATCCAACTTCTAATCGTCCTCACAGCGGCAGGCTGAGGACAGCCGTGGTTGTCCGAGATAAGAGGACACAGATTCAGGCAGCTGTGTCACTGTACGCACAGCATCCACCACCACATACTGAAAAAATTATTTACTATCAGAGCTTGTCGCAGCTTGAGTCAGACTGGTGTTGCTCCCGCCACACGTCTTCAATTAAAGCAGGAAGTTGAAAGCAGGAAGTGGTGTAACTCTGAAACAAAAAAGGTACAACTGCAAACTCTCTGATGCAACTTCTTTGTTAAACATAATTTTGGACTGAGCGTTTTGAAAAAAATGTCAATGAAGTGGCTCTCAGCAGTCTCAGAGAGCTGGTGAAGAGGCCTGAGGTGGAACTGCAAGTCAGGTCTTCAAACAGTGTTTTCCCTAGTAAAATGATTGCCTGTTTCCTCATGCCTTGGGCTAAAAGAGTCTTTAATGTGAGGTAAGAACAGGTACAACTTAGAAGACACAGGCTAACTGTGGAAAGAGCTAATTCTATTCCAGCATCTGGAAACTAAATGTCGGGACGGATATAAACGCAAGCTCTCCCACCCAGACAGAGCGGATCAGTGGTGTACACTTCATTACACATTCAATGCTTAATTACCTCAGCTCGGGCACCACAGTGGCTGTTATAGCAGCATTCAAACTCCTCCAAGAGCATTTTTAAAAGGGAGTCTTTCAATCATCCTTGTTAAGTAGACCTTCTACGTTCATTTCACATGCTTGGATCAGAATCATGACAGCTGTATTATCATTATCAAGTATGAATTTTAAATTTCACCACATAATTAAAAGTAAATTATTCAAGCAACAAGAGTTGCAACTAAATTTCTACATTTACTTAAAGACGCAGTATGTAAGAATGACAGCTAGTGTTTGAAATGGGTACTGCAGTTCAAATTCAAAATATTGTTTGCCGCGCCCCCCTCCTCAGACTCGACGGTCACACGGGTTGCCAGTTTGAGGACACGCAACAGGAACGCGCGCAATTGACAATGGGAAGGCGAGGAGACTCACACAGTGTAAGTTGATGAGTTGATTATCCACGTTTTAATACTCCCATTCATAGAGATTTTTAGATGGATGCCGAGGCTTTTTAGGTCGGGTAGAATCTGCGATCTCGGACCCATTTGTTTGCTAGCTTCCATAGCAGCAATACGCTGTGTTTTCCGCCAACTGGCAACCTGTGGTGTCGAAATAGTATTGGGAAAACTGGCAGCATGCGGTATCATACAGGCCAAAATAAACAGACATTCCGACACGGAACGCACATTTCAAAGTAGAATTTGAGTTCTTTGGAGAAACGAGTATATGAACTCAGCATGTTTCCTAAATATCTGCAAATATATTATATTATTATGCTTTAGTACAGTCAAAAACATACATACAGCACCTTAAAGAAAACGTGAGTGATGCTAGCCTGTGTAAAACTAAAATGCAGGGTTATTACTCGTTAACTAAAACTAAAAACATCAAAAATTCTGTTACCTGAAATAAAATAAACATTAACTGAAAAAATATGTACTAAAACAAATAAAAATTAATACACGTTTTTGTCCATTTAATTACTTTTTAGGAAAGTAATTGCAAACCTTTCTTTAACAAGCCATATGCTTTGAGATATCATTCAAGTTCGTAGCACAAGCGGTTTAGGTTATGCAATACTTCAATTTGGACAAATCACTAACCCCAAGTATGAGCAACAGTAATAGCGATGCTTATCAAACTAATTAACAACAATAAGGCTCAGAGTGTTTATAGCTCATGTTATTTGCCAATGACCAGCTCAGATTCATCTCTGATAATCACATGGACGTTTGAGAAAGTCCAGAAAAGGTCAAGAGTGTTTATGACTTGCATCAGGCACACACACAAAACATCTTCCAGCTTCTGTTGAGACTCTCGCAAGAGAGCAGAAGGAGGAACTGCACATTTGTATCACATCACAATGGCAGGGAGTGCAGCGTGGCTGTGAATGTGTGTGTAACACACTATAGGGCATTTCTGGGCACCATGCCCTGCCCGCTCCATCTTATCAGCTGTAGAGACACAGGATTGCCAGCTTTTATGAAAGGCTTCCTGAAGCTCATCTAATCCTCTGGCAGAACGGATCTACGCGAGCAGTACGTCAGCAGAGCTCCATCAAAGAGCCAAAGGTGACAATCACAGTTATAATCACAGATGTGTCAGAAACGACCCTAATCTTGGCATACTATCATTAACACTACTTCACTTTGATTTTGTGTGCGCGTGTTCAGATACGAGAAGCATGATGGAAGTGCAAAGTTTTTCATAAACAAAAAAAAAAATGCACATGACAGTATGTACTTCCTCTTGTCTGCTTGCAAAACCATCATCATATACCATAGCATGAATATACGACTGTGTAAAGTTCAAACAAAGCTGTAGTGCATGAACACATCATTATTTATATATTAAAGTATAAACCTTCCTTCTATATATGCACATAAGCTCAAACTCTAAAATGGACATTTTCAGTGCTTGTAGAGCCGTTTCCATGAGACTCTGTACTGTACAAAAGTGAAGCGAGGCACACGAGAGACATTGAAACCGATACCGCAGTTTCACTCTATTTTGTGGATACGGCATGTCTCTCTTGGCATTTGGCCGACTTTTAATTGCAAACGCGTGGTAAATCGTGACATTTGCATAACAAGGTTAATTGTTAGTTGCCAATATCTAGCTCTATTGTATAAACATTACCTAGCTGCAAAGCGAAGACAGGATAATCTGAATAAAATTACACTTTCTGCAAATATGATTTTAACTTCCAGTCTGTTGCACAACTTTACCACTTTCTATGCAATGATGAAATTAAGAAGGAGAATGAAGCTTATGATATCTGAGCGGATGTTGTCGCTGCACTAATGGGCATGTGAAACTGACAGAAGGGAGAAGTGATCTCAACTTTGAGCGGTTTAGAACATCAATACAACAAGAAAACAAACTTCCTGATAACATTTCTGCTTTCAATAAAATCTAAGAAACAGACAGAAGGATTGAAATACTAATAAAAGGAGTTAGTAAACCAACCCTTTAACACAACGATTAATTGTACACACCAGTAGTGCAATCCTAAATCTGGATTAGGGCTGTCACTAAAGATTATCAAAGTAATCAGTCGATTATTTTGACAATTAATCGAGCAATCGGATAAAATATATTGTAGTAATAAAAAAAGACCTAAGTGGATAATAGCCCCATAGCCTTGTGATTGTTGTTGTTACACTTTACAGCATGATTAAACCCTTGTTTAATATTGCCAGACAACTTAAAGGGATAGTTCAGCCAAAAATGAAAATTACCCCATGATTTACTCACCCTCAAGCCATCCTAGGTGTATATGACATTCTTCTTTCAGACAAATACAATCGGAGTTATATAAAAAAAAAATCCTGGCTAATCCAAGCTTTATAATGGCAGTGAATGGCAACCCAAAATTTGAAGCCCAAAAAAGTGTATCCATCCATTATAAAAGTAATGCATATGGCTCTGTGGGGTTAATAAAGGCCTTCTGAAGTGAAGCAATGCGGTTTGTGTAAGAAAAATATTCATATGAAGTAAAATATCTAGCTTCTAGCTGGATATTTTTGGATTAGCTGCAGAAGGCCTTTATTAACCCCCCAGAGCCGTGTGGAGTATTTTTATAATCGATGGATACACTTTTTTTTTTTGGGCTTCAAATTTTGGGCTGCCATTATAATGCTTGGAAGAGCCAGGACATTTTTTAACTCCCATTGTATTCGTCTGAAAGAAGAATGTCATATACACCTAGGATGGCTTGAGGGTGAGTAAATCATGGGGTAATTTTCATTTTTGGCTTAACTATCCCTTTAATTCAAATGTCTATTTAAATGAAACACAAAGTGCATCAAACTTTACAGTATATGCGTTCCCAAATGCATGTTATTGGAAACCCAAAAAAGAGTTCATTTGGAGCAGCATTTACTGTGAACGGAGCCACTCTGATCCACTGGAAGAAACACGTAACCTGATTTCACTAAAGCCCTATGCATTATGATTTTTAAATAGTTTAATATATATTGTGCAGCTTTAGAAAAAAGGGGATCATGTGGATCATGGATTCTCGTCCGTGGAATGCGCCACTTTCGGTATTTTGCCGGTTAATCAACACGGATATCAACAAGACTTTTTAAAGCAAGTTTTCGAATTGAATCAAGGAATTGTGACAGCCCTAATCTGGATCTAATTAAACCCAAGGCCTAAACAAAAAGGCTACCTTGGTTCCGAATGCTGTAACTTCTGACTTTATGCTATCACCACAAAATCTGATCCAGATGCAGGACTTCACCAAAAAAGAATTTTCCTCCTACCTTATTTCCTTCCTGAGTTATTGCATGTCATAAGAAAGAAATTACATATTTTTTGTCTTTTACAAGCATTTTCTCAGCATGAGAATGTCCAAATGTAAAGTACTATATTTTCTAAAAATTTAAAAAGTGTTCTAATCAAACGATACCTAACTTTTGACTCGCCTTGCTATTATTGTTATGAGTTATGAGTCTTTACTTTTGTATATGTCGCTCAGACAAAACAACTCTAAAAATGCCTTCAGGGCTTAAGCGGTTAAATGGCAAGTTACCAACCTATGGTCTTATACTCTATGGTAAATTATCTAAGATGTTCAGTGAGTGTTCAGAAACATATTGAAATAATGATTCTTTTTGCAATTCCATTTGGTGATGCTTTTTGCAGTGGACTCTTCATAATGGCTTAAAACTCAAAAGTGGGCCACTTGCGAGGAAGAGCTTGACAATTTGCCCCTGAATCAGTGAAACAGGATGGGCGTGTAAGCTTCCTGTATCGAATGAACAAAGGGATAGCACCAACCTCAGTCTCAGCATTGACTGAGACGAGCCGAAAAACGAAGTGGTTTGGGGGACAGAACAGGAAATTACATCATTCCTCCAGCACCAGCTTTTTAAAACAGGGGTTGAGAGATAGCTAACAGCTTCTGTGGTTGAGAATGCCATAAAGACTCTATATATGGCTGCTGGTTTTGTGAAGCCTCCAGGAATTTGGGTAAATATAACAAACGTTAACTTTGCCATGTCACCAAAAATAACTATTTTGGAAGCCCGGGCTACTGTTAGTAGCCATTATGTGGCCATTTACAAGCTCCAGAATCTCCATGATAATTCAAATCAATGCGACTTGAACAGCTGAACTGACCAAATGAGGGAAAAGGGCCAAGTGAGAGGCACAAGCACAAGTTGTGCCTGTTGAGCAGCCATTAAATCAAAAGTGAAAGGAAGACATTATACCAATTAGGACTGAACATCAGCTATGGGGAGAGGACTGAATGTGTAAAAGAAATCAGGCACAGCACGGACCACAATGCTAAACCAGAACAGCGGTGGCCACAAAATACATTTGAAGTAGGGATGTGCAAAACTACATTTCATAATCGACTAGCTGGTAGGTGTTCGTCAGTCATATGCAGCCCTGTGCTATTATGCTGGTCATATTCATAAAACACAGATTCGTCATGTGCTTAGGGGGTGTTTACATGAGGAGGAGGAGATTGACAGAATAGGACAAAATAGAATGAAAAAATCTAGATAAACTAGTCAGCCTCTAGACTAATCATATGGGTATGCTAACGCAGGAATGAGGGAGAGCATTCATTAAAGACTACAGCCAGAGTAAGTGTTTTCCCTAATGAACGTTTTGCTTTTGTGCATTGCACTGCAAGCACAGCCTCAAAGATTAGCGGGCCAGCGTGAACGAGCAATAGGCTGAAAAGGAAATGGGAGTTTCAGTGTTTTTCATTTTCACTCCCTCCACCCTGCACCTCTGAGACTAAGCTGGCTGATCTTTCTTTTCCCAAGCGGCTGGCACCATCTCTTCATGCCCCACAGACCCGAGAACAAAGATCTGCCAGTGCTGCATCACCTCACTGTCTCACTCTCTTGTCAAGGAAAGAGTCTAGTTTAACGAACCTGCCTCTTACAAAAATAAGAGAAATGTGTGGTTAATTACAAGATGTAATAAACAGAGCACTTCCTAACAAGCTACTATGGGCTATGTTATTGTTAACATTTCAAGAAAATTAGCACAAAAGCAAACATCAAATGATCTCATACTTTGCCATCCCAATCCAGTATTAGTGAGGAGAGATCACAGGCTACTTGATAAAATCTCTAGTATTAGATGAACTTTTTTTTGAGTTAAATTAAATTAAATCTTGATCTTTCAATAAATTGAAATTACTGAAATTACATTAGCAACCTATTTTACTTCAGTAATGCAATGTATTTTTGGATTTAAAAAAAGGATATATAATGAGAAAGAAAACTACTGTAACTTTTTTAAATGTTTTTTTCAGGGATGGGATGAATTGAACAAAAGTGACAGTAAAAGACAAACATTGGTACAAAAAAAAAATCATGCTGTTCTTTTGAACTTTCTATTAAATCAAAGAATTCAGAATTTTCTTTTATGATTAATACACAAAATATTAAGCAGCACAACTGTTTTCAGCAATGATAATAAGAAATGTTTCTTAAGCACCGAATCAGCATATTAGAATGATTTCTGAAGGATCATGTGACACTGAAGACTGGAGTAATGATGCTGAAAATTCAGCTTTACATCACAGGAATAAATTACAATATAAAAAGCTAATCACAAATAGAAAAAAATATTTCATAATGTTAGTTTTTACTTTATTTTTGATCAAATAAATGCAGCCTTAGAAGACAGAACGTGTTTTTGCAGTGAGAGGCACCTTTTTTAAATGGTTTTCTATTGGCAGTAAGCGTTTTGCGCGCTGTTTATGCGCCTCGAATTTTAGCCGCCTGCTGCGCTGCACGTTTTTGTAGGAGAGCTCTAAGCGCCACAAGTTGAAAAAAAAAAAAAATCACCTTGTACAGTAAAAGTAATTGAATAATATGACAGAACTTACCATTCATGGTTTTATAAATTTATATATATAAAAAAACTCACTTGTCGCCAGCATGTTCCTGTCCTGCTTTTTGACCATTCCCTCCTCTTCATTTAAAAAAATAATATAATAATAATAATAATAATAACAAACAAAAACAACAACAACAAAAATATAACTACATGCCAGTGTGAACATCCTTACAGAGATGTCTGCAACAATCACATTATTATCAGTCATGTTAACACTAACCTTTCACTATTCTGAACTGGTTGGGATGACCAAAATCATTATTATTATTTCATGATACAAGTAATTTAATATTTTTTAGGTGTAATTTTATAAATCACAATATAGACAATATAGACGTTTTTAAAAATTACAAACAATATGACAAAAACAGTGCTTTATTTTCAGCTACAGTAGGTCTATTTAACAGTAGCATTCAAGAAAGAAATTAAATAATCAAATGTAAAAAAAAAATGCATAGCCTTCACTCTATAAATTAACTATACACTGATTCTTAATAAATATATTAAAGTTATTCAGTCAAGCATGGGGTGATTTTCTATTTTCTTTTGTTGTTTGACATTAATCACACAGAATATTAGGTCCGGCCCTTTAAGACCTGCACGGACCCAATACATTGTAACACATCCGAACTCTGTATACGTTCACTAAAGACATACCCGACTGTGTTTATCTGAATACTCGCCAGGACGTGCATTTGTACATATTTTTGACCATTCAAACCCAATAATCCACGAAACTGACGTCGCGATCGCATGCTGTCTGAGTAAAAGGCGTGTGCGCTCGCTTTATTTTCTCATGCATGCATGTTTCTGTTGCTTTCTGTATATACATATTTGACTCTTCTGCTTCCAATGTTTAGTGAACGGTGGAAGCAGAGCTCTGCACACACGTCCTGACTCCTGCTGTCACACATCGACGCAAATTAAGAAATACTGCTCTTATTAGAGTGCTGTCCTTCTTAAAGTACCGGTACTAATAAAATTTCATATTGTACTGTTTTTAATAGCAGGGTATCGTGATCATTTTCTAGTACCGGTATATCGTGCAACACTATTTTCTACATTAAAAAACGTCAACAAAAAAAAGGTAGTGCGGTGCGCCTCGTGTTTTTAAACCTGAAAAAGCACTCTGTCTGATCGGGGCCTTGGTGAGCATAAAAGACAGCTTGATATGCAGTTTTCTCTTCGGTCTGATGATTAATTTCATTTCATAATAGGGCTAAGAACATGTATTTAGTAAATAAATGGTGTCAGTGTTCATTTCATGTTCACTTTAACAGCAATGCAGTAAATAAAAGCTTTAATACAAAACATATACAATATATAACTCCAGATCCACAAGATTCACCCATGCTCATGCTTCTGTAAAGATCATGTTTGTTCTAGCCCAAGGAGACATCTTTTCAGCGTAACCATCCATGAATGGAGAGGCTTCTGCCCACAAGGCACACAAGCGTCCTACCTTACACATCATAACCCCAATGTTCAAAGAATAAAGAAAGTTGAATACATAAGAAGAAATGCAATCTGTCAGCCATTTCCTGAGGTAAAACAGTCAATGTAAACCCACTAAAGAGTTGACCTTTCACCTTCCTGATGACGTAAGAGGTTATGAACTTCTGTTCAGTGCATTTCAGTAACCCCCGGCAAAGAATTTAAGTCGCTTTTTCCCCCAATGTGCTTTCTCAGTTGACGCAGTTTACAATAGCTGCACGTTGCTGGTTCATATGGGTCGGATTGAAGTAAACAAAGAGAGTTCTCGCTCGCTTCTTGGAGTACTCTTTCTTCGCAAGCAAAACGAGACGATTCAGTGAAGCGGACATGCGCTCAGTGATGCACTCACACAGTCATTCGTTTACAGAATGGCAGGCTCGTATTGGTCTGTTTAAAAATACAATATATTCCATCTTACTATATATACACAAGAAAAATACAATATATTCCATCACATATACAACATGTTCCATCCTTATACAGCTTCAACGTAATGCATTCAAAGGAAAGTAAAATATGCTGCACAACCATTTGCCATTTTTCATGTCAGCAAACCAGCAAAGAGCAGGTCTGAACAATGTCATCAACACCACCTTGTCCCACACAAACAGATGGCCGGGCCACTGTCCGTGATCCAACTCCTAATTTCCGGGCACCTCGCACATCTATGCCAAAGTTCTCTTTGCTCTTACAGCAGTGTGACAGACTGCTGTGTTCCCACTTAGAGGTGAGCAAAGCGAGCAAGCTCTGGGCCTGGCGTAAAAAGGAGCCAGATGGACATTATTATCCAACAAGGGACAGTTTCCACTTCACAAACCCTATAAGGCAAGCTGCTAAAGAGCAAATAGCAAATACAAAGACTTTAATCAAATCCGTTCAGAGAAGAGCAGAAAAGGTCAGAAAGGAATTCCCAGTAGGGTTTGCGAAAGTCTGCATGTCTGTAAAACTTGTCATTATCATCAACACTATTGTTTCACTGATGTGGAAAGAATGTGTTTGGTTTTAGGGGCGTGAGGGAATAAAATCTGAACACATAGATGATACATGCACACAATGGGTCTGATCAACATCTAGTGTTTCGCTACAAAACACCGGAAAATCTGTCATTGTTTACACACCCTCATGTCAATTGTGATCACATCCATTCAAATACAGCGTGTCAACATGGTTCACCAGGTTTCAATTCACATTTATCTGTATTTTCACAAATACATATTTCAAAGTAGCTTTACAGAAACTGCATGTTTCTACATTACATAATAATCTGTTATCAGAGGTGACGGTCAAAGTAATTTCCATATTTTAAAAAAATTACAGTTCTAAGATAATACAAATCATGCTAATATCATGTATTCAAGAAACAATCTCATTAAAGCAATCATTGCGTGGATTCTTTTGTATTTGTACGCACAGGAGAACTTCTCACAAAAAAAATGCCTGATCTGCCTGATTCACAAAACGTTCGTACGCACATGAATTTGTTCTTAACCTCATTCTGATGTTAGTAAAATTAGGAGTATTCTAAATGAGCGGCCGCATGCACAATAGGGATGGGAATTTTTGTACATTTCTCATTTCGATCATCGATAGGTCTCAAAAAACGAGTACTCAGGGGGGTGGGGCTTTTGCGGGGGGCGAGGCGTCTCCGTCATGGAGATATGAAACTATTTTAAGACTGTTACGAAAATTAATGTTGACAAATACAAACATGACATGTCTATGAAAACATGAACACATAACTAGAAAAAAAATAACTAGATTATACTAGATTATGATGCATAATTGTTTTTGAAAAAGAAACATCTAAAAAAACAAAATAACCGTCTCAAATAACTCAGTCAATAATATTGGCGGGTTAATAAACTCAACCAAAACGCATTCTATATGAGATTAAGCAGATATGTACCTATTACAATTTAGGTACATCAGCACAAAAGGACGCGAATGCACACGTGAACTTGGCCGTGCTAGTTTATGGTTTAAAAGGGAAACAACAATGCCGATACACGGACAACGAAAGCACAGAGAATTTACAACACTTTTACAATCGTGTTCTCTTTATAATACTATATGACAGATTGGCTCTGCACATCTTGCACTTAATTTTATTTTTCATGATCAAAGTATTTACAGACATCACTGCGTGTTTTCGAATCCATAATGAGAAACAACTTTAAATGAAACATAGGTCTACTGTTAAAAAACATGAGAACAAAATACCACTGCTGCGTTATTAATATCATCAATGATTTTGAAAAAGAAATAGCCTAAAAAGAATATAACTGTCTCAAATAACCCAGAGTCGATAATGTTGGGCATTGCATTTGAGCTGAAACTGAAGAGAATGAACACTAGTCGGTAACGGTGGCGCTTTGTTAGCTGGTTAATAAACTCAACCAAACGCGTCCTATATGACATTAATCAGATAGACAACATAAAAGTAATCTTACAACTTGCATCTGCACAAAAGGATGCGAATGCGCACATGAACTTCACTGCGCTAGTCTGATATAACTCTCATTGTGGATTTCCTTTAACAGCGTGCTGATACACGGGAAACTAAAGCACAGAGAATTTACAACATTCTATCACAATCTTGTTTTCATTATAATGCTATGTATATGACAGATTGCCGGGGCACATCTTGCACTTCATGATCATGATTCCAGGCATCACTGCAGCGCACGCTTCAGTTTCACTTTATTTCGCCGGTCTGGAAGGCGTGCTGTCTAACTAACCAATCAGACCTCAGTTACCGCCCAAAAGGGCAAAATAACCAATCAGAAAAATAGACAAATATATTTTTTTAAAGTCAGGGCGATTATCGTTTTCATGATCGATCGTCACTGTCACGTTCGAGTAATTGACCACTGTTACACAAGGTTAGTCATTTGTATAAAACACGCCCAAACCATCTCCATATAAGGGCTTTCCACACACGCTTTCCTTACAGCCTTTCGTCACTCTCGTCAAACTTGTTGCTGTTTGCAGACGTGCTCTCGCCTGGATCCTCGAGCAATGCCAAGTGTGCCATTCTCACCAGTTCTCACAATAAACACCTTTTATAAAGACCCAGATTACAGAGCTCTCATTAGCCAGCTGTACATAAGCGTATATCTGCTTTATTCAGAGAAACCTCGCAGCTGAAGCTATAATGCAGCTTTTCTTACTCTTTAACTGTATATGATCTAAATTATTTAAGATGAAATTAAATTGTATTATTTAATTAATTATATAATTTTATATATGGATTATACTTCAATGTAATTATAGTCATGTCAGGATGAAATATAACTTCTTAACACGATTATAAAGCCATACAGAGAAAGTTATTTTTGCGTACGTGTGGTTTCAGTTGTTCCTATATTTTTTCGTTAATTTAGAAAATAAATTATTACGAAATCTTTGGGATTGTGATTTGTTCTTAAAATCGTTCCTACGCATGCTTAGTGAATGACACCCATTGACTCTGAAATCTCACTTGTGTTTGAGTACATTTAACTATAGCAGCAAGTTTGACATCAATGCCATATTGCCATTAAACTAATTTTCTTTAAAAAGCAAAAGCTATCTTAAAGTTACTAATGTCGAATTTGCCGCTATATTTGAATGGACTCAAATGTGAGATCTGAGAGCTATGGCAGAAAGGAAGTCTGATCTTCATTCAAAGCTGTTATAAATGTTAAAAGCTGTTAATGCATGATAAAATCCCATGAAGCATTGAGCAGATTTGCATAAAAAAAAGAAAAAAAAAGAGCAGTTACTCTTTTTGCACTTGCAAATTTTAATAACCACTATAAGCTTCAGCAATTTAGGGGCTGAGGTTAACCAAAACTGATAGAAAGCAAAAACAAGCATATTGAGGCAGTTTGGACGACTGATTATTCATTCATTTACAGGTGCCAAGTAAAAACACTTCGGATAGCCAAAAGTGTAAATGCCCTCCAAAACGCATTCGAGATGGATTTGATTCCGATCGCTCAAACCACTTCAGGAGGTGGTCTGGGTCATATTCCAGACGAAACTGAACAAGTCTAAATGCATCTGGTTGTTGAAACCACATATGTAAATTTGACTCCTTCCAACAACGAAAAAAAAAAAAAAAAACGTGTATAGCCAGATATGGCAGCGCTACTGCAGCACGCATCGCCACATACTACAATGAATAAAACCGAAAGCAAGTCATACATGCTCAACGCACAATCATCTTCATTCATATTTGTTGCTTTCGGTGACGTGAACTCTGTTAAATCGATGATCACATTTATATCCGTTTTGCAGAGACTCATGTGTGACCAAGTGTAAATGGAATCGTTTCGATAAATCAGACAGATATCTGATCAGTAAAAACACATGAAGTGACCAGGTTTAAACAGGCCCTAAACTGGTCAACTGGTCAATAATTTGTCTATGTAGATACACTGTTTATATTTTGGTACCAAATTGATCATTTAAAAAGTTAAGCCATACTTGAAGTCACTTTATATGGAATATGTTAAACAAAACCTGTGACCTCTCCAACAAGCAACTTCTAGGAATCTAGAAGATTTTATAAGTAAGTGTCATACTTCACTGCCCCACAGTTAATGTTGAATAAGTTCAACAATGTGTTGTCCTCTAGCCAGGTCATACAGAAAGTTGAATACTTTCATACAGAAAGGTTTATTTTGAAAGCAAAAATAATGCAAAAACAGGCATATGTGTCAGAGCAAAACTATTCTGGAGCAACAGGACTCAATGAGCATTCTGACCTTGCTTTGAGGAAATACTTGAGAACATTGTGACGGATCATTGAGCTTGCCTGACATAAAAAACCTTTTGAGGACAGATGCAGTTTGATTTCATCAGTCTGATATGCACTGTTCATCAGAGCATGCAAACTGGCAAGTAGGGCATTATAAGGCTATTTTTCACATTAGCTTAATGATCAACTACTTCCAAAACCAAAATTAACAAGAGCACAGCAGTTTTCCAAATTCTGTAAATGGTTTGTCTTGTGTCTCAGTTTAATCTAGTGATTTGATCCAACTGTAGTTCTTTCATGTTTTTGGAGGATAGTGACCAGACACTAGGGCTGCACGATTAATCACAATTAAACTGCACACGATTTGGCAAAGACTGCGATTATTTCATGCGCAGCTTCTCAGTGAAGCACGACTCTGTGATCAGTGGTAAATGCTGCTGCATCTGCAAGCCAGAGGGCGCTCTCGCGCAGGGTACTCCAAATATGCGCCGCAGAAGTACAATAGCGCACATCATTCCCGGAAATCCCTATGAACATCATACTATTGGTAAGCCAAATAAACAGAAGATTGAAACGCTTTGATTGATTAAACATGACTAAATGCTTCTCATGTTTGGAAAGATGTTTGATGCGTGTTGCTTTTTCAAACATTAAAAGCGACAAACTCACAGTGATTTCAGATGGAGCAGCATTTACTACTGATCACAGAGTCGTGCTTCACTGAGAAGCTGAGCATAAAATAGTCGCAGCCTTTGCCAAATTGCGTGTCTGGTCACTATCCTCCGTGGTCTTCCTGCACTGACACACTGCGCATTAAAAAAATAACAAAAACCTTGTTTGCGATATCATAATCACGATAAGCCAAATCGGTTGAAGCGCGATTTCATGTTAATTGCGATTAATCGTGCAGCCCTACCAGACACCCTGATAAAATACATGAAAACCTACTTACTGTACATAAAACACACAAAGAACTACATCTGTTGCTTGTTGTGCATGTGCATATTTGCACACATTTTATTAAAACTACTCAATCTTTGAAGAAGAAAATCTTAAAGGGTTAGTTCACCCAAAAATGAAAATTAGCCCATGACTTACTCCCCCTCAAGCCATCCTAGGTGTATATGACATTCTTCTTTCAGACGAATACAATCAGAATTATATTTAAAAAAGTCCTGGCTAATCCAAGCATTATAAATGGCAGTGTTTGTGGCTCTGTTTTTGAAGACCATAAAAGTGCACTCACTGTAGTGTCCAAAGATCAGATCTATGAAGCCATTTAAAATTATATATTATATATATATATATTGTAACAGTTTCTTTAATTTACTTTTTGTTCTTTAACTTAAATCACACTAGGCAGGATTCAAAATCAAGTGCAGAGTATGCACTCTAATGACCAGGCCACACCCCCTACGAGTCATGATTTTTTTTTCATAATAATCTGGTCACCCTATCAGCAGACCACAGAAGAGAACTGCCAAAAGACAGCTTTATAGCCTAAATCGCAAATGCTAGACCAAAGTAAATATACTTAACCTACTAAAACCCAAAACCCCTCACAATGTCTTCTGTCGAGTGGAAAATCAGGAGTATACTTTGCACCATTACTAAAAGATAAAATAAGAAGCAGACACAGCCTTGTCAGTAGCAGTAAGAGATCACAAACACACACACCCATATCCACACAGCCTGCTATTACCTCAGACTATAATCATACAGTGGAGCCCTTAAAACCTACATTATAACTATACACTACCTAACACAATAAATCAGCTCATTTTTGCAACTAATTATAAGCATAATCATCTGGGGATGCATATAACCTGCCTTTTGACCCGTGACAGCTTTACAGCGGAACCCTAAACAGAGCGGCCAGCTTTTTCCACTAAGCAATCAACAGAGAAGGCAAATAAGGTGTGTAAATGCAAAGCGTGATTTCCATGTGGTAAAGGACTATTACAGCCATGCTGACAGGAGAGAGTAACACAGTGTCAGTTTGCAGTCATCTTTCCAGCCCAAAAGTGCTTAATGGGTTTTTGTGTCTGTTTGTTTGTTCTGGGGCCTTTTGCCAAATGCCTATCGGCATTTATCTGTCAGTACAGTAAGAGTGTGAAAAAAAAAACAGCACACAGGATGAGCGATTGTGTTCTGGGAGTTATCCTCGCTCTATTTATCACCATCAACGCTATTAAGCCCGATGGCTAAAGCAAAGAGGTGAAAGCACGAATCAGTTCAACAGGTTCTGTTAAACCTGTTAAATGGGTTCAGGGAAGCATCACAGATGCATACGCATGCATGACTATGTTCTGCATGGATCTTTTGCAATTTGATAAGAGTCAAATTATTGGCTACAGCGCAGGAACTTTACCAAGTTAATTTAAACATGAAATATTGCTTTTACATGACTTTTCATGCATTTAACCCAAAAATAAGTACAAATTTCATGTACACTCATGGTGCAAGCAAAGCTCTGGAGATGTTCAGACTTGTCTGTGCATTAAAACGGTGATAAGTACAAAGGCACAAATGAATATTTCACTCTGCCAGTAAAACGGAAAACAAAGGCAGTTACAACAATCCAGGACTAGAATAAATAAATAGAGCAATGCTCTGGAATTCACTGTGGAAGATTAAATTTGATCAAAGTTCAGAAAACTTAAAGGGTAAGCCCAGCTAAAGAATCATTACTGGAATTAAGAGGAACAAAAGCAAAGAAAAGGTCTGCGCAATTTTATAGTTAATAGAGTTTTAGAAAGACGTTTATGGGAGGTAAAGTTAAACTTCCTCTAAGGCCTTAATTCAGAGCTCTGTGAGCCTGGATATACAACTTTTCCCTACATCTGCCTCAAGCTAAAAATAGTCCATCATCCATCTAAGCAATGCAACACTCCCCTCTGAACCAAAAGTTTGACTTTGGAAACACCAGAGGGGTGGGACAGAGGTTGAGACATCGGCCAGTGTGAGATAGACCTCTGGTTTAGAAAAGACGTGGTCATTTTCTGGCATTAGAAATCATTTCGAGAAACTGGTGGTGATTGTAGGGAATTATTGTGTGCGCCTTAGAAATTAGAATGTAATATTCTGTTCAATGTTGTAACTAGTTACTTTTAAAGAGGGAAGTGACTTGTCTACATGTGCGTCATTTAAACCTCCTCAGACAGTGACTCAAATCCCTAACCTAGTGTTTACTCTCCACGTCTGCTATTAGAGCAAAGCCCACTGAGAGCTACAATTAAATGTAGTAACTGACAGGGGAAACATTATTAGGATTGTTCACGGTTACTTAACTGAGTAGGTGTCCTGCAGACTGACACGAAAACTGACTCACTTGAAAGCTTAAAATTAGGGTCCAAATTTAATACTCAAATTAAAAGTTGAATTGGAAAAACGAGTCTGAGCAGGAATGTTACCATCATAAGTTGATCTATGATACCCAAAGCTTCTCCATAACACATAGGTTATGTGGAATATATCTCACATAAAGATACCAAAACAAAATCAAAACAAGTTTTCAGGTTGTGACTCAATGGCTCATCTTGTACATGACGCTGGAAGTGTTTATCATACATATGAAAGGAAAAACAAATTGTCGATGGGATAAAAATACACTAAAATGTTGTTTAAGGAGTTAAACGCCGTAAGAAATATTCATACTTTTTAAATTTACCTGCCACTTAAGAGTTAATTTTGGACACTGCTTGTAATCCAATTTGCTGGCGTTTGAGGGACAAACACCACCATTATGAAAGATAACTAAGTTTTGTTTGACAAATGTGAGAGGAGAAAACATACAAAATGACTGCGCAAATCCAAAAGCTGCTGTGTACAACATTGTCTCCCTCGCATTTATTATTTTAAGTCAACGCATGCCAAAGCAATTTTCTGAGTTCATAAAGTAAAACTCAAAAGGCTTTAGAACTCACAATAAAAAGCTCCACAACAAGCATTTCATTTCCCAGCAAGAGCCCTTAGCAAACACGCAAAGCAGTACAATACACAAACCCTGCCAAAAAAGTACTTTCAACACTTTCTTTGGTTCATGGTGCATGTTCCAGGCTTCTGTTTGGGCTTAAAGCCTTCTGAAAACATCCCCCCTCAGAATTCCTGAATTTCTGTCAAAACACAGTTCGGACCAGGCCAAAGTGCATGCTGAGTGTGAGTGTGTGTGGCCATGCTGCACCACAAGGGATGTTGAGAGTGATCGCAGGCACTGTCAAAACATTCCCTCAACCTCTCCCCTCAGTCACACTGAAATAACCAGTTTCCAAAACTACAATGTACTTGTGTTTTTCTGTGATTGGGAAAGTTGCACACATACACCACCTGTCAAAAAATGTGGACACACTACAGTGAATTTGTTTCTCAGGGTCAGTGGCTTTTTAATTTTCTCCTTACAATGGAATTGGGCCAGATATTGACACATTTGTGGCATTTAGGTTTTGATGCCTTTGCTATTACTTTCAAATGTGGTAAATAAATAATCATAACTACAGAAAGAGTAGGTGTGTCCAAACTTTTAACTGAAAGATTAACTATGTGAAGCAATCATACTAACTTGTTGAGTGCCGAAAATGACCATCATCATATCTAACACATCGTTTCTTGGGTAACTAAGCTTCTCACATGACAGGTTTACCTAAAAATTGTTGTACATTTTGTACATGAAAGTTTCACACATACACCACCTTTCAAAAAGTTTGGACACACTACATTGAATTTGTTTCTCAGGGTCTTGTATAGCTTTTTTTTTTTTTTTTTTTTTATCTAAATCTCGTCCTACAATGGATAATTTGGGCCAGATATTGACACATTTGTGGCATTTAGGTTTTGATGCCTTTACTATTACTCTAAAATGTGGTAAATAAATAATCATAACTACAGAAAGAGTAGGTGCCAAACTTTTAACTGGTAGATTAACTTTGTGAAGCAATCATACTAACTTGTTGAGTGCCAAAAATGACCGTCATCATATCTAAGCTTCTCAAATGACAAGTTTACCTCAAACAATTTTGTACAGATCATAATTTGAGAAAAGAAAATAGCTGAAAAACAAGAATTATAAAAGTGTGTGACATTTAAATAGCTAAACAAGTAAACGCTTGCTATATCGTATTTGACACTTTCTTCAAATCCGTTGACAGTTTCTCACAGGCCACACCTGAGGAGGAAACCTGACAGACATAACGTTACATTGCCTAGAAACCTGCCCTCAAACTTCGCAAGAACATCTCCTTTTCCGTCTCAAACGCGTTTAAAAGACGTTCTTGAATAACATTGACCCTTACTATTGTGATAGAGTGCTTATAAATGTATTGTGTTACAGCAGCGAGCCGTTGACCGTTATCTGTGATTCGTCACTCACCCAACAGCAGCAGTTTCACTTCTTTGGCGGCTTTCTCGCCGTCCTCGCGCAGATTCCTGTCAATCATTTTGGATCGCTCGGCCGCGGCTTTATCTTCCTGGCTCACGGTACAGCCCATGGTTCCGAATGCGCGCTTCAGGGCGACGGATTTGTGAGTATAGATTTAGGAGAAAAAAATAAAAGGTATTACCCTTTTAAAGCGACTGGGTATTTTTTAAATAGTCTTCCGTGACTAACTTCCTCTTTTGGCTTTGAAAAAAAATACTGCCTCAAGTCCAAGGAAAGGAAATGTCCTTAAGACACTAGTAGATCCTAAACTGATGTTTTTATGCGCCCGAATAATCTTTCAAAAGACGTTTGTGGGGGGGAGGGGGTTGGGAATAAGATATGAATTTATATATTTGACTGAGATCAGAACAACACCTGGAAACTGTTGACGTTTAAGGCTCCCAGGAGAAACCAAGTAGCCAGACGCTGGAGTTTTACATCACGCGAATAGGGAGGGGAAAAAACTTACATCCACATATCCAAAAAAGTTCGCAAAAAAAAGTTGGGATCAATCTCTTGTGCTCATGTATAAAAAAGCAAGCCGATCGATGAGACAACTCGGCGAAACTGAATGAATCAGAAAACGCAAGAAATCTCCGTTGTTTTCCTCGGTTAACGTTAGTCCTTTCAGTGATCGCCGATGGCTCTGAATAATATGCGCCGTTAGGCAGCTAACGCTGAACGGTCTCTGATTTCTTTCAGTGTTTTCAAAGCTGCCACACCCCAGTCTGCTGAGAAGTTGCTCTCTGCCACACAGCAGAAGACAGTTTAGAACTGTTGGGTTCCTCGCGCATTGCCAACCAGCCCCTCGCGGATACGCCCACCGCGGGTGCTCATGGGAAATGTAGTTTTGCGCAGTCCACTGTAAAAAAAAAATCACAATTAAAGGGATAGTTAACCCAAAAATGAAATTAATTAATTAATTATGTCATTCCAAACCCGCCATAGTTACGTTCCTCTTCAGAAAAGAAGAATCAAGAATGCTTTCTGTCCCTCCATTGTCAGCAACGCAACTACCATTTTAAAAAAAGTAAACTAATCCGGTCTTGAACGGTTTAGTCCAGATTTTGTGAAGAGACTCGATCGCTTTATATGATGAACAGATTGAATTTAAGGATTTATTCACATTTCAACATTGATCAGCGAACATAAACAGAAGCTCAACCGAAACACGCTTGACAAGCGAGAACAAACCTCATTGGTTTTTGCAGAAGCTCAGATGTGTTGCGTAACACGAGAATGAACCTCATTGGTTCTCGCACAAGCGAACATGCTTGAGCTTCTGTTTACCATAAATGATGTGTTGATGTGAGTTGATGAATGTTTAAAAGTGGTAAAACCCTAAATTCAATCTGTTCATCATATAAAGCGATTGTGTCTCTTCAGAAAATTTTCAATAAGTCAATCAATTCATATGGGTTCGTTTTATGATCCCTTTAGGAAATTTCTGAAGCGCCAAAGTGGTAGTTGTGTAGCTGTCAATGGTGGGACAGAAATCTCTCAGATAACAGTCTTACGGGTTTGGAATGACATGAGGGTGAGTAATTAATGACAGAATTTTCATTTTTGGGTGAACTAACCCTTTAACATAAAAACGGCAAGTAACACCTTGAATTAAGATTTAAGAAGTATAAAGACTGAAATAGAATTTTCTTGTAAAATGTACTCCAATAACCTTTGTTTTATTTACAACTTTTACATTTTTTTTTTTTTAGTTTAGGCCAGTTTACAGAAAATATTTACATTAAAATGAACTTGAATAGCCTATTATATTCATATTTCATTAAATGGTGTGGACTATAATTATAGAGATATTAACTAAACAAAAACTGATTATCATTTAAATTCTTTAAATCTAAACTCATTCTTTAAAAAAAAATCTATTTAAATCTAAAAAAATAAATTAAAATCTAAATGTATTATTTTTTAAATGAGGTATTTATTTATTTATTGTATGAACTGATACATTTTATGCAAAGTTAGGTTAATAGCATCAGCCAAATGCGTAAATGTAAATAATAATTTTGTTTGTTTATTTAGCTCAAGCAGTAGAGTATGGTGCTATAGCAATGCCAAGGCATGGGTTTGATTCCCAGGGAATAAATTAACCAATAAAGTATATGCTAAGTTGCCTGGATAAAAGCATCTGCCAAATGTGCAAATGTAAATAATAATTTTGCTTGTTTGTTTACTTATTGGAGGTTTCTATTGTGATAGGTGTAGGCCTAGCTAGTACAGCATTCTCTTGTTTGCTATTCATTGACAAATGACATTCTTTAGGGCCTCTTTTGTTGAGACTTATGTCAATATTGACGCACTGATTGCAGCATGTGTTCTGCATTATTTGTGCTTAGGCAGGAGATGAAACCTTGTTCACAGTAAATGCTAGCAATGATTTTTCCACATGGAGTGTGTTTCCATCGTTTGGCTAAAGCAAACAGCATTATGACAGTATAATAGAGCTGTCTCTGTGTTTCACACCGCCCTCATGTGTCTGAAATTATATACATTTGCAGTGTCGCAGGCTGTTTTTCATGCTTGCGGGTTGAAGCGACCCCACTAATATGATATTTAGCCCCAGGAATGCGATTTTTTTGCGGGGGACCACACTGAAACGCCATTGGGCTCGTTTTTAGCTACTTTTGAGTAGCAATTGGGCGGTTTTTGTGGTGAAAACCTGGCAACCCCTGACTACTAGACACCAGCCCAACATCGAATTATCTAATTTCCATGTCAGTTCCGTATATTGTTTAATTAAACCATGTATTATTGATTATTGACTATTTATTGAGTTTCTGAGAACTGCTCGTTTCTCCTTCAAGCTAATGTTTAAATAACGAATAAATGTAGCGTAGACTTGAAGCGATCTTCTCTTACTTCTAAACTCCAGCATATAAACAAAAGAACACATTTGAAAAGTACAATGGCATATTTTCCATGTGGGAAAAGTAGGCCTACCAAATGAAATCTTCCTGGATTAACACCAGATTGCACATTTAGGTAAACAGAGCTATTGGAATAAATAGATCATAGCTATTGAGGTCATTACATTGTACATTAAAACTGAGTATCTTTTTGGAATTCAATCCGTCTATCAGAATGGATGGGTTCAAATGGATTATTAACCAAATGTACTGCCCATTTTCTCACGAGAAGAGGAAACAAATCGTGTGAACGTTTTCAGGGAACTGCTGCTTTTCAAGGCAAGATTCTGTTTTGACATAAACAGCTTTAGATTTAAGTGGACAATCAGCAAGAAGGGAAAAAGACAAAAGAGGCGGTTGTTGATGGTGGAAGACAAAATCTGCAGATTTGATAGGAACTAGTCGTTTCTGCTTTTAGAGAACTGTGCCTCAACCTGCAATGAGTGTAGTGTAGGCTGTTTTAGATAGAACTAAATGACAGAGCATGTATTCACATTGTCAATGAACCACAGAGACATCATATAAACACTCACATGAATGTTATCACGACTGAAACAAGAAAGAATGAATATTATTTATTCTTTTTTTATTTTAACATTGTTTACAGTACATTAAATGCCAGCAATGTACTCAATACTGAGAATAAAGAAAATAGACATAAACTGGCTTTTTAAAAAGCATTTTTAAAAATTATTACGTTTTAATCATCAGACTAAACATCATCTGACTATTTACAATATATAAACTATAGATGTGCTTATAATATAAAGGGTTTACATTTATGTACATTATTTATAAATGCTGCCATGTAAGTAATGAATTCATATAAACTGTTACAAACAGATGACACTTTCATTACATCACAAGGGAAACCTCACGCTGACTGGACACAAGTACACAGCTGCTAAAAAGACAAATAAATGCTTCCCCCTTCTGCTACTTTGTGAATTATTGCAGATTTGGAGATCATACAATCTGCAGGTGCTTAATAATGCTGCTGTCAGCCCAGCGGTGCATGTGAACGTCTGGGGATGGAAGCACAGCATTATGGGGGATCTTGTTGGTCAGGGCAGTTTCTGGTGCACCGCTGCTAATGCTCTAGTTGCAGCAATCACGGATTGTACTTCTATAAAGGGAATAGTTTATGCATGGTTCATCATCAATGCTAAAGATTTCTACTTTGTGCTATATGATAGTAAGTTAATAAGATCTTACTGGTTAACTACCTTCATCATAAAATCATTCATTTATGCAGTGGATATCAAATACTCAAACAAAATCATCAGCATCATCATAAAATCAATATTACGCTCTCTCAGTGAAATTTCACTCCAAATTCAGAAGAAAGAAATTCTATATATTATATATAGTCTCTTATGCTCACCAAGGCTGCATTAATTTGATCAAAAATACAGTAAAAGGTGAAATATTATTACCATTTAAAATAACTGTTTATTTGAATATATTTTCAAATGTAATTTATTCCTGTGATCAAAGCTGAATTTTCAGCATCATTATTCCAGTCTTCAGTGTCACATGATCCTTCAGAAATCATTCTAATATGCGGATTTGCACACATCTCTTAGTATTATTAATTTAAACATTTAGTCTGACTTTGGAGTGAAATGCTTCTACTTTGCTTCAAACTCAGCAATCAGGAATCATTTTGAGCCATTAGATAAGGACCGATACTGGCAATTCTTTAACAACTGGCACATTTAGTTCTCAGGCTTGTAAACACACATTAACACACACTGCTAAAACAATGGGACACTTTTGTGCTTGAGAAACCACATTGATGTGTGAGGCGTTACACCACTACAGACAACATGTCAAAATCACCAGAACACACAATTAAACACTTCTTTACCAATAAATGATCTCAATGGGTTATTTCACTGATGCACTTCAGAAATCATACACACATATTTTATCAGTAAATCATTAATTTCTCTCAGTATATCCAAAACACCCAAGAGAAATATGAAGCATCCAGCCATGACAAACAAGGATGCTTTTTTTTTTACAGCCCGAAAAAGGAAGTACAGATTGTAATTTGGAATATATTACAGTGCCTTTGCTGCCCTTGATGCAGCACCAGGGACATTTAAAACACTGAAAGAAGATATCGAGATATGTAATTATGCTGATACTGGTTCACAGTATGATGATTTATTTATGTGTGGCTGGTCTATCCATTAAACATTAATTAAACAGACAAAATGAATTAAAAAGTACCACAATTTAAATGCACATCTCATTTAGACATCTTACAGTCCATTACAGTACATTCACTGACTGAAATATCCTTTCTCCATAAGCATAAAGAGGAGAGAACGCACACATTCACACACAATAAAACACCACAGTGTTACCACTTAGATCATTATGGGCCAGTAAGTGCTTGATTTATAGTATTTTAGGATGACGAGTTTCAATTACAAAGATTAGAATATTCATGTACCATGTTAGACATCCACACATTACTTTTTTTTTTTTTTTCTTCAAACAATTTACAGTTAGTAGTACATAGGCTTTGTTCATGTATCTGTCTATAAAATATATTAATCTATAGTTATGTCATATGTTGTTACTGGGTCACTAGGTCAAGAGATTGAGCAGAAGTTGTGCTTCAAATGAAAGTGCTACAGTTTAAGGTTTCAATAATCACCAAATTACCTTGTGATCGGGAACCGATCTATGAAATCATCCATCTAGTCCGATTAATAGCATAACTAGAAGCAAAACTTTAATACGATCAGCTTTCCACTGAGCAACATTTACCACATTTATGCCATTTTGCCCTGTAACTAAAACATTTATGTGCACCAATGCACAATATTTGTTTCTCCAATCAAGGAGAAGACCCTGTGAATGTTTTTTTTGTTTTGTTTTTTTGCATATAAATCCAGAGAGTGTTTTAAAATCAGTCTGTCAGTACGACTCATGGGACAATTACTGACCCCATGATTAACTGTGCTTTCCAATCTGTGCTTTCCCATTACAACCAGCAGTATTCATTACAAATATTCAAAATGTGCCTTTCATCATAATTTTTTTTAGATCTAAATCTTTTAAAGATGGCATTTTAGCTGAATACTAGTCACAGATATTGAAAAGGGATGTGATAGATAAACTTGAGAAGACCAGATGAATTGGAATACTCTATTATTTTCTATATCATATATATTTATGCTCATATATCTGCTAATATATTTATCTCTAAATATTGTAGAAAGGATAAACATTATAAATCCATATAAAAATGTGGCATATACATCTGTACTATTCGTACAATTTGCATAAATTTGAAATTGTGTAATAGACTGCAGCCAATTTAGGTCTGGATTCTGGACGAGGTCCTGTGTTGCCTCTCAACAGGCTTCAGTGTGAGATATCTCACAGCTATTGCACAGAGTATTGCTATATCTAAAATGAGATATGATGAAATGAACACTTTAATAACCACCAATCCTCCCATCAGAACTGAGCTCTTTCTGTGATTCTAATCTCTTGTGAATGTGGCCGAGAGGTAAAGGTGAAAGGTAAGAATAAGAAGGGAAGGGATGGATGAATGGGAGGTTGGGCCAGCTGATAAGTCTGTTTGGTTAGAATGCAAAATCCCTTTTGTTTGCAAACCCTGCATACTGCATGAGCTGTTACTATGGCACATTATGGGTTGACTTATTATGGGCTTTTGATGTTCTAGTTCTGGTCATCTTCTCCCCACGTATCATTCTTTTTGAAAGCGGGTGGCCTTTAAATGGAATTAATGCCGGCCTGAGATGGGTCAACGCCCCATTTACAGCACATGCAGGCCACAAGGCCAAATAATGCATTGATTGAATGCAACTAAAGCTAGGAATCTAGTGACTGATCACTGACTGATCTAGTGAGAGATTATGCATCCTCCCCAACTACTGACCCGAAAATAATATTAAAAAGCATAAACCATTGGAGGATGAGGTCTAATGACCACTGCTTCCTTTGCTGTTCCCTGACGTCCAGTCAATGATGATGAAGCTCAGGCTCATTATCATAAATAGGACTCCTAATATGGCGAAGCAAGCAGCCTATAAAAGAAGAAGAGAGGCAAGATTATTAACACTGCTGCCAAAGTGATTAACAAAAAAAAATTTTAATCTAAAAAAATATGATTGGGTGCATATTATGAAAAAATGTCTGGGTCGAAATAAAATAAAATAAAAATTAAATATTGCATACAAAATGAAGCTAAGATTTTTTTTTTTAGTATAGTGCCATTTTCATGTGTATGCTTTTAAAATGAAACACATTGGCCAAATACACACTGCAGCTAAATTCGATTGTCAGTCAGTTTAGTGCTTAATCCCGTTCTGTACACACACAGTTCAGTAATTTACGGGATTGACAATCCCATTCTAGAACTGAACTCCTCAGGTAGTGACAGCCGCATTTACAAAAATTCTACGCAGTCTTTACAGAACTGAACTGAACAAAGTTGTTAATGACATACATACACATATGGAACGAGAATTTAGGGGACTTGCTCTGAAACGTTACAGTGTGTACGTGGCCATTTATGCACAATTAATGAAATAAGGGTCTAAAAAATATATGATTGGGTGAAAAAAATTAAAAATAAAATATTTTCAAACAATAAATGAAACCAATTTTCAGAGCATTAAGATTTTTTTTTTTTTTTGCATTGTGACATTTTCATGTGTATTGCACACATACTTACAGTTGTACTTTACAAATGTGAATTTCAACACAATTTGAATAAAATAAAAAAAAACAATGAGAATTGAGGAAGAAAATCTCACAATGCAAAAAAAAAAAAAAAATCTTAATGGCCCTAAAAAGGTTTTAAAATACAAATACATGTGAAATACGATTTAAAGGGGTTAATTATAACCTAGACATTTCTTAGAATTTTTCATGAGATTCACAAATACTAGAATTATATGTTCAACATCTCCAGATTCCTGCAATTTGCTGTAACTTGAGGGGAAGTAGTTTACACATTTACAATAGTTTGGGTCACACCAAAGATTTACCCGAGGGATTTAAAAAGCTCTTAGAATGATTAGTTTTCAGAGAATCTCAGTCTAAAAGTTTTCAAAGCATCTACATTCCTACAAGAGGCAAGAAACTAGATCCCACTGTGGATGAATGGGGGAAACCGAATACAGTATGTCCGTAAGTACTTACAATGATTTTCGGCGTAGAGCGCATAGGTTCCTCTTCCTCGGGAACAATGCGGATGTAAAACACAGCCGGAAATATAAAGATGAGGCACGGCGCGGACGTGGCACCTGCGGAGTAATAAACACATGTAGAAACTTTCTTTCCTAAAACGTAAACCTAAACCTTCACTAACATCATCCCTCAGGAATAAGTCATAACTGTGTCAAAGCAGTTCAAGTTACATAAGCCTTAGTCATTGAGAGATTTCTCAGGTTATAGGGTGGTCGAGCCCTTACAGAACAATAGTGTCCATTCTTCTCTGAGGTAGGTAAAAGTCACACAATTAGTGTTATTACACTTAGTGTAAGTGTGAGATCAGGAGAAAATATCATGTTATAATGGAAACTTTTTTGATAATTATATACACATTCCAAAGGCGAATAATAATGCTGGAGGGGATGGATTTATGCACGACTGGCACTGTGCGTACAGTATTATAGTCTGAGACTTTAATGCATGTGCTGATAAAAGCGAATGCGAGGACCTTGAAGTTGCCATGGCACTGTACACTGCTCTCACGCTCTTTTCACACTAATGGAACTTCAAAAGAAATAAAGAATCCATTGAGAATCCAACATCACTCAAGAGCCGAGAGCACCAAACCTACCGATGATCCCGAAGATGCCCAAGATGTTTGGGGCGAAGATGACCAGTAAGTTGATGAGGGTGAGGAGGGAGACAGCTATGGCGATGTGACGTGGCCACCAGAAGGTTTTATTTGGGAAGAACAACTGCTGAATTGCTCTCCTTACCTGAGAAAAGACATTAAATAACAAAGCATTGAAATCAGATACTAAAATATAGCTTGTCATCCAATCCTGACTCCTCAACAAAGTTGTAACTTGATAAGATGAAGTTTATTTAAAATGTGATATAGAGTGTGTTTAAGTGTGTAATACTCACAGGAAACAGCACGATGGGTACAGTGAGTGTGACGGCAGTCAGCACAGCTAGACGAACGCACAGGATGAGTGTGTCATACGGGTCAATTCGACTGTATGTGTGCAACAGCTCGGCTTCCACCTTATCTACACACAAATAAAATCATTTATATTTAAATGGTTTATTCAATAAAATTATGTTGCATTCCTCACTGCTTTAGATCAGTAGTTCTCAAACTTTTTCAGGTGGCAGACCATTTCAACAGTAAAAACAAACTTTGTGGACAACCTAAAAACTAAATAGCTGTCTATGGAGGGGTCAGAGAGCTCTCGGATTTCATCAAAAATATCTTCATTTGTGTTCCGAAGATGAACGAAGGTCTCACGGGTTTTGGAACGACATGAGGGTGAGGAATTAATGACAGAATTAAAATTTTTGGGTGAACTAACCCTTTAATAAACATTGAGATTAAATAGACTGCTACTTTTTGTTATTGAACCTAAATGAGCCAAATATTTGGTAGCTAAGAAGTTGGGTCGAATTGAATAACTTGCTGAACTGAAAAACAGAAACAATTAATCACAAATTAATGTTAATAATGAGTTAATTCATTATTATTTGTTGATTAATTCAATCTAGGGATTTTGTCATGTATAAATATTTTTTATATTTTCAGTAATGAAAGTTTGGCATCAGAAAGCTTTTTTTATTTTTGAAAGAGATTAATATATACTATATTCAGCAAGGACACATTCAATTGATTAAAAGACTTTTTAAATGAAATGAAATTTTAAATAAATGCTGTTAATCAAAAAATCCTGAAAAAAATGTAACAGTTCCCACAAAAATATTAACTGTTTTCAACATTGATAAGAGTAACAAATCAGCATATTAAAATGATTTATGAAGGATCATGTGACTGACGACTGGAGTAATGATGCAAAAAAATTCAGCTTTGCCATCGCAGGAATAAATTACATTATAAAGTATATTAAAAAAGTTATTTCAATTGTAATATATTTCACAATATTACTGTTTTTACTGTATTTTTTATGGTAAAAAACAGCCTTGGCGAGCATAAGATACTTTTTTTCAATAACAAAAAACAAAAAATCACACCAACCCTAAACTAGTTTTTTTGAATAGTCAATTTTTAATCACTAAATCAACTCACAGACCTACTGACCACAGTTTGAGAACCATTGCATCACTCTTTTCCAGCTCACAGTGGTAATGGTTTTCATTAATGCACAACGGCCACTAGATGGAGTGCTAACACTTTACCAACATGACCATGCATCCAACACTAATTTGTTGAAACAGATGATTATATTTGTGACATCAGCAAGCACATGCTGATACTGTAGCTGAGCTATATTTTGTGCCTAAAATAGGAAAATACACTCTTCCTCTTTACCACTGCAGTCACTGATTTCACCCAGACTCTGACATCTCATCTTGAATGACCACTCAGCACATCCATCTTGACAGGTCTCACCACCTCTTTCTCCTTAACAAAACCTCCTCCACTCTCTCTATCTCATCTGAGTCACACTGTTGTCTGCTGATGCGTAAAAAGGCAGGGAGTTGTCCTGGATGACCAAATGACCTTCAATAATTGTGGCAACTACCCATCCCTGCCATTTTGCCTTGCTCTTCACCTCTGCCCCTAGACGTTTGATTCATTCTGCATTAGCCATCCTAGCACACCCAAAATCCGACTCTGAATGTTATCTATAATACAGTCGGCAGCCTGGCTTCTGTTATCATGAACAAAACGAAACATGAAACTTTTGGAGACTTGGAAACAGTTAGAGACTTAATGCCTCTTTACTGGCACAATATCTGCATTTCTACTGGTATTCTGGTATGTTCACACAGGACATGTTTTTACATTCCATCTTCAGCATTTTTGGTTTATGTACACAGGACTATTTTTAAGCATTTTAAGATATTCTGTCTGGTTTAAAATAGTTCAATGCATTCTGTTCCTTTCATATCTGCTACATCTAACTCTTTTTCAACACACTAAAGGCCCGTTCACAACAAGAACGATAACTATAACGACAACTATATTAGCGTCCACACCAACGGATGATATCGTTCTGTTTACTATAAGCGCGCTGCAGTTGTCGTCTGCCGCTTTAAATGCTCAAGCTCTTTAAAACAGGATGGATTCTGATCGGCTGTCAATGTTTTTACCATTCATCAGCTGGAAAAAAACATTCCATATTGTTATAGTTGTGGTGTGGACTCTGCTATATTTTTATATCTAGAACAATTTTTAGAACTATATATTTATCGTTACCTGGCCTTAAAGGGATAGTTCACCCAAAAATGAAAATTACCCCATGATTTACTCACCCTCAAGCCATCCTAGGTGTATATGACATTCTTCTTTCAGACGAATACAATCAGAGTTATATTAAAAAATGTCCTGGCTCTTCCAAGCTTTATAATGGCAGTGAATGGCAGCCCAAAATTTGAAGCCCAAAAAAGTGCATCCATCCATCATAAACATACTCCACACGGCTCCGTGGGGTTAATAAAGGCCTTCTAAAATGGAGCGCTATGTTTGTGCCTTCCGTATTCAACTTACAAAAAAAGTCTAACGCCTCTTGCAGTTCAAAACGCTTACACTATGTCTGACGTCAAATGTCATGCCAGTTACGCTTTTATAGTAAGTTGAATAAAGAAGGCGGTCTGACGGAATCTAGATATTTTACTTTATAAAGTTTTAAATCTGGATATTTTTCCTACACAAACCTATCGATTCACTTCAGAAGGCTTTTATTAACCCCCCGGAGCTGTGTGGAGTACTTTTATAATGGATGGATGCACTGTTTGGGCTTCAAATTTTGGGCTCCCATTCGCTGCCATTATAATGCTTGGATTAGCCAGGACATTTTTAAATATAACTCTGATTGTATTCATCTGAAAGAAGAATGTCATATAAACCTAGGATGACTTGAGGGTGAGTAAATCATGGGGTAAATTTTCATTTTTGGGTGAACTATCCCTTTAACCCTGTATAAACACTTTCTCACTGATGCTATAACTTAAGCCTTAGTGTAATGTAGGCCAGTAAGAGCTGTGCGTGTAAACCTCACTCCCCTGGCCTCAAGAGGCGCACTATTAATCGCATTATTACCATTCTGACCAAAGTGCACATGGGCGCGGACGTACACGGATACCGTGTGTTGTTCACACAACTTCATGAATGAACTTCGTGACATTATTCTGAAGTTTTCTCTTCTCCAAATCACTAAACTCTGTCAACACAACTCGCTGTGCAGTCTCTGCTCCGTATCTTCATCTAGATGGGGAGAAGAACAAGACGGCAGCAGGAAAACCCGGCATTGTGATATTCATCACGGCGCTGAATAATATCCAGTAAGCTACGTCCATAAAAATGTATTATGAATTTGATGCGAGTAGATTAAAACAATGGCCGGTAACATGCATACTGCATAACTATCTGAGTGTGGTATAACCATACTTATTAGCGAATAATCAGAATAATGAAAATTGCATGTAAACTGGAGTAAAGAGTTCTGCTCATGTCATGTAAACATATTACTGCGATTTGGTGCACATGTAAACGTAGTCAGTGACTTGTGTTGGCAGAGATTTGTAACTTTGCAAAAAGCAAAACTGAAGATCCTCAATAGACGAGGTGCTCAATTGCATTGTCCTTATTTTCATATTATTCAGTGTATTTTGTGTATCTAGTCAAGCTTTGTTCAGTGTATTTTGTGTATCTAGTCAAGCTTTGTTTTGTCTGTGAAATTTCACCTTAATATGCCCCCAAATGCCACTACAATATGATTCATATTTTTATTGTTACTTGCTCTCATTGCAGTACACAGTTTCTATCTTTAGTACTCAGTTTCTACTATCTTGAGTAAAGGGAATGATGGTAATAGGCCTCACCGATGAAGGTCAGATATCCGAACAGTGCAGCCAGGAGGTACATGATGTACATGACAGCAATGGAGATGTTGGAGACATGTTGCATCTTTGTCTTTGTGGGACTAAAATCAGAAAAATATAAGGATGTGACAAAAAGCACTGATAGACTAAGCACATTCAAACTCAAAATACCAGTTAATAAGGTTATACTCCTTAAAAAATCTCTGAAGTGGTCATAAGGCAGAAATATTCATACAAATGGTCTATTTCGACCACTTTGATGTCTAGTTATAATAGAATGTTGAACAAGTCTTGTATGTACTTGAAGGAATACTGTGGTGTAATGTTGATCACTACAAGAAAATAATTTCAACTTGTTATAAATAATTTTGACAAGTCTTGTGGCTGTACTTTAGAAACTGTCAGTATTTTAATGTTTACAGATTGGCCGTATTCACCAAGTGCCTCACTGTAATCCACATAGAAAAAAGTCTGCCACAAGTGCTGGTGCTTGGGCTTAACTTGTATAGAACCCATAATATTCCTGTAATGTCCGTTTAAATGTGCTAATTCCAGACTGGTAAACCACAGCTCTCCGAACAGCGAAGCAGATGGGTAGCAGCGCACAGCACAATAGCTTCCATATGCACACCGTGACTCATCTCTGATTCCAGACCTGTGAAAGAACTTGCCACCTACTTGCGCAGCTCCGTGTAAATTGGCAGCACCTCGGGGTGGCACACGAACGCAAATGCCAGGATGGGAACCGTGTAGGCCGTCTAAAAAAATAAAAACACACAGACCAGACCACGTCACGTCACCATGGATACAACAGCAGCAACCATAAAAACCAAAGTCCACACTTTAAAGCCCATTAAACACTGTAGCACATTTCAGAGAGCTAATTGTAGCTGTGATTAAGTCAGACTTGGACAGAGCTCAGGCCTGGACTCATTAAAAATGCTGGTCCTATGCACATGGAGACGGACTGAACTTAACACTCCTGACTACAGACTTTCACACGTATCACTCTGACAGTAAAGGACATATGTGGGAAAACTGCAGTGAGCTGACACTTATGTATGTGCAGAGGATGCATTAATACAAGAGATATGAAAATGAAAGGAATATAGGCCATAGACAGGAATAAATATAGATCTGTTTGGATACCGTCTTACAAAGCCTGTACTGAGCTACAGACTACATTGGCAGAATTTTCATTTTGGTGAATGCTTATGATTTTTAAGGTGATGTTTATGATTTTCCTTTCCTACAATTAGAAAGCAAAAGAGAGGTAGTAAAATGCCAGTTCTTTCCATATCTTCCCAATTTAGCAAGCCACTCTGCAATAATCTTTAAAACCACAACCCATCAAAGGTTCCTGTGCTTTAGAAATGTGAATATATTATTATAACATAAGCTGAAAATCCAGATATTCATGCAGTTTGAGAACTGATATCTGAACGGCTGTACGGATTAAGCCCACATATATGTGAGTCATGCAATGGATTATTGGGAACTACAGTGTGTGTCATTTGATTTAGCTTAAAGTCATACATCACAAGACTCATAAGAATGTCACAGCATGATTTCAGTATATTCAGATTCTAAGGTACTCAATGACATACCTGAGAGTTCATGTTAAAGAGGTGAGGGGTGCAGGCAGGGTCAGCCTCAGGGGTCATCTTCACTCCTCCGGGGTCAGCCGCCACACTTGTGTTAATGCCCATCACTGTCCTGTTATGGGCAAAGTCCTCAAAAGGACATTTCACCTGGAACTTCTTATAGATCACCTGGAGGGAGACAAGAGATTCAGTAATTAAACAAATCTTGCATAGGTTGCGTTAATCTCACAATGGGTTTTTAAGGGTTCATATTATCTTTTAATAATTCCACTTATAGTTAGTCATACAGTTTTTCATGACCATATCAAATCCACTTTCTTTACTTTATAATTAGCCAGGACATTTTTTTCCCAGTTATGCATTTAACCCTATAAAGCCTACTGTATCATATTTGCCATTGCCATATAAATATCAACAACTGCATATTTTTTTCCTCCCCAAGTATGAGCTCCATATTGTCCTGTCTCATAACTATATAAGCAATAAATGCCTTTTTTCATTTTGTCTAAAGGTTTCAATAAATGGTTCCATTAAAAAAATAGTTTGACTTATTTCAGTGTCAAGCTTTACAGGGTTAAAGGTCTCATGACATGAAAATTTCACTTTTCACTAGCCTGTCTATGGTCCCTCAGTGACTAGAAATGGAGAGGTGTAAACCAAGCCCTGGGTATCCTGCTCTGCCTTTGAGAAAATGAAAGCTCAGATGGGCCAATCTGGAATCTTCCCTATGTCGTCATACGGGGAAAGGTTCCCTCCCCTTTCTCTGCTTTGCCCCAGCCCAGAGAATTTTGAGAAAATGGATTCAGTTTATTTTTTACTTTTAATTCAGTCGCAATGTCAGCACAGGCTTTACAAACAGTAAATAACAGTGTTCATTAATGCCTGATCTGTGATCAGTGATTTCTGATGTGTAGCTAATTATTCAAGTTCACACAGACTTTCTTTCTAAATCGTTTAATACTGTTTATGCATCAGCAAATCAAGCCAGTGACTAAACGATCAACTTCACATTGTTTCTCATAGTAGCATGAAACAAATCTGTTATTTAAATTGTGATTAAACTACAGAGAGCGGTCAAAGAACACTCTCTTTATAATGTTCGAAGCTGTCAATCGCGAGTATATCTGCACACTTGCCAGAACTCACGTTATAATGAATGACGCTGTTATGCTGCACAACGAAACTCTTACTGTATTCATATCGATATTGTGTTTGCTGTTAGTTGTGGAGAAAGCACTTTGAGAGAGAAATAGCGTAGCAATGACGAGATCACTGCATTCATGTGATAAACAGACTATCTGTCTACTAAATGCTCATCACTGCAGCCTTCCATGTGATGGGAAAAGATTTAAAAATAATGCTATGATCAACACTTTCATGATTCGTTAATCTCGACAGCTGTAATAGTAAAAAAATTTAGTAAAAGTATTCGAGAGGGGTTCCACATGTATGTGCTGACATTTAAAATGCAAAGATGTCAGCCAATCACAGCAGTGGGTGTTTACACTGAAGTCTCACAGCAGACACGCCCCTTCAAACAGAGCATTCAAGCCAGAAGGCTAAAATCAGGATAGAAAAATGCCTTTTATTTCTAAATTATGACATTTTATGATGTAAAAATCATACTAACAATATAAGTACACCTCAGGTAACATTATAAAATAAATTTTTTAAAAATCCACATCATGGGACCTTTAAGACTGCATTGTTGACATGTAAATGTGGGTAGCCATTTGGTGATTTATTTGTTTTTTCCGATGTCAGAAATCCAAGGATGAATTGTGTTTACTGCTTAGGGCCCTATCATACACCTGACGCAATGCGATGCCAGGCGTGACGCAAGTGTTTTTTTGCTAGTTTCAGCCCAACGCAGTTATCATTTTCACGTCCAGCACCACGTTGTTTAAATAGCAAATGCACTCGTGCCCATCTGTTCGCCCATGGGCGTGCTGGTCTGAAAACGAGGTGTGTTGAGGCGCATTGTTGGCGCGTTGCTATTTTGAGGCAACTGAAAACGACTGTGCCACTGACCAACATAAACCTGCTCTAAAGTCAATAGTAGTCACAGTATTTTTTGTGTTATTTAAATGTGCGCCTATAGGCGGGTGCACAGCGCCTGTACACTCTGCTTATTACACACACAGGGACGCGCAGCAGCACACAAACATTTTTAAATATTAAAAATAATAGGATTCCTCTGTGGAGAAGCGTTCAGTCTTTCAGCTCGCAAATTCCGCCATGTAAATAGCGAATCCACCAAGGGAATGGGAGATGAGACTCTGATTGGTTCATTGCACATTACGCCCAAAACACACCCATGACTCATTAAGAGACTAAGTACAACCCCTTTGGACCATGCAGGCACGCCGACTGTTTTTCCCGTCGTTAAACTAGCAAAAGTGGACTCGGACAGGCCCTGAGTGCACCTGCGCCATGCGCTTCAGACCATGCGCTCAGATCGTTAAAATAGGGCCCTTAGTTTCAAAAGATTGTGTTTTTGAGTTCTAAAACTTCTAAAACATTTACAAGTTACAAGTTCACTCATTATATTGTTCTATTATATTTTAGTATGGTTTTAAATGGTTTCTCATGATGTGACCCCTTTAATCCTGAAAGGTACATATCACTGCTTTAAACTGTAATGTCATTCATCTGTGTCAGTCGGATAAGAGAGAGAGAATACTAGGGTAGCTCTGTCACCATTGTGTCTTTTCATTTGGTGCTTGTTTCAATCACAGCAGGGATGGTGAATTGAGAAAAGAAGAGAGAAGAAATGTTATCATATTCAGACAGGACCATGCTGTAAAGACTAGTTTCGTAAATCCAGTGTGAGGATGTGGCACAGCCAATGCCACACGCTCACACTAGCACGAGGACAGAGAGAGTGAGAGCCGTGTGCACAGATTAAAGCTCCCCTCCAAAACTAGGTCAGTGAGGTGCACCGAACACAACCCCACTCTAAAAATACTAAACACACTCATTCAACCTCACACACTCATTCTGCCGGTGGAAAAGATGAGCACATCCTAAAATCCCCCAGCTTACTATAAGACATATAAACTGCTAATTGGAACCCTATCAAGATTAAATATACATTTTCACACTCTCAGCACATTATTCAGGGAAAAATTTCAAAATAGCAGAGTACTGCTTCATGATGGGAATACTAAGCAGCACATGGCTGAATGAAACAGATTTAAAGGGATAGTTCACCCAAAAATTTAAATTACATTTACTTACTATGTTGTTAATAGTAAATACTGAGTAACTTATATTTGCCAGTTAATTTGTCTATTTTTGAAAACAGTTCCAAACAAAGCCACAGTAGAATTAAACAGTGCATCTCTGAGCAACACACAGTAGTGGAGTTTCAAATGGATCAGTGTATTGAACGAATCAATTCAAATGGATGGAATGAATGGTTTAATGAAAGCCACTTTTTGCCACCTACTGGCATATCGATGTAACATCTAATACACAGACTGACAGTCTGTCTGGAGCAAACAAAAAAAGCTGACTTATCCACCTTATTTTTCAACACGGAAGTAAGCTGTTTTCTGTGAATGTACGAGATTCATTAGTGGCTATAGGGAAATAACGAGAAGAATATATCAAAGTGCAGTAAACGGTAAAACTGTTTGCGCTACAAACCAGTGTGTTTATAATTAAGATTAAAATAAAATAGTAAGAAATAGCAGTTTGCAATATCAAGCAGCATAACAAGTGTTTTTTGTACAGTTAGTGAAAAGTCAGTTTTGTTGGATTGTGTATCAGCACTTTCAGAACACTGCTCAACAAATCAAATTCAAGACAGTGTTGTTGTCGTTAACGAAAAACAAATCTAAAGCTATTAAAAAAGTTTTTTGTTAATTTAAATAAAGCTGAAATTAAATAAAATAATTTCCATAAAAAAACAAAATTACATAATAATAAAATAAATTACATTTAAAAAAACTTAAATTTAAAAAACCTAAAAGAAAATTAAAAAAGTTGCCTTGGTAACTAAATTACAATAAGGTTAAGTTGAAGTACTAATCAATAAAATTGAAGTAAAGATAAATTAAAGCTAAATAGAAATATAAAAAAAACGCATAACAAAATTACTAAAATTAAAATAACACTAATTAAAAAATTAATAAATACTATAATATTATATAAATGATATTAAAATAACATGAATTCAAAGTCCAGATCTAACAGTTGTATTATGCAAAATGTCAAGAGCAATGTTTTAATAATGATAAAATTAATTCCAAACCACTTGTCAATGGTTTATGTGTGGAAAACAATTAAAACCATGAAAGTCATAGAGGGGTGAGAAGAGGGTAAGCAAATAAAACAATTTTCATTTTAGGTGAAATATTTCTTTGACGAGGTAAGCAAACATACCGCAATAAGGAAGAAGACCATGCAACTGAGAGAGAAACCGCTGGTGTAGCCCAGGTACCCTGAAACACACAGTGTGATGAGAGCCAGTGACTGTATACATGTATGAGCAGTCTGACCTGGTCACAGCCCTTTATTAAGACTGAATACAGGTGCTGATCATATAATTAGAATATCATCAAAAAGTTGATTTATTTCACTAATTCCATTCAAAAAGTGAAACTTGTATATTATATTCATTCATTACACACAGACTGATATATTTCAAATGTTTATTTCTTTTAATTTTGATGATTATAACTGACAACTAAGGAAAATCCCAAATTCAGTATCTCAGAAAATTAGAATATTACTTAAGACCAATACAAAGAAAGGATTTTTAGAAATCTTGGCCAACTGAAAAGTATGAACATGAAAAGTATGAGCATGTACAGCACTCAATACTTAGTTGGGGCTCCTTTTGCCTGAATTACTGCAGCAATGCGGTGAGGCATGGAGTCGATCAGTCTGTGGCACTGCTCAGGTGTTATGAGAGCCCAGGTTGCTCTGATAGTGGCCTTCAGCTCTTCTGCATTGTTGGGTCTGGCATATCGCATCTTCCTCTTCACAATACCCCATAGATTTTCTATGGGGTTAAGGTCAGGCGAGTTTGCTGGCCAATTAAGAACAGGGATACCATGGTCCTTAAACCAGGTACTGGTTGCTTTGGCACTGAGTGCAGGTGCCAAGTCCTGTTGGAAAATGAAATCTACATCTCCATAAAGTTGGTCAGCAGCAGGAAGCATGAAGTGCTCTAAAACTTCCTGGTATACGGCTGTGTTGACCTTGGACATCAGAAAACACAGTGGACCAACACCAGCAGATGACATGGCACCCCAAACCATCACTGACTGTGGAAACTTTACACTGGACCTCAAGCAACGTGGATTGTGTGCCTCTCCTCTCTTCCTCCAGACTCTGGGACCCTGATTTCCAAAGGAAATGCAAAATTTACTTTCATCAGAGAACATAACTTTGGATCACTCAGCAGCAGTCCAGTCCTTTTTGTCTTTAGCCCAGGCGAGACACTTCTGACGCTGTCTGTTGTTCAAGAGTGGCTTGACACAAGGAATGCGACAGCTGAAACCCATGTCTTGCATACGTCTGTGCGTAGTGGTTCTTGAAGCACTGACTCCAGCTGCAGTCCACTCTTTGTGAATCTCCCCCACATTTTTTAATGGGTTTTGTTTCACAATCCTCTCCAGGGTGCGGTTATCCCTATTGCTTGTACACTTTTTTCTACCACATCTTTTCCTTCCCTTCGCCTCTCTATTAATGTGCTTGGACACAGAACTCTGTGAACAGCCAGCCTCTTTTGCAATGACCTTTTGTGTCTTGCCCTCCTTGTGCAAGGTGTCAATGGTCGTCTTTTGGACAACTGTCAAGTCAGCAGTCTTCCCCATGATTGTGTAGCCTACAGAACTAGACTGAGAGCCCATTTAAAGGCCTTTGCAGGTGTTTTGAGTTAATTAGCTGATTAGAGTGTGGCACCAGGTGTCTTCAATATTGAACCTTTTCACAATATTCTAATTTTCTGAGATACTGAATTTGGGATTTTCCTTAGTTGTCAGTTATAATCATTAAAATGAAAAGAAATTTGAAATATATCAGTCTGTGTGTAATGAATGAATATAATATACAAGTTTTGAATGGAATTAGTGAAATAAATCAACTTTTTGATAATATTCTAATTATATGGCCAGCACCTGTACTCTTACAATTCAATAAAACATGAATATAAGCATTTTACGTTATGTGGTTGTGCAGAAAGGAAGTTGTGAGCAGAACAAGGGGTGTGTGTGCATTCAGACATACTGTAAGAATCAGAAGTTTGAGAAAACTTACCGAGCTGCTTCATTAAAGCTAGCGGCAAGATGACACTGCATGACACAATGACAACCAGGTAATTGCCGTTTACATACCACTCCCTGCCAAACAAATCAAAGATGAAAGGCAAACACAAAAAAACAATTAGAAAATGGATCACAATTAACTTTCTTCCAAACTTGATAACCTAATAAAGAAGACAATAAGGACTGTCATTTTTGCCTCATTGACAATGGAATGTTACAACAATAAATATAAAAATGTTTGTGTGTGACAGCCACAAGTTTATGAGTATTGAGTTTATGTCAGATAAAAATGAGGGTCATATATAATTCTTACCAGTGTTGTTAATATAAATAAATAAACTATTCATTTTTTTTTCGTTAATTGAAACATAATAATACATTTAAATTAAATTAAAATAAAATAAAATTAGAAATGTTCTCTTGGCAACTAACTACAATAAATAAGTTCAAGTTGAAGTACTAAAATGACTAAACCTAAAACTGAAATAAAAATAAATTAAATATACATAAGCAAAAAACAAAAACTAATAAAAATAGCAAAAGCACATGACAAAGTTACTCAAACTTAAACTAATAATAAAATGTAAACTGAAAAATATTTCAAACATTTTTATAAATACTATATACATTTTTAATGGAAGAACTATAATTATTAATACTGATACATTTATCCACTGTATCCATTTTTTTAATCATATCGCAATTGCTGCTGTTTTATAAACACAATAAACGCTGTGTGATGCAATGATTTGATGATGAATATTGTTTATTTCGGACTATTTTTCATAATAAATAAAACAAAACAAAAAATATAACCAATCAATATAATCATCATCATCATCAATGATTTTACTTTGTTTAAAGGGGTTTCAGGCCAAACAACACCAATTAATTGTAATACAATCATTGTATGGCTTCGAGTGGCTTACTGCTTTAATAAATATTGACCCATTTAACATTCCCCTTGTGCATTTGCAAATGGAGCAGCAGTTCTCTTATTAACCCAAGGCATTACATTTTCATGCTATTACAGTAAAAGAGTGCTTACTACAGTTTGTTCTTTAAATGGCTTACAGTGAAGTGCATAAATCACATTACTGGACCACACCAGGACAGGGAGGTGGTGATTATTTTGGGGCGTGATCAATGCCCTTCCTTTTCAATGTGTTGTGATGTGTAACTGAGCTGCTATTTAGATCCAGAACCTATCACAAGCCAATTTGGACGGGAAATCCTCTCCCTCTCTAACTCCAACTAAAGCTGCTAATCTTGTTATTCTGTCCCCCATTAAGACCAAAAGTATGGCATCTCTCAAAGAAGCTCTGAACGACAAAGACTGAGAGACTTCTTAGGCACGGCCTGTACCCTGCCCGGAAATTCAGCTTGATATGAGACAATAGAGCGACTCTATCAAGCCAAAGATGTTCAATGGACGGTGAATTTTATTAAGTGGAGAAGTTGCAATCTCAATGAGGTGAACGGGACCCGGTACATTGAGAGCTGAGAGAGTTGGTCAACAGTGCTAAAACAAAGTTATCTTGGGAGGTCGAGCTAAACTGGAGGTGATGGTGCTCGACTCTGGTACTGGTTGGCTCAGGATCCGTGTGTGTGTGATGTTCATTCTCTGCCACAGGAGTTTCACATGAGCAGTAGTGTGAGTCAGCGATCAGAAGGCATGCCAACATTCATCTGAACACACTGTGAGTTACTTCCTCTCAACAGTTTTCTCCCCACCCACCCCTCCATGTCTAGTCTGGATGAGGACATGTCTGGGTGTAGAATGAATGGGCACATTAACAAGCATGTTCTTACCCAACTTTGTTACCAAAGTGACAGTGTGCAAACCGTGGTATTGCTAAACAGCAAGACAGGTAAGGAAGAAAATGCTAAACAACAGATTTCCATATTTTATCTGTGGGCGAGAGCGGCCCGACACCGGTCTCGAATCCTCTCACGGAGGAGCTCGGAAGCATAAAAGGAGGAGCGACAATAATAAAGGAAGAGAGAGGATCAGGCCTGGATTTTATGTTGTGTTTTGTTTACGTTTTATTATGTGTGTGCGTGGCAGCCGTCTGTGAGGGGCTGCCTGCGTTACTTTCAGTTTGTGTTTATTTATTTAGTTCGCCAGTTCCATCCTCCTTCTTCCCATAACAAAGAACAGTGTTACACACGGTTTAAAGGCACAATATGTAAAATTTTTGGATTAAAATATCCAAAAACCACTAGAACAATGTTATATATGTTGTTGACTTGTGTACTTACATTATCCCAAATGTTTCCAAGAATGTTTAAATCCAGAGAAATAAGCAATTTTAACCAGGACACGGACCGTGTCCATGCGTCACTAATCAATGACATCATGCCCACATTACCCTAGATTTCCGCTGTAGAAACCATGGAAACACCAAAGACGCTTAAATATAATATGTGCTTTATTAGACAGGTGAGCAACTGTTTGGAAACATTCATCGACAGAAAACAGCGCTGCATTACCCCACATACGCATGACCAGAAGAAGTGGAAGTGCTTGCTACGGCATAATAAAATCTCCACTGCTCTTGAGCCGTCTGTCGTGCTTGTCTCTCATTAGCAATCACTCCAGCGGCCTCGTTCCGCTCCAACAGCTTTCAGTCCCACCCTGCTTCATACTTTTTTTTTACCTATTTTGTTTTGCTGGCCAAACAAGTGACACCAAGATACAACTACATCCCACTGTTTATTCTCACCCTTGTTTTCATTTAAAGGTAAATATGGTGTCTGCAATGACTAAGGTCCTTTCATAAAACTTAACCTGCTAATGTTAATTTACAAAAACTGTCACGCATGTAGATTCATGTGCACTGCCTGCTAAAACAGAAATGAATAGTCACTGTTTACTGTGTTGTGATCCTCCTTGCTCGCCTGGAGAGGTGAGGAATTCAAATGAGGCAGCCAAAGGTCGTTTCCGTGGAGTTTTTGAGGTGTCCTCCAGAGTGTGTGCACAGTCCTTCTGTCAGGCCGAGCTCCAGTCATCGCATCTGCAGTCGGCTTGCGTCACGGACTGTCACACACACACATTTCCTTGGCTGGGCAAGCGAGTGTTAGTCAGGAGAGATCTGACCTTCACGTGCATAAAAACCTGTTCTCACCAAATCTAGTCCATCTATCATAGTTTTTGTCTTTTACACAATTACGCCAAAGCATTTTACTGTGTGACTCAAAAATCCTAAGGGACCTATTGATCTGATAGAAACTGCACAGCTCACACACATTCACAAATTGGCAGTAATCGTTACGAGGGGCAAAACTGATGTGGTTGCTAATGTTAATGGCCTCATGTCCACAATGACAGGCTGGTATTTGACAAAAAGAAAAATAAATGCCATTGAAAAAGGTGCTTTTACAGACTTGACTAATCAAACAACCCTTTTCCTTTTGGCCTTTAGTGTAGACCTTCCCACACACTGGTTTCTTTCATTCTTTCTCGTACTATCTTTCTTTCCAAAGGACATATTTTTATGACATTTTTGCTGTTGTGTAGCCCTTAGTTACATATAAGTATCAACTTTGTCTCTAGTGTTTTTATTAAAATAGCTAAGGATTCATATAGATAGTAACAAATGAAACTCGTTGGCATACAGTACACTATTTAAAGGGGACCTTTTATGCTTTTTTACATTTTCAATTTCTTTAGTGTGTAATGTTGCTGTTTGAGCATGAAAAAGGTCTGCAAAGTTACAAAGCACAAAGTCCACTCCAACTTGAGTTATTCTCTATATCAGTAAGCACTGTTTCTAAGCTCATTTAAATGCCTTGATTGTAGTCTTGTGTTTTCTTCTGGAAAAGTACACAATTTTCCTCATTTAAATAAGTCCTGCTCAAGGCATATGCAAAAAATTGGGTGGAATAATGTTAATCCTTAAAAATGAAGGATCCAAAAGCAGGTTTTCCCAGAGATGCCATAGAAGAACCATTTTGGTTTCCCCAAGGAACCTTTCAGTGAAAAGTTCTTAAAATAACCTTTTTTTCTTGGTTAGAAAACAAACTTTTTTTCCTCTATAAAGTGGAAAGGTTCATGGATGTTAAAGGTTCTTCATGAAACCATTGATGCCAATAAAGAACCTTTATTTATAAAAGTGAGCTATAATATCTTGAAATCTCTGACTTTTAAGAAAATAAACAGTTTGAGGCATTGTTGAGGCTGTTTGTATGACCTTTTTTTGAATCTTTAGATAAGACTTGTGGTTTTTTTTTCTCAGGAGAAACATTTGAAGCAGGAGACTTCATTTGGTTTCCCTTTAATGACACTATTGTCTACATTTAGAGACATTAAACAGATCTCATGTTTTATTTGACTTTCTAGTGAGTGCTTCTGTATGCTGATACCCTTGAAACAGGTCACGTGGTAATCTAGAGTCCTGATGTGGCCAATAAACAGTGGAAAAACCAAGATGATGTATTAGTGTTGCTTTCTGAGAACTAAAACACAACTTTAAACACACAAAGACGTGTACTCACCCTGATGTATTGTCCACCTTGAGAAAAGCTTGGATAACCAGTGGAAACTCATACTTTACTATGTACAAGTAGCTGGACATGGCTATGAGAGAAGAGAGAGAGAGAGAGAGATGACGGCTGTGAGATTCATACACACACACACACACACACACACACACACACACACATACAGTAAACACCCTAATCCAGGACGTATTTGTCTACTCCAGGGGATTGTGGTTATTATCCTGGAAGCAAATGTCAAAGTAAAGAAGAGAATCAGTTCTATATTTAGTTTCTATAAACATGCACCAAACGGCAACCAGCTCAGGGTCTTCTTCCACTACTGTAGATCAAATCACAGTTTAAAAAACAAAGCTCTTTAAAAACTATTGATGAAAAAGCATAGCAATCTTAAAAGAAAAAGAAATGTAAAAAAGAAATGATAACGTTATACAATAGGCAGGATATTGATATATATATATATAATATTTTAAGAAAAAATTATGCTGAATATATATATATAGAGAGAGAGTTGAAATAGACTACAGCTTTCGAAAATGAGGGCAACATAGAGGAAGGGGAGGAAAGGTTACAATGAGAATGAAGGAATAAAAAACAACCGAGCAATGACCTGGAGTGTAAATGAGAAATGAATGACAATGCTATCCATCTAAGTCCAGTCACTTTCTCTGGAGAGGTGTATACGAGTACTGTGCCCTTGACAGCGTCACAAAGCAATACATTGTGTCTCATGAGACGTGACTTTGACAGTGTCTCACCTCCAATGTTCTGCAGGGTGATTGCAATGCCGGCAGCCATCTTGCCTGGTGTGCCGAAGGCTCGGTAGCCCAGTTGTTCATAAGCTCTAATGCCTGACAAAAATGCAAAAAGACATGAGATCCACACATTGTCCAATTGCTAGTAATATACAACAATATAGTAAAAAACACTAAACTAAAAAAAAAAAGTCTTCCTCTAATAATAATAACAATAATAATCATAGTATATTTATTTAATACATTAATACATTTAAAACAGTATATGATAGTAATAATATTAATATCACAAACAAGTCTTCTTCTTTGTTATAAGTACCCTTTCGGACTTTCTCTTCATCATCTTTGGATTAAACATTACACTATCATCAAGTAATATGTATATCATGGTATATGTAAGGTTTGTCAGTTTTCAAGGTAACCATGTGGTTGACATGGGTTTGACATGGGCAACAGTGTAACCATGGGCTTATAGTTGATATAGCACTGACAATGACAGCCACAATTGATCAAGCACAGCAGACGCTTGGCTATTTTTAGCCTAATGCACACCAGAAATATTCTTGCCAATTAAAATCTCTCACAGAGGAGTGAGGCAGATGGTCACTGAGCCAATAGAGAAACCAATGTCACATCAGTTAACACCTCCATCTAAATCTTCATTTTAGCTTAGGAACAGTTTTTCCTATTCAAATCATAATCTTAACTACAGAAGAGAGTTTAAAACTGGTCTCAGGTCAGAGTAATGAAATACTCACCCACAACTCCTGAAGATTTTAGCAGCAGGTGTATGGAGTATGACGACAGGCCAGCAACAGCAGTGAGAAGAATTCTGAAAGACAGAAAAGATTAAATAAATTCAACTGGAACCAAATGTCACTGTCAAGCCCCATTGTGGCTATGTGTTATATTTATAAAGTACTTAAATGGCCTATGGTTCAAAAACATTCCACGTTCAACTCAAAGGTAGAAGGATCTCAACTCAAATCACAAATATTCTAGGCTAAATACAAGAAATTAAAGATATATGTGACTATATATATGTTTTGTAATTTACAGACAAACAGGTAGACTAGATAGATAGATAGATTCTTGACAGCATGTCACAGATATATTTAATTTCTAATATTTATAATTGAATATTTAAAAAATGTTCACTGTATATCTAAGTAATTTATAAATATGTTACATTTAGATATATTAATATATGGAATATAGAACATCAAATAGTTACAGGCCTAATGCTAAGAGTTGAAAAGAGGTTCTAGCCTTAGTAAGGTGGAAAAATACTAGACAGTGTAATGACAGGCAAGATGGCCCATAAATACAACGGCACCCTCCAGCTGTCAACATCTGGACAAACATCTCATGCTATGAACCCGAAACTGAACACACTCTACTGACTCTTTTTCTTGCATAAAAATGTCCTGTTTAGTCCCTTTTCCTAGTTCCAGAATGTCTTGGCATCTGTACTGACCAGGCCTAAGCATTTTCTGCCAAGCACTCAGTTTCAACTCTGCACTTTCTCACGTTTTCCCCTTTTCCTTCTTTTTTCCAAATGACGTGGCTGAATAGCAGATGTCAACGAGTGCAGTTCTGCTGAAAACGCTGTTGCCTTGACTCACATGAGCTCTGAAACAGATATTCAGCATCAAAACTCCCAGCTCTGACTAACATTCCAGTCATATATAAGTAGAGAACAATTGTATAGCTAATTCCTACGCTGGAGGAGGCAGCATTACGAGACTAAAAAGCTTTGAAAAATCTGCTGAAACCGAGACAGAACTTATTTGTTCACCAGCTGCAGTATGTTAGTGGATGCAGCTGGCTTGAATAAAGACAGTATGCAATCAGTTCAGCATCTAATCAACTTCTTTAGCAGCTGATTGTGATGAAATATTTTATATTATCCAAGCTCCAAAAGATCTACCTATCTATCTATCTATCTATCTAGCTATCTATTCTGGAGCATCTGGACGTGTTTCTCCATTTATTGAAGAACTTTAATCCAAGTGGCTTCATCAGTTCTTAAATTAATGGAGGAAGAAGTGGATAAAATCCAAGCACTGTTAATTGAGACTCCAGCAGCACTGTCACTGAGGCTATTAAAGATTATTTAAATGGAGAAAGACTATATGGAAATTTAATCGAGCATTGTGCTACAGCAAATTATCATATCAGTTATTCAGTCCATTTTTTTGTTGGCATCTTTTGATCTACTTCTTATGACACAATTCTTGCTCCCACTGTCCCTCATAAACATGTATTTTATTCCAGGAACATGAAATTATTGCCTGTCCTTGAGCAATTACATTTCCCAGTAAGCCACAGCCGAATTTCAAGGCAAAAGTTGAAGATTGGTTGTTTGTCATAATCTTTCTCAAAGAGCTCTTTCAAAGACAGTCAAATGAGACTAAATAGAGTTTTCAGTTATGTTTCATTTACGTAATAACATAGTCCCAGATGTTTCTCCTAAATGTCTTTAAAATAGAAGCAAATTAGATGATTAGATATTGAGATAATATTTACAATATAGATCAGTAAAGATGGTCTTGAGGTATCACACAAGAAATTAATTCATATAGCCTATTGAAATCTCTGACATTTGATTGCAGATTTTGGTTTCTAATGACAATATGATGAAATATTTTGTGAAACTCCAGAGGAGACTAATTAGAGGTTACTGTGCTCTTTTTCTCAGAAGAAAAATCTAAGCAGGGGTCTCCATTAGCTCTCCATTCAATCTCACTCCTGTCTAGAAGAAAAGAAGAAAAGGAACTTTTAACCACACACTGTTATCCTTGTTCTGTGATGTACATTTCTGGGAGTTGTGGATCCACTCTCGCCTCTAGGGAACTGCTGCCAAGATTCAAAGTGGCATAGCAAAATCAAGCCTGAAGTCATACCACAGCTCATACGGACAAATCCCAACATCAACATTTCATAATCTCTCCTCCATCTTCATCTATACACCAATTCTATATACACCTAATGATTTTTTACACTATGAAACTCTACAAAGATAGCAAGGTCTATGGTAATACATACACCTTATGAATTCATCCCCAAGAGCTGCAGTATTATTGAAAGGAATATTAGCGGCACTATTAAATTGTGTCTGGGATTGATTTATGAGTAGCCTGAAGCCACAATCAGCACTGGAGAAACATGGTTCTCATATCAGACAGGTACTACATGCGCAGAAATCGGGAGTACGGAGAGTTCAAGTGTGCCAAATATTGCAGAACCCCAGTCACACCAAACAGCTCAAACCCAAAGCCCTTTCAGAAAAGAAAAGAATCCTCTGTACATTGCTCAACCCAGATTAAAAGGCCAGACTGGTTTCTATAAAGCATGTACAGCCCATGATTTTAATTTGCAGTGCCTTGACTGAATGCGAGACTCCCGTGCAAAGTGAGTGTCCTGGTGCGGCCCGCTCAGCTCTACTGAAGGTCAATCAGGAAACAAATCTCTCTGGCAATCTGACTTTACTAATAAAGGCTGCTTTACTGGAGGATTAATACAGCAGGGGAACCAGTTCAGAGAACGCGACTTAACCCAGATCATGACAACTAACAAACTTTAGGGAAGCTGTAATGTTTACACTGTGTAAAGAACTGCAGCAAGATCTGAGAAAGACCCAATGAAAAGCTCAAGGGATTAGCCAATGAGCTTGAACATGAAGTTTTTATTACATGAACTATTGTTAGCGAATTTGCAAGAGTTAATACATGAGCTAATCCAGGAACAGAACTATGAAACGTTAAATATCAGCTTCAACTGCCTCATAAGAGTCTGAACTGAACCTATAGGCTCTTACAGGTCCATAACATTTAACCTAATAACTTCTTTAGAAAATCCCATAGACTTACAGAACTGCTCAAATGTTTGGGGTCAGTATGATTTTTTTATGGTTTTGAAAGAAATCTTATAAGCTCACCAAGGCTGCATTTATTTGATCAAAAATACAGTAAAAACAGTAATATTTTTAAATATTATATTATAAACTAAAATTACAATTTACTTGTTTTCTACTTTAATATACTTAAAAATGTCATTATTTCTGTGACGGCAAAGCTGCATTTTCAGCATCATTTCTCCAGTCTTTAGTGTCACATGATCCTTCACTGTGATATTTCTTCTTATTATCAATATTGAATACAGTTGTACTGTTTAATATTTTTGTGCAGTGATACAATATTTTCAGCATTCTTTGACAGAATGTTCAAAACAGCATTTATTTGAAATAGAAATCTTTTGTAACATAAATGTCTTTACTGTCACTTTTGATCAATTTAATGCATCTTTGTTGAATAAAAGCATTAACTTCTTTCTTTAAAAAAATCATACTGACCCCGAACTTAAATGGTAGTGTACACTGATTCATATCTAGGGACCAGAATCTCACTGAGACTTAATGCCTTGGCAACCACCCGCAATACCTTAGAAATATGGTGGCATAATCTTAACATGGGCAAACAACAATTACATTTTCTTCACAATAATTAAAAAAGTAGTGATTTATTTTTAAATATAATTCTACTTTTATCAGGATATTTCCTTTAATGTTAGTCTTGTTCAGTGTAGTCAGACAAACAATTAAAGAGTGTGTAAGATAAAGGGAGTACTTCACAAGCATTAATTAATATAATTAATTATACTGGTTTAATAGCATGATGACAATACCATTAGCATATTAATACACACCACAGCTCAATAGAATATATATTCAAAAAGGATGACTCAATAAAATATCAGCAGTACACTTTAAATAAAGATATAGTCATCTATGGTTCCATGAAAAACCTTTAACATTCATGGAACCTTTCCAATGCACAACATTTTTCAGTGAAAATAGTGGAACTATGTTTTATTTATTTTGTCTTTTAAGAACTTTTCAGTGAAACCTTTCTCTTCTACTGCATCTCCCTTTAGAAACCTTTATTTTTAATATTGTTAAAAAAGAGAATTTATTATGACTTCTGATTCTAATGTTTCCCCACAAAAAGGTTTATGATGTATCAAATGCACAATGATTTAATTAATTATAGCTCAAAGTGAATGATCTGTTCTCTATTAAAGTGCCCCTTGATGCTGAAAATTATGCTTTCTCAGATATTACTTTTCATGCTGTGTGTAATATAGCTGTTTGCAAATGTAAAAGGTCTGAAAAGTTTCAAATATCAAAGTGCACGACAAATGTTATTGTCTCACAAAAGAAAGAACTGATTCTGAACTGCCTGAAACGAGTCGTCAGTAATTCCAGTCTTACTTCCTGCATGAACCTACATGTAACAAATTTGCATAATGCCAGCCAATGTTCTCATTGGCTGCCCACGAACAATGTCTACTTTGACCCGCCCTCTAGGGCTGTGACGGTGGCAGTTTTTTACCACCGCGGTGGTAATGGACCAACTACCGGCGGTAGCGCGGTGGTTGGGGACGGGTATACACACACACACACATACACTCACCTAAAGGATTATTAGGAACACCATACTAATACTGTTTGACCCCCTTTCGCCTTCAGAACTGCCTTAATTCTACGTGGCATTGATTCAACAAGGTGCTGAAAGCATTCTTTAGAAATGTTGGCCCATATTGATAGGATAGCATCTTGCAGTTGATGGAGATTTGTGGGATGCACATCCAGGGCACGAAGCTCCCGTTCCACCACATCCCAAAGATGCTCTATTGGGTTGAGATCTGGTGACTGTGGGGGCCATTTTAGTACAGTGAACTCATTGTCATGTTCAAGAAACCCATTTGAAATGATTCGAGCTTTGTGACATGGTGTATTATCCTGCTTGAAGTAGCCATCAGAGGATGGATACATGGTGGTCATAAAGGGATGGACATGGTCAGAAACAATGCTCAGGTAGGCCGTGGCATTTAAACGATGCCCAATTGGCACTAAGGGGCCTAAAGTGTGCCAAGAAAACATCCCCCACACCATTACACCACCACCACCAGCCTGCACAGTGGTAACAAGGCATGATGGATCCATGTTCTCATTCTGTTTACGCCAAATTCTGACTCTACCATCTGAATGTCTCAACAGAAATCGAGACTCATCAGACCAGGCAACATTTTTCCAGTCTTCAACTGTCCAATTTTGGTGAGCTCGTGCAAATTGTAGCCTCTTTTTCCTATTTATAGTGGAGATGAGTGGTACCCGGTGGGGTCTTCTGCTGTTGTAGCCCATCCGCCTCAAGGTTGTGCGTGTTGTGGCTTCACAAATGCTTTGCTGCATACCTCGGTTGTAACGAGTGGTTATTTCAGTCAAAGTTGCTCTTCTATCAGCTTGAATCAGTCGGCCTATTCTCCTCTGACCTCTAGCATCAACAAGGCATTTTCACCCACAGGACTGCCGCATACTGGATGTTTTTCCCTTTTCACACCATTCTTTGTAAACTCAAATGGTTGTGCGTGAAAATCCCAGTAACTGAGCAGATTGTGAAATACTCAGACCGGCCCGTCTGGCACAAACAACCATGCCACGCTCAAAATTGCTTAAATCACCTTTCTTTCCCATTCTGACATTCAGTTTGGAGTTCAGGAGATTGTCTTGACCAGGACCACACCCCTAAATGCATTGAAGCAACTGCCATGTGATTGGTTGATTAGATAATTGCATTAATGAGAAATTGAACAGGTGTTCCTAATAATCCTTTAGGTGAGTGTATATATATATATATTACACCTCAATAAAACAGCCTACATTTTGAAAATAAAAAATATAAACGAGGCTCAAACATCCATTTAAGCATGTCACACTTGTAGTAAAAGTGTGAAGAGCGAATTTATCTTCCGCAGGGTCAAGATCTTTAGGCTTTGTTTGATTATGCGCTGTGAGAGAAAGGGAAACTAAAAATCTCTGGCGTGTATGAAATGCGCTGTACACATAAACCTGACACACCTTAAGTCTAATAACAATCACAAACTGTTAAATAGAATTTGAAGTAAAATGTATATGTCCTACACCGTTTTCTACTTTACCACAGTAAATGATGTGAATATTGCTACTCCTAATTAAAAGCAAACAAAAGGTAGAAACGTTTATAATCCCGTGAGAGACGTAAATGATGATTTGAGAAAAATAAATAAGAGATTCCACGTCCAGTAGAATAAAATGGAGTAAGCCTATTGTTAAATTTGTGGAAAATCAGGTGACCATATCGCAAAACACAGGCAAAGCTTAAATTTGGCTCACCTCACAAAGCCTACCTCTCTCGTTCGGCATTAATCCATATGTTTCCATGGCTGCGATGTAACATTTAATTGTGAACCTATTATTTATTTTGTAAATAAAGCTTTGTGCTTCACTCGTGTCATAATATTCACGTAAAACAGCATTCACATACAAAAAAAAAGTGTTTTGGCCGACCACCGCCAGTGCTACTCAGCCACCGCGGTGGTGCTGTTGTCACGTTTACTGGCACAGCCCTACCGCCCTCAAACACTGTAGTTGTAGCTGAGGCCTGGAAGAGTTTGGATCAGGTTGTCAACTTTTCTGCACAGTGAAAGAAAATCCACATTGCATGCACTTCCAAAGGATGAGGACTTTGTCTCGAATTGATATGATAAAACCGACGCCATCACTACTGTTCGTATCAATGTGTATACAAGTGCTGAGGAAGCCTCCAGAGCTGAAATTCAGATACTGTATGCGTATGGTAATGGGGGATTCATTTCTGACATGCGCTGTAAACGGTAGGCCAATCACAACAGACTGGGCCAGAAAGGCTCTCAGAAAGGAAGAGTTTAGAGAGGCCGAATCTTTTATCAAACCATTTCTGACACTGTGAGAAAAGAGGCGATGCTGCAATGAATATTATGAGATTTAAAGTGTTTTGTGACTTAAAAGTAGGAACTTTTAAAATAGCATAATGGGGGCACTTAAAGGAATTACCCCTAAAATCAGAATGCATAGAGTTTGACCTAAAACTGTAACTTACATAAAGAGGACAATGCCCGTGTTAGCCATGGCATACGCTAATCCCAGAATTCCACTTCCCATGATGGCGTTTCCCAAATTGAAGACGGACATCCCAAAAGAAGTCTTTCCCTCAAACTAAGCAAGAAGAAAAACAGAGCTGTTAGTCCACGCATTCACATTCGAAACACTTCACAACATTATGGTCTCATCTGAAGGAGACACTACTGTCACATACTGCTATACATAAAATCTTACCAAAAGCTCAACTTACATCCGTGAAGCGAGGGGTTTTCTTGTCATCTGCATTGGACAGGAACTCTGAGCTTTCTGGCAGGTTTGCCTCTGCATTACCTGGAGTTCTGTCAGTACTAAAGACACATATAACAGCCATGAGGGATTGCCAACATCAACAGAAAGGGTTAACGCCACCAAAACAGTAATTGAGGATGAGTGCTTTAATTATAGATGCATGATTTGTAGCTGCAGAAAAAAGAAACGTATGTCTGCAACAATTCTGCTCTCTGCATGACATACCTGACATTTTCTGTGCTATTTGGTACAAGTTCCCTAAAGAGCAGTGTAGGAGCCGCATCCACGAAAGCACAAGAGACAAGAAAATCATAGTGAACACATCCTTAGTTAAACACACTGTTGAAGGTATGTGGCCACAGTCAGGGGGAAGTGATGTCTAGCTGAGAAACATTTCATTTCCTTAGGGTGAAGGGCAGTTCTTCTTCATGCAGGGTGATTTTATTTTGCATATAAAATTACAAAGAGGTGTTTCTTCAACTATGGGCACTTTTGGCCATGTGGAGAAAAAATTTTTTTCCTTAAAAGACACTTTCCACATTCTCACTAATCATTCTTTTACTACTAGCAATGGCCATGCGTCACAGGAGCGTTCTGTCATTTTTTTCTAAAACAAAACATTTAATTTCCACCATATCTTACACTATTTTTTTTTTTGCATTTGACAACATTCAGTGGTGGAAATTATTGTTGATGCATTTTTTAAACTAAATTGCAGACTCCTTTGTCTTGCTAAGACAAATTTCATAATATTTTATGTATCTTAAATGCACATAATTAAATGATATTGTCACACATTTTTCATAATCTCACACAATTACAGCTTAACTGGAAATGACACACAATAGTGAAACTTTTTTACAAGTGATTTTTACCATGGTTTACCATCTCAAGCATGCTCTTCTTTGTGAACAAGTAACTAATATTAACTAATACAACTTTATTTAGCTGTATTTGATGCCACAACTGAGGGACAGCTTTATTTTGTGTAAAGATAAAACTGTAAATAAAAGTAAGTTTTTTAGGAGAAGCACTAATTAAACATCACCGTTTTGTTCAGTGATTTTGGCCCTCCGAGTCTGCTTTTCAAATATTTTGGTTGATTTTGGAATAATTTCAGTGCATCTAGTTGTTTTTCAGTAGTATGTTTTTATGTATTATATGACTTTCATATTTTAAGATTGAATGTCTGGGTCTGATGAAAGGGTAACATAGTCATAATAAAAATCTAAAGTTGTCATAAAAAGTTCCTGTAGTTTAAGAAACACCTATATACATTAGTTTGCACATAAACATCTACACAATCACAAACACATTGGAGCTTTGAACATAGTTATATAGAAAGAGCATAACATCAGTGCTACTGAATGTGCCCAGTGATGTCTGAACTGTGTTGTTCAGTGACATTTAGAACTGTGATGACAGACAAGCTTCACCTTATTAGGATGACATGACTTGATGCTTTAATGCTAGCTGGAAAATACTGCAAAAACACACACTAATTTTCATAAATACTGGATATATGCACTAATATAAGACACCCCTAAAACATTTTATTCCATAATCTTACCAACTAGTCTAAATGATAAAGCTTATACCAACCAAAACTGTATTACAAAAACTAAACACATTAGATGACTGACAATAAACCATCCTGAACTAGACAGACAGTATAGTGCACCCTTGAGCGCATACTTACTGAGCAGCATCTTCTGATTGGCTTTTTATTGCAGTCGCAGTTGTCTCATCACCAGCTTCGTGCCCCTTCCCGTTGGGGATAGTGTTCATCTCAGCAGGCTCCATGCTTTCAGGGCGATTATTCTCAGTCTTCAAATGTGCGCGTGTGAAACAGAAAGTGTCGGTCCCTTGTTTGCCTATAAGAAAAGGATGTAAAAAAAACCTAAATATTAACGGAGTGTCTATTTACACCAAGTGCAAATAGCGTGCCTTGTTGGCAAGTGCTATTCGCACTAGCTCCGCCTAACAATACAATCTAGACACTTGGTGCACTTACTACTGACTTGGAGAAACAGTTTGAAGAGAATTTGTACTAGTTAGTAAAAGTTAGTTAAACTGTTGATATATTTCTAGCAAGCTGTCATATAAGAAATTCATATAACTGCAATAAGTGTAATTTTTAACAACAAAAAGGAAGGTTTTTCAAGATAAACTTTGAATGATGGCTTGACAAGTCTAATTTAAAAATTAAATTAAAAGACTTTATAGGCCTTATGGACAGACAGAGCTTCCTCTATGACTTTGGCTCTCTGTATTTCTCTCGTGTTTTTCTTCCTTCTTGCATGACAAAACAGCTTCATCAAATCTCTGCCACTGCCAAATTAACTTTTCAAAACAGCCGGTAACCTTTGCACCGATACCGTACAACTGAATAAGTCGTCACTTTCCTGACTCTACTGAGAGGTGTTGTTCTTACTTCTCTCCTTTCACTATATGGCTCCTGATGTCTCTATAGCTGTTTTTGTGGTCTCTTCCTGTCTTCTTTGGTGCCTGACTCCCTGTGGCTGCTTATGATGGACCTGTTGGAGTGCTAAGCCCTGAAAGCACAAGCTGACATGCGTCTCCAGGCTCCCATTTGGCCCCCTGGTATTCCCAATCCTGGTCTGAAAGGACAGAGCCCTAGTATCACATTAACTACAAAGCATAAACGGAAGTAGGGGGTAAGAGGAGGGGAGGGAACCTACACTCCAAACCAGTGGGCCCATTGAGGAAGGCCATGAAAGCCAGCAGAACCAGCTATGACCAGCTCAGAACCAGTTCTGTCCCTCTTTGTCCATTCATCTTGCTTTTTCTTTTTTTTCTGCTTTCTTCCCATTCCTTTGCTTTTAATTAGGAGAAGCTTAACATAACAGTCATGCGCTCTTCATGCTTAAAACTCAGGGCTGGCATAACCTCAAATTCCCCCAGCTCCTTTTCTCCCTTCTACCCCTCACTCTTCCCCGCTATGCCCCGAAAATGTATATTAATAACAAGCATAAAACGAATCAGTGTGAACTCTGAGAAGATAAACTCTGGGTTATCCAGTGAGATGCCACGTTACTCGGCTTGTTGCACAGCCACGGCGAGAGCAATGTGGTTAGGCAGCAAAGCACGGTACGCAATTGTGCATGCTGTGCTGTTTCCTGGGAACAGGGCTGGAGGAACAGAAGGGTGATTGTGCCAAGCGTCATTATACCAGTGGGGCCTCCTTGGCTCAAACTCGCCAGGGCACTCGAAGGGCTGAAAAGGTAATTCATCGGACCCCCAAATTGAAAAAAAATGGTGAACCTTAAATTTGGGAATGGGAAGCAGACCTATGATGGGGGCAGAAGTTCATGCCAAGATGCTGAATGGAGAACCAGCCTGTCCTTCATGCACTCCACTAATCAGACAGACAGTGATCTGCCCGTAACAAATAGACGGTTACAAGTGATTGGCCGGAGGAGTTCAAGGCTTTGGGCGGAGTCAATTGAGTTAACTACAACAGGTCCCATTGTTGTAAATTTAAACACATAATAGCTGTTGCGTTCGCTCTGCGCCAGAATATGTGACGTCTTTCAGCTGGGTCTGAAAAACACAAACAGAATTTGTTTTCATTCTACGCCGATGTCTGGCAACTCCTAAACACACTGGGGATGAAACTGCTTTGCCAACTAGGTCATAGCTTAAGTTTCTTGAATAATGAGAAGTTTATTCATGGATTAAATACTCTGCGCAGCCTGCTTTCAATTGCTCATCTAGACTAAACCCACTAGTACAGACGCACGCTTCCAGAGAGTAATAACATTGCTTCCCTACTTGCGTAACAAATGTCCCACGTTCTCAAAAAGGGGACATGCTAATTTGTACTCATTATGTCTGCATGACATCAAGCAGTCACATGGAAAAAAGCATGAATTTCTTGCGACATGATTTGGTGTTGTCAGGAGCTGATTTAGCTCGGCTCTGTGAAAAGCACTTATTAGAAGTGCTGCAACGACACATCAGTGTTCATTAAAAACAGCCTACGAATGTGTTTAAAGTGTCTATAAATTACCGCTATTAAGACTGATTCATCCCTCTCGGTCACGGGATTCAACACCAGCAAAAACGTGTGAAAGAGGAAGAAATCGACTTAGAATGGATTACAGCAAATGGTGGAGAGAACGAGGATAAAAATAGGCCATTACTAGGTGGTTGCTAGGGTGTTCTGGGAGGTCGCTATGTGGTTGCTTACTAGCCCATGTCAAAAGAGCCCACCCACATGTCTTTAATGTTTTTGAAAGTAATCTCTTTTTCTCACCAAGGTTGCATTTATTTGATCAAAAATATAGTAAAAGCAATAACATTTGAAAGGTAGTCTAGGTCTATAGGATTTTATCACCAATATCACAAATTGTTTGATTAGTTAAGTAAGTTGTGCACCTTAAGTTGTGCAAGTTTAATACTAATAACACATAAAAGCAGTACATCTGTCCTGGGGACATTAGGACAGTGTTTAATGGGGGTGAAACAGTCCTAAACTTACCCAAGCAACATGAGCATAATCATCTCTCTGTCTCCAAAAACCACAGTATCTTATTTAGAAAAGTGAAATGAAAGATAAAATGAGATGAGGTGAGACAAATCTAAAAAAAGGACAGAAAAATCTGGCACCCCCACAACACAGCGAGACCAGCGAGGCAGCTGATGCAACTCCACAGCATCAGTGACGTGGGCAAAGCTGCATCGGGACGTCACTCGGTCCAGGGGTTTACACACAGCACTGGAATGTTTGCCTTCAGCTTTCAGATGTGCGTGAGCTGTGTAGATGGTTTGGTGTCCTGCTCTTTTAAATGATCCCTGATGTCTGATTACTTACAGACATACCAGCTGCTTGTACCTGGCACATACACACACACCTCTGCTATTCACTTCATTAAACCTGCACTGTAATATCCATGCTAATTTCTCAGTCAAAAAGCCCCAGGTCTTTAATTAACTGATGAAGGATTTGGAACTGCTGTGAACAACCCTCTGTCCTGCCTACCATCTGGAGTATAATCTCAGATTAACTGTATTCCTTCGAATTCACCATATTCCAAGAAAAATGATTCAGGTTATTAATAAAACAACATAATGGGAGATTTGTTTTAGATTTATGTATTGGTGAAGAAGGGGCTCTTCCCTTGCAGAATGCCATTAAGAACAAAAAGTACATATAAATAATGAAAAATAATAATTGCCATGTTTTCATGAAATATGTGTATGTGAGTGAGAGAGAGAGAGAGAGAGAGATAGAGAGAGAGAGAGAAAATTATTCATAATGAAATATAAGCAAGATCCCAGGCCATATGCAATTAAAGTGATTGACCCGAAAATGAAAATTCTGTCATCATTTACTCATCAACATGTCATTTTAAACCCAAATGACTTTCTTCAGCAGGGAAACACAAAAGTAGTAATTTTTAAAGAATATCCGAACACATGTTTTTCATAAAATAAATGGGGGATGTAATAGTCCAAAAATGGCAAAAAGTAATCTGTACTACGCCTCATTAATCTTACACCTCATTACTGTCAAAGAAGGTGAAACACACCTTGATGCTCCACATAATGTATTAAGTTAATTAGAGATGCGCTGGAAAGGAGCATAATAAAAAAGTATTTTTACTTTAAGGTGCTCAGTTTTGGAGTTTGACAGTCTCAATCCACTATAGTCCTGTGTGCACCGAAATTACCAAGAACAATTTGCCCCAGGAACTTTTTTTTCCCCCAGACCTGTTGCTGCCTGCTTTTCCATCGCGGTCTAAAGTACTGTGAAGATTAGTCTGGTGATGTAGGGCTGCCCGCAACTTTCCAGTTCCCGCTGGATTTTGTCCTCCGCATATAAGCTTAATAAAGCCTGAACCTCGTTGTCTGTCTATCGGTCATATTTTTTAAACTCAACTCATTGTTGATTCAAATAGCAAACAACTCTTACTGCACGCACCACAAAAGACTTTTAAAACTGGTGGTTGAAATAAAATGCTGCGTGAACTCAATCAGCATGTTCAGCGCTCAAGTCCCACCCCCAAAAGTTCCTGAACATTTGAAAAAGTACTACCTCGCGAGCAGGGACTTTGTGAAGGGGAAATTTTTACCCAGAACTTCATTTAGACTCTGGTCCCTGCAGTTGAAACACAATGAGTACCACCCCAAATTCCCTAGTTCCTGGGGAAAGGTCCTGCGGTGGAAACGCAGCTTTGCATTCAATTAAAAAGAGCAGAAAACAGGCCGCCTAATTCCACTAAAGAAAAAAGTTGTACAGGTTTGGAACATTCCTCTACAAGAGAAATGGTGGAGGTTAAACAGACTAAAGTCGGGCACAGACTACAGGAGTTTTTAAATCATAGATAAATCATCATCACACACTACAAGATAATGTGTTAAAGGGGTGGTTGATCAGCTTTTTTCGAAGGCTTGATTGTGTTTATGGGGTGCAGTCTAACATGTGTTCATGCTTCGTTTTTGAAAAAAGGGATTCTTTTTCACTTAATTTACCTTTATTCTACACCTCTGAGTCCCTTCTCTTAAAAACACTGATGGTTTCCTGGTTATATGAAGCCCCTCCTTCAGAAAAACACAATGGGGTCAGATTGGTTAGCTGGCCCAGTGTGTTGTGATTCGCTAACCGCCTAGTGCACATGTGCTCCGGTGTATTGTATACAATGGCGTCAATATTGCCTTATCATAATTTGAGCCCGAATCAGACCCAGAGAATATTAGTGAAGAGGATCGAGCAGAACCTGTGCAAGAACAGCTGCTACAGGACGTTTCAGAATGGTATGTTTTTTTTGTAGTTGTCTCATACTTCTTAAATACGCTGTTATTTGTAAATGCTACTGCTGTTTATGTTCATACACACACAAAATATCCATGCATTTTATATAATCGTCCATGCATTTCATATAAAGACTGCGGATCTATAGTGATCGCTACTGACTGTAGAGCACCGTTAGTCTTGTCTTGAGTGTGAAATATGAGCACATTACAAAGACTAACTTAAAGCTGCAGTCCGTAAGTTTTGCCTCTGTGTCGCCATCTCTGTTTGAAACCTGCAATTGCAGTTATTTGCGGCGTTATCATCTGTACGCGAGTTGTGCGTCGGCGCGGCTCCTCAGCGCGGACGAATCAAATGTTTTGAGGAGTTTGTGTGGCTGTCATTCATTCACCGCACCAGTGTGGATACTGTACTTCAGAATCACAGATTCTACGTCTTGGAGTATAACCTAAATAAGAATTTTCACCGGCAAAATGGCATCTGAACAAGTAAGTATGTCTGCCACTTTTGGGAACAAAACATTACAATAAATTGTGCTACTAACGGTGATTAAATCTATCGATCGCTCGTATAACATCAAACTGTGGAAATGATTATTGTTATACTTTGTTCTCAAATTGTTAAAGGGGGGGTGTCACACTCAGTTTCTGTCAATCTCATGTCAATCTTGAGTACCTATAGAGTAGTATTGCATCCTACATATCTCCGAACCATACAAAATTTTATTTTTACGAAACTTGTGAGAAACCGGAAGGAGTATTTTTGGCACATAAATACTCCATCAAACGTCCAACTTAATTTTTGAAACTTTGTCCATGTTTAGCATGGGAATCCAAGTATTTAACAGTGTAAAAAGCTCAGTATGCATGAAATAGCATTTCACCCCCCTTTAATGTTAACAGCATTAGCATTGCGTGACTATATGTATTTAGTGTTTATTAGCGTTACCTATAAAATTTAAATATTTAAATTTCTGTACAGTTTAATCTTTTGCTTTTGACTACGGGTAAATCTCCAGTTGTCCAGCGTTGCTACAACATAAAAAAACACTATAGAAACTAGTTGGAATCAACAAAGAATAAAATGTGCTTACAGGTTGTGGACCATAAACTACAGCTTCTGCTTTTAAAGTAGGAACTGCTCCATCTTTCAGAACAAGCTTTTTTCGCAAATCCTGCATTGAACTCGCATAGCTCGACGGCATGACAACAACACTACTACAGCAACTCTTCCTCTTCTCAACATGGCCTCGCCCCCTTTGTTGCGTGTTCCTGGGGGCAGGGTTTATGTAAATTTCAGGGTTAGTGATGTCACTAACCCTGGAGAAATTCGTTGTAGTCGCCCTACCAGTCGTTTGCTGTAGTCCTTAAAAAGCAATTTCTTTAAAAGAAAATATCTCCCTTTGCTTTGAACTTTGAGCATTGAAACTTTGCAGATATTGTTTAAGTTCAGCAACATTAAACACTAACTAAAGTTTAAAAAAATGAAATCATGATCAACCACCCCTTTAAGATTATCATGCCAGATTCAGCATCTCATGTGATCTCACGGGGAAGCGGATGTAAACAAAATGGATACTGTGTCGCAGCAATTTGCTTTATCAACACTTATTCTTTGTAGCGAGAAAAAAAAACTATTTCACATTTAAACCAGTCGTTCCTCTATCTCCACTGTTTACCGGACAAGTACAGCTGCTTGTTGTTTTGCGGTCACCATTTCAAAATTTCCGTCACTTACGTCTCCTTGTAGACTTGTCTCTCATTGGCTATTGTGGAAGTACTGACGTAATCATAGACGTAATCTTCCCGATTTAAAATCCTAAACATCAAACATGTTTGATATTGTCAAGGTGGCCCGATGTGTCTGTGAGCATGTTTAAGATTTGATCTGTAAACGCCTCACATTACCAGATAATCTGAGCCAAACGTCAGAACCGACTGATGCCCTAGACACAATTTTTTTTCTCCAAATGTCAGGAGGGGTAAATCGGCCTGAAACTCCTGTAGTCTGAGCCTGGTTTAAGAAACTGACATTGACAGTTCTCTCCCATTTTAGATGAGCAGCTAATACAGCAATGTTTTCAATGAGTCATACGCCACAAACACAATCCAACACTTATTCACACAAGTGCAGAATCTGTTGGATTTTTCAAATCCATCACACATGGGCTAAACTGGATTAAAACTGGATCACATGCCCACCTGACTGCAGGATAAACATCCAATCTCCATTCGCAGTGAAAAATAGCACAGAACATTCACAACCAGCCATGTGACAAGCATAGATGTATAGCACTAGCATCACACCATGCATCCTGCGATGTGAAGAGCAGACGTTCTGACAAGGATGCTGTTGAAGTGTGAACTGGATACATGAACGAGACAAACAAGTGTGTCAAGGCTGAAAACCATTTCTGACTGCCATGATAAAAACACCTTGTTTTACTATGCAAAATTCTGTCTAACATAAGTAAAAGCTAGTTAAGAAGTGTAAACACTCTCATGTGATTAACCTAATGACACATATTGTAGCATAGATTGTACACAATAGTTAAAGTTCTGTCCTGCTTAACACCTTAAGGTGGTGGGCAGTATAGTGTACTAAAAAGCTTGACCCCCCCTGGAAACACTTAGATATAGCGACGGTGCATGAATGTCTATATCAGGTGTTTAATAGTACTTCTTTGGAGACATTATGTTATTTTGGGAAATTCAGCTACATTTGAACCATAATATAATTGTTGATTAATAAAATACATGCATCAGAGTGAAGCGTGGCACTGTGTTCATTTACATACGTGCAGCTCACAATACAGTGTTTTTCAGTGTCTTTAATCTTGGTTCATTTACTGAGAATCGATCCCCTCTAAAATACTGAAAAACACATAAATAACAGTTCGTCAGTTTAATATTTATAATGAGGAAATTAACAAAACTATTAGTAATTAACTAAACTATTAGTAATTTTACAGTGTTTCATAAAGCAAAATTATTTGTATTAAATACTACTTTTTATTTGACAGTACAATAGCATTATTGCAATATATTTATTTTGTTTATTATTTTTATTTGATAATCACAATAAAAATCATATTTTATAGTCATATTGAATGGGGCAGAAACAGTGGGAATGTGGCCCATGAAAATTAATTTTAACTCATTTATAGGAGTTTCCCTTTCAGATGCAAAATTTATGGGAGAAGAGTACTTAAACGAATCATGCAAGGTGATTTACTAAAATCTGCGCTTGTTATTTTACTGGTATTTATTATTTACCACCTAGTCTCAGCCTCAGACGGACCGTTGGCTGAATGTCTGATGCATATGGCACACTTATCTGGAAACACTTCAAGAGTTTCGAAGTTGTCATCTGATTGGTTGAATTCTACAGGGTCCGCAAGACGTGTGTGTCGCATTCTTTAACGATCCGCCTGGAAACAAATGCCGTGACGCAAAACTCCCTTGTGGAAGAAGAACGCCGTCCTGTTTACAACTGTGACAACGAGCGCTTAGCAGGATTAACTAAAAGCTAGATTTTCAAAAGTATGTGAAGTTTGCGACTCCATTGTTGCAGTAAACTTGCACAACGTTCTTGAATTAATAATTTATAGATGCACGCTGGTCTGTTATTGTAGAAACATCTACTTTTCACGACCATAAACATGACGCGGAACAAAACGAACTGTGATTGGTTGGGTTGCATTACAGTCAAACGTCATCTTAGGTGGTCCTTGACCGATGAAAGCTGCGACTCTTTCTGCAGGTCTGGCTACGTAAGACTATTTACCGCCCAAAAAAGCAGGTCTTAAACCAGACACAAATTTGCGCTGCTCTTGGTAGATTTCGCTGGTCATGGAAATGATCCGGCTGTATCTGTGTTCTTTAATTTGCGCGTCTTCAGTAGATCACGGCAGAACTTTCCACTCCCATCTGCAGTTTTTTACAAATGCCCTCTCATGCTAATTTGCCCAGTTTAGCAAATCTGGCCCTATGTGTGTGGAGCAAGTGGTGGTTTGATGTTGTTTCACTAATTGTGTCATCAGGTTGTGTGCTACTATTTGTTTTTGATTTGACGGTTGTGGTAGGAGAAGTTACATTGCAGGACTGTGCATCAAAACTTCTGACACTGCCAAAATTTCATCTGAGGTAAAATTTGATCGCAACGGTCATTAATCAGCTTTTGGTGAACATGTCAAACTAAGGATCAAAGATTTCAGATTTTGGCTTAGGATTTGAGGAATCTTTTAGGATTCTCAACATTTGTTTCAAACGGCCAAATCGTGACCAAAATCGTACAGTGTGAACTATGTTGGGTCTTGTGAAGAGTATACCCAAGTGTTATCTAACACTATCTAACAAAATGTTGTTGTATAATGCAATGACATTCATTTTTATCTCATAAGATAACACTAAAAGGATGGTTTGCACTCAAAAACAAAATTCAGTTAAAAAAATCATTGCATCATATCAAACTGCATCACCAATCAAAAACATCAAAGTGAACTGGTCCTGTTGCTCAAGTGTCCTTTGTCATCACTTTTTCATCTCTAATGATAATCACAATCTAGTGCTTGTCTTCATTTGCACTGCACTTCCCTCTTCTTTTTCCCTCCATCCAGAGGATTTGTGATTAATGAGATCTGTGTGACAGAGATTAATTCCAAACACACCAATTTAGATGTCAACTGTCAACCCAAGTCCGCATTTATAAAAAAAAAAAACTGTAATATTGTTAAATATTATTACAATTTAAAATAAATGTTTACTATGTCAATATATTTTAAAATGTAATTTATTCTTGTGATAAAATTTTCAGCATCATTACTCATCATTAGTCTTCAGTGTCACATGATCCTTCAGAAATCATTCTAATATGATGATTTGCTGCTCAATTTGCTTATCAATGTCTTGATATTTTTATGGAAACATTTTTCAATGTTCAAAAGAACAGCATTTTTAAATAGAAATACAAAAACAATATTAAATCCAAACTTTTAGAAGGTAGTGTTAAATAAAAAACCGACATGGGCCATACTATTGTTAAATGATGCAAATGTAGAATAATAAATAATACAGGCAGGTGCATCTCGTTTGGGAGAGGATGATCGTCATATGGAGGTACGTCACATGCTTCAAGTGCAGCTTCCTAAAAGGGAGATTTAGCAAATCTCATTCATCCAGGCAAATTCTCTCACTCTCACCTCAAAAAGGCTTCAGGCTCAGAATGAAGCTGTCAGATCCTGATGGAGACGTCACAGCATCGGCATTGCCCATCATACATGATGGGCTTTGCCTGGCCTCTTTTTCCTCCCGTACTCTCCTTCACTCCCTCTTTCCATCCCCAACGCTTTCTGTGTCTCTTTCCCCGGAGGCAACGTGGAGAGTGACTCACTGCAAATGTGATTTATTTATAGGCTTGTGCTCCACATCCTGTCGGGGCTGCTCAGGTTCCCACACAGAGATCGCCACAGGTAGTGGAGTTAACATCACACATGCACAAACCAAGTACAGGTAAAACAGAGACCACTTATAAATAGTAGACCATGGCATGACTCATACTGAATACAGCGGACACATGCATGAGGCCGTGCTGACAGCCAGGGAAACAAGATGTAGTAAATCAAATCTGGTTAAATTATGTGATATATGTTCCATTACAGTGATTATGATCCCTTATTCACATTATTAAACCACAGCAAAATAGAATTAAGAAAAATACTGTGAAAAAGTCCCACTATAGGCCCTATTTTAACGATCTGAGCACATGGTCTGAAGCGCATGGCACAGGTGCACTCAGGGCATGTCCAATTCCACTTTTGCTAGTTTAACAACATGGTCCAAAAGGGTTGTACGTAGTCTCTTAATGAGTCTTGGGTGCAGGGCCAGCCCTGAACAATTTGTTGCCCTAGGCAAGATATATATATAGAAGAGTCGGAAGAGTCGAACTTGGGGAACTTAGTTAGACTCAGTTTTTTGTTTTTGTAATATTTCAAATTAATATGAATAAAATAGTACCAGTAATAAAACGGGAAAAATCACTCATTTTGGCGCCCCTATGGATGAGTAGCGCCCCTAGCATTGGCCTATTCCGCCTATGCCGCGGGCCGGCCCTGCTTGGGCGTGACGTGCAATAAACCAATCAGAGTCTCATCTCCCATTCCCTTTAAAAGCCAGTTGCGCTTGCACCATGGCGGATTCGCTATTTATTTACATGGCGGAATTTGCGAGTAGAAAGAATGAACGCTTCTCCAGAGAGTAATCTTTTATTTTTAATATTTAAAAATGTTCGTTTGCTGCTGTGTGCTGCTAGGCACCCGCCTATAGGTGCATATTACTAACACGCCCTTTAAAAAACACAAAAAAAACTGCACTATGGACTTATGTTGGTCAGTGGCACAGTCTATTTTAGTTGCCTCAAAATAGCAACGCACCAACAATGCGCTTGAACACACCTCATTTTCAGACCAGCACACCCATGGGCGAACAGATGGACGCAAGTGCATTTGCTATTTAAACAACGTGGTACTGGATGTGAAAATTATATCTGCATCGGGCTGAAACTAACAATAAACACTTGCGTCGCGCCTGGCGTCGCATTGCGCCGGGTGTATGATAGGGCCCTTAAATTTCTTTCAAGTTCAAAACTTTTCTTTTTTTTAAAAAGACTGTTTAAATGGAATTTTAAATGTACTATCCTACCTAATATGTGTTTATTTTATATATACTTTTCTTATAGTTTATTTTGATAGCATATGAATAAAGTTTAAAATCTGTTACTTATGGAGTTCAAATTCAGTTGAGATGCTGCCTTTGAAGGTGTCTTTGTAGACAGTTCACAGTAAAGCAGCTCACAAGGTTTTAGAACAGAGCCATTAACAACAGATGATATTCTAAAATAGAATTAAGAAAAATACTGTGAAATAGTCCCACTATAGCTCTTTGTCTCTTGTTTCACACTCTTCTTATCCATTAACAGTTTCTGAATGTGTAAATACTGTTAATAAGGAACAATTGTGTGATACTGTATGAATGCAAGGTTTTGGATAAAAACTCTGTGTGAAGATAAAAGCCTTATCCAGTGAGAAAGGACAGATTAAAATGTGACCAGCATGAGAGATCTCATTACTTTACTAAGCTGTAAATAAATAAATAAATGTCAGAAAAAGGAGGGAAAGAAAAAGTGATGAGCTGGTAAGCTGTCACATTAATCCAGATTGTATAAGATGATGGCATGAAGACACAAATGTAGTTATTAGATGCTACTGCCTGACTGCACTGAAGTTGATAAATCACTGACAAAAAAACCCCCACATTCATTATGGGAAGCTGACACTAACATTATAAGATCTGCATAAAGTGGCCCCAAAAAATATTTATAATATTTAAAAAATATTTATCATATTTTTTTACACTAAATAATAGTTTGCTGAGGGAGGTGATATTACTAAAGCCGCAGGAACTATCCCCAGGAACTAGGGAATTTGGGGTGGTAGTCAATGTGTTTCGACCGCAGGGACCAGAGTCTAAATTAAGTTCCGGGTAAAAATTTACCCCTAAGAAAGTCCCTGCTGACGAGGTAGTACTTTTTCAAAGTTCAGGAACTTTCTGGGATGGGACTTGGGTGCTGAACATGCTGATTGGTTGATTGAATTCAAGCATTTTGATTGGTTGACTCCACAAAGCATTTTATTTCAACCACCATTTTCAAAAGTCTGTTGAGGTGCGAGCAGAAAGAGTAACTTGCTATTCGAATCAAAAATGGATTAAAAAAAATACGACCGATGGACCGACGACGAGGTTCAGGCTTTATTAAGCTTATATGCGGAGGATGAAGTCCAGCGGGAACTGGAAAGTCGTGCGCAGTCCTACAATCACCAAACTAATCTTCATGGTACTTTAGACTGTGATGGAAACGCAGACAGCAACAGGTCTGAGGGGAAAAAAGTAAGAAAAACCAAAATACCTTCCTTTCACATTAATTGCAAGAGAGTGTACCTAAGGATGGTCGACAGGAAAAATATCAAAAAAATTCAGACAGGATCACAATATATTATTTAATCACAATTCATTTTAATGTTGGATTTAAGACAGTTTTGCAAGTTGCAATACAGCCAAACTAATTTCACTACTTAAAAATCTAGCCCTATAATGTAACAAAAAATAAAAGAAAAAGAACAAACAAACTAAGTGGCACCTGTAACCACAGGTGTTGCTCGTCACATTAACTATGGATAAAATCCACAAACATTTCACAACCAAAGAGTGGTAGAATACTTTCTACTTTTTTTTCTTCAATTATAACTATTGTTTTATACTTCAAAAATCTTTTTGTGAAATGTTTTGCTTCAGACTAGGTTTGATATTTTGTTATATAATGCAATTGCATACATTTTTATGTCATAAGATAGAAAGTGGCTAGAAGCATTGAGAGAGTGATAGCATGTAAAAGTATTCACTCTATAAGTGCCATAATTAATATCTAGAACAATCAAGTTCTAGAGTAATTATATCCTGCTCACTGAAAAAAGGCTACATCTTCAATGAGAATGTCTTACTCTACTTGAGTTCACTTGGTTCAGAGGCTGTGACCGTATTTGTTTTCACTTTCTCCACACAACTGCCATTTCCGGTGTGTGTTTCTCTGTTAGGAAGTTATTGTGCGATTGGAGTGTAGAGGAGAACACTGAGGCAGTGTTGGACCGGTCAGGCGCTCAGCAGATGAGGGAAGCCTCCACATGTTGGCATGTCATCTGCAACAATAGAAGAGCGTAACAGTGGTCCAAACAGGGCGTATCGTTTCAGGTCGGCCCATCAAAAGCCATTCTGTGCCAGTGTCCACACACCACTCTAAAACAAAGGGACACCCTCTCCTGTCTTCCCTGATGTTCTTCTCCTGAGTCACGTGGTGAGAGCAGAACATCGTGAGGGGATGTCACCGTGACCAGATGGCAAATCTATATACTGCTGACACCTCTGATGAAGCGACCAATCAGAAGCCAACGCTCAGCTGACGACATCAAGAGACCCCCAATCACTTTCAAGGTCTAAAGACAAAGGATACTAGGCATTCATTTGCTCTTTAACAATAACACTATTGGTTGAGTAGAGAGAGACAATGTTTCATTGACTTGCAGCATACTTGGCGAGAATTAACGGCGTAGTAACTGGAGTCACATTCAGTCAAATACTTTATCAAATCAGTGAATTAAAAGCATTAAGTGAATTAAAGCATTCTCATTGTGAGACAAGCCTGACATATTAAATACACTTTATTGAACCTTTAGACAAAATAATAAAAATTAAAAAAAAAATGATACATCAGGGTTGTATGGCTTTCTATGATGTAGTGAGAATATGGAGCTCATATTCGAGGAGGAAAAACTCCTACATTTTATTCAGAGGCCCAAACTGAGCCGTTAACAAAAAGTTAGTCAATGAAAATGAGATCTTTTATACAGTATAGCAGACAACTTACATAAAATGTATTTAAATATCAGTTGTCCCTCTATATCTCCTAATAATGTCTTAATAAGATGATATTTTAATGATTTTTGATAAGCGTTTTATTGTGGGAGCAAAACATATAATATGCAATAATGACTGAGATGTACAAATAAATGTTCCCCAAAAGCCTTTTGTATCATATTTAATACTCACATTTTAACATGTTAAATTGGCTTCAGTCCAGTAAGTGTTAATCTTTAAATATTACTAACAATATAAAAGTTATTCTTACTTTTACTTTATAAAAATCAGTAAAGATTTCCCAGCAAAAAGAAACACGTTCAAGACCCGAAGGGGGACGTTTTTAAAATGATAGTAAAAGGCCTTTTACTTTCTTAAATATTATAAACTATCAATCAGACGTCAGTAGAAATGTAGTAGATTGTGTAGAACAGGTTTTTCAGCAAAGTTTGATCATTTAGAGACTTTAGAAATGTGTGTATCAAATATGATAGAGCAAACTTTAAAGAGCTAAAGGGATAGTTCAGACAAAAATTCATTTTCTGCACTGCGCACAGCTACACACACAGAAAGCCATCTCTCATATAGAGCACGAATACTGAATTGAGTTCTCTTTTGCACCTTCTTGTGCTTGAACGGACAAATACTCACAACATTATGACAAAATATCCACGTAAATACAGTCGGTTTGTCTTAAGTGTGTCATACAGTTGTATGACAAATTTTTACTGTCTTTTCTCTTCAACAAACATCCTCGTTCTATTGTTTAAATGCTGCAAAGTCTGACAGAAACAGTGTATTATGCAACATTTCTGACATCCCGCTGCTGTTCTCTTATTCATCTCTGTCTGATATTTACAGTACATGACTCTGAACTTGTAGCTGTTGGATTTATTACACAATTTTAAATAATTCATATAAACGACACACTGTTTTCTGCGCTGCACACATACAGGGAGTGCAGAATTATTAGGCAAATTAGTATTTTGACCACATCATCCTCGTTATGCATGTTGTCTTACTCCAAGCTGTATAGGCTGGAAAGCCTACTACCAATTAAGCATATTAGGTGATGTGCATCTCTGTAATGAGAAGGGGTGTGGTCTAATGACATCAACACCCTATATCAGGTGTGCATAATTATTAGGCAACTTCCTTTCCTTTGGCAAAATGGGTCAAAAGAAGGACTTGACAGGCTCAGAAAAGTCAAAAATAGTGAGATATATTGCAGAGGGATGCAGCAGTCTTAAAATAGCCAAGCTTCTGAAGCGTGATCATCGAACAATCAAGCGTTTCATTCAAAATAGTCAACAGGGTCGCAAGAAGCGTGTGGAAAAACCAAGGCGCAAAATAACTGCCCGTGAACTGAGAAAAGTCAAGCGTGCAGCTGCCAAGATGCCACTTGCCACCAGTTTGGCCATATTTCAGAGCTGCAACATCACTGGAGTGCCCAAAAGCACAAGGTGTGCAATACTCAGAGACATGGCCAAGGTAAGAAAGGCAGAAAGTCGACCACCACTGAACAAGACACACAAGCTGAAACGTCAAGACTGGGCCAAGAAATATCTCAAGACTGATTTTTCTAAGGTTTTATGGACTGATGAAATGAGAGTGAGTCTTGATGGGCCAGATGGATGGGCCCGTGGCTGGATTGGTAAAGGGCAGAGAGCTCCAGTCCGACTCAGACGCCAGCAAGGTGGAGGTGGAGTACTGGTTTGGGCTGGTATCATCAAAGATGAGCTTGTGGGGCCTTTTCGGGTTGAGGATGGAGTCAAGCTCAACTCCCAGTCCTACTGCCAGTTTCTGGAAGACACCTTCTTCAGGCAGTGGTACAGGAAGAAGTCTGCATCCTTCAAGAAAAACATGATTTTCATGCAGGACAATGCTCCATCACACGCGTCCAAGTACTCCACAGCGTGGCTGGCAAGAAAGGGTATAAAAGAAGAAAATCTAATGATATGGCCTCCTTGTTCACCTGATCTGAACCCCATTGAGAACCTGTGGTCCATCATCAAATGTGCGATTTACAAGGAGGGAAAACAGTACACCTCTCTGAACAGTGTCTGGGAGGCTGTGGTTGCTGCTGCACGCAATGTTGATGGTGAACAGATCAAAACACTGACAGAATCCATGGATGGCAGGCTTTTGAGTGTCCTTGCAAAGAAAGGTGGCTATATTGGTCACTGATTTGTTTTTGTTTGGTTTTTGAATGTCAGAAATGTATATTTGTGAATGTTGAGATGTTATATTGGTTTCACTGGTAAAAATAAATAATTGAAATGGGTATAAATTTGTTTTTTGTTAAGTTGCCTAATAATTATGCACAGTAATAGTCACCTGCACACACAGATATCCCCCTAAAATAGCTAAAACTAAAAACTACTTAAAATATTGATACAAAAATATTCAGCTTTGATATTAATGAGTTTTTTGTGTTCATTGAGAACATGGTTGTTGTTCAATAATAAAATTAATCCTCAAAAATACAACTTGCCTAATAATTCTGCACTCCCTGTATAGGGCCAGATAGGCGTGGACAGTTATTTTTGCGGATGACCTTATTGCAAATGCATTTGTAGGAGTTTCCCTATCAGACGCAAAATTTATGGGAGGAGAATATTTAAATTAATCATGCAAGGTGATTTACTAAGGTTTACGCTAGTCGATTTACTGGTGTTCGCACCATTATTTACTGCCCAAAAAAAGCATGTCTTAAACCAGACGCTGATTTGCGCTGCTCTTGGTAGATTACATTGGTCATTATGGAAATGACCCAGCTGTGTCTGTTCATTAATTTACACATCGTCAGTAGATTATGAGCGGAACTTTCCACTCCCATCGGCGCTTTTATGGGATTGCGCTCTCACGCTAATTTGCCCTGTTTAGTAAATCTGGCCCCTGCGCAAATACTGAATTGAGTTCTCTTTCATATCTTCTTGTGCTTGAAGTGACAAATATAAAAAGTTATGTCAAAATATCCTCGTAAACACAGTCGGTTTTGTCTTAAGTGAACGTGAACAGTTAAGAAAGAAAACGCATGTGTAACAGTAGGCTTTATGCTGAACATCGATATCTATGGATTTTTAAGGTAATCAGCTAACTGTTGCTGTTTTATTCATCCAATTTAAATATCAAAATGTTAGTGAGAAGAAAAATAAACAATCTTTCAGATATCAATCTGCATATGCGATGGACATTGGTTATGATCATCTTTGCTCTCTCCTTTGAAGACATCTTGAATAAAACGGCTCTATATTTAATTAAACACATACAAAAAACCAGGGGCCTCATTTATAACCGTTGTGTGCGCACAAAACATGCCCTGAAGGAGGCGTACGCCACTTCCGACGCATAAGTTGTGATTTATAAAAACAAACTTGACGGGAAAATTTGCGCACCTACACGCAAACTCTGACCCATGCGTACTCTTTTACTAGAGTGAGAAAAGTAATGAAGTAAGAACAATTTTAAACTCTGTTTTCATTTTGATATACACATTTACATTAATGTCCCAGTTTCATTAATGGCGATATGCACTTAAATTACAAAAAGTCATTACTCAGAATTTAAACAAAAATTATATGTATTTAAATGTGGATGTGCTACTTTTGATATTTTTTTTCCCTGTGACACGCTGTTTTAATGACAACAAGGATTAAATATAGGCTAATTCTAATAATTCCTCTTTAAACTAAGCTCATGGTATGACAAAATATGTTTTAGCGAGAACAATGATCACTGATGCACACTTCGATATTACAGACGCTGCAGAACGGTCCATTATCCGGTTTGAATAGGTCCAATGATAATAGCTTACTGTACAACCACAGCTGCACGGACACGGAGCGTAAAGACATCTTCACAAGATTACGAAAAATACAACTGTATTTGAAGGATACAACTTGAAGAAAAAGTTAAGATTTGCACGTTTCCTTTTTAAAATACTTTGTCAGTGACACGCTGAGTCAGAAAATTGTATTTACACTGCCATAAATAAGTAGGCCTGTCTGTTTCAATTAAAATAGCCTAAACATCCTATATGTTCACATTACCAGCAAAACTGCATGAATTTGTTTAAAATGAACTAAATATTTTGAATTAAAATACCATTTGGCCCGTGGAAATAAATGAATCAACTTTATTCTAAAAAAATTATCTGAGAAGTATTTTATACAATTTAGTTTTTATGGATATTTTTATATATTTATTCTAAAACATAAAAAGGATATTGGATGATTTTCAGCAATGTACTGTGTAAGGCACAAATGGCATTTATAGTCCGCATCTAATATTTTTCAAAGTCTTGTACCTTTGACAGTGTTAAACATGGTGTCACGTGGATGGGAATATGCATGGAAATGATATGCAGATGAGGTTATGCATAGTAAAACTAGGCGTTGTAAGCTCCATATGTGGTGATTTCGGGGAGGAGACAGGGTGGAGATGCATGTAGGCACAGTCTTCTGCTGGCTGTGATTTATAAAGGGATTTTTGCGCAGGTTCTGGCGTACACATGGTTTTATAAATTTTTTGTGCGTACGCAAAATCTACCTTTTGTGCGTACGTACACTTTTAGGATGAAATCTACGGAAAGTTTTATAAATGAGGCCCCTGAACAGAATACGGAAGTTTGCTGCACATAACTGTGCATTCGGTCTTAAAGTGACAGCAGCCTAATAAACCTGCTGCCATCTATGTCATTAGTGTTAAAGGGGAACAAAAGAAACAAAAGAAAAAGAAAATCATTCACTGATCTTGAATAACTTTTGTAAATTTCTATATCTATATTTTACTTATAAAAAGAAGACTATGCAGTGTGATTTTACAATTGATTACATTTGATTTCAATTTCTGTACCTGAACAATTTCTGTGGTATTTTTGTTGAAACTTTAGGCAAAAGTTCCTGAATACATGTGTTTAAAATCTAAAATGTTGACCTTTTTTACCTTATTGGAATCAGAACTTCAGATTCGGAATCGCTAAAATCAAACTATATCCATGCCTAGTGTTCAAAAGCATTACTGCACAGGCAACTTGATGCCAAAACTATCCATTGACCAAAAAAGGAACTAGTTTTCCTGTGGAATCTGAATCAATCCATTAACAACCGGTAAGTCAGCCAATGAGATGGCTAGACTCCAGAATGAAACAATGCTGCTCTGCCAACGCTAAGTTGTAGATACTGATCTACAAGCAAACCTCAGTGGCCGGTTTGCAAGCAATGCTGAAACACAACAAATAACATGTACAATATAGCACAGACAAGAGCTTTGCCAACAAAAACACCTCAATCCTGACACTTCAATCAAACAATATTGCAGCTCTGCTGCAATTAATCATATTCATGGAAACTGAACCATTAGCCTACACAAAATACACCAGTAAGACATCTTAAAGTAGAGGCCAGGGAGTGCACACATTTTGTTTATTTTTTTTTATTATGTTTAAATAACTGTGTTTTTGGATATAAACTTGGATCAAACTTGGATATAATATTCCTGTTTTTGCATGGAATCTACTACAGCACATCCATAAACTCTGTAAATTAGTGTCAAGTGCTGTTGTTAAAACTTACCCCACATACATTTTAAATTTTGTGCATGAATTTATAGTGGTATTTAAGAATTTACTTTTTTTAAAACTTTGTTTAAAATCGTTATCCCATCCATCAAACATATTCATTAAACATGTTAAACATAGAAAATTATTTATTACATAAAAAGTTTTACAACTTCTGCTATTACTTCAGGATGGTGCTGATGGTCAGTGGTCAAGTATGATAGTGATGTCACATTGATAGTTGGTAAATCACCACGTGTCACTCCCTGGGCCTTCCCTACTTAATCATTTACAACCACTAATTTAAAACCTTAAAAAATATTGCTTAATACAAATGTTCATATAAATTTAGCATAAATATCCATAAGTGGGGCTTCATACAATAGACATCTTATACTGTGGAGTAATGGAGGTCCTTTCTGTGTTTTCATCCCACTTAAGGCACACAATTGACCCTTCTGAGAGCTGTCACATCAACACTCACAATCTGCTTGGGATGTGAAGTGCTTTCAACAGAACCAGTGATAATGTATAAAGATACGGCCAGCTGCACTGTATCTGTGATCTGTAAATATTGTTGTCTATTTTTCTTAGGCTCTATTGTTATTGTATTATTATCTCGCAATTACAGGAGCAGCACACATGGATTCATTTTAACACAAATAAAGAGTTCTGTAAGTTTCAAATGAGTGATAGGTCCAAAATGAAGTCCAAAAATAAGAACAAAGCCACATTGAGTCATAAAGCTATGCTTCTTCACAGATTCAAACTCTCTTGCAGCACACTATAATTCACACTTCATGCATATTATGCAAATAATTAATGTTTGCTTTTCATTTATGAGGAATTAAACCAGCTGCACTGATATCACAAACAGACCAACATCAGACTAATCTACTAAAGCTAAAATGGTTCAGAAAGAGCCACACGTCCTAGTGCTTCACCTGTGTGACTTTGAAAATTGAATTCTGAATCAAATACAAAATAGCCATCCCGAAATGCCTTAGGAAATGCCTCGACAAAGGTTATTTATTCTTATTCTATTGAACCACCTTTCAAACAACTCCAAACTTGATTAGTTTCTCAAATGTCCTAAGGGCATGTCCCAATGAGATTTTAGTACATTTCAAAGGGCATACAATAAGAAAAAGAGTCATATCAATGCACACACAAGATTCATATTTCATGTCTTCACCTGTTATCTGTGAAATGTCGCTTTAGATAAAGCAGGACACAAGGAGAACAAGCCTGAGACATCTAAGAGGAGGTGCGGTTAAAAATGAGAAGATTAGAGAGAAATCTATTCTTTTGAAGTCAAGATGTGATTATTATGCTCCGTCTAACCGCCCCTGTTTGGATAGACTTAAACAGAAAGGAAGAGAAAAGAGAGACAGGGAAATCGTGCTTTCATTCTTCCTTACCTAATCACTGGTAAGAGCATAGCACCTTCTGTGCCTTAATCTACCACCTCAACCACCTGACGTGCTGTGAACTCATGATACTGAATATCTCCGCTTCACCTAGGTCACTTCTGCTGGGTCTCATCTGTTGCCCTGGGCTGATGCTACACTAAGGCACAGGTGCACACAGGAAGACAAGTAACTCTCCAATCATACCCCGATGACCCGTTACTGAAGCCGTAACGGTGTAAAGTCTTAACATGAAGCCTAAAAAAACCCTGATGGCATAGGAAAGCCAGTTATAAACACACAGCAGGTAACCAGTCTTATAAAGGCAATCTTTGTGTCCAAAATAACATTTAAAATATTTTCTAAAAAAAAAATTATTTAATGTAAAAAAAAAGAGGTGTAAAGAACTACTAAAATAATTTCCCTGCACCTTGAATAATAATATAATATAATATAATACATTTTTAAGTCAGGAAGATCACACTGATAAAAATGAATCAACATAACATAAAAAAAATTTTTTTTTTTTTTACAAATAAATCTTTGTTACTTGAATAATTTGAGTAGCTCACTTAATTTGGATTTGTAGCAAAAACATATTATGTATAATTATATATCGCACTTCTTATTCTGAGTAATCCAGACAAGGCTTTGTAGACGTGCATGTCCAACATACTATTTGTTACATTTACTTAAAATATTTACTGCTGGATTTGGCTGATGCAGTGAACCCATTTCACATGGTGACAACGTATTTTTCCATATTGCAACATAAATCTAGCAATTTTTCTCATATTTCATATTTAATAAATTTTATAGCACCGTTGTCTATTGACCGTTGTTGTTTCGAGGATGTTTGCTGCTTGATCAATATTATATATTCCAATGAACATTTTGTCACAACTTAATTTTATTGTGTACAATCTACTTACTGGGGATAAGGAGATTTCTAGTTCCCAGAATTCTTTGCGTGAGATTTAATTGGAAGAGAAAATGTTGAATTTATTTATCTTCATATGTTTTTAATCAAGATAAATGAAGTATACGGCTTTTTATTATTATTTAATGTTCTATTAAGTTGGGATTTAGAAATTAGTTTTTGTCATGTTGGAATTATGGGGGTTACCGTGGTGGTGACGAGGAGCCTGACGTTAGGCTGACGACAGGCACAGTGCATTATGAATTGTATTGCTCAATCAGCAACCGTTTATAGCAGTATTGTGGTTCATCTCTACTGCATACTTATTACGTGAAATAGAACTAATGCATGTCATATAAGAGTATTCACTTGAGATATTTTTTTTACATCTAATTTTATTGGCGCTAGTTGAATTATGTTTCTGCTACACAAAGTATTTGAGTTGGGTTTACAAGGAAAATTGAGTTGAAATTACTTAAGGGTGCATGTTAAAGACATGTAAGGTAAATTTGGTCAAACACAAAATTGTGTTCTTACAAGAAAACGATATCTATGAACAATTTCAGTCTGGATTCAGACACCATCATAGCACAGAAACTGCGCTCGTTAAAATTACAAATTACTTCTAGCTGCTGACCAAAGCTGTATCTCAATACTAGTTTTACTTGATCTTAGTGCTGCATTCGACACCATAGATCATAAAATACTCTTAGTTCATCTACAAAATTACACTGGTATTCAGGGGCAGGAATTAAAGTGGTTTAGATCGTATCTATCAGAACGTTACCAATTTGTCTATTTAAATGGGGAAAAATCTAAGATAACGTCGGTAAATTATGGAGTTCCTCAAGGATCTGTGTTAGTCCCTCTATTATTTTCAATATATATGCTGTAACTTGGTAATATTATAAGAAAACATGGAATTAGTTCTCACTGTTATGCCGATGATACACAGTTATATATTTCAGCATGACCAGATGAAATCTCTAAATCATCCAAGCTGACAGAGTGTAGACAGCAAAAATCATTATGTCCAAAATGCAGCTGCTAGAGTACTAAGTCAAGAAAATATGATCATATAACACCAATTTTATCATCTCTACACTGGTTACCTATTAAGTTCTGTATCAATTATAATGTATTGCTACTGACCTATAAGGCCCTAAATGGTTTAGCTCCCATGTATTTAACTGATCTTCTATCGTCTTACAATCCAGCTCGCTCTTTCAGATCACAAAACTCTGGGCTTCTGGTAGTACCTAGGTTATCTAAGTCCACTAAAGGAGGAAGAACGTTTTCATATTTGGCACCTAAACTCTGTAACAGCCTTCCTGATAATGTTTGGGGCTCAGACTCACTATCCCAGTTTAAATCTAGATTAAAGATGTGTCTCTTTAGCCAAGCATTCACATAATGCATCTCATACCCTTGTACTCCAGTTATATCAGTGCACATGATTGTCTTTGCTTAATGCTTTGAACAGCAGCTACGCTAATTATTAATATAACTGTTCTGTTTTATCTTGGGATGCCCATCCCGAGGTAACTAGAGAGTGTTAGCTCCAGTCTGGATCCAGCCTCTTATGAAGACTTCAGATGACCATCACTTGTGAAGAGACGACTCCAACTCCTGCGAGGACTTCAGATGACGCAGCTCTACATCAACACGCAACCATGCTCAATTTCTATACACCCTATTCATTGTTAAAAACATGTATTCTTATTTCACATAGCCCATTGTCTGTGCCTTAATTTATTTTTATATTACTGATTAATAATACATTGTTAGCTAACTGTGTGCTTTGTATATGTACATTTCTGAAATACATAACGACACTGTCTCCTCTGATAACAAACCACTTTAAATTGTAATGTAGATGCACGCATTTTCTGTGAAGCTGCTTTGAAACGATATGTATTATGAAAAGCACTATACAAATAAATGTGAATTGAATTGAAACACATATTAGATGAGTTCAAAATTAGTTTTTTGAGTAAAATCAAGGCGATATTTTTTACAGTGCAGTTTTCTATTTGAGCTGAAAAAAATGGCTTTATATAAAAATCCTACAAAGTCAGCTTTTTACCACACAAAAATATGTGTGTGTGTGTGTAAGAAACAACGGTTTTACCAAACAAAATTTCCCCCCAAATAATATCAGCCTTTTAATGAGACCTTCTTTCTTTACAACAAGCAGACAGTTACTCCACCTTGACATTTCATCATTTGCCATAGGCTGTCTCTCTCAAACCGTAGAGGGCTTCCTACCTAGACAGCATTTTTTGGGGGTATAATGTGCGCGTGCAGACTTTGTGGGCTTCACATATGCCTTCCTCTTTAAGCACTCTATAAATATTCTGATTATGATTTAGTTTTGACATCTGCACGCGCACCTAGGATGCCAAAAATGCTGTCTTGGTAGGCACCGCACGAGGATTTGAAACACAGCCATTACCAGACAATAAAGTTTCTGCAGTTTCTAGGCGACAGAAAGTATTTACACACTGATATTTAAATAAAAACACAATGAATTAACGGACGTATGACACGTGATTATATTTAGAAAGACATCAATGTGTTTATTGGTCACATAGTTGTACATATATCCTGTGAGGAATAGTAATGTCATTGTTAAAAGACTACGACTAAAATGTGGGTCACAACGGACAAAAAATATGGGAAACGACGACACGTGTCGTATCTATGAGAGATGTATTATATATCACCATATTAAAAAACGTTCAGTCTTACCGGGCAGATTTTCTGTGATGGTAGATTATTGAGAAATGTCCTTCAGATGAAGCTCTCCCCGTAGGTTACCTCAGATAAAACATATAACACCACAAAACTTGAGGATGGGGATGGGAGGACCGTCCGGTATGAATTACTGCCGTTATTCTCATTGACTTGGAGCCCGTGAGTCGGTTTTGACGGGTTTTTAAAGTGGGCTGTAACGACTCTTCAGTTTCCTCGCCTCCGATTGTCTAGACCGAGCCGCGACCAATCAAATCATTCCAGGGAATTTTCGTCACACACTGGACGCAACGCTCTCGTTATAATAGCCTGTAAGCGCGTGCGCTGAATATTACGGGTCCGTTCAGACCGCTCACATTTGATTGGTCGTCAGAATTAAATACGCGACCTCTCGCTTGCTGTGCTGCTGATGGCGTGAGATCTATCTATCTATCTATCTATCTGTCTGTCTGTTTGTCTGTCTGTCAGCTATGCACCTGGTTGAAAGATTGTCATTAGAAAAGAAAAACACACTGCACCTGTTTCGCTGCCTCTTTAAATAACATTTTAAATATTAAAATAAATAAATATGATCTATATACATTTGCTAGAATATCTCTGTTTTGGCAAAATGTCACTGTATTTTCACTTATAGGTTTGTTAGACCTATATCATTTTAATAATTACATATTAACTTTAATACACTGATTCTCTAGAATATACTAAATATATATCATCTGGAAAAAAAAAATCTCTCTGAATGTGTTTGACACAAAATTCTCCACATTTTGTCCTGTAATGAGTTGGATGTGATGTAAAACTGCAAAGGGCTCAGATCTTTTTTTGTTGTTTTGTTTCGTTTTTTATAAATCTGGCTTGAATTTTCTACTGCAAGTGCATTCTGTTGATTAGCAAAAACTGTGGTTAATTTAGATTCAGATACAGGTCATTATGGGATCCATTAAGCCTGCAAGCTATTGGAGAGGTAAGCAACACCTAACTCTGTATGTGTGCATGTTTTAGAGGGACTTTAGAAGGGGCAACGGCATGCGTGCAGTGTATGGCCCAATACATAAAGACTAAAGTAATACATCCGGCATGTGGCCGCATAGCAAGGATATACAACAACGACAAATCCCCAACAATTCAATGACTTCAAAGACCAGTTTAATATTGAGTGTGGATGTCACACAGCGCCATGGCTATGGGGAGCTAGATCTTAAAGGCAAAGGCATATCCCCAACCACTGTGCCCTGCTGTACTGGTCCCAGGTGCGTCAGTACAGCTGCATACATAGCACGCATGTAGCACAGCAGTGAGGATCTCCGGACAGCCTTTGGGGGAAAGTTAATGGGGCCACTGTGTATCTCTGCACAGCCGGAGACCGAAATACTGATATCCTTAACAACCTCACTATACCAGGAATTATGGGAATTCATATTCACCCTTTTATAAATGTATTAATGTTTCTATATGTACTTTGAAGTTTATCTTCATATAGATATGGTATTTGTGCATGTATACATTTAATTTGAGGATTATGATTAATATTTGGAATGTATATTTTTGATTACTTTTTTTCTATGCATTAAACATATTTTGTGTATATATATATATATATATATATATATATATATATATATATATATATATATAAACATTTTATATATATATAAAACATAGAAAAAGAATATTCAATGCCAAAAAGCTTCTATATAAGGAGAAATGTCTTAAATTATTGTATAATTATTTCATGGTAAACGGGTTATTTCAAAGTTTCTACTGATAAAGTATGTTAATGACCTTTAAATTCATTACATTTAATGAAAATAAAAGACAAATTAATTAATTAAAAGTAAATCCATAAAATAATCCCATGATGGGAACCCCTAAATAGTTTTATATATAAAGCACCTGACATAACCCTTTAGGGTTCTATATAGAACCTTTTCTTTTAAAAAGTATGCATACTACTTACTATTTATGAAATATCTATATGATATTTCGCTGAATATGAATCATAGTAATAAAGCATGAAAGCCTGCACATACCTTAGAGAAGTTTTTTTTTTTCATTCAAGACATTTTTTTATTTAATTTATAGAATTCAGTCGAAATAAGTTGTATACTTTAATCATATAATAAATATGTGTGACTGTGCATATACTGTATATATAAATGTGTGTGTGTATATACACTATATTGCCAAAAGTTTTGGGACACCTGTCTTTACATGCACATGAACTTTAATGACATCCCTTCTTAATCCGTAGGGTTTAATATGGAGTTGGCCCACCCTTTGCAGCTATAACAGCTTCAACTCTTCTGGGAAGGCTTTCCACAAGGTTTAGGAGTGTGCTTATGGGAATTTTTGACCATTCTTCTAGAAGCGCATTTGTGAGGTCAGGCACTGATGTTGGACGAGAAGGCCTGGCTCGCAGTCTCCTCTCTAATTTATCCCAAAGGTGTTCTATCGGGTTGAGGCCAGTCAAGTTCCTTTACACCAAACTCGCTCATCCATGTCTTTATGGACCTTGCTTTGTGCACTGGTGCGCAGTCATGTTGGAACAGGAAGGGGCCATCCCCACACTATTCCCACAAATTTGGGAGCATGAAATTGTTCAAAATATCTTGGTATCTTGGCATTAAGTGTTCCTTTCACTGGAACTAAGGGGCCAAGCCCAAACCCTGAAAGAAAACCCCTCACCATAATCCCCCCTCCACCAAACTTTACACTTGGCACAATGCAGTCAGGCAAGTACCGTTCTCCTGGCAACTGCCAAAGCCAGACTCGTCCATCGGATTGCCAGACAGAGAAGCGTGATTCATCACTCCAGAGAACACGTCTCCACTGCTCTAGAGTCCAGTGGTGCCGTGCTTTCCACCACTGCATCTGACGCTTTGCATTGCACTTGGTGATGTAAGGCTTGGATGCAGCTGCTCAGCCATGGAACGTTATTCCATGAAGCTCTCTATGCACAGTTCTTGAGCTAATCTGAAGGCCACACGAAGTTTGGAGGTCTGTAGCTATTGACAGAAAGTTGGCGAAAGTTGATTTTACGTCGCCTACCACTTTACGGCCGAGTTGCTGTTGTTCCCAATTGCTTCCACTTTGTTATAATACCACTCACAGTTGACTGTGACATATTTATTAGTGAAGAAATTTCATGAATGGACTGCACAGGTGGCAACCTATCACAGTACCACGCTTGAATTCACTGAGCTCCTTAGAGCGACCTATTCTTTCACAAATATTTGTAGAAGCATCTGCATGCCTAGGTGCTTGATTTTATACACCTGTGGCCATGGAAGTGATTGGAACACCTGAATTCAATGATTTGGAGGGGTGTCCCAATACTTTATACAATATTGTATAAAGTATTGGGACACCCCTCCAAATCATTGAATTCAGGTGTCCCAATACTTTATACAATATTGTATAAAGTATTGGGACACCCCTCCAAATTATTAAATTTCAGGTCTTCCATAGCCCCACTGAACCTTTTTTTGTGCTAGTATCCTATTCCAAATTCAGGCTGGAAGATGGAAGATTCCAAAAGAATTTGATTCACTTTTCTGATATAAATCTTCTATCCCAATAAATGTGTAGTAAAATTCTGTTATTTGTTGAAACTTACAGTTTTTTCCCCATGAGATTAAAATGATTCTGTTCTCAAAAGTGGAAGCACCACTGCTAAATCTCTCTGACTGTAGGCTTTCTCTGACTCCTGCTTTGATTCATGTTTGCAACAAGCACAGGGCACTAACAGAGTGAGATAATTCATTTAGACACAAGTAGACTGCATATCCCGCCCACAAAACGCACTACTCATGTAAATTCCGATCATTTAAACAGTGGCGTGACTCTTTTTGTATGATGCAACCGTCAACAAGGTAAAAATGGGGACGTACAGTAACGTCATTCTCTAGCCTTGCCCAGCACCCCTAATGAGGAGAACTAGGGAGGGAAAAATTTCAGCACAGATAATTAACTCCATTGAACATGTTTTGCTACTCCTGTTGTTGAACATAACGATCAAACTCAATCAAGGTCATTTTACAGCCCACCCCGAGTTCTGATGGGGGATGGCCTTTTTTTACACTGTTCTGGAGAAAGAAACATTTCTTGGAAACTTTTACAAAATGTATAATACAGATTTTTAATCACATCTTGTCTGAATAATTGCATAACCTCCCGCTCAGTTTTTTAAACAATAAAATGAAACTGAATGTCTATTTTACTCTGTGATTGTTATTTTAATCTGAAACCATCATAAACATTAGGATTATGTGGCCATATGGATGGGTTACTGTTTTAGGTGTAGGTTATAGTAGTGCAGAGATTTTCAACTACACTATTCTTTCATACTGCAGTCATGGAAATACACTTGCCACGTAGCTTGTTGCACAGAAGCTGGCTTTACTACCAAACACAACTGAAAATACTAATCACGTCTGACAGCAACGACTTTGGTATTATGTTAATTGGGACCTCTGGCATTATGCCTTAAAATGAATAAAGACATGAATGCAATGCATATTATACAGCAAATCTAAATTGGCCATGAGTTCATCATGACATTAAATGGCATTAGTATTTTTAGTATCATATTATGTAGATGCAGAAATTAGTTGCTGCATCTTGACTTTAAAATGGAAGTTCACCCAAAATGATTATAAATAAACTTTAGCTTGAAACACATTTACTCACCTTCATGTCGTTCCAAACCTGCACGACTTAATTTCTTCTACTGAATTCAATGAGATTTCTTGAAGCACGCATTGACTTTCATTATACAAAAATAAGAGAGATATTTTGCAAAATACCATCTTTTGTGTTCCACAGAAGAAGAAAAAAGTTATATAGGGTGAATTCAGGTTGATTGGGACACTTTTTGCCATTGATATGACTTGGAAAAAGTGTCCCAATCAACCTGCATCCACCCTAGGTTTGGAATGACATGAGTAAACGATGATAGAATTTTAAGGGGCCATTTAAATAAATGTTAATGAGGGGGACAAGTATATAGTGTGTATATATATACACACAAACACACACATTTTATAATTTTTAAGCAATGTGTATATATATATATACTGTCACAATATCACCCTGTTTGGACCTGTTTCCCGCCACTAGTATGTCGTCATGGTTTCTAATTTGATTTGTCATCACTGTCAACTGTGTTATCGTTATTCACCTTGTTTGTCTGTGTAGGAATTTAACCCCTATGTTTCACCTTTGTCCGGTCTCTTTCGTGTATGGTTGTGTTTTGCGTGCTCTTCTTCTTTTGGATTACCCTGTGGATACTATTAAATACTTTGTGAACCTACTTACTTTGTCATGTCATTTTTAAAACATAATAGTTCTAGCTCAATGGCTCAAATAAAAGTAATTAAATAATAAATAATTTTAGTAACAAACAGTTTGAAAGTTATTTTATGTTACTATAATACACACAAAACATGAGAGACTATAAAAGCTCTCAGATCTAGTGCAAAGAAATTAAACAAAAGAAGGTGCAGCATTTCTAAACATTGCATAATTCCATGTACAGCAGCAGCACAATCAGTCTTTGAACGGTTTATCAACATTAGACATCTGTCATACCACGAACGTCATGTTTGTTGTTCTTCTCTGGATATCAAAGGTCAGAGATCACTTTCACAGAGTAAGTTCAGAGAGCAGACCCCCCCACCCACCCACTCAAACCCCTTCGCTCCCCCCTCAGGTCTTCACACAGCCCGCGCCGCGGTGCTCGGATGCTCCACTGGGAACAAAGAACCGCTGAGCATTGTTCCACCCCGTGTGCGGAATTCCGCAAGCAGGCCAGGTGCACCTCCATTAGGCCTCAGACATGATGTGGAGACCCCGGGGGGGCCCCGAGAGTGCAGATGGAATTCGATTGAAAGTGAAGCACAAATGAAAACCTGAACAAGTCCAGATTTGAAAGATTACGGCAGTCTACCAACACAAACAGAGACATAAAAACATCCTAAATTTAAACCAGGGATAGTTGGAATTGTACAAAACAACAAAAGTGAAGGTGCTTGCGGAATAAACCTGCTGATGTTGACACTGCTGGAAATAGGAGTTCAGTGAAGTGAGGTGATGCAGTTCATTCTATGGTAAATATGACCTCAGTGAAGAGAAATCCACCACCCACTATACAATTTGTTCAAAGCCATTCAGAAATAATTTACAAGCATCAAGGCTATTAGATGTCTAGAACAAATATTGCAAAGTAATAAGCTAAATGTATACGTTTATAAATTATTGAGACCTTGGACATGATGCATATAACCTAACTGTGCAAAGGGAATGTTATGTGACTATTTTTTTACTATATTCAAATATATTCAAGTGCTATATTCAGTAAAGTCAGATCAATAATATTCAACAGTATTATTGATCTGACTGTACTGACGCTGTTGTATGAGAACTGAACTGACTGCTTTATACATGAAATGAAGTAATTATTGATTATCTTTACAACGGAACGAATCAACACTGAACTGACTTCAGTTGAACAGCAGCCGAAATGCATAATTTTCCTGTTACCAAGCTGCTTTGAAACAATCTGTATTGTATAAAGCACTATATTGACTTGACTAGACTAGAGATATTCTAGGGAACACACGTTCAGGAGCTGTCAGGTGATTGATTCTGTTTCAGGCCTTCAGGTCAACAACAGTGAAACTCAACACAACACAACACAAACCAAATCCATAACGTATTTTGTGGTTATATTAACCAAACATCACACAGACAGATAAAAATGTTGAATGTGATATTCATCAGACCCCAAAAGTATTAGGGCACTTAAAAATGTCTAAATGTCATTGCATTATATAACAAAATATTAAAACATTTGGCATTTATTTAAAATAATTACTTTTCAAGCAAAATATTTCACAACATGTTAAGCTTTTAAATTATAAATCAACAGATACCATTCAGATTAGCATTCAAATAAAGATTAAAAAAAAAAAGTATTTGGACACTTTCTGGTTGTCAAACGTGAGTGGATCACACATTCAATGTGCAGGTTAGAAATAATAGCATAAATGGCTCATAAAGTTAGCTAAAAAAAAAATACCACTTGGTTTGATACTTATACTATAATCAAATAATATTAGCTTGTCCAAAAACATACATTGACTATTCCAGTCAAACATCATGCACACAAATAAGAAGAATCTGAGAGCCAAAAAACACAAACTGCCTCTTAGACAGACTTAAAACAACCAAAACCCAGAATTTATCCCACTGAGAAAGCTATACAAAAGAGGCTTTTCCAGCCAGAGCCATTGTAGCATCACATGAGGGGAAAGTTTAGTGGGAGAATCAAGAATCTGCAGGAGTAAAACTGTGGGAAACATGAGCAATAGTAACCTCAGTGTTTTGAAAACAAGTATTGGCTTGACAAATTGCCCGTCTCATCAGTTTGTCCAAAGCTCAAAGCGCTTTTTGTTTTTATACCCAAAATAGTATTTCTGAAATGAGAGGTTACATAAAAGCTTTGTAATTACCCTGTGTGCTCATGTAAAAACACTCGTTTTCCTTTCAATTCAGACATTTTTTTTGTTCAAACACTGTGATGCAGGTGATAACAATTGTTCTCTGAACTGTGATACTCCAATTGTACACAAATGAACATCCTGTTATGGCGGTCTGATACATTTTATATTAAAAGTTTCCATTTACACAAAATGAATGCTAAGCCTGGACTTTATTCACTGGATTTGGTTACTGAGGAAAAATCAGGTCAAGTCGTTTTAGGGCAAAAATCTTCAAGTCTTCAAGTCTGGTGAGATGCAAGATCTAAGGAAAAAGTAAATTCACAGTTGGTTTATTTAGCTCAAGTGGATAAAATGCAACCCCACAGAATCCCACAGGTAAAACCTGATTAAAAAAATAATAAAATAGTTATCTTCCACAAATGAAGCCTGTGTCTGCGCTTTATAGAGTTTATTGGGTTCAGTTGTTGTCCATTTGGACAGCTGCAAGAACTGTATGAGATGGACTATCGGCTTGAATCACTCCTACATGGCGTTTTATATACAGTATTAAAATTTTTTTCTTTGCGCCTCATCTGTTGCAGGGTTATTGGGGACATGCAAACAAAGCCAAAATAAATCAAACACCAATAAACTCATGCACAGAAAAAGAAATAATTAAATGAGTGATAAAATGACAAATTTCATTTTAAATGCACTATGAAAACATATCTTAACTTTTTAGACTTTTACAACTTAGAAGTTACTTTTGCAACTTACTAATATCAAACAGATATGCTAACACATACACTAGCAACCACACAGAAAACAATAGTAACCACATACAAAGCAAAGCCCTGGAACCACAATAACAAACACATAGGAAAGCCCTGGAACTACGATAGCAACAAATTAGCAACCACCCAGAACACCATAGTAACCACATAGCAACACCCTAGCATCCACCCACAGAACACCATAGCAACAACCACACAGAAAACCATAGTAACCACATCCTGGAACTATGACAGCAACGACATAGCAACACCCTAGCAACCACCCAAAACACCATTGCAACATAGAAAAGCCCTGGAACCACAATAACAACCACATAGCAAAGCCCTGGAACTACGATAGCAAACACCATAGCAACATCCAAGCAATCACATAGCAAAGCCCTGGAACCGCCCAGGACATCATAGCAACACCCTAGCAACCACCCAGAACACCATAGCTAAAAGAACACTTCATTCAAACTAAGATAAAAAAAGGCCAAAAAGTGCTGCATATGGTGTTCACCCCATTTTGACTTAATTTAGATTCTTCATTAGCTAAACAGCTGCTGTTCTTTTGAAATTTCTATTCATAAAAAATCCTGAAAAAAATATTATGCAGCATAACTGTTGACATAAGTGTTTCTTGATCAGCAAATCAGCATATTAGAATGATGCTGAAAATTCAGCTTTGATCATAGGAATAAATTACATTAATATAAACATCGAAAACACTTATTTTAAATTAAATTAAATTGTAATACTTTTTTACAATATTACAGTATTTTCATGTATTTTCTATCAAATAAATGCAGCCTTGGTAAGAGATTTTTTTTCAAATGCAAATGCAAAGTTTTGAATGGTATTGTATATATTTACATTTTGTAAAAACCTTGCCCAACACTGTGCACCCCAATTATTGTTATAACTCAAAATACCCTACATTTAAAAGCAATGGTGGCTGGAGGTCAGTCTATAATAAAAATGTACACTTGTATCCTATTTGATGTTTAATGATGACTCACAAAAAAACTTTCCTGGGTCAGAACACAACACAGACAGAGAAAGTTACAGTGAACGCCAGTGGCTCAACACCTTCCACTGAGCCTCTTCAAGTTCCCACTGAACTAAAGCCAGAGCACTTAAACTACAGAGCAGAGCCACCGCGGGACAGACTGTTCCAAAGGGTCAACGGGGAGGGGAAGCAAGGAATTATGCCTGTGTTGTGTGTCTAGATTTGTCTTGCACAATAAATTAAACCAGTCCAAGGGATTTTAATTAGGCCAAAGGTACAAGTAAGAGTGTTAAAGGCACATGGTTTTTCCTGAGCCGATATTCTGAAACAGAAAATTGGGGTGGAACATATTGAAGTGCTAGTCCTTTTTTTGGCCAACAACCTTAAAGCTAACAGACATGAAGTAAAAGTCACAAAAAATATATTTTGACTTCATTAAGATTATAAAAATGAAAAGAATACACTAATGTGATGTTTTTTTCATCTGTTGTCAAATATTCAGGGATCCCTGAAAGAGATACAGGTGTCCAGTAGTGAAGTCTCTGCTTGCAACCCATTGTAACTAATGATCGCTTTCTGGTAAATCAATCTCTTTGGATAGGGTGAGGATCAAATGTCTACATATGACTATCTCTGTTCCACGACAGTGTCCCACTTTCTCAAGGGATTCGGTGGCCTCTGAGGGACATTGGCATACATTCATTTGAGAACTGTTCTCCTTAAAAAGACCTTAACCTTTCCATTCTATGAGAACGAATCAGACAGGTCTCAGATTAGAAGAGAATAGTACAAACACAAAGATTGATGAGATCAGCGTTCCTCTTTGTCTTGGACAGATGGCTGTCTAGATTGTAAGTGGGAGTGGGAAATAAAACTCAGAATTCAGCTCATTCTACTGTCATTAAATAAACTCATATGTTAACAGTGTTATTAAAACCCTATTGGATCCTTTTTTTTCAAGTCTGGACCACACTTTATAATAATGTTTATTACCAATTATTATTAGTGGTGTTTGCTAAGGCAAGAATCATTAGTACTATTGCTCATAACTCATAACTAAGTCATTCTGCACCACTTGTGCGACATACATGAATGTTAAAGGGATAGTTCACCCAAAAATGAAAATTAATCCCTGATTTACTCACCCTCAAGCCATCCTAGGTGTCTTTCAGACAAATACAATGAGAGTTATATTAAAAAATGTCCTGGCTAATCCAAGCATTATAATAGCAGTGAATGGCAGCCCAGAATTTGAAGCCCAAAAAGTGCATCCACCCATTATGGAAGTACTCCACACGGCTCTGGGTGGTTAATAAAGGCCTTCTGAAGCGAAGCGTTGCGTTTGTGTAAGAAAATATCCATATTTAACACGTTATAAAGTAAAATATCTAGCTTCCGCTAGACCACCTTCCGTATTCAACTTTTAAAAAAAAAGAGTAACCAGTGCAACACATGACATCAGGTGTAGCGTAAGAGTTTTGAACTGCAAGAGGCGTTACATTTTCTTTGTAAATTGAATACGGAAGGTGGTCTGGCGGAAGCTATTTTACTTTCTAAAGTTTTAAATATGGATATGTTTCTTACAAAACCGCATCGCTTCACTTCAGAAGTCCTTTACTAACCCCTTGGATCCGTATGGATAACTTTTATAATCGATGGATGCACTTTTTGGGTTTCAAATTTTGGGCTGCCATTCACTGCCATTATAAAGCTTGGATTAGCCAGGACATTTTTTTATATAACTCTGATTGTATTCGTCTGAAAGAAAAATGTAATTTACACCTAGGATGGCTTGAGGGTGAGTAAATCATGGGGTAATTTCATTTTTGGGTAAACTATCCCTTTAACTCAGCCCATCCACTTTTATGAAGAGATGCAGTTATTTGTTTGTGATCATAATACAATAGCAACACCCTAGCAACCACCCAGAACACCATATCAACCACATAGCAAAGCACTGGAACCACAATAACAAACACATAGTAAAGCCCTGGAACAAAGCCCTAGTAGATAGCAGCAACCTAGCAACCACCCAGAACACCATAGCAACCAAATAGCAGCACCTTAGCATCCACCCCCAGAACACCATAGCAACCACACAGAAAACCATAGTAACCACATCCATTAGCAAAACCCTGGAACCACAATAACATTCACATAGCAAAGCCCTGGTACTATATGATAGCAAACCACATAGCAAAGCCTTGAAACCACAATAAACATTCACATAGCAAAGCTCTGGAACTGTAATAGCAACCACATAGCAACACCTTAGCAACCAACCAGAACACCATAGCTACCACAGTAACACCCTAGCAACCACCAAAAACACCACTGCAACCACATAGCAAAGCCCTGGAACCACAATAACAACCACATAGCAAATCCCTGAAACTACGATAGCAAACACCATAGCAACACCCAAGCCTGGAACCACCCAGAACACCATAACAACACCCTAGCAACCACCCAGAACACCACAGCAACCACATAGCAACACCCTGGAACCACCCAGAACACCATAACAACACTGTAACAAAGTTTGATTGTGGAGGAAAGGAAGAAGGCAGGGTCGGCTGTAAACTGGGACTCATGGGTACTTTATTCAAAACTCAAATAATACCAACTGGCGCCAGGCGCTCTCTCTTTCACATAGACACACTCTGTATTTCTCAACTCAGTTTCTCCGAACAGTATCTCCTCCCGGAACACTCTCCTACTCTTCCCACGAGTCCTCAGTCCGTCTCTCTCCTTGAGCACTGTCTCTCCGCGCCAATCACTGCAATTAGACACAGGCGTTTATCATCATGCACTTGACCTACTTTCTTACTGCTCGTCTCCTCACTCTCTCCGTCTGTGCAGACCACGCGAAACCACGTCCCCCTCGCCACAAACACCCTAGCAACCCCCCAGAACACCATAGCAACCACCACATACATTAGCACATAACCACAATAGAAACCACATAACAAAGCCTCGAAACCACAAAAACATTCACATAGCAAAGCCCTGGACTGGAACTATGATAGCAACCACATAGCAACACCCTAGCAACCACCCAGAACACCATAGCTACCACATAGTAACACCCTAGCAAGGCCCTAAAACCACAATAACAACCACATAGCAAAGCCCTGAAACTACAATAGCAAACACCATAGCAACACCCTAGCAACCACATATCAAAGCCCTGGAACCACCCAGAACACCATAGCAACGCCCTAGAAACCACCCAGAACACAACAGCAACCGCATAGCAAAGCCCTGGAACCACAATAACAAACACATAGCAAAGCCCTGGAACTACGATAGCAACAACCTAGCAACCACCCAGAACATCATAGCAACCACATAGCAACTCCCTTGAAAGCACAATATCAACCACAAAGCAACGCACTAACAACAACTAAGAACAGCAACTGCACAGAAACACCCTGGCAAAGTGCTAATCATCAAGACAAGCTTTGCATGGACAAACAAACACGTTATTTTATGTGTTTTACATGTCATGATTTAAAAATCATGTATCTTTGATTCATATATTTTTTTTCAATTTGAATGTACATTAAATACGGATTTAAAGGGATAGTTCACCAAAAAATAATTTACTCACCCTCATATTGTTCCAAACCTGTATGAGTTTCTTTCTTCTGTTGAACACAAGAGATAATATTTTAAAGAATGTTGGTAACCAGACAGTTGAGGGTAGCCTTGACTATAGAAGTCAATGGCTACCATCAGCTGTCTGGTTACCAACTGTCTGGTTACCAAGAAAATGATGATGCTTGAGGACAGAAAGAGGACTCAATGGATTAGATAATAGGTATGTGACAGAATAAACAGTGTGCTATAGATAAAATGTCACAAAACAGACTAATAATCATGTGTTCTTGCATTTATCATGTCAAAAGTACAGCCTAAAAGCATGTTATTTACTCTCACATTTTACTCTCAAATAGGTTGTTGTGGAGAAATGTTTTAACCATTCATCATAAACACACTGAGGCAGTTGTTGTAAAGCCACAAAACCACAATCAATAACTCTGAATAATGGCTAGAGGTCTCTGCTAGAATTTATGTCAGCCACCTGGATATCTTTTGGATTTGTCACAGAATTATGTCCTGCTTTTATGAATATACAGAACATTCTCTCTCTCAGACTTTCATCAGACTATTGGTGCAGACTGAAGAAAAGAACATGGAATGCCACAGGCGCTATACGACTCGGGTATAATCTATAAAATATTAGCTGACCCCATGCTGCTTCAAGACGAGGGAGAATTAAATACAGGTCATGGGGAGCATTGATTCCCTGAGTTATTTGTTTCAGGTTTATGTTTAATAAATTCCTCAACAGCCTCTGAAAGCATACAAACTGCTACTACTGGAACTACTTTGAAAGTAGATCGAAGGGAGGCCTGGGTTGGGTAAAAAAAAAAATAGAGAAAAGGTGAAGAAAATTGATAAGATTCCAAGCCCAGACCAATATGATCACAAGACCCAGCAATTTTATTTTTCTTGTAAAGGTTGAGAAAAAGGAGACCTCATAATTATATTCATAACTGTGGTAACATTTCATTGCCCAAGATAATAAAAATAAAGGCACCACAGAAATCAACCTAAATTCATTCTCAGACCTGGTCATTTACTATGTTTATGTATTGAAATACTGAAGTAAAACCCTAAAAATAAAGGTTCTTAATTAGCATTTTAATGCTCCATGAAGAACCTTTAAAGGGAACCTGTTATGCAAAATCCACTTTTACATGGTGTTTGGACATAATGTGTGTTGGCAGTGTGTGAACACAATCACCCTACAATGATAAAAATCCACCCACTCCTTTTTTTTAAATTCCCATTAAACCAGACTCATTAGACATGCCGTTTTGATTTTCTGAGCAGTATGACGTCACACTGCTCAGGCCCGCCCACGGCCACTGACCGACAGTCCTGCATTACCATAGTTTCCACCCTCAGCAAGTTGTACGCTATCCTCCGTGCTCAAGCAGCTGTAGCGACAACAATGTCTCGTAAGCAATCCTAGTGTTCTGTTGTTGGATGTAAGAGTAAAAATAAGAGTCTTCATTTCCTCCCAACATCTGAGCCATTGAGGACGCAGTGGATGAGTTTTATTTTTGAAGGTAATGCGCCCCAAAATATACCTAAATTCGTATATGTCTGTGCAAATAATTTCACTCCAGACTGCTTTGTGAACGAGGGGCAATACAAGGCAGGCTTTGCTAAAAAGTTGTTATTCAAGGATGGATCTGTACCAACTGTTTGTGATCCAGCTTACAGTCTCCAGGGCGATACTGGTCACGGCAGTAATGAAAGGAAGAGCATGCACTGTTTTAAGGATCTAAAGTTTATCAGTTAATTAAGCACCCCCTGAAAAGGTCTGTATATATTTGTTTACTGTTAGTTGTAACGGGAGCTTTTGTGTAATTAGCTGTATTCGAACTGAAGACCGCTACCAAGAGTTTCTGTTCTGACATTTTCATTCCGTGAGATGAGATTGTCCTGACACCAGAGCATGAGCTCTTGATGCTCCACCCTCTTCTTGAAAGGGGGCCGGAGGCACCAGCTCATTGGCGTTTAAAGGGATACACACAAACGGCGCATTTTTGCTCACCCCCTCAAAAGTTGCAATTATAACATGCTATAAAAAATTATCTGTGGGGTATTTTGAGCTAAACCTTCACATGCAGACTTATTTTACATCTTTAACCCTTTAACATCAATGGAAACTTTCTATTGTTTTTCACACTAAGAAAATTTGTTCTTTTAGGAACTGTTCACTGAAAGGTTCTATTAAGGAACCCAATATGACATTGCTATGAAAACCTCCTTTTTGAACTTATTTTTTAAGAGTGTATAGTGAATTTTAATGCATTTCCCCAAAACAACAGAGCCAACATGCAGTATAATGATATTTCTCAATGTAAAAACACTAGGGATTTTTTTTCTCTTGTGGCAAAAACAATTGTCCATCCACAACAGCCTGGTTTACACCGGTTCTCTGCCCGTCAGGGTCTGGATAACAAACACTGTGGACAGATCATGAAGAATAGAACAGAGAGTGCATGAGGCAATGTCTGATTCAGTCTGTATGAAGAAAGGCAAAGTGTGAGATTGCCAGGCATCTGGGAAAATCTGCCTTAGAATGAATTTAATATTACATGATCTGAAGGTTTTTTAAGAATTAACAACTCTATAGCTATATACAGCCTGCACCCACACATAGCAAATAACAAAAGGAGGTAGTTTGTTAAGCAATTCCAACGTGAGTAAAACCAACATGCTATGCCCAGACTGAAGCAATTATATAAGCTTTCTGATAGCCAGTCAACGAGCAGGACTGCTCCGAGGAAGCAACAGACCGCCTACACAGCTTCAATAAATTTAAAAATGCTCTATTTATTTTACACACGCAATATAGCTGTTTTGTAAACGAAAGCAAGGGATTTCTAGCATTAGAACTCTATAATTATCTCTCATATTCATCATATTCTATAAGCTTCTTTATTTGACCAGACAGAAAACAATTATAGCTAAGCCGACCACACAGACTTAGAAAAAAGTTTTAAAGGAATAGTTCACCCAAAAATTTAAATGAAAACTTCTGATGCAGTTCCAAACCAGTGATTTTAATTTTCTGTGTAGCACAAAATGAATGTTCTAAAGAATTTTTATTTTGCTATTTTCCATAATAGTGACATACAGTGACTACATATACAGACATATATACATATGTGTGTGTGTGTGTGTGTGTGTGTGTGTGTGTGTGTATATATATACATATACACACACAAATTATACTTCACAAATTTGTTATATATTAAAAATATTAACACTGCTTCACATATATTTCAATTGATCATTTCAAATGATATTTTCATTTTTGGTGTGAACTAATCCTCCGAGCTTCTCTCTATCTCATAGGTAGATCGATACAGTGGCCTGACTTGAACATTTTTCAAGGTTAGCAGAGGCTGCGTCACACCACATCCACCAGCAGCACTCAATGATAAGAGAGCCTGTGAAGGTGATAAGTATGACATAATTCCCTCCACCATATAGAGTCCATGTAGCATCTTCCTGCCAAAACTAGATGAGCAGATACAAGCTCTACGCAAAAAAGTGACTGAAGGTCACCCACACATACAGTACTTACAACCTCAAGAATACCGACAGCTGCCACCAGAGGGCAAACTCCAAAAGACATTGTCTAAAGCAGACGATATTTAGAGGCAAGCGAGTAAGGATGGAAGGTGTTTTCAATATGCTTTATCGTTTATTTATTTATTTAAAATGTGGATGTTCTTTTTCTACGAAACACTGTCACTAAGCTGTTAATCAGTGGAAAAAAAGCAAAAGCTGTTAATCAGTGGTTAAAAGAGATGCTGCCACCTTGTGGTACATTTATACCAAAATACCTTCTTTCTTTCTTCTTTCTGTACGTTCCGCTATACATTTTAAAGTCACTAGGATGAATTGCCCTAAAATAGGACACTGCCTAATGTGGGACATTTAAGGTCTAGTGTTTGTAGTTCCCCCATAAATACATGAATGCCAGTGAAACTATGAGTTAGCCATAGCTGTGGTGTCATGTGATCAAAATCCCATAACCTCTCAAATGTCCAGTCATATATGAGGGTGGAGCAATCATCAAACTGGAAACACCTTGTGAAGTCCACCCAAAGTTCAATTACAAAGTTTTGACAAATGTAAACAAAACAATCCTGCTACTTTTTGGCCTAATGTGCTTATGAAATGTTTGTCCATCAAAAAATAGTATAACTTTGTATGTATAAACCATATATTTTATACTTTTATCAAATTTCCTACTGTGCCACTTTTTTGTGTTTCTAAAAGTGGGACAGTATGATTAGTCTAATGTGGGACAGTACTTCAGTCAGTCAAAAATGCGTGGTGGGGCATGGTTTGTGGGACAAAAACGGCTATTTACAGGGTTTTAGTGTTGTTATGCAATATTAGAGCTGCAGTTCACAGCACGTTCATGATTTCCAAATCAAGGTTGAATCTAGCCTAAAGTTTGTTCAAGCTGTGGGTTGTTGTTTGTTTGTTTTTTGTGCAAGTTGCAAGATTTTATATTTTGCCTTCAAATAGGTCTAGGCTATGCCTGTTGTGGTTGTATGTGTTTGTTTGTGTTTATTGTTAACTAGGTCTAAAATTAACTAGAGAACAGTCAGGAATTCTGAATGTGCATTTAACTCAACATAACAGACATATGATAATAGTTGCTTAATGTCTTTATAATAAATGCAGCAAAACTATCATATTGTGTTATTTTTCTGATGATGTTCATTTATCATAGTTTCAATTATGATAGTTTCATCCATCCATAACCAAGAGAAGATTTTACTATTCTACATGAATCAAGGTGATTTTGGCCTTTTATCAGACTTTTCAGTGTCCCACATTAGGAAGATGCAGATTGTCTCAGATGACTTGCACTAAGAGCACTAATATGTCTATCATTTTTTTATTAATGTGCTATATGCATTTTCTCTTTTGATTTGATTAGGACACATCCTGTTTTATTTTTAAATGGTATTGGGTGTGGATTTAATTTGCATCACACTGCCTGCGCCGCCAGCATGCCTTCTTCCCATAGTGCATCCTGGTGCCATGTGTTCCCCAGGTACGTGATGTAAAAGAAAACATGATTCATCAGACCAGGCCACCTTCTTCCATTGCTCCGTGGTCCAGTTCTGATGCTCACGTGCCCACTGTTGGCGCCTTAGGCGGTGGACAGGGGTCAGCATTGGCACCCTGACTGGTCTGCGGCTATGCAGCCCCATACGCAACAAACTGCGATGCACTGTGTATTCTGACACCTTTCTATCAGAACCAGCATTAACTTCTTGAGCAATTTGAGCTACAGTAGCTCGTCTTTTTGATCGGACCACACGGGCCAGCCCAATGACCCTGTCGCCGCCTATGACGCCCGCCTATGACCCTGTCGCCGGTTCACCACTGTTCCTTCCTTGGACCACTTTAGATAGATACTGACCACTGCAGACCGGGAACACCCCACAAGAGCTGCAGTTTTGGAGATGCTCTGACCCAGTCGTCTAGCCATCACAATTTGGCCCTTTCTCAAACTCGCTCAAATCCTTACGCTTGCCCATTTTTCCTGCTTCTAAAACATCAACTTTGAGGACAAAATGTTCACTTGCTGCCTAATATATTCCACCCTCTAACAGGTGCCGTGATGAAGAGATAATCAGTGTTATTCACTTCACCTGTCATAATGTTATGCCTGATCGTCATTGTATATATATATATATATATATATATATATATATATACAGATACAGATACAGATACATACAGTGCATCCGGAAAGTATTTACAGCGCTTCACTTTTTCCACATTTTGTTATTAGCCTTATTCCAAAATGGATTAAATACATTATTTTTTTCCTCAATTCTACAAACAATACACCATAATGACAACATGAAAGAAGTTTGTTTGAAATCTTTGCAAATTTATTAAAAATAAATCACATGTACATAAGTATTCAGAGCCTTTGCCATGACGCTCAAAATTGAGCTCAGGTGCATCCTGTTTCCACTGATCATCCTTGAGATGTTTCTACAACTTGATCGGAGTACACCTGTGGTAAATTCAGTTGATTGGACATGATTTGGAAAGGCACACACCTGTCTATATAAGGTCCCACAGTTAACAGTGCATGTCAGAGCACAAACCAAGCCATGAAGTCCAATGGAATTGTCTGTAGACCTCAGAGACAGGATTGTATCGAGGCACAGATCTGAGGAAGGGTACAGAAAAATTTCTGCAGCACTGAAGGTCCCAATGAGCACAGTGGCCTCCATCATCCGTAAATCGAATAAGTTTGGAACCATCAGGACGATCTGGGGAGAAGGGCCTTAGTCAGGGAGGTGACCAAGAACCCAATGGTCACTCTGACAGAGTTTCTCTTTGGAGAGAGGAGAACCTTCCAGAAGAACAACCATCTCTGCAGCACTCCACCAATCAGGCCTGTATGTTCACCTGGAGTTTGCCAAAAGGCACCTGAAGGACTCTCAGACCATGAGAAACAAAATTCTCTGGTCTGATGAAACAAAAATTGAACTATTTGGCCTGAATGGCAAGCGTCATATCTGGAGGAAACCAGGCACTGCTTATCACCTGGCCAATACCATCCCTACAGTGAAGCATGGGGGTGGCAGCATCATGCTGTGGGGATGTTTTTCTGCGGCAGGAACTGGGAGACTAGCCAGGATTGAGGAAAAGATGAATGCAGCAATGTACAGAGCCATCCTTGATGAAAACCTGCTCCAGAGCACTCTGGACCTCTGAATGGGGCGAAGGTTCCTCTTCCAACAGGACAACGACCCGAAGCACACAGCCAAGATAACAAAGGAGTGGCTACGGGACAACAAAATGTGAATGTCCTTGAGTGGCCCAGCCAGAGCCCAGACTTGAACCCGAATGAACATCCCTGGAGAGATCTGAAAATGGCTGTGCATCGATGCTCCCCATCCAACCTGATGGAGCTTGAGAAGCAAAAAAAAAATGGGAGAAACTGCCCAAAAATAGGTGTGCCAAGCTTGTAGCATCATACTCAAAAAGACTTTAGGCTGTAATTGTTGCCAAAGGTGCTTCAACAAAGTATTGAGCAAAGGCTGTGAATACTTATGTACATGTGATTTTTTTTTCCCTGTTTTTTTATTTTTTTATAAATTTGCAAAGATTTCAAACAAACTTCTTTCATGTTGTCATTATGGGGTATTGTTTGTAGAATTGAGGAATTATGAATTTAATCCATTTTGGAATAAGGCTGTAACATAACAAAATGTGGAAAAAGTGAAGCGTTGTGAATACTTTCCAGATGCACTGTACACAAGATATAGCTACCAATAAAAGTGCTGTTCGTTTTCCTCAATATGTTAACACTCATCCCTGTCCTCTGTAATGAGATATGTGGGTAAAAGGCTGTCATCAGAAAAACACAGGGATCTAGATCACCTCAGGTACCTCGGTTAATTAGTAAAACACAGGCTGCACTGTTTCCTGACAAGCTGTCAGTGAAGTCTGAGGGCATGACAGTATAATAGCTGCAACTGTTCAGTCTCCTGAGAGAGACTGTGATTCTCAAGGTAAGAAAGAATAAATTGGGCAGCCGGCACACAAAAACGGCAGAAACGTGCATTATTATTTTAGTAGTATTATTGCTGTCTTAAAACCAAACAATTATTTGACAGATTTGGTTGTTTCTTGAACTCAGGGAACAAAGGGATCAAATAAACTCCCTTAAAACACAGTTTTCACACTCTCACATGGGTATTTAAGTTGTTTACTACAATGTCCAAAAGAATACATTAATAATTTTTCTTATTTTCCCCCCTGTGAAGGTCATGAACAAACAGCATTTTCACCACTTTTTTTTTATAAAACGGTCTACACTTTGTCAAGGGCAATGTCTAGCAGTATATTTATCCTAAAACACCATATTTTCTTAATTTAACAAATAAAGCTTAATTGAAAACAACCCACAGTAAAAGTATCCAGTTGACAAGTGATATTTACCTTGCTTTACCTTGCTTCTTCTTCATACAGCATGTCAAGAATGCTCTTCAATGACAACGTTGCCCCCGTTGGTACCCAACAAACACCCAAACTTTTGAAAAAACATTTTGAAAATGATGCCACAACATAAGCCGTATGATGGACAGTTGTATGTTTAAAAAACAAACAAACATATATATATATATCCCTACAGTGAATATATATATATACATATATATATATATATATATATATATATATATATAATACTATAATAAAATAATTATTTGATAATCCAAACAAAGTGAAGTAAACACAGTTGCTGTTTACTGTTAATTTTATTAAATTATATATATATATATATATATATATATACACTCACCTAAAGGATTATTAGGAACACCATACTAATACTGTGTTTGACCCCCTTTCGCCTTCAGACTTCAGACTTCAGAGCTAATTCAGAACGTTGCCCCCGTTGGTACCCAACAAATACCCAAACTTTTGAAAAAACATTTTGAAAATGATGCCACAACATAAACCGTATGATGGACAGTTGTATGTTTAAAAAAAACAAAAAACATATATATATATCCCTACAGTGAATATATATATATATATATATATATATATATATATATATATATATATATATATATATATATATATAATACTATAATAAAATAATTATTTGATAATCCAAACAAAGTGAAGTAAACACAGTTGCTGTTTACTGTTAATTTTATTAAATTATATATATATATATATATATATATATACACTCACCTAAAGGATTATTAGGAACACCATACTAATACTGTGTTTGACCCCCTTTCGCCTTCAGACTTCAGACTTCAGAGCTAATTCAGAACGTTGCCCCCGTTGGTACCCAACAAATACCCAAACTTTTGAAAAAACATTTTGAAAATGATGCCACAACATAAACCGTATGATGGACAGTTGTATGTTTAAAAAAAAAAAAAAACATATATATATCCCTACAGTGAATATATATATATATATATATATATATATATATATATATATATATATATATATATATATATATATAATTTAATACAAATTAACAGTAAACAGCAACTGTGTTTACTTCACTCTTTGTTTGGATTATCAAATAATTATTTTATTATAGTATTATATAGTAGTATTATATATATATATATATATATATATATATATATATATATATATATATAACCTAACCTAACCTAGTATTATTTTATTAAAATATAAATCTGGGTCTTGGACAAAGATAAAACAATATAATCTGTACATTTAAGGCAGTTGAAAAGTAGCTTAATTAAAAAAATAATTACTGCCTCATCAGGGGCAGCGTTATTTCCTTCACTTTTATTTTGTAATGTCATGATGACTTTTATTTTGTAATGCCATGATGACTTTTATTTTGTAATGTCATGATGACTTTTATTTTGATGCAAGTTGTATCAACCGGCCGTGACGTCACGTGGTTACTGTAGCTGCCTGCCTCCATGCTGGAGTTGATGTAACAGGCGTGTGAATTGATCGTTGTACCGGTGTTTGAGTTTCATTGATCGGATAAACGGCAATCAGACGGATCTGTCAGCAGATATGTCGTACTGCAAACAGGAAGGTATGACTCAGCTAAATCGGACTGTTTAATCCCATTTTATACCCATCTTTTACTGTCGTTTAGCTGTTCGGCTAGTGTTCATGCCAGTAAAAGTCACTCTCCCCAGCCATGCTTGTTAATATCAATTAGTTATTTAAAATATTTATCGACTGCAAATGATCTTTTAAGATGTGTTCAAATGTGTCGTTTTAAATTATCCTATATCATGTGTGTACAAGTTGAAAAATTACTCAATTTCTGGTGGAATTATAGATGAACATTCTTCTTATTCAGAGTCAGCATAAGCTCAATAAAATATACACATCTATAGTGCAACGATATATGTTTTCAATAAGTCCCAGACCTGACTTATTTTGATGGCTGCGATGACTGAATTACAACATTTTGTGTCACCCTGAATATAACAGGCGCCTGCAAGGTCATCGTAATAACCTGGGGAGTTCATAACCTAAAGTCCACCAAATGGTTACAGTTTTAACAATATGATCTTCAACACACAACATTACACACTGGCATATAGATTTAAAAACAACACGTAAAGTTCTTATTCACACAGTTAATTACAGAACGTGTGCCTAAGTGGTTATTTATTCCTTGTGTACAGATTGGAAAGTGTTTCATTTGACCTTTAACTCTTTGTGGATCATTTAAATTTTTATAAAGATTTTGATTACTCAGAAATTGCAGTCCGGTGTGTCTGTGATATATTTAATCAGGGCTGTAAGACATGTATATAAAGATGTATATGTATAATGTGTGTGTGTGTATATATATGCATGTATATGTGTGTGTGTGATTTATATGTAATGTATATAAATAAATCTAATACTATATACAAACATATATTATATAAACAAACTTTTATATTAGATGTGATCAATCGATATGATAGCTATAAGTGTGTACTATTATACTATTTATTAATATTTAGGATTGGCTTTAATTTTATATTTTCACTATTTAATTTTCATTTTAGTTATGTGCTTTTGTAATTTGAGTGTGTGTGTATATATATATATAATTTACAATTTTTTTTTACCAGTATGTTTTTAAATATAAAATATTCTTATATTTTTATCATTGTGTGTAACTTTATTCTTTTCTCACAATAGGTAAAGATCGCGTCATATTTGTCACCAAAGAGGATCATGAAGCACCCAGTAACGCTGAGCTAATTGAAGATGACCCTAATGATCCGTATGAGGATCACGGTAAGTTTTTGAACTTGATTTACTTGCAAACTACAAGAAATGACTGTAAAAAATATTACCATGTTTCATAGTTTAGCCTAAATATGGTGGATCTTACCTCCAGAATACTCATTTTACACTCATTTCATTTGAACCTACAGGTCTTATTCTACCTAATGGTGACATAAACTGGAACTGCCCGTGTCTGGGCGGTATGGCCAGTGGCCCTTGTGGACAGCAGTTCAAGGAAGCCTTTTCTTGTTTTCACTATAGCAAAGAGGAGGTAAAGGGGTCAGAATGTGTGGAAAACTTCCGGAGTATGCAGGAGTGTATGCAGAAATACCCAGAGCTCTACCCCCAGGAAGACGACAACGACAGCGCCCCCTCTGGTGGGGCCGATACTACACCCAGTGAATCCACTTCCACTGACTCTCTCCCTACATCCTCTCCTGATTCTGCACCAGCAGCCACAGAAAACCCAGCAGCTAGTTAATATTATCCTGGGTACATTCCCATCGCACCTCACAGAAGAGACGGCTCCACTTTCGTGTATGCCGAGATCATATCTAAACATGCCACTGGATAACTTCGATGCTCTCCACCTGGCTGCATGGTGCACAGAGATGGGGCAAGCCCTTAAACTTCAGGTTTTTTGATTAAAATATTCAAATGACATTAACATGCACTTGAGGGACCTATAAAAATGAGTTTTAAGGATCTGTATGGTGAGTATGAACCCCTTTGAATCATCCAGCGTTGTATTTTCTGGTTATTATTTGCTCCACAACCAAAGCTAAGCTAGTTTGACATGTGTACTACTATAGATCAAAGGTCGTTTGGCGGTTGTACTTTGACAACTGTGCAGTTTTGGGATGAAATGGTCAAATAACGAGTCTATGTACATTTCCTGTGCTGATTTTTTTTGTTGTAGAACATAATTAAACAATTTTATGATAAAGAATTGTTCTGTTTCTGACATGTTTGAAAGCGTGTAGCCCGAGGTTGCATATTAAGTACAAACAGTAGGGGCCGTGAGTGAGTAAACCAGCAGCCTCACCTGTCAAACTATGATACAGAAGTGATTATAATGGGGAGACACCAACACATCATAAATGAGAAGATCTTCTGTTCAGTAAGAACATGCAAATCTGTTGTTCCAGAGACTAGTAGGTTTTGTTTGAATGAAGTATCTAACATTTGAGGGCTGTTTTTAGATCTGTTTTCAACACATGCTATTGCTAACATTCAACAGTGTTAAAGAATTGTTCTGATATCAGATACTTTTTAAGCTTATTGATGCATTCAATCAGTGACATGATAACTTTACAATAAGGTTTAATTTGTTAACTACATTAGTAAGCATGCATTTATAACAATGGGCTTATACAGCATTTATTAATTTTGGTAAATGTTAATCTCAACATTTACTAATACACTATTAAATTCCAAAGTTAAAGAACGTTTATTAACTAACATTAACAAATGTTAATAAATGCTGTAATTAAATTAAATAAATATATTGGTCATTGTTAGTTTGTGTAAATTAATGCATTAACTAATGCTAACAAATAAGACCGTAATGTAAAAGTGTTACCAGTGACATTTACAAATCTGTCTGTTTTGTCTCCAAGAGTGACTGTGTTTGGATGGAAACGATTGGTCATTCAAAGCCTTAATGTGATTATTCTTGTTTTGATTAAATCTTTTCATCTGTGATCTATCCGTTTCTGTAAAATATTTAATAAAATAATCATGCATAAGCACTGGGAGAATTCAAATTAGTCCATATCTTTTGTTTTTCAATTGTGACATGTTTCTAATGTATTTTTAAAACTGAAATGTTGTAAGCAAAAAAGCAATTAAAATACAAATGTGAATGAATGAATCAAAAAAATGCCCTGCAGTCCTGTGGATTCACTGTCTCATATGTATTGTTTGTCCATTCTTATATGCAAAAACTAGTTGAAAGAGAGTCTTGATGACTATAATCTAATAATCACAAAGGAAGTAGAAAAATCCAGTCAGGTTTATGAATGTCATATCCATGATCTGAGTTTATGCATTGATGATTCAGTGTCCACAAGACAACAGCCACCTAAATGAAGTTATTTTTGAAGATCCTTGAACAACTTGTTCTGTATGACAATTATATTTATTTTAAGTGACTATTAAGTGCACTTTGCCAAGAAACTACTTCATGAATCTTGCTTCTGGTAATTACCCACGTTCCATTTCAGTTGCATCCGGGGGTCATGGTACATTTAGGATCCAGCTGCCTGCTTTGGTACAATGGCATCATTTCAAGTGAGGGCTTTCAAGTTTGGGCAGTGATGTATGGAAGCTTGTTTCCTTCAAGAAATACTTTTTATCTCACGATTCTGACTTTAAAGGGTTAGTTCACCCAAAAATCATGTAATTGTCATTAATTACTCACCCTCATGTCGTTCCAAACCCGTAAGACCTTTGTTAATCTTCGGAACACAAATTAAGATATCTTTGATGAAATCCGAGAGCTCTCTGACCCCTCCATAGACAGCAATTTAATTAACACTTTCAAGGCCCAGAAAGGTAGTAAAAACATCGTTAAAATTGTCCATGTGACTCCAGTGGTTCAACCTTAATTTTATGAAGCGACAAGAATACTTTGTGTGCGCAAAAACCCCCCAAAATAACGACTATTCAACAATTTCTTCACGCCTGTGTCGTCAGAGTTACGTCAGAGCTACGCCAGCACACCATTGGCCGAAGCTGTTCATGTGAGCACCACGACGCATGCGTGTGATGCTGACGCAGGAGCTGACCAACGTAAACCATGTATGAGTCTGACACAGACGAGAAGAAATTGTTGAATAAAGTTGTTATTTTTGCGCACAAAAAGTATACTCGTCGCTTCATAAAATTAAGGTTGAACCACTGGAGTCACATGGACTATTTTAACGACGTCTTTACTACCTTTCTGGACCTTAAAAGTGTTTATTATATTGCTGTCTGTGGAAAAATATCTGTAAAAATATCTGTGTTCTGAAGATGAACGAAGATTTTACAGGTTTGGAACAACATGAGGGTGAGTATTTAATGACAGAATTTTCATTTTTGGATGAACTAACCCTTTAATGCGCACTTGCAAGTTTATATCTAAAAATTCTGACTTTTTCTCTGAATTGTGAATTAAAAGTCAGAATTGTGAGATCCTGTGTATAAACCTTGCAATTGCGAATTATAAAGTTATTGTGGGATATGCAAGTTTATATCTTGCATATCTGGGAAAAGCCAGATTTTTGAGATAAGTCACAATTACCTATTTTATTCTGTGGCGGAAACAAGCTTCCATAGTGTTGTTCTACTGTACATTTGGGTAAAGTTGTGCTCATAGGCAGCCCTGATGCAGTGCTTCTGTGACCTGAAAGCCCAGGATGGGGGTCCAAGGGACTACTAGACTCTGCATGGTGACCAGTAGCCTCCCTGAGTCCACTTCCTCAGGACCTGCCAGTAGATAGTTCCCACCTAAAGATGATAAAACAGTCACTACTCTTATGGAAAACTTGACTGAACCAAAGCTGTGGCCCAGGTAACAGTGAGTTTTTATAGTTATGTGGTGTACCTGGGTTGAGGATAGGACAGGTGCAGCCGCGGCTGGTCCAAGAGAGTGGGTACAGACTGTGTGTGCCCTGGGAGAGGGGCAGTTTTCCAGAACGGAAGACCTTCCTCACCTTCACCAGAACAACAGCGTGTGTGCCTTTATCATGAGCTGACAGCACACTGGCTTTGATCACTACGGCCACCATAAACAGTCAGTTCACTCATTAGATATAAATCTGTTTAAACAGCAAATGCCATCAGAATTGATTAATCAAATTAATTAATATAATGAAAAAGCCTCACCGTATGCATGTTTTATCTTGCAAAGATCAGCCACACTTTTCAGCTTCGTTTCTCTACAGCTGCACTTCCCTGAATAGAAATCACATTTAACATGTCACAAGTTCTGTACATACTGGCATATTTAATCTCACAAAAACATGCTCGGGTCAAAGAAATTATGTTTTCCAAAAATTAAAGGAAGCCTATTTTAGGACCATTAAGATTTAATGCTGTCACATTTTTTAATGATAATGAAACTTTTTTTTTTCTGATTCTGATTATTTAGTTTTTAAGTTTTGATGATTTTTTACTGTATTAGAGTAAAAACAATGACAGTAACAGTTTGTTTTGTTATTTAAATAAATAGAAATGAAAGTACAACAAATAATACCATGATGTATTAATAATTTAAATAATATATATATATATATATGTCAAATAATATCATATCTACAAAACCATAAAAAAAACAGTTTTGAAAGAAATTAATACTAAAAAACTCAAAATAGAAAATTTCAAATTATAATAATATTTAACAATATGACTGTTTTTACTGTATTTTTGATCAAATAAATGCAGTCTTGTTGACATAAGACTTCTTTCAAAAACAATAAAAAATCTTACTAACCCCAAACTTTTGAATTGAAAAAGGATTTTTTTTTTTGCAGTATGGTAACAAGAATATTGTCATGAAAATAATGTCACAATGAAAAAAAAAAAAAAAAAAAAATTATATATATATATATATATATATATATATATATATATATATATATATATATATATATATATATATATATATATATATATATATATATATATATATATATATATATATCTTGCCATATATATCTTGATGCTAAAATATACATCATTTTCCTTAAGTAAAGTTTTATTTTACTTTTGGGATGAAATATGACCTGGTTTGTGAGATTCACCCATTTACATTGCAATACATAATTTGAAGGAACCACATAAAAACCACATTTTTGAAAAGCCTGGAAGTCATATTTTCTGCTGTGGTTTCCCATGTTTCACAACAGTGTTTTGTACTGTAGTCAGCTCACCTGTATAGTACAGTGCAGAGACGGCAAGTTCTTTAGGCCACGCCCTCTCGTCCTCTTGAGGTTTAAACTGGGACAGTTCAGGAATTTTCCCACCAATAGGTACATTGTAAAGCTTCACATTGCCTTTGCTGTTAAAGGAAAATGATATTATAACAAAAATCAATGGTATTTGAAAATCCCCAGCAGGTATGCAATTCAAATTCAACTTGAATTTTTGGTTTTGAGATTCCTAATGCTCAATGTTTTAATTTCAAATCACAAATAATTAAGAATTATTATAATTTAAAACAGAAAGAATTGAAAATGTAGTTTGTGTATGCATAAGTCTGACCTGTCTAGGCAATGACCTGTGATGGGGTCACAGGTCAAGGGGCACACACAAGGTTTGCAGCCCTCCTCTCCAAATCCCCAGTACCCTGGTAGACAGTGGCTACAGGTGGTGCCCCCCACACCAGGTTTACAGTGGCACTGTCCACTTCTAGGATGGCACCATGGTGTCTCATTGCTAAAATATATTGGAACCGCACCAACTGGGTCACACCAGCATCCTGCCACAGAAAAGAATGTTAATCAACTTTTGGTTCATTAGCTCTTCCTACTGCTTTTGAGTCGCTTTAGTGGTCTGTGTCATACCGCCGCCATTAGGAGGCAATAAAAGACTGTAAATTAATGCAAAGATAACCATATATATATATATATTATTTTTTTAAATTTTTTTATGAAGGATATAAGGTGTTTTTGACCATGCATAACATGTTATCACTATGCTAAGGTTTAATAGGTGGTTGCTAGGCTGTAGCTATGTGACTGCTAAGGCGTTCTGAGTTTTTTAGTGAATTGTTAATGGTTGTTTATTTTATTTTAAAGGACTTTTTTAAATTTTTCCTATTATATTGTCCACCAGGTGAAAAGAGTAAGTGAAAAGTGAAAGTCGGTAACATTTTACAATAAGCTCATATTACTTAAAGGTACACAATGTCACTTTTGGCACTCTAGCAGTTAATAAACAAAACTGCATGCATCTTGCGAAAGAACATTGTAGCCGGAGCTACTTCTCTCTGTTTAAGTAGATGATGAGTCATGCAGGTACTGGGCTACTCCGCACCAGTTGTCGTCCTGTCTTGCCTAAAATATTCAGAATATAAACACTTACACTATATTGCCAAAAGTATTGGGACACCCCTCCAAATCATTGAATTCAGGTGTTCCAATCACTTCCATGACCAAAGGTGTATAAAATCAAGCACTACAAACATTTGTGAACGAATGGGTCACTCTCAGGTGCTCAGTGAATTCAAGCATGGTACAGTGATAGGTTGCCACCTGTGCAATAAGTGTGCAAAATTTCCTCACTACTAAATATTCCACGGTCAACTGTTAGTGGTATTATAACAAAGTGGAAGCAATTGGGAACAACAACAACTCAGCCACAAAGTGGTAGGCCATGTTAAATTACAGAGCGGGGTCAGTGCATGCTGAGGCGCACATGCGCAACTTTCTGTAGAGTCAATAGCTACAGATTTCCAAAATTCATGTGGCCTTCAGATTAGCTCAAGAACAGTGCGAAGAGAGCTTTATGGAATGGGTTTCCATGGTTGAGCAGCTGCATCCAAGCCTTATATCACCAAGTGCAATGCAAACCATCGGATGCAGTGGTGTAAAGCACGCCACCACTGGACTCTAGAGCAGTGGAGACGTGTTCTCTGGAGTCATGAATCACGCTTCTCTGTCTGATGATCCGATGGACGAGTCTGGGTTTGGCGGTTACCAGGAGAACAGTACTTGTCGGACTGCAAGGAACTCTTAATGCTTCAGCATACCAAGACATTTTGGACAATTTCATGCTCCCAACTTTGTGGGAATAGTTTGGGGATGGCCCCTTCTTGTTTCAACATGACTGCGCACCAGTGCACAAAGCAAGGCCCATAAAGACATGGATGAGTGACTTTGGTGTGGAGAAACTTGACTGGCCTGCACAGAGTCCTGACCTTAACCCGATAGAACACCTTTGGGATAAATTAGAGCCAGGCCTTCTCGTCCAACATCAGTGCCTGACTACACAAATTCACTTCTAGAAGAATGGTCAAAAATTCCCATAAACACACTCCTAAACCTTGTGGAAACCCTTCCCAGAAGAGTTGAAGCTGTTATAGCTGCAAAGGGTGGGTCAACTCCATATTAAACCCTACGGATTAAGAATGGGATGTCATTAAAGTTCATGTGCATGTAAAGGCAGGCGTCCCAAAACTTTTGCCAATATAGTGTATTATAGGCATACCATAGTGATTCAGGATAAGACAAAAACACGGCTTGGAAGATGGATTTATGATGTACTCACTTAGACAGAGCGGGATGCTTTTCACATGAAATTGCATACTAGTGTCATTCGTCCATGCATGTCTCGTCATATCCGTAAAAAGAGAAAAGCTGCTCTCATTACTTTCTCACATGTATGGTGTGGGAGTGGCATAGGTTAGTTGTCACAACGAGCGAGAATGGTTGACATGGAGCAGCTAAATCTTGAACCTGCGGGGAATCACCTGTTTTAAAAAAAAAAGCCAAACAGAGGAGCTTCTGCTTGCAAAAAGAGATAGAGCCCGTAATAAAACAAGAACCAACATTGGCTTGGCTTTTCGGAGATGGCAGGATTTGTAAACTGAGGGATTTGTAAAAGATGGCACTTTTATTACTCAACAGGTGAGTAAAGTATTCTATTGAACAGATAAATTGCCATATGTAAAGCATTATCTACTGTGAAGGGTCATTTCATTATGCTTGTTGTAGTGCTGTGCTGGAATTTATTTTCAAGGAAGTACCCTGTCAATTAATGGGTATAGCTACAGTATCCTTTCCATCTAAATTGGTTATACCTCTTAAGCCTAGTAGTGAATGTTTTATGAGCAGTGGATAACCATATTCATATGCACAGAGCCAAAGCACAACCAAAACAATGTTCTTCTGCAAAATGCATGTAGTTTTGTTTTTAACCGCTAGAGGGCCAAAAGTTACAGTGTACCTTTAAAAAATGACACCATATTATAAAGTGTTATTGAAAAGTCACTTGAGAGGAAGACAAGTAATTATAATTGATTAAAGATTACAAATTTTCATTTAGTTTTTTCTTACACAGGGAAAAATAATAATATGCACCAATAAATCATTCACTATAAGACCAGGAATGTGCATTCATGAGATATACAAAGTCAAATTTGATTTAAATTAAAAACAACTATTTGAGTGGAGTCATTGTCCTTTCTGTTTGTTCCTTCTCTTTCTGTCTTACGTGTGCAAGCATGCGGGGAGTTGAGGGGTCTGGCAGGGTGGCGGTGGTATCCAGGACGACAGCGCTGGCACCGGCGGCCCACAGTGCTATGCTGGCAGTTGTCGCATACACCCCCACTACTGCCCCCTGTGGACAGCCACACTCGCTGGGAGAAGTGGCAGCTCTCTGCATGGCCATGACATTCACACTCTTCAGAAACAAGTTAGAGGGAGAAAAAGAGACATTATGGATGAAAGAATCATCCATCATTCTCACTGGATTCTCAATATTGCAATAGTCATTTTCTAATTTATTTATATATTAATTAATTGTTACATTTTAATTTAAATTACCATGACATTATTTTATTTAAAGAGAACAACAAATAATATCATGATGTAAAAATGCTTAAATAATATATTTACATTGCATTACAGTAATGACAATGAGATCTTTGAATATATTAAAATAATCATAATGGTTCTAAAACAGGCTTTATTTTCTTTAAGCAAAATATATTTTGTTTATCTTTATTATATGGAATAATCAAACCTGGAGATTCTTAAAATCATAAAATGATGATGTGCAAATGTTTAATAAAATTTTTTACTTTATCAGAATAAAATGTTTTTTGCTACAAAAATCATAGGGCAATGCGTGGTTGCTAAGGTGTTCAGAGTGATTCTTAGTGTGTTTCTATGGTGTTCTGGATCATTGCTTACAGTACTAACCCCCCCCCCCCAATTGTTGTTCTAAGATATGTATCGGAGCCCTCCTGCATTAGAAAGTATAAAAATAACTTTCATAGCACAATTTCCTTTCCATTTTCAAGGATTAAAGGAATTTAAGGTTAAATCAACCCGTACAGTAAATGCACTCACTCTTGCATGGGTTGCTCTCCCCACTGCTTCCATTGGCTGCTCTCCAGGGTTGGTCATTGTAGAGCGGGGCACACCTCTCGCAGTGCTCACCCGCTGTGTGGTGGGCACACACACATTTGCCAGACACCTGCGCTCCAGAGGAATGATTCACTTTCAGTTGCTGCCCATTCAAGCCCCATAAAGCCTTATAAAAATACATGTAACAGGCCACTTCCTATTCTACTAACTACCGGGTGAGTGCACATACACCCTCAAGTATGCATCCAGACAATATTTCAAGGTGGGGCCAATGTAGGCACAATATGGGCTTGAGATATGGAACCCATGGACGAACCCATTTAAAGCCAATACTGGTTCTAATTCATATAGGGCCGACATGGAACCCATGGACGAACCCATTTAAAGCCTATACTGGTTCTAATTCATATAGGGCCAACATGGAACCCATGGACGAACTCATTTAGGGCCCATACCGGTTCTAATTCATATAGGGCCGACATGGAACCCATGGACGAACCCATTTAAAGCCTATACTGGTTCTAATTCATATAGGGCCAACATGGAACCCATGGACGAACTCATTTAGGGCCCATACCGGTTCTAATTCATATAGGGCCGACATGGAACCCATGGACGAACCCATTTAAGGACCATACTGGTTCTAATTCAGATAGGGCTGACATGGAACCCATGGACGAACTCATTTAGGGCCTATACTGGTTCTAATTCATATAGGGCCGACATGGAACCCATCAACAAACTCATTTAGGGCCTATACTAGTTCTAATTCATATAGGGCCGACATGGAACCCATGGACGAACTCATTTAAGGCCCATACTGGTTCTAATTTAGATAGGGCCGACATGGAACCCATGGACGAACTCATTTAGGGCCTATACTGGTTCTAATTCAGATAGGGCCGACATGGTACCCATGTCAAGCCTATATCATGCCTACATCGACCCCACCATGAAATGTTGGCTGGACAGAAGAGGAAACAAGTTCCTTCACACATTCACTCAAAAAAAAAAAAAATCACCCAAAAAAACACTAACAAAATGGACACACTTACCACATTACTGGGTTGCAGGCTGTCTTGTCCTTCATTTTCAGGAAGGCAATGTTCAGCATGGCCATGACACAAACATGTCCCTTTAGCCAAAAGAGAGTACACAGCAAATGGGGTTGAATCCAGGGGATCAGATCTGGGTGTGGGAGAAGTCAGCATCGTGCTGTGAATTGTGGGTAAAAAGGGTGGGTTTGACTGTTCCGGGACGCTCCGCTGCCCCTTCGAGACGGGACACTGTTGAGACTTTAAAAGCTGTATTCGTAAGTTAGTTACTGTCAGAAGGGACAGAGCCTCAGGACTGTACGGATCGACAATCCCACTTCCCAATCCTATGGATCGGAATATGATCTAGAATAGAATTAGAAACAAATGATTATGATATTTAAAAAGCATCAGACAGAACTGAGATTTAAATTCACCATAGTTGTACTAAAATGGGAATATTTGATGTGAAATGTTTACTGATTTTCATAAAGTAAAAGTAAGAATAACTTTTATGTTGATACAGTTTTTTTGTTTGTTTGTTTTTTTACAATCACTATAGCATTTCTCAGTACTTAGGTCACTTTTTCTAAACTCTTCACACAGTTCTCCTTACCAACTTTCAGCTTGGTGCAGCAGTTAATTTCACATTCAAAATGCACTAAAGCTACCAAAACACTTCATACTGTATATGTCTCAAATCAACTCAAATCAACATTACACAATGATTTTGTTTTATATTTGAAAAAATCTTTGCAAAACAAGAATGAGTGCAGAAATTACATACTTCACGTTTAAACCTACTGAAACCCACTTAAAAATCGCAATTTTCAAAAAAGAAAGATGTTTTGTGGTGCTTTGGAGACCTTATTTTCTTCCTTACCTCTCCTTGGCTGCATGGGACCGCGTTGGAATATCTGGAAGTGCAGACAGCCCCTGCTTGACTTACATCATCAGGAAGCCCGAACATCTCAGTGCAGTTCCTGGCAAACAGCTTTAGTGTCTCCCAGGTCTGGCCAAAGTCCTGTGAGCGTTCCAACCTCATAGCAGCAGGACGTGGGGAACGGAACAACATCACAACGTGACTCATGCAGAACCGTGTCTCCAAGTCAAGACGGATTTCTTCCTTTTCTCCAGTGGCCGCCGCTGAGCCCCACCAGGTATCTGGATGAATAAATGGGTCATCGGCCATTAGGGCAGGAGGATGAAGCTCTGCTAGACAGCGTGGCTGGGTTGGCAGGCAGGAAGAGCTATTAGTGCAGCAGCTAGTCAGCGTGAAAAGGGTCCTGCCACTGGCCAAGTTACCCAAAGGAGGGCTGCAAGCACGACCAACACATCTGGACTCTGTGTAAAAGAGAAAACATGCATTGCACACGCATTCAGAAACAAATCAGGGAAACTTTCATGTTGATTAAATGAAATGCACCATTTTTGAACACTGAACCTCTGTAAACACTACAGTCAGGTTCTGACATGTCACAGCACAATGTTTGACAACCTGAGCCTTTAATGAACCTCATAGTTGGGCTTTCATAGAAGCTGTGTCATTTCTCCTGCAAAGATTGCAGCACTGCAATAATAGTTAGGTATGACAAGAAAAGTGAAAAAAAAAGGTCAAGTTTAATATCATTTAAGAATGATATACATAAGAATACATTAAAAGTGACAGTATATTTGTTTTCATGTTATAACAATATGAAATATAACGCAGCTTAAACTTCAAATAAACACTATAAATACATAAAAATGAAAACCAGATCTCACACTAAGTTTATACATCTGACAATTTGATTATTATCCCAAGGAGAAGTCCAGTTATTTTAATGGATCATTCTTCCTACAATGTGAAAAAACAATATTTGGTAACCATTTATCATAATACTCTTTCGACATCTGTTTAAAATCATATAAAAATTGAATGAATTTACAAATCATTATATAATCCATCCGTCAAGTACGGATATATGTTAATCAAAGTTTAAGGACAGACAGAAAAAAGAAAGACAGAGACAGGAGGATGATAGATAGATAGATAGATAGATGATAGATAGATAGATGATAGATAGATAGATAGATAGATAGATAGATAGATAGATAGATAGATAGATAGATAGATAGATAGATAGATAGATAGATAGATAGATAGATAGATACATACATACATACATACATACATACATACATACATACATACATACATACATACATAGAACAAATGTTCCACCAGATTTCTTCACTCACCTGTGAAGCCCTGCAAGAATCCAGGAAATAAGACCACTGTGCACTTCAATAACACCATCACAAACTGAAGATTCCCAAGGGGTTTCATGTTTAGCAGTCTGGGTGTAAAGGCAGGTTAGTTATCCATAGTTAGAACAGATGCATGTCCCAGTGCATGGTCAGTTGAGTTTGGAGAGATCTCCTTCACTGTAGGTTTGGGAACAGAGTCTGCATGAAAAGTTGCATGAAATCCAGCTGCTGGTAATCCATTTTCACAGCGAGTCAGTAAGAAAACTTTTCTGATGGTGGTGGTAATCTGGGATGCACCTGTCCAAACGGCACGCGGTTCATTCCTTTAATTCCAGTTTTTTTTTGTTTTGTTTTTTTGCGCGCACTCAGATGAAGAGTCAACTGTTGTCTTTTCTGTGTTTGGACATAACAGTCCTTTCAAAATGAAGGCAAACGAGGGGGAAATCACGCAGGTCTCTTTGGTAATAGCAGTGTTTCGCTCCACTGCGTAATGCGCAGCGTTGTTCCAGCTTCCCAAGAGCACAGATGAATGACTGTGATCCACTGGCCTGAATCTGAAGCATTCAACGGGTTGAAAAAGAGCACTCTACTGCCTCACAGTGGAATGCTACACTAGTGCAGTTCCCTGCCTACTTCAAACAAGTGATCTTAATGACATTTTTGTTCACTGTACCAGACATATTTTCTCAGTATCTTTGAGATTCACGCCGCTGAACGTCCTACAACCTAAAAAATAAAGGTGCCAGGTAGAACCAAAAAGGGAGTTTTCATGGCAATGCAATAGAATAACCATTTTTGTTTTCCTGAAGAACCGTTTTGTGAAAGGTTCTGTAAAGAACCATTTTATAGACTAAATAACCTTTCTGCGCTACAAAGAACCTTTTGTGCAATGGAAAGTTTCTTTGGATATTAAAGGTTCTTCATGGAACCATACACCCTGCCAAAGAACCATTTAAGAACCTTTATTTTTATGGGAAAGAGGCATCCTGAGCTTTTCTGTAATACCAAATTATAACAGAAATAGAAAGGGATATAGTTTAACCAGAAATTAAAATGATTACATAATTTACTCACCTTCTTGTCAGTCCACACCTAACTTTTCAATACAGTGAAAATTCATTTAGTGAAACTTTTGCTATATATTTCTTATTCACAGTTGTTCGGGGTCTTTTGCTCACTGATTCTGAAGGTGGGAGCATGAAAGATTCCTGAGGCTGGAGAACAAAGTTAATGTGATCCAGCCACATAGAGAATTCCAGAAACTGTATATATATGCCAGCACCAAAACCTGCTCTCCTTAATGGAGTGAGAGATGTTACTTTATATGCCTTTTCCTCCTGGTTTTGAACTATAGTAGTTCTGTAGTATGGGTGCTTTGATACTTCATTAAAGGAAAATTGAAATACATACAAAAAAAGGATTTTGTGGCATGAGAAAATAGAGCACTATGAATGTTTCTGCCTGCATGGTGGTTAATGAAATCATAACTCATGCACATAAAACTACTGACATTTATGCATTTAAAGGAGGAGGTTATGTATATTTTGAAAAATATTACATGTAGTTCACTGAGCTGAACAGTCAGAGTTTTGAGTGTTGAGATGCAAACCCAATGGAAATGAATTTGGTTAAAGATCAAGAAACCTTTAGCCTTTGATATAATCGGATGGCACAGTCTAGTAACAGATTCTGTATTCTCCCATTAAATATTCATGGAGTTAAAATCAAAATGTAAAATATTAGTTAACCTTTCCTTTCAAGAGTTTCACCATGGACGAAAATCCCCCTAGTGGTGTCATCATGGCTGAATGTGTCACTTTGCCAACTTGTCCTACCTGTTTCTTGCCCAGTTTACATTAAAACAGATGTTAGGTTCACTTTGTACTCATAAACGACACATACAAAATCTCAGAGACAAAAATAAAAACTCATTATGCCTCAATTAAATTGTCTGCATCTTTGTTGTGAAAACCAATAAAACTGTTGTTCACAAATTATTTGAAATAAAGACAATAATCTTATTATGTTTTCCTCAACATATAGGCTACATCAGAGGTTAATGGGCATATTAATTCATAAGTTAATAAATAAAGAGTCATGCCAGCTGAAATTGCCAGCTGTGCTAATGTATTTCAAAGCCACATGCATTGACACAAAATATGCTCAAATGAAGTCTTTGGTTTTATGGTAGAGCATTACAAGGCAAAGTTTTATTGTAGTCACGTAAAAGCTCTTTACAATATGTGCAAAATTCCAGCAAGTCCTCTTGCATCTATGCTAGGTTCTTTTGAACTTAACTAGGCCCCATATAGTTACCTTCAGCTGTTTTTGCAGAAGCTCAAACGTGCTGCGTAACACGAGAATGAATCTCATTGGTTCTTGCAGAAGCTCAAACGTGCTGCATAACACGAGAATGAATCTCATTGGTTTTTGCAGAAGCTCAAACGTGCTGCGTAACACGAGAATGAATCTCATTGGTTTTTGCAGAAGCTCAAATGTGCTGTGTAACACGAGAATGAATCTCATTGGTTTTTGCAGAAGCTCAAACGTGCTGCATAACACGAGAATTAACATCATTGGTTCTTGCGGAAGCTCAAACGTGTTGCGTAACACGAGAATGAACCTCATTGGTTTTTGCAGAAGCTCAAACGTGCTGCGTAACACGAGAATGAACCTCATTGGTTCTTGCAGAAGCTCAAACGTGCTGCGTAACACGAGAATAAATCTCATTGGTTCTTGCGAAAGCTCAAACATGCTGCGTAACACGAGAATGAATCTCATTGGTTTTTGCAGAAGCTCAAACGTGCTGCGTAACACGAGAATGAATCTCATTGGTTCTTGCAGAAGCTCAAATATACTGCTTAACACGAGAATGAACCTCATTGGTTTTTGCAGAAGCTCAAACGTGCTGCGCAACACAAGAATAAATCTCATTGGTTCTTGCGGAAGCTCAAACATGCTGCGTAACACGAGAATGAATATCATTGGTTCTTGCGGAAGCTCAAACGTGCTGCGTAACACGAGAATGAATCTCATTGGTTCTTGTGGAAGCTCAAACGTGCTGCGTAACACGGGAATGAACCTCAGTGGTTCTTGCGGAAGCTCAAACGTGCTACGCAACACGAGAATGAATCTCAATGGTTCTTTCGAAAGCTCGATCGTGTTGCATAGCACACAAGAATTGTAGTGTTAAGGGATTTTTTAGGTCACATGATTTGACGTTGCCCCCTTGTGGTTGGGGGGGTGGTAAACCAGGCACTGTAATAAAGTCATGCTTTGAGAGCACACGTTGGAAATCTCTCCCCATGCTTATTTGTTAAGTTAGAACCACTTAACTCTACATGGTGTCAGAAGACTTCAGTTACTCAAATCGGGTAAACATGAGATGTGGTTTTGCTGATTTAGATAGAGAGAACTCACGTAAATTTTAGTCAGTAAGTCTGAAGTTTAGCTAGCTTGCAAAGCTAACGTGACTCGTAGTTAACGTTCGTGGCAGACGAAAAGGAAAGAAAATGGAGCGATTCCAGGTTCTCCCACCACCCAAGTTTGACTTCACAAAGCCAGAAGAGTGGCCCAAGTGGATTCGAAGGTTTGAGAGATTCCGGATAGCATCGGGTCTAGAGCTACAGCCGGATGAAAACCAGGTGAACACTTTAATGTATACTTTGGGGGACGAGGCAGAAGATATTGTGACTTCACTTTGTATGATGGAGGAGGAGGCAAGCATGTACAACACTGTCAAAGAGAAGCTAGAGGGACATTTCGTGGTGAGGAGAAATGTTATTTTTGAGCGAGCGAGCAACCAGAGACAGCAGGAACAAGGAGAGACTGTGGGCAGTTTTATCACTGCACTCCACTGCTTGTCAGAGCACTGCGGCTATGGACAGCTGCACGACTAAATGGTCCTCAACAGACTTGTTGTAGGCTTGCGCAATAAAAAGCTGTCGGAGCAACTGCAGCTGGACTCAGAGCTAACGCTGGAGAGAGCGGTGACGTGTGCGTGTCAGAGCGAAAGTGTAAAAAAAACAGGACCTGTTGAAGAGTAACTTTAAGGCAGAGGCCATAGACGTGGACAGCATTCAAACAAAACACAAATTTGACAAAGGCAAAGGAAGACAGCAGAAAATGCAGGCTAGAACAAATGATAAAAGCAGTTAGCAGTTATCAGACACAGCCAGGCAACCAGACACGATGCATGTGGTGTGGTAGAACGCCAGCACACAGCAAAAACCAGTGCCCAGCTAGAAAACCAGCATGTAACCAGTGTCAGAGAAAGGGTCACCATGCAAAAGTGTGCAGGTCAGGGGCTCTCAACGCCCATCACGATGAAGGGAAAGTTCACAGCTATCATAGGAACAGACAGTAAAAGCACCACACAGGAAGTGTATGTAGTCCCAGGTCTGAAGTTTAGCCTACTGGGACGTCCAGCTATCCAGGCATTAGGGCTAGTGGCTAGAGTAGACACAGTGGCACTGGATTCAGTCGAGAGAGTCAAGGAGCAGTTCCCCACACTGTTCAAAGGGCTAGGCAAGATGGAGGGTGAATACAAGATAGAGCTTAAAGCAGACACCCAACCATTCTCCATATCAACCCCATGACGAATCCCGCTGCCTCTCATGTCTAAAGTAAAAAAAGAACTCACGTGCATGGAAGAGATGGGGGTGATCTCAAGGGTTGAACAACCCACAGACCGGTGCACCAGAATGGTCACTGTACCAAAGCCAGGCAAAGATGAGGTGCGCATCTGCGTGGATCTGACCAAATTGAACGAGTCAGTCAAGAGGGAGAGACACATGCTCCCGTCAGTCGAACACACACTTGGACAGCTAGAAGGCGCCAAAGTATTCTCAAAAATCGATGCAAATTCCCCTTGCCAAGGAGTCCGCTCTCCTCACAACATTCCTCACTCCCTTTGGGAGGTTTTGCTTTAACCGCCTCTGCTTCGGCATATCCTCGGCACCTGAACACTACCAGAAGAGAATGTCTCAGATACTGGAGGGACTCGATGGCGTCCTGTGCCAAATGGACGACGTGCTCGTGTACGGAGACACACAGGCCCAGCACGACACACGACTGCTTGCGGTGCTGGGGAGGCTGCAGGAGGCAGGCATCACGCTGAGAGGTGAGAAATGTGAATTCTCAAAAGGCCATGTCAAATTTCTCGGACAGATCATAGATACAGCCGGCGTGAGAGCAGATCCTAACAAAGTGAGGGCAGTGACAGACATGGAGGAGCCTGAGGGCGCGAGCGGAGTGAGACGATTCCTCGGAATGGTGAATCACCTGGGAAAGTACTTACCTCATCTGGCAGAAAAGACACAGCCATTCCAGGACCTGTTAAATTTCACAACATTTTCAAATAAATATCCAAATAAATTTAATTACTAAACTAAATTAACTATGTCAACTACATTACTTGAATATATATGATAATTGAAATGAGCTAGATGACATCACCGTTTTCTCCAGAGCGGCTGTACAGCCGAATCAAATTCGGTTGCATTATTTTCCTGTTTAACACTGTGAAGCTGCTTTGAAACAATCTGCATGGTAAAAAGTGCTATATAAATAAAGTTGACTCGACTTGTCTTGTGGAGAAGTGGAGACAGTCGTCTCAGCTGACACGTCATCATTTGGACTGGGAGCAGTGCTACTCCAGAGACAGGAGGATGGTCACCTCAAGCCAGTCGCATATAGCTCCAGAGCACTCACAGACACTGAGAAAAGATACGCACAGATTGAGAAAGAGGCTTTGGCAATCACATGGGCGTGCGAGCTTTTCTCAGACTTCCTGGTGGGCATTACGTTCCACGTTGAAACGGACCACAAGCCTCTGGTTCCGTTACTAGGCTCCAGGAGCCTGGATGAGCTCCCGCCACGTATTCAGAGACTCAGAATGAGACTGATGGCTTTCAGCTTCTCCATCTACCATGTGGACGGCAAGAAGTTGGCCACAGCAGACGTGCTATCAAGGGCGCCGTTGCAAGACAGAGGGCAGCTGGAGCAGGAAGAGGAAGTCAACCTGTACGTAAACATGATCATGTCAACCCTCCCAGCTACAGAAAAGAGGCTACAAGAAATAAGGGAACACCAAGAACGTGATGAAATACTGAGCCAAGTGAAAAGGTACTGTACTGAGGGCTGGCCAAACAGATCCACAATAGACAGAGCTTAACTACCGTACGCACATCAGTGAGCTACCAGTGGAGAATAGCTTATTACTGAAAGGATGTAGGCTAGTTGTTCCCAAGCTGCTACAGAAACTGCACGCAGGACACCGAGGTATAGCAAAGTGTTGTGAAAGAGCCAAACAATCTGTCTGGTGGCCGGGACTGTGTACACAGCTTCAGAAAGTGGTCGAGGGCTGCGACACATGAATCAACCCCAAAGAACCACTGCTGCCTACAGAATTCCTTGGTAGACCATAGGCAAAGGTGTGTGCTGACGATAACCAGTATTTATTGGTGGTAGACTACTTTTCCCATTTCATTGAGGTAGCTAAACTCACATCAACAACCTCATTAGCAGTAGTGGAACATTGCAAGTCTATCTTTGCCAGGCATGGCATACCGTCCGAGGTCATGACAGATAATGGACCCGAGTTCTCGTCTGAATGCTTCACTCATTTCGCAACACAGTGGGGGTTCACACACACAACGTCCAGCCCCAGATACACTCAGAGCAATGGAGAGGCAGAGCAAGCCTGTTAAAGGCCTCCTCCAGAAAGAAAAAGACCCGTATCTGGCACTCATGGCTTACAGAGCCACACCACTCGCCAACGGGTACAGTCCAGCACAGCTGTCAATTGGCCGGCAGCTCAGAACAACAGTTCCGGTCACTCTGTCATCTCTCAACCCAGGCTGGACTGACATAACCAAACTCAAAGAGGAGGAACAGAAGAAGAGACAGAGATTGAGCTGGAACTTCAACAAAAGACACAGAGCTCAACATCTCACAAGACTGACACCAGGCGACCATGTCTGGGTAAAGGACACAAAGGAGAAGGGGACAGTGATAAGACAGGTGGAATCACCAAGGTCATACGTCATTGACACTCCCAGAGGGAACCTGCGCCAGTGGCGCCAGCAGCGCAGACCATCCTACCAGAGACAGAGCAACTTACTGGTCAGCCAGTGAGGCCAGATCATGCAGAGCAGGGCCCAGTTCAACCATGCAGTCCTGAGCCTCCGGCACGTTACCCTGCAAGAGAGAGACGACCTCCAGGGTACCTGAAGGACTTTGTGGCTAAATAACAGGTACCCCTGGTGAGACTGAGTGATTTCTATGGGGCAGAACAAACCCCCACACTCAGTAGAAGGATTGGACAGTCTACCCCACCTTCTTAGTTCAGATTTTCAGTTAATGTTCATATGCTTATTATTCGTAAGATACAGTTTGATTTATAGTTCTACAGGAATATTTGAGAAAAAGACAATGGGTTATGTTGTCTTATGCATAATGAAACAGTTTGAACTGGGAACAGTTAACTTTTGATATAGTCTGTTACAGTACAGAGGTGGTAGTTTAATCTTGAGTTATATATCAGTACAACTGATCTTAGAAAGGGGGATGTAGTGTTAAGGGATTCTATAGGACACATGATGTGAAGTTGCCCCCGTGTGGTTAGGCTGGGGGGGTGGTAAACCAGGCACTGTAATAAAGTCATGCTTTGAGAGCACACGTTGGAAATCTCTCCCCGTGCTTATTTGTTAAGTTAGAACCACTTAACTCTACAAGAATGAACCTCATTGGTTCTTGCAGAAGATCAATCGTGTTGTGTAACACACAAGAATGAACCTCATTGGTTCTTGCAGAAGCTGAAACGTGCTGTGTAACACGAGAATGAACCTCATTGGTTCTTGCACGTCAAGCAAGCATGCTTGAGCTTCCGTTTACCTCAACTGATGTGTGAGTTGAGGAATGTTTATATGTGAATAAAAGCCTAAATTCAATCTGTTCATCATATAAAGCGATTATGTCTCTTCAGAAAATTTGGAATAAACAGCTCAATTCATATGGATTAGTTTTACGATCTCTTTATGAACTTTTCAAAGCATAAAATTGGTAGTTGCAGCTGTATATGGGGGTCAGAAAGCTCTTAGATTTAATTTGTTTTCCAAAGATGAACAAATGAGGGTGAGTAATTAATGACAGAATTTTCATTTTTGGGTGAACTATCACTTTAATTATTTTTTTAAAAATGTTTTTACATTACATTTTACATTTTATGTGTTTTAAATAATATATAATGAATAGTTGCATATAGACTACTAGTGTAGTTTAATGTGTCATCCTATGTCTGCACATGCACTCATTGCACATTCATTTTAGTTTTTTCAATCCTCTCATCTTTACCATGAGTTTAATTTTATGTCTTTCATTTCTATATATCTGCTCCTTATTAATTTTCCTCCCCCTTTCTCATATCCTACATATATCTCTTCCCTTTCCTGACAGTCTCTACAGCGGCTGGCTGCACTCCAGGTCATAAAAGAGCTCAGAGAGCAGACCTTCATCTCCAAACCTCACATCATTCCGGCTGTGGGCCTTTCTGCCACCCTGCAGGCTGCATGAGCAATAACTATCTTTATTGGGGATCACGTTAATCCTATTGATGGTGAATTAGCTGTGAGCTATTAATATTTATTACTTTCAGATGTAAAAAATAGATGAATCTGTTCTTTTAAAAAGGTTTGATTTAAGGGCTGTCAACTTTTCTGACAGAATCAAAGCATAATTTAGTAATTGTGTCTGCCTTTAAACATGTTGTTTTAAGTCTTATAGTTTAATGGAGGAGAAAATTACAGCCGAAAACATTCAACTTTTTCTCTTATGTTTGTCAGCAGCGTATTAATACATAATTTATATTGTGCAGACAGAGAAATCTCATTCTAATATTCCTCTTGCTGTTTTTGCTGACTTCATACATGGTCAAATCTAACCAGATGTCACTGTGTAATTCAAAAGTTTAACTGTGTGGGGTTCCTCTGGCTGTTCCCATGGTCTTTTTTGTGGCCATTAAAAAAAATTGGGGATAAAACAGCAACCTCAGTGTCTAGCTTGCATTTTATTAGCGTGTCGGGGTCTACTGGATGACCCTTAGGCTAACAGTGTAGCACACCTTATATCCACTGGCTGAGTGCATGCCAAAAACGGGAAGAGATGGTCTATGCCTGGAATTAGAAACAGCCATTTCCACCTAGAAAGAAAAAAGAAAAGAAAGAACATTTATTTTGTGAAATAGATTGTTCAGCCTGATTTGTAGAAAGAAAATAAAATGCAGTTTATATATATATATATACACTCACCTAAAGGATTATTAGGAACACCTGTTCAATTTCTCATTAATGCAATTATCTAATCAACCAATGACATGGCAGTTGCTTCAATGCATTTAGGGGTGTGGTCCTGGTCAAGACAATCTCCTGAACTCCAAACTGAATGTCAGAATGGGAAAGAAAGGTGATTTAAGCAATTTTGAGCGTGGCATGGTTGTTGGTGCCAGACAGGCCGGTCTGAGTATTTCACAATCTGCTCAGTTACTGGGATTTTCACACACAACCATTTATAGAGTTTACAAAGAATTGTGTGAAAAGGGAAAAACATCCAGTATGCGGCAGTCCTGTGGGCGAAAATGCCTTGTTGATGCTAGAGGTCAGAGGAGAATGGGCCGACTGATTCAAGCTGATAGAAGAGCAACTTTGACTGAAATAACCACTCGTTACAACCGAGGTATGCAGCAAAGCATTTGTGAAGCCACAACACGCACAACCTTGAGGCGGATGGGCTACAACAGCAGAAGACCCCACCGGGTACCACTCATCTCCACTACAAATAGGAAAAAGAGGCTACAATTTGCACGAGCTCACCAAAATTGGACAGTTGACAACTGGAAAAATGTTGCCTGGTCTGATGAGTCTCGATTTCTGTTGAGACATTCAGATGGTAGAGTCAGAATTTGGCGTAAACAGAATGAGAACATGGATCCATCATGCCTTGTTACCACTGTGCAGGCTGGTGGTGGTGGTGTAATGGTGTGGGGGATGTTTTCTTGGCACACTTTAGGCCCCTTAGTGCCAATTGGGCATCGTTTAAATGCCACGGCCTACCTGAGCATTGTTTCTGACCATGTCCATCCCTTTATGACCATCATGTACCCATCCTCTGATGGCTACTTCCAGCAGGATAATGCACCATGTCACAAAGCTCGAATCATTTCAAATTGGTTTCTTGAACATGACAATGAGTTCACTGTACTAAAATGGCCCCCACAGTCACCAGATCTCAACCCAATAGAGCATCTTTGGGATGTGGTGGAACGGGAGCTTCGTGCCCTCGATGTGCATCCCAGAAATCTCCATCAACTGCAAGATGCTATCCTATCAATATGGGCCAACATTTCTAAAGAATGCTTTCAGCACCTTGTTGAATCAATGCCACGTAGAATTAAGGCAGTTCTGAAGGCGAAAGGGGGTCAAACACAGTATTAGTATGGTGTTCCTAATAGTCCTTTAGGTGAGTGTATATATATACTATATTGGCAAATATATCCCAATATGGGATACTTTTGAAAGTATGGGTCGCTCTCAGGAGCTCAGTAAATTCAAACGTGGTACCGTGATAGGTTGCCACATGTGCAATAAGTCCATTCATGAAATTTCCTCACTACTAAATATTCCACACTCAAGCGCATGCTGAGGTGCACAGTGTGCAGAAGTCGCCAACTTTCTCAATAGCTACAGACCTCTAAGCTTCGTGTGGCCTTCAGATTAGCTCAAGAACAGTGCGTAGAGAGCTTCATGGAATGGGTTTCCATGGTCGAGCAGTTGCATCCAAGCCTTACATCACCAAGTGCAATGCAACATGACTGCGCACCAGTGCACAAAGCAAGGTCAATAAAGACATGGATGAGCGAGTTTGGTGTGGAGAAACTTGACTGGCCTGTCCTGACCTCAACCCGATAGAACACCTTTGAGATGAATTAGAGCAGAGACTGTGAGCCAGGCCTTCTCATCCACCATCAGTGCCTGACCTCACAAATGTGCATTCTTCTAGAAGAATGGTCAAAAATTCCCATAAACACACTCCTAAACCTTGTTGAAGCTGTTATAGCTGCAAAGGGTGGGCCAACTCCATATTAAACTCTACGGATTAAGAATGGGATGTCATCAAAGTTCATGTGCATGTAAAGGCAGACGTCCCAAAACTTTTGGCAATATAGTGTGTATATATATATATATATATATATATACACTCACCTAAAGGATTATTAGGAACACCTGTTCAATTTCTCATTAATGCAATTATCTAATCAACCAATGACATGGCAGTTGCTTCAATGCATTTAGGGGTGTGGTCCTGGTCAAGACAATCTCCTGAACTCCAAACTGAATGTCAGAAAGGGAAAGAAAGGTGATTTAAGCAATTTTGAGCGTGGCATGGTTGTTGGTGCCAGACGGGCCGGTCTGAGTATTTCACAATCTGCTCAGTTACTGGGATTTTCACGCACAACCATTTCTAGAGTTTACAAAGAATGGTGTGAAAAGGGAAAAACATCCAGTATGCGGCAGTCCTGCGGGCGAAAATGCCTTGTTGATGCTAGAGGTCAGAGGAGAATGGGCCGACTGATTCAAGCTGATAGAAGAGCAACTTTGACTGAAATAACCACTCGTTACAACCGAGGTATGCAGCAAAGCATTTGTGAAGCCACAACACGCACAACCTTGAGGCGGATGGGCTACAACAGCAGAAGACCCCACCGGGTACCACTCATCTCCACTACAAATAGGAAAAAGAGGCTACAATTTGCACGAGCTCACCAAAATTGGACAGTTGAAGACTGGAAAAATGTTGCCTGGTCTGATGAGTCTCGATTTCTGTTGAGACATTCAGATGGTAGAGTCAGAATTTGGCGTAAACAGAATGAGAACATGGATCCATCATGCCTTGTTACCACTGTGCAGGCTGGTGGTGGTGGTGTAATGGTGTGGGGGATGTTTTCTTGGCACACTTTAGGCCCCTTAGTGCCAATTGGGCATCGTTTAAATGCCACGGCCTACCTGAGCATTGTTTCTGACCATGTCCATCCCTTTATGACCATCATGTACCCATCCTCTGATGGCTACTTCCAGCAGGATAATGCACCATGTCACAAAGCTCGAATCATTTCAAATTGGTTTCTTGAACATGACAATGAGTTCACTGTACTAAAATGGCCCCCACAGTCACCAGATCTCAACCCAATAGAGCATCTTTGGGATGTGGTGGAACGGGAGCTTCGTGCCCTCGATGTGCATCCCAGAAATCTCCATCAACTGCAAGATGCTATCCTATCAATATGGGCCAACATTTCTAAAGAATGCTTTCAGCACCTTGTTGAATCAATGCCACGTAGAATTAAGGCAGTTCTGAAGGCGAAAGGGGGTCAAACACAGTATTAGTATGGTGTTCCTAATAGTCCTTTAGGTGAGTGTATATATATACTATATTGGCAAATATATCCCAATATGGGATACTTTTGAAAGTATGGGTCGCTCTCAGGAGCTCAGTAAATTCAAACGTGGTACCGTGATAGGTTGCCACATGTGCAATAAGTCCATTCATGAAATTTCCTCACTACTAAATATTCCACACTCAAGCGCATGCTGAGGTGCACAGTGTGCAGAAGTCGCCAACTTTCTCAATAGCTACAGACCTCTAAACTTCGTGTGGCCTTCAGATTAGCTCAAGAACAGTGCGTAGAGAGCTTCATGGAATGGGTTTCCATGGTCGAGCAGTTGCATCCAAGCCTTACATCACCAAGTGCAATGCAACATGACTGCGCACCAGTGCACAAAGCAAGGTCAATAAAGACATGGATGAGCGAGTTTGGTGTGGAGAAACTTGACTGGCCTGTCCTGACCTCAACCCGATAGAACACCTTTGAGATGAATTAGAGCAGAGACTGTGAGCCAGGCCTTCTCATCCACCATCAGTGCCTGACCTCACAAATGTGCATTCTTCTAGAAGAATGGTCAAAAATTCCCATAAACACACTCCTAAACCTTGTTGAAGCTGTTATAGCTGCAAAGGGTGGGCCAACTCCATATTAAACTCTACGGATTAAGAATGGGATGTCATCAAAGTTCATGTGCATGTAAAGGCAGACGTCCCAAAACTTTTGGCAATATAGTGTGTATATATATATATATATATATATATACACTCACCTAAAGGATTATTAGGAACACCTGTTCAATTTCTCATTAATGCAATTATCTAATCAACCAATCACATGGCAGTTGCTTCAATGCATTTAGGGGTGTGGTCCTGGTCAAGACAATCTCCTGAACTCCAAACTGAATGTCAGAAAGGGAAAGAAAGGTGATTTAAGCAATTTTGAGCGTGGCATGGTTGTTGGTGCCAGACGGGCCGGTCTGAGTATTTCACAATCTGCTCAGTTACTGGGATTTTCACACACAACCATTTCTAGAGTTTACAAAGAATGGTGTGAAAAGGGAAAAACATCCAGTATGCGGCAGTCCTGCGGGCGAAAATGCCTTGTTGATGCTAGAGGTCAGAGGAGAATGGGCCGACTGATTCAAGCTGATAGAAGAGCAACTTTGACTGAAATAACCACTCGTTACAACCGAGGTATGCAGCAAAGCATTTGTGAAGCCACAACACGCACAACCTTGAGGCGGATGGGCTACAACAGCAGAAGACCCCACCGGGTACCACTCATCTCCACTACAAATAGGAAAAAGAGGCTACAATTTGCACGAGCTCACCAAAATTGGACAGTTGAAGACTGGAAAAATGTTGCCTGGTCTGATGAGTCTCGATTTCTGTTGAGACATTCAGATGGTAGAGTCAGAATTTGGCGTAAACAGAATGAGAACATGGATCCATCATGCCTTGTTACCACTGTGCAGGCTGGTGGTGGTGGTGTAATGGTGTGGGGGATGTTTTCTTGGCACACTTTAGGCCCCTTAGTGCCAATTGGGCATCGTTTAAATGCCACGGCCTACCTGAGCATTGTTTCTGACCATGTCCATCCCTTTATGACCATCATGTACCCATCCTCTGATGGCTACTTCCAGCAGGATAATGCACCATGTCACAAAGCTCGAATCATTTCAAATTGGTTTCTTGAACATGACAATGAGTTCACTGTACTAAAATGGCCCCCACAGTCACCAGATCTCAACCCAATAGAGCATCTTTGGGATGTGGTGGAACGGGAGCTTCGTGCCCTCGATGTGCATCCCAGAAATCTCCATCAACTGCAAGATGCTATCCTATCAATATGGGCCAACATTTCTAAAGAATGCTTTCAGCACCTTGTTGAATCAATGCCACGTAGAATTAAGGCAGTTCTGAAGGCGAAAGGGGGTCAAACACAGTATTAGTATGGTGTTCCTAATAGTCCTTTAGGTGAGTGTATATATATACTATATTGGCAAATATATCCCAATATGGGATACTTTTGAAAGTATGGGTCGCTCTCAGGAGCTCAGTAAATTCAAACGTGGTACCGTGATAGGTTGCCACATGTGCAATAAGTCCATTCATGAAATTTCCTCACTACTAAATATTCCACACTCAAGCGCATGCTGAGGTGCACAGTGTGCAGAAGTCGCCAACTTTCTCAATAGCTACAGACCTCTAAACTTCGTGTGGCCTTCAGATTAGCTCAAGAACAGTGCGTAGAGAGCTTCATGGAATGGGTTTCCATGGTCGAGCAGTTGCATCCAAGCCTTACATCACCAAGTGCAATGCAACATGACTGCGCACCAGTGCACAAAGCAAGGTCAATAAAGACATGGATGAGCGAGTTTGGTGTGGAGAAACTTGACTGGCCTGTCCTGACCTCAACCCGATAGAACACCTTTGAGATGAATTAGAGCAGAGACTGTGAGCCAGGCCTTCTCATCCACCATCAGTGCCTGACCTCACAAATGTGCATTCTTCTAGAAGAATGGTCAAAAATTCCCATAAACACACTCCTAAACCTTGTTGAAGCTGTTATAGCTGCAAAGGGTGGGCCAACTCCATATTAAACTCTACGGATTAAGAATGGGATGTCATCAAAGTTCATGTGCATGTAAAGGCAGACGTCCCAAAACTTTTGGCAATATAGTGTGTATATATATATATATATATATATATATACACTCACCTAAAGGATTATTAGGAACACCTGTTCAATTTCTCATTAATGCAATTATCTAATCAACCAATCACATGGCAGTTGCTTCAATGCATTTAGGGGTGTGGTCCTGGTCAAGACAATCTCCTGAACTCCAAACTGAATGTCAGAAAGGGAAAGAAAGGTGATTTAAGCAATTTTGAGCGTGGCATGGTTGTTGGTGCCAGACGGGCCGGTCTGAGTATTTCACAATCTGCTCAGTTACTGGGATTTTCACGCACAACCATTTCTAGAGATTACAAAGAATGGTGTGAAAAGGGAAAAACATCCAGTATGCGGCAGTCCTGCGGGCGAAAATGCCTTGTTGATGCTAGAGGTCAGAGGAGAATGGGCCGACTGATTCAAGCTGATAGAAGAGCAACTTTGACTGAAATAACCACTCGTTACAACCGAGGTATGCAGCAAAGCATTTGTGAAGCCACAACACGCACAACCTTGAGGCGGATGGGCTACAACAGCAGAAGACCCCACCGGGTACCACTCATCTCCACTACAAATAGGAAAAAGAGGCTACAATTTGCACGAGCTCACCAAAATTGGACAGTTGAAGACTGGAAAAATGTTGCCTGGTCTGATGAGTCTCGATTTCTGTTGAAACATTCAGATGGTAGAGTCAGAATTTGGCGTAAACAGAATGAGAACATGGATCCATCATGCCTTGTTACCACTGTGCAGGCTGGTGGTGGTGGTGTAATGGTGTGGGGGATGTTTTCTTGGCACACTTTAGGCCCCTTAGTGCCAATTGGGCATTGTTTAAATGCCACGGCCTACCTGAGCATTGTTTCTGATCATGTCCATCCCTTTATGACCACCATGTACCCATCCTCTGATGGCTACTTCCAGCAGGATAATGCACCATGTCACAAAGCTCGAATCATTTCAAATTGGTTTCTTAAACATGACAATGAGTTCACTGTACTAAAATGGCCCCCACAGTCACCAGATCTCAACCCAATAGAGCATCTTTGGGATGTGGTGGAACGGGAGCTTCGTGCCCTGGATGTGCATCCCACAAATCTCCATCAACTGCAAGATGCTATCCTAACAATATGGGCCAACATTTCTAAAGAATGCTTTCAGCACCTTGTTGAATCAATGCCACGTAGAATTAAGGCAGTTCTGAAGGCGAAAGGGGGTCAAACACAGTATTAGTATGGTGTTCCTAATAATCCTTTAGGTGAGTGTATATATATATATATATATATATATATACAGGTGCTGGTCATACACACACACTCTTGCGCGACACCCAAACACAACAGAGCAGTAATGGATCGGAACACATCAAAACACTGACACATACATCTGTATTTGAAGTAAAATGAGTTATATAATATATAAAAAAACACTTACTTGTCAAGAGTCTTTTTTTTATCCCTCATTCAAAACATCCTCACTGGCTCCCAAAACATTGCTCTTCTTCAGAAATTTCCTGATCCAATTAGAATAGCATCAAAAAGTTGATTTATTCCATTCAAAATGTGAAACTTGTATATTATATTCATTTATTACACACAGACTGATATATTTCAAATGTTTATTTCTTTTAATTTTGATGATTATAACTGACAACTAAGGAAAATCCCAAATTCAGTATCTCAGAAAATTAGAATATTACTTAAGATTTTTAGAAATCTTGGCCAACTAAAAAGTATTAACATGAAAAGTATGAGCATGTACAGCACTCAATACTTAGTTAGGGTTCCTTTAGCCTGAATTACTGCAGCAATGCGGCGTGGCATGGAGTCGATCAGTCTGTGGCACTGCTCAGGTGTTATGAGAGCCCAGGTTGCTCTGATAGTGGCCTTCAACTCTTCTGCATTGTTGGGTCTGTCATATCGCATCTTCCTCTTCACAATACCCCATAGATTTTCTGTGGGGTTAAGGTTAGGCGAGTTTGCTGGCCAATTAAGAACAGGAATACCATGGTCCTTAAACCAGGCACTGGTTGCTTTGGCACTGTGTGAAGGTGCCAAGTCCTGTTGGAAAATGAAATCTGCATCTCCATAAAGTTGGTCAGCAGCACGAAGCATGAAGTGCTCTAAAACTTCCTGGTATACGGCTGCGTTGACCTTGGACCTCAGAAAACACAGTGGACCAACACCAGCAGATGACATGGCACCCCAAACCATCACTGACTGTGGAAACTTTACACTGGAGCTCAAGCAACGTGGATTGTGTGCCTCTCCTCTCTTCCTCCAGACTCTGGGACCCTGATTTCCAAAAAAATTACTTTCATCAGAGAACATAACTTTGGACCACTCAGCAGCAGTCCAGTCCTTTTTGTCTTTAGCCCAGACGAGACGCTTCTGACGCTGTCTGTTGTTCAAGAGTGGCTTGACACAAGGAATGCGACAGCTGAAACCCATGTCTTGCATACATCTGTGCGTAGTGGTTCTTAAAGCACTGACTCCAGCTGCAGTCCACTCTTTGTGAATCTCCCCCACATTTTTGAATGGGTTTTGTTTCACAATCCTCTCCAGGGTGTGGTTATCCCTATTGCTTGTACACTTTTTTCTACCACATCTTTTCCTTCCCTTCGCCTCTCTATTAATGTGCTTGGGCACAGAGCTCTGTGAACAGCCAGCCTCTTTTGCAGTGACCTTTTGTGTCTTGCCCTCCTTGTGCAAGGTGTCAATGGTCGTCTTTTGGACAACTGTCAAGTCAGCAGTCTTCCCCATGATTGTGTAGCCTACAGAACTAGACTGAGAGACCATTTAAAGGCCTTTGCAGGTGTTTTGAGTTAATTAGCTGATTAGAGTGTGGCACCAGGTGTCTTCAATATTGAACCTTATTTGGGATTTTCCTTAGTTGTCAGTTATAATCATCAAAATTAAAAGAAATAAACATTTGAAATATATCAGTCTGTGTGTAATGAATGAATATAATATACACGTTTCACTTTTTGAATGGAATTAGTGAAATAAATCAACTTTTTGATGATATTCTAATTATATGACCAGCACCTGTATATACACTCACCTAAAGGATTATTAGGAACACCATACTAATACTGTGTTTGACCCCCTTTCGCCTTCAGAACTGCCTTAATTCTACGTGGCATTGATTCAACAAGGTGCTGAAGTATTCTTTAGAAATGTTGGCCCATATTGATAGGATAGCATCTTGCAGTTGATGGAGATTTGTGGGATGCACATCCAGGGCACGAAGCTCCCGTTCCACCACATCCCAAAGATGCTCTATTGGGTTGAGATCTGGTGACTGTGGGGGCCATTTTAGTACAGTGAACTCATTGTCATGTTCAAGAAACCAATTTGAAATGATTCGAGCTTTGTGACATGGTGCATTATCCTGCTGGAAGTAGCCATCAGAGGATGGGTACATGATGGTCATAAAGGGATGGACATGGTCAGAAACAATGCTCAGGTAGGCCGTGGCATTTAAACGATGCCCAATTGGCACTAAGGGGCCTAAAGTGTGCCAAGAAAACATCCCCCACACCATTACACCACCACCACCAGCCTGCACAGTGGTAACAAGGCATGATGGATCCATGTTCTCATTCTGTTTACGCCAAATTCTGACTCTACCATCTGAATGTCTCAACAGAAATCGAGACTCATCAGACCAGGCAACATTTTTCCAGTCTTCAACTGTCCAATTTTTGTGAGCTCGTGCAAATTGTAGCCTCTTTTTCCTATTTGTAGTGGAGATGAGTGGTACCAAGTGGGGTCTTATGCTGTTGTAGCCCATCCGCCTCAAGGTTGTGCGTGTTGTGGCTTCACAAATGCTTTGCTGCATACCTCGGTTGTAACGAGTGGTTATTTCAGTCAAAGTTGCTCTTCTATCAGCTTGAATCAGTCGGCCCATTCTCCTCTGACCTCTAGCATCAACAAGGCATTTTCGCCCGCAGGACTGCCGCATACTGGATGTTTTTCCCTTTTCACACCATTCTTTGTAAACTCTAGAAATGGTTGTGCGTGAAAATCCCAGTAACTGAGCAGATTGTGAAATACTCAGACCGGCCCGTCTGGCACCACGCTCAAAATTGCTTAAATCACCTTTCTTTCCCATTCTGACATTCAGTTTGGAGTTCAGGAGATTGTCTTGACCAGGACCACACCCCTAAATGCATTGAAGCAACTGCCATGTGATTGGTTGATTAGATAATTGCATTAATGAGAAATTGAACAGGTGCTCCTAATAATCCGTTAGGTGAGTGTATATATACACACACACACACATTGCTGCCTTTTAGTAAGTTTAGAAGTAGTCCACCTTTAAAGAAAAAGGAAAATCTGTTTTTATAAGGTGCTTTCCACTAATTACCCCCACTCATTTTTTTTTTTTTTTTTAAGATTGTATATACATGCTTGTTTCAACTAAAATGTAAAAGTTAATTGAGTTGGTAACTGCGGTTCATTGGGTTTAACCAGCGTGCATCCAGTAAAGCTTTTCAGCAACTCATTAAAATATTTTGCACAAAACAGTGTGATGCTGTATTGTCCAACAAGACTAAAATATTTATCTGCACCAAGCAACACTTTGCACAGAATTAATTTATATGTGGGAAGGATTGTGTGTGTAGTCCAGATTTTGCACATGACAGGATTAACAATTTAAATGTCATTTTAAATCCTGGTTTCACACTGTTTCGTTATTACATTGTTGAGAATTATGCTGCCTTCACGTGCTATTGGAAATTTCCTAGGTCTCCCCTCTGCCATGTTTAAAATGTATGGCCCGCCCAACTCGGGACCTTGGGTATCAGAAATAATCCCAGAGCTTCCGACTTGAGAGAGCGTTCATGTCCATTTTTAGTGTACGACTTTCATAAACACCGCATCCGTAGGGGCTGCCATTGTTGTTTTGCGGGCTATGTGACGTCAGAGGAAGTGGGAAGTCACGGGTTTGACTGCCATTCCAGTGCACTTTCACGGGTGGAAGGTTGGAAAAACACGGGTTACGGGTTGCCTGGAATGCGGCATTATTTGCATATTTCTGGTGTCAATGTCATTAATTGAATGAACACAGCACAGGACCTGTTTAAATAACAGTTTTTCGCGCTTATTTCATACCATTTCCGAAACGTTTTCTGTCACTGTTTAGTCGTTTATATTAGTGAATCACTCTCAAGTTTAGGCCTACATTCTAAAATCAAATAATTTCATCCTGTATACATTCTGTATACATATGTTCGGAACCCAATGCGGGGTTAAATAACCCACAAAATCAGTATAGGCTAATGGCAATTGAGAATGGGGAGTTACGTCACGATGTTTTCACTCCGCGTTGCATTTCGGGAAGGCGCCGCCATATTGGAAGGATACATCCGCTGCAATGGTTATTTTGATAGAGAGAGAGCAGCTTGAGATTTGTTTGCATTTTTGAGATACAGCTCAGTTTCTTGGGGCGAAATGGAGAAGGAGGAAGTGAAAGGAAAGGTGCTATATCGGGAGAGACCAAATAACACTGCAAAGCAGCGTTATTTAGAGAAACTGCTTGACATCAACAACATCCACCCATACGACCTGCCAGCTACAGAATGACGCTACCACTTCTCACACACCCTGACATCGTCAGTTACCTGGTTTATAGTATCAGTGCCTACACAATGCTAGCGTTCTGAAGTTTTAAGTCATTAGAAGTCATAACATGACAAGTACATACATTTCATTCCATGCCACATTTCCAATTTCCCTTTGTCTGCAGTAACTGCCCATCTGCTTTCCATTCATTCAGCCTAATCACACCTGATCAGCATGTATACAGCTCCCATCACCAAACACATCTATGTCATGACAGTACAACTAGTCTATGACAGTAGGCGAAAATAATTTCATTTTTACAATGAACGTATTACAATTATATTATTATATTTAACAAAATATTTTATTTATTTATTTTTTCGACAATAATAAGCATTAGAACTGTAAAAAACATTAATAAACGTGGAGTGCAACCTTACTTTGGCAAGTATGACTGAGCTCTCGCAGTTTACAGGTTTGTAAGTCTTGCACCCAACCGCAGCAGAATTGTTCATAAGCTTCTAATGACTTAAAGCTTCTGAACACTTGCAATGTGTAGGCACTGATACCATAAACCAGATAATTGACGATGTTAGGGTGTATGAGAGGTGTTAGTGCTTCTGTGTCTTTCGTCCATTCTGTAGCTGGCAGGTTGTACGGGTCGAAGTTGTTGATGTCAAGCAGTTTCTCTAAGTAACGCTGTTTGGCGGTGTTATTTAGTCTCCCGATAGAGCCCTTTTCCTTTCGCTTCCCCCTTCTCCATTTATCCCCAAGAAACTGCGCCGTATTGCAAAAATTCAAACAAATCTCAAGCTGTTGTCTCGGTCTCACTATCAGAATAACCATGGCAACGGTTAGCGTATCCTCCCAATATGGCGGCGCCTTCCCGAAAAGCAACACGGTGTGAACATCGTTACGTCACCTTCTCATTCTCAATAGAAGTAAGTCGAAAATCTCTGCCATGGTAATAGAAAAGGTTTAGTGTTTAGGTGTCTGAATGCAATCTTTGTATTGGTGTTTTTTGTTGTTGTTGTTTTACTTCTTTATTGTTTGTGCAGCATGATGATATACTGAGGTAATGAATCATATGGTTTTATTATTGGGAGATACGAGGGTCAGTGGCTCTACCACTGGAAAAAGCGTAATGGCTAACTTGGATCAAAAATGAATGTTTAAGAGAAAGTAATGTTGAAGATTAGCTAATGGGCTGTCGATTCATTTAATAATAAGCTATTTCCTTACAAAAGTGGTTTATTCAGCGTAGTGAAGCCTTTCCTCCATTGACATTTTAAAAAACGCCTCGTCTCCTTCCCTGCGTACCGTAGCGTTATGGCATTACGCTTTTTTTCGGCTAAAGGTTGCAGGCTTGCCTTTAAGTGGCTTTGACAGAATGAAGTCAAGGTTAATGTGTGTATTGCACATCAAAGGTTAAAGGTGAATCACAGATTGTTGTTTGACCAGAGTATGTCAATGTAACCATGGCAACCCTGCCATAAATGACAAATGTTAATAAACAAACCATATTCATTACAGCAATTTCAGTCATCCGACCATCAGATCCAAGATTGCTAAGAGATTTTGGCATCAAAGTATGTTCAAGCACTTAGATGATTGTTTCTACAGCAATAGTACTGTATAATGGAAAACACATTTTTTGTAATGAGGGACGTTTGAAATTAGGCACATCAGAACATCTGTGTGTATCCCACGTTTGTATTCATTGCGGTTGAATGAGAAAATTTTAATAGACAGAATCTGCTTTGTGTCATATTGGTTGTGGGGTTATTTTAGCCCATGTAGCCTATTTAAATGTGTGTGAAGTCAAATGATTTTTCTAAATAAAACAAAGATTAATGGAGTATGTTTTACAAGAAAGTACTGTTTTAGTCTTTCTACTTCAAAATGTCATGTTTAATTCAATGTTACTTGCTGGTTGATGAGTAATTGACTAGCAATTTTTGAGTGAAAATTGTTTTGAGTGTAGTTTTATAATCATTGTAATCAACATCTTTTTGCAATTTGTTTAGTCCTTTGCAATTTTTTTACATTGACACTTGTTGCATTACTATGGAAGTCCATTTCCACCAGATAAATTGGATAAACAAATATCTTTGTATGCATGTGCGTTTGTCACTGTGGTTGTGGGCTTGTGGTGGTTTGTATGAAAACATTTGTTCATGTGTTTGAGTGTGTGTGAGAGAGAGAGGGTCACAACATGCGAATGTCTTTATACACAGGTAATAGGTTTAAATTGCAGTGTGTTGCTTTGATCTGTGAGAATGAATGACGGAGATTAAGTTGTCAGGCTGGGCTCTGATAGAGGCCAGATGAACGGCTATGACAGTCCGGAGCCCCTGTGGAACATGTAGCAAGATTGCCAAAGCAATTGTGTGGTTACATGCATGCGTGCATGTCTCCAGGGTAGCTAATGTTTGAGTCTATTGTGATATAGACAACCTCTGCATGCAGTAGCACATGTCACTGTTTACATGTAAATGAGAGTGCACGCAAGTGTATTTTTGTGTATGACGAGATAAAATCTCACACATGTGCTAGTGTTCCAAATCCATTTAATTTCAACATTATTAGGTCTTAAGAAACAGGAATGAGAGGAATTTTAAGAGGGGTGGTTTTGATTGAAGAGGTTTGTGCCTGATTGGTGCCCCGCTGCACTGACGCAGCTGAAACCACATTTTATTCGAGCAGAGTAAAGCTTCCCACACATATGGAGGTCTGTATAAACACGCACAGATACACACCCCACATCCTTCATAGGGGTTCGGTAAGTAAATAAGACAAGTGTTAACCAAGAGATTGTAGCAATTTTCAAGCTATATCACTGAGATACTATACAGCAAGCTACTACGTTTCTGGATTGTCTCTGCAAGATATTAATGTCAGCTATATAAAGGATTTGGACTGTAAATAACGTGAGCTTTATAGGGAAAATGTGTAACAGTGAAGTATACATTTCACAGCACCCCATGAGGCACTTAAAAAAAAAAAAAGAGCTCATGGTGGACTGGAGTGATATTAATAAATAATGTAAGCCCTTTTTGCTTTGTACATGTGCATGTTAGTATATATTTTTTATTAGATTTATTTCATTTAAATTTTTAAATTATATAAAAAAATTATATTATTATTTAATTATTTTTTAGTATAATAAAACCTGTCAAAGTATCAGCAAGTTATTTTATATTTTTATTTGATTTATTACATTTAAATTATTATTATTATTATTATTATTATTATTATTATTATTATTATATTTTTCTATTTATTACATTTAAAATTTTTAAATTATAGAATATTTAATATTATAATTTTAGTATAATTTAATATTATTATTTTAATATATATTTATTTTAATAAATATTGCATCAAAGAATCAGCAAGTTATTTAATTTTTTATTGTATTTATTTAATTTAAAATGTTAAAGTATATGATATAATTTTATTATACTTTCTTTATTACAATAATTATTATAATATTTTTTCTTTAATATTGCATTTTTATTTTTTATTTAAAAAAATACCCACCTCCAAATATGATATTCTGATTTTGGGTTATTTTCCTTTTTTTTTCTAGCCTAGTTATTTTCCTTTTTTTTAATACGTTTTTGTGTTATAAGTAGAATACTTAAATAGTAACTGTGATCCCTGAATTGTGACCAGGTGTCCACCATGAACCAAAAGCTAGTCTAATCTCATCACCAACAATTAAAACCTTTCTATTTTATGTCCTCATGTGCTCCAGGTATCCACCCGTGGTCTCACCTGAACCCTATGGCCATTTAAAGGTCATGCGGGTCACCATTAAAGCCACTAAGCCTGTCTGGTCTGGCAAAAAGCATCGTCATTTCAGGCCACAGCTCTTTTTTATTCTCTCGTAAAACACACAGACTTAGAGAACTATAATGTGACACTGACTGACCTGATGGTGTATACATTTCACCCATTAAATAGAACAGATGATGGTCATGCACTGCTGCAGGGCTGTTGAACTTATGTTTTAAAACTATATTAAACACCACGTTTAACCGTTTAGCTAATGGCAAAATGGAACATTAGCTGCTAAATCCAGACTGTGTGTTGTTATGGTAGACACGTGTGTGTTTTACATTATATCAGCTGTTCCACATATTCTACTGTGGAACAAACACCTTATATTCCAAGTACAGTCCAGACGCAACCTTGCAATCTTTGATGTGCTTGCTAACTGAGATAAAAGTCCAGTGGTCTAAAAACACAGATCAGACTTATAGAAGCTTTATATTGTTCCATGACTCTTTAGCAATGTGACACTGGGAAGCTGGGGGCCCACCTCTGCTGCTCTCCAAAACCAACATCTGGGTATCATGAGCAGCTAAAGTTAGAAGCACATGTTGCTTTCATTACTGCAAAATAGGAGTCACACTCAAGCAGGCGTGACACCCACAACCGCCTGCGGAATAAAGGCAAGAAGGGCAGATGAGGGGTGTAAAAGACAGAATGACTGGAAGAGGAGGAGGTTTATGTGCAAAAGTTTCAAAGATCAATTGCGCGGACTGATTCAATGCACAATGTAATCGAAAATTCTAAAACTAATCACCCCCCATGTCAAGTGTAGCATCCTTGTAAGACAACCAACATTAAGACCTTCATTTAAATGTATACGTTCGACAGATGTTGTCCAAAGCAACTTGCATTTCAGAAATATTTTTTATCAGCTCATGCATTCCCTCTGAATCGAACCCATGACTTTGGCACTGCTAGTCCAATGGTCTGTTGTTTGATCTATTTTATTTTATGATTAGTTTTTTCCTTTGAAATTTTAAACAGTAATGACACTTGATGTCAAAAAGTATGGAAGCCAATTTTTGCCACATAAGAAAAAAATCATGCTTTAAATCAAAATTATGGCCTACTAAGTCAAAATTAGATAAAAAGATATTTCATAAAGAGTCAACATCATGAGATAAAAATAATATTGGTTTATTTTATAAAAAACCTCAAAAAAACCTACTCATAATTATGATTTAACAAAGCATGTTTTTTCTTATGTGCTGGAAATGGGCTTTCATACAAAACTAATACAATAAAATACAATAAATGGCATTCTTTTGATTCTCATGATTCCAGCCTGTATTCATGTGTTCGAAATCGCCCCCTAAACCCTCATTCCCTATTCCCTACTCCACAAATATATTCCACTTGAGGGAGTGAATGAAAACAAGTGAGTGAATTCGGACACTGAGTATGCTGGAAAGGCTGTCACTTTTGTATATTTTTTGCTTGCTGTTTATAATCATTTGAAACAGCGAACAAGCAGCTCCAGTAGTAATGAAACATAGCATGTATAAACCTTAATCAAAACATTTAATAATTAAAAAGGAATTTATTTTATACCTGTATGATATTACACTGTAGCCACATTGGACCAGCAGTTTGGAAAATGGATGGATGATTCAGCTGAGGGTGCCATCTTCTGGCAAGACCCGGAAATTCATTCAGCACGACTCTCTCAGTGCATTATGGGTATTCTCTAGCGCATAGATGTCTATGGTTGAATGTACATCAGTTGTACACTGGTTATTGTGGTGCATTATGGGATTGAATGAGTGCACTCAATAACGTCCACTATGGTTTCGGACACCACTAAAAATGGCTGTCCCTTCAAATAGTGCCGTATTTATGGGTATAGAGCAGGGTGATTTCGGACACAGCTCCTGTCTTGCGTTAAAGGACTTTTATGTTTAAGTGTTTTCTGTTCCCATTGTTTATATTCACTTCCTGTGTTTAAATCCTGTTTTCCATGGCTGAATCTGAAATCGCCCCCTAAACCCTCAATCACTATTCCCTATGTTAGTCCACTAATAAAATTCACTTGAAGGAGTGATTTCGGATAGCCCTGAGTGTACATCAGCTGTACACTTGTTATTGCAGTGCAATGTGGGATAGAAGTGCACTCGATAACGTCCACTAAGGTTTTGGACACCACTACAAATGGCTGTCCCCTCAAATAATGCCCTATTTGATAGTATAGGGGGCGATTTCGGGTTTAGCCCATGTTGCTTTTCCTTTCTTATTTGCTTCCATAGTCCCCTTGTTTGTCGCCATAGTAACTAATCACCTACACCTGTCCCTCATCAGCCCCTTGTTAACCTACAATGTATTTAAACCCCAGTGTTTCTCATGTTCTTGGTCTGGTGTTGTTCTTCACAGATGTATTGTGTGTGTTTGTTTTGTTTCTGGTTTCCCCAGTCTGGATTATATTGTTCTTTTCCTTGATTATTTGGTTCTCTGGTCCTTTGCCTGGATTTATTTCTCTAGTAAACTCTATACTGCATTTGGATCCCTTGGGTCCTGTATTTACCAAAACAGCCACGTTACACTCAACTGTTTGAAACTGTGTCCCATATGGATTTAATACAAAACACATTTTATCCCTTAAATATTGTTCAATTATGCATTATTCAGCATGGATAACAATTCTAGTAGGTGTGAATTGGATGTAGCACATAAAAAGTTTAAGTTGTTTACTGGTGAAAGTCTTGATACTGGCATAGTTTCTGCTATGTTGACATTTGAAAGTTCCAGATGTGCATCATTTTATCAGAAATGTCTTTCATCTGAAGTATAACAATGACCTCAATCACTTGGGGGACAAATCGGCCCCGATTCTGGATCACAAAATGAGAGCTTTTCTGTTTTGAAGACCCAATGCACTAGAGATCTCATCTGTCTTGTTCAAACAACCCTGTAATGTTGTAAGCCAAAGCTATTAGTCATTAATTGCTGGCAGGTGTTTGGATCCACTGCCGAGATGTGTCTGCTGCATCTGCCCTTGGGATACAGAGAGGGTCGATGTCTCATGATGCAACTGCACAGTTGTAAGAAGCTAGAGGGAAAGACACAATTTTGTGAGGGTAATATGCTTTACTGCAAGGTGTTTGACAGAAATGTGTTTAGAAGTTCTGTGTGACTAATTGAATTTTTGTAGATTTTCGTGGACCATATCTATTCGGTATCCAGAAGCATCATACCCTTTTAATAAAAATTAAAATGTGTATATGTATAATAAATAATATAATAATAAATATATGTACGTATGTGTGGTGAACCGGCAAACCTCTCACACCGCCTTGGGTGGCCAAGGGTCATTGATGCACGTGGGGAGCGAAGGCTGGCCCATGTGTTTCGATCAAACAGGCGAGCCAATATCGCTCAAATTGCTCAAGAAGTTAATGCTGGTTCTGATAGAAAGGTGTCAGAATACACAGTGCATCGCAGTTTGCTGCGTATGCGGCTACATAGCCGCAGACCAGTCAGGGTGCCCATGCTGACCCCTGTCCACCACCGAAAGCGCCAACAGTGGGCACTTGAGCATCAGAACTGGACCACGGAGCAGAAGAAGAAGGTGGCCTGGTCTGATGAATCACGTTTTCTTTTACATCATGTGGATGGCCGGGTACGTGTGCGTCGCTTACCTGGGGAACACATGGCACCAGGATGCACTATAGGAAGAAGGCATGCCCGTGGAGGCAGTGTGATGGCCATTGGAGGCAAAAGTGGGACCAACACAATATTATCATAATGTTATATATATACTGATCAGGCATAACATTATTTTTTATGGTCCCCCTTTTGCTGCCAAAACAGCCCTGACGCATCGATCCATGGACTCCTCTAGACCCCTGAAGGTGTGCTGTGGCCCTGGCCCTTGTCAAACTCACTCAAATCCTTACGCTTACCCATTTTTCCTGCTCAAACATCAACTTTGAGGACAAAATGTTCACTTGCTGCCTAACATATCACATCCACTAACAGGTGCCATGATGAAGAGATAATCAGTGTTATTCACTTCACCTGTCAGTGGTCAGTGTATATATATATATATAAATATATATATATACAAAAAAAGGAAACATTGGGGAAAAAAAAGGAAACCATTGGTCCTGCCATCCATGTGGATGTTACTTTGACACATACCACCTACCTAAGCATTGTTGCAGACTATGCACCCTTTCATGGAAACAGTTTTCCCTGGTTGCTGTGGTCTCTTTCAGCAGGATAATGCGCCCTGCCACGAAGCAAAAATGCTTCAGGAATGGTTTGAGGAGCACAACAACGAGTTTGAGGTGTTGACTCCAAATTCCCCAGATCTCAATCCAATCGAGCATCTGTGGGATGTGCTGAACAAACCAAGTCAAAAAAAGTCCAATTCATGGAGGCCCCACCTCACAACTTACAGGACTTAAAGGATCTGCTGCAAACATCTTGGTGCCAGATACCACAGCATATCTTCAGGGGTCTAGTGGATGCCTCGACGGGTCAGGGCTGTTTTGGCAGCAAAAGGGGGACCAACATTAGGTGGACATAATGTTCTGCCTGATCGGTGTATGTATATATATATATATATATATATATATATATATATATATATACTTTTTTAAATTGTGAAATATAAAGAAAATAAATAGTTCACTTAAATCTGTTATCGCATATACATCCCTTACACTAACTTCCTCTTTTGTGGTGAGTAAACTGAGCAGGCATTAGTATCTTGTGCAAAGTATCACTCTTGTGTTGTTAATTGGCAAGTCTTTCCTCTGCTGCTATTAACTTTTTGACCTGTTGACTTAATGATCTGATGAATCTCCTTAATGATCTGTCAGTCTGTCATGTCCTTTTTACAGTGATGGCAGTTAGATCCCCTGCAAAGTCAAAAGGCATCTCTGGCTCCTCATTTTGAATTTCACACATGCACTTGACCTCTGACCTTGCCCAACCCTGTCTTTGGGTTTGCACGACACCTTCTGGGAATGACACATGAGTTCAGGCACATGAAGTAATTGATGCACGCTACGGTGAGCATGCTCAGGATGATATGCAGGGCCAGTGGGGGTGAAGGTGTGTGTTGCTTATGATCTCCGCTGGGAAATGGGGCAGGATTTGGTAACCTTTTGACTCAGGAGTGTGAGGATCCCTGTGGGTCATTCGGGACTATAGAATACAATTACACAGGATGAGATGAAAAGAGAACGGATGAGTTGGGATCACTCTGGGACGCCATTCCAGTGTATTAGGTCATAATTACTTCCATTAACTATTGCAGTACAGAATGCCTTAAATGTCTGAGTATCAACATAACTGCAACTGTCATTGACTGAGACCGTTGTCGTCATACTTTATTTATACTTACACAATATGTAATTCATATAGAGCATCATATTATATAAGGAAAAACAGATGGCTACTTATGAGAAATGTCAGAAATAAAAATACATTTTTAATTAAGGGGCAATATAATTCACTCAAATACAATAGTTGGTTTTAAGGGCCATTTTTACCTGAAGGCATACGTTTCTACTCTTAATATACATTTCAATTAAACCTATAACTAGATAGGATAGGAATATAATAGAATATTATTAAATATAGCATATGTAACTCAACAGAAAAGCAAAGAAATAAACTAAGAATTGCTCCTAAATAAGTGTTGCATAACCCTGGTTAAATTTAAATTTTCCTAGTTTTTTAATTAACCTGATATTTTAATAGGCCTACCTAATATCTACATCATTAAATATTTTCTTTATAAAAGCTTTCACACAAATATTAAACAATGTAAAATAAATTACACATAAATCGGTACAGTGGGAAAATTACTATTCCTTATCTTTTTTATGGCAGAAATGGAGTAGTATGCAAGTATGCAGGTCTGATTTGGCATACTGTACACTTTTGAACAGCCTCTGGCTGCCCTCTGAACTTTGACCTTGAAAGAACTTTTATCACTGTATTTTTTTTAACATTGATAACAGCAAATACATCAAACAATGATTTTATTTATTTACTATTATTATTTTATTTTATTTTATTTGCACAGTTGTTAGACCCTAAAGCTTAACTTGGACAAACAATATATACCTATATTTAATTTCTTTTAAAAAGAAAACAGACTAGAAAACATTTTGCATAGCACTTAATGTTTGTTTGCTCTCCACAGTAACAGTAACTGATTGTAAAGCGCTCAGCCATTTTTGTCTCGTGCACCGGAATCTACAAAAGCTCCGCGTGAAAGACGTTGGCTTAGCAACCGTTACAGCGTCGCTAAATGACAGTCAAAAAACTTTAAACACCGAGGACGGCGGAAAATATACAAACGAAACGTATTTATGTTACCTACGGCTTGCAGTTTTTATATCATTTTTTATATATTTATAACTTTGTACTTTACGCGATGCCTGTCAGCTGCTGTGATTTAAAGTGAGGTAACTTTAAATTAAAACTTTTGCTTTTAACGTTTTTTTTATTTTTGTTTGAAATATGTAACTCGACCTTAATGTAACATATAATATATATACCTCTCACTATTGGCATATTTTATTTAAATACGGTGCTACAGTGCTTACATACTGCAAGGAGTTTGTGTTACTTCATGAAACATTCTGCTTTTCCGTAACTTTTCTATTTTCTTAGGGTTAGGATAAGAGATTATGGACAAAAAACAGACGCAAAGTGAAAACCATCTTTACGGATCTGCCATGTTTCGTCCTCACCCTCCAAACAAGCCTAGAAAGGGTCACAGGGGCAAACTGCCCCCTCAGAGGGGCATCTACTCTAATCTCATAACTACACCAGGCAAAAGTCTGCAACAGGTAAAACACTCTTTTCCTAAATTCCATTTCCCCCCCAATTTCTGTTTGTTTATTTATTTATTTTGTATTCTGTTTTTTATGATTTAATACAAATGTATCATCAAAAGCTTTGGCAATCAGATGCATTCATAAAACTTTACAACAAAGCACTGAATTTAATTTATTGTCCAAAAAGTATTGAACAAAAGTCTGCATGTTGTATACGTAGTTATACATTACATTTTTTATGACTGAATTCAGTTGGGTTCCGGAAGTAAAAACTCTTTTTAAACCTTTAAAGACAGACCTACGGTGAGCTAAGAGGTTGTTAATCCATGGTATTTGCTTCCAGCTCCAATTAGCCATCAACTCACATTATTACAGCTTATTTTTTAAAATAATCGTATTTAACAGCAGAATTCCTAGTAAAAAACTACATTACCCATGATGCTGTACAGAAAATTACGTCAGAGTTGAAAAAAGCAACATGTGACAAAATAGCTCTTTAACTCTGCCTACTCCCATGAAGCACTATGTCACTGAAACTATGTAATCGAGTCGATCTCTCCAAGCTCACAAAATACTTATATATATATATATATATATATATATATATATACACATACATATATATACATACATATATATACTTAAATATATGCATATTTTCAAAAAATAAAACACCAAAACTCATGCTGCTGTTTTTAGACTTATACACAAGGTCCAGTGACCCAACAGAGTTTACTGTGCTGGGCGGGATGCGACTCCAACTCCCGCAAAAGTAAGAAATCAACCCATAATCAAGTCTAAAAACAAATGCTAAAATTTATTTAATTTTTACTTATTGTATTGTACTTTGTTTTTGACTGTAGCAGCTATGTTCAAAACACCTCCTGACCTACACAGTGTCCTGGAGAAGGACTGGCATGAACCATATACACAACTCCAGCACGAAACTGACTTTCACTCTGGAAGTTACACTCCTAAAGTTCAGCTACCTTATACTTGGCTCCCAGGACACGTGCCCCGCAAGATCGAGATTGAGAGGTGAGCAGTTCAGACAAATGACACCAGTGGTTCTCAACTGATGGCAGGGTCACAACCCAAAAATTAGCTGCAGGTCTGTTTTTAGTAGAAGCTAGGCTAACTAAATTAGTTGCCAGCATGGACAGGATGCTTGACATGCTTTATCCTCTTAAAAACCATGGATAAAATTATGCAAGGTTAAGAAAAATATTTACTTTCAAAAAGGGTAACCAAACCAAAGTGTGTTCTGCTATAAATCATTGGTTGTTGAGATTTTTTATTATTCATGATACACTACTGTTTTTAAAAGAAATTAATACTTGTTAGTGATGGGCATTCCAGCTCTTTTTCGTGAGCCGTCAGCTCACTGAAAAGAGCCGGCTCTTTTGGCTCACAAACGGCTCTTTAAAAAATTTATGTTTTAACTATGACTTTGACTATGATAGGTGTGAAAACAATTCTATTTAAATTATTAAATTAAATCATACTCACAGTGTCTCACAATTTCTCTAAAAATGCATTGATTTGTTATGAAAAAATAATACTATTAAACATTTGCATTTAAATTACAACATTTTAATGCATAGAACATAAAAAAAACTATTTGAATCTGAACAACATAGTAGAACCCATATTAAAGAAAAATAAATAACTAAAAGGATTAAACTGGTCCCTCTTTTTCTCTCTTTTTATTGCCATGTTATATCCAGTATGAACTATCTCACTAGTTATGTTATGGATAACTAGCATGCACACACACACGCACGCATGCACGCACGCACGCACGCAACGCACGCAGAATAATTGGTTGACACCGCGTGATTGACAGGAACAGAATGTGAGGCTGATCAGACAGTCAAAATGAATGTGTGTGCGTCTTTAGGCCTATATAATTATTTTTTTGTTGTTCTTTGAATTAGTGTATTATTTTAAATAAAATTTAAATCATTCATTATTTCATAATGATTTAATTTCTATAGGCTGTATTTTTAAAAAATAGAGTCGGCTTTTCAGATATGCGAGCCAGCTCCCGATGTTCACCTACAAGAGTTGGCTCTTAGAGCCGGCTCATTCGCGAACGACCCATCACTAATACTTGTATTCAGCAAGTATGTATTAAATTGATCAAAATTTACATTGCAAATCTCTGTTGCAAAATGCTGTTCTTTTGAACTTTCTATTCATCACATAAACCTGAAAAACTGTATCATGATTTCCACAAAAATATTAAGCAGCACAACTGTTTTCAACACTGATAATAATAAGAAATGTTTCTTTACCATTCATCATTTTGTGACACTGAAGACTGGAGTAATGATGCTGAAAATTCAGCTTTGCATCACAGGAATAAACTGCATTTTTAAAATATATTAAAATAGAAAGCAATTCTTTTAAATTGTAATGATATTTAACAATATTACTTTTTTTTCAAAAACGTTAACGTTAAAGGCATTTTTCTAGATTGTAATGTAATATGCATGGTGTTTGTGTCTGTTTTAATTCTCAGACGTAGGAGGGAGTATCACAAGTTAGATATCAGTAAGCTTTTGACTGAGCAAGACATTGACTCCAACCAGCTGATGCCCAGAAACCAGACGAGCGAGACAGAAACCCCCTCCCAGCCTGTTTCAAACTACCTGTCTCTGGAGGTCATGAATGTTGCTTGTATATTGATTTTATGAAGTATTCTTGAAGTGAATTTTAATGTCCTAGTTTGCTCATGTATATGCTTGGGTTTAAATTCCTGCACCATTTCTGTTTAATTGGCTGCATACTTGTATTTATTACATTTTCTTTATTTAACACCAGATATTCGACAATGAGGAGTTTGACTGCCGTACTCCAGAGGAATGGCTGGCTTTAGGTTATGAGCAGGGCTCCGTCGACCGCAAACCTGTTCCTGCCAAAGCCCTGCTGCCGGCAAAAAACAGCATCCCACCTGGTACGGTTCTGTCTAAACCCTCTGAAAATACCTGACATATTGTAGTCGAATGGATCCCATCATTTGTCTTGTAGTTCCTCCTGAAAATAAATTCATATTACAGCCCATCCAGTGGGAGCCATATGGGCACATGTGGGAAAAATTAAATGTCTGTTCCTCATGTGTTTGACTTGTAGTGGATCCAAAGAGCCCAGCTTTGGAGTATTCTTGGCAGTTGGTTGGCGTACTACAATACAACCAGGAGAAGAAGCAGTACTTGGTGCATAAAGTGGACTGTAATGGATGGGTTCGAGATTCCAAGGGAAAACCCATTTTGAATGGAGGACAGAGAAAAGGCATGTGCAAAAGTCATTCATAAAGCACGCTTATTTTAAACACATCATGAAACAGTTCGACAAGCACTTTTTTCTTACATTTGTACAATGCTTACATATTTCCTATTGAAATATGAAAGAAGTGATGTGACATATCACAGCTCATCCCAGAACAGAAATAATCTAAATAAACATTTAAATGCTGGCTAAAGGGACTTTTTTATCATATGAATAGCATCAAACCTAACAGACATCAACTCAACTGAAAGCCACAAAACGTTTTGGTTTAATGGTATAACTGTGATATAGTTAAACTTTCTTAAACCATTGTTTCTATTCCACACTTTCTTTTTTTCACAGGGGTTTTGTCACTGCAAGAAGGACAGTATTGGGTTCCCAGGATCAGGCTGATGTTTTGTGCAGAGGACCCATGTTTATTTGCCAAGAGAGTCCAGTTTGCACAGAACTTGAGACAGAAGACAGAGGCCTTACTCTTGTACCATCTTTCCATTGACTGTATGCCAGTCTGGAGTGGTACCCCCACTCTCAACACCACCAGTTTAGAACGCATCAGAAAATATGCACTCTCCACACCAGGCCTCCATCCTAAACGGTGAGAAGAATGAAAATATTAACAAAAGTTTGGGGGTTAGTGTTTTTTTTTGGGATAATTTTTATTCAGCAAGGATACATTAAATTGGTCAAAGGTGACTGTAAAGACTTTTTACATTTAGCCATTGTTTCAACAAAATCTATTTTAAATAAATTCTGTTCTTTTAAACTTTTTATTCATCAAAGAATCCTGAAGAAATGTACGGTTTTCACAAAAATATTAAGCAGTACAACTGTTTTCAACATTGATTATAGTAAGAAATGTTACTTGAGCACCAAATCAGCATATTAAAGTGAATTCTGAAGGATCAATTGACACTGAAGACTGAAAATTCGGCTTTTTCATCACAGAACTAAATTAAATTTTGAAATATATTAATATTACTGTTTTTACTGTATGTGTGATTAAATAAATGCAGCCTTTGTGAGCATAAGAGACTTCTTTCAAAAACAAATAAAAAAAAGTACAGATCTCAAACTTTTGAATGGTAGTGTATTTTGTTATAGTTTTTCTTTTTCTACTAGAATAGTTATGGGTTTTGCATAAAATATGGATCTCTGGCACTGGTGTACAGTAGTGTAATCTAAATATGCATATGAATTCCATTGTACCCAAGTATGATCATTAAGAATAAGACATTAAGACTTTCCTATAAAAAACATCTGCACCTTCCATTAACACCAGATGTACAGTTCCAGAACACACACACACCATATAATTACATAAACAGTTACTGATGTCTTCAGCACAGAATTGTCACAGATAGTATTAGTTTGTATTTCAATAAACACATTTATCTATACAGTCTGCAGGATTGTCAGGAGCGACTGGAAAAAGAGCTTTATCTGGAGTACAGTCGCACTATGAACCGGATGGTCTTTGATAAGGTGGTACAGGACAGCCCAGAAGACTTTTCCTACATCACACTTCCTCAAAAAGAACCTGAGAGAGTTCCCGACAGAGGTAGAAAGATGAACATCAAAAGAAAAGAGACTACTTTCATTATGTCTGAGATGTAATGTTGTTGATGTTCACCAATAACTTGCTGTCTGCTCTCCTCCTAGGCTGTGTGTCAGTCCCTGACTATCATTTTGAGAAGAATCGTGCAGCTTTTGTCTTTAATTCTCTGTTCACTAAGCCTGAGTTGATTGGTGTGCTGTCCAAAGTGAGAGAAGAGTGCAACAGGGTGGCAGAAATGAGCCTGTTCCATGTCAGCTTCACAAAATCACTTCGCTTGGAGGAGTTTGAGTCGGCACAGTCTCAGAAACATGCACAGGTAAGCGAACTGCCACCTGTACACACATACATATACAAATGTGCCTCTATGTCATCATACTCTGTCTGTCTTCCTACAGGTCCATTTATTTCTACAAGAGTCATGGCTACCTGCTTTATGTAATTGGATTTCGTCTACTCTGCAATATGAGAGACGTGGCTGGTACAATCTCAATGTGTCCCGCTGGGATGTTTACCGTATGTCCAAACTGTGTCGCCTGATGGCGCTGATTCGCAGCATTCAGCATGACTCACTCAGGTTCTTGGTGGAGGACTCCCTGGCCAGCTTGTCCAAATTATTTCTCGATGCTTGCCACAGTGTCCTAAACTGCCCCAAAGATCTGACCTGGGGCCCTGATCTCATAAACAGTCCATACAAGTAAGTGATTTCTCATTATCCTGGTTACTACTTGATAAATATGTTTATATGATTATGTTTGATATAGCTTTATATTGAATTCCTTTTGTATAAATGGAAAATCTAAATCAGTGGTTCTCAACCAGGATACCAGGATCCACTAGGGGGCCTCTGTAAACTTCCAAGGGCCCCCAATAAGTCACTACAATATTTAAATGTAGTTATATTCATATAATCTTTTTTTTTTAAGCACTAAAAAATATACAGTAAATATAATCTTCAATCTTCAAAAAGTTTGAGAAACACTGATCTAAATGAGATAATATGAGTGGCACTGTTTTTATATTGTATGTAACATATCCACGATCCAACATGATTTTATGCAGGCCAAAAAAGAAACCCCTCTTCTCAGTGGATTTGGTGCTCGACCAGACTGGGGTTCATTACAGCACTCCTCTAGAGAACTTCGAGACTTCCATTATCAACCTGTTTGATAAAGGAATCCTGTCCACATACAACTTACCTCAAGTAGACAAGGTTCCCTATCTGATTTCTGACATAAATAACTTTTATTAAGAGCTTTCACTAAATAAGTGACCATAAATTAGACCATAAAGAGGTTGTGTTTATCAAAATTACTTTTTTTTCTTTTCTTTCTTTTTTTAAAAATAAAAATTACTATATTATTAAAAAAGCCAAAATGATTCAGTAAAACATGCTAATTATATTATTACAATTATATATTTGAAGCTTTTTTCTGTTTTGTTCTTTCCCATTCTCTCAGTTTGTGATGACGGACATGTTCATTGTTGGAGATGTGTTATGGTCAGTGGGCTTGTGGGAACCTGAAGTCAAGAATCTGAGGGAGAGCATCAGGTTGGCCCTGAAACAGGCCATCATACCGCTTAGAGCCTACGCCCGTGAATTTGAATGCCACCTTGAGCTCTACAACTCTGATATAAACACTTTTCTAGAGTAAATCTCTAATGTTGTTTGCTAGTTTTCTTCTATATATTGGTGATTGTAAATAATGTACATATGCTGTATACTGTAATACCCTACACAGCAAGGATTGTTCTTCTGCTTATGTTTTTGTGTCTTCAAGGTTGCACAGTCAGGAAAACAAGACCCCTCAGGAGGTGAAGCAGGAAGTTCTGGAACACCTGAGGGAGATGAAACTTTTAGATCAGTCCATCCCTTCTACCATCATCATCGGACCCTTCATGGTCAGCGTGGAGGCTATTCAGCAAAACCTGGTAAAGAAACGGAAAGCCCTCGCCAATGCATTGCTGGACCGACTTGCCCTGAGGTTACGTCAACAGATGCAGGATGTGAGTCAGAGTTCATTAGGACTAGAAGCATTTTTAATCAAGTCTGAATAAAACGCTGTTATATAATATTGTGCATGTGTTTCAGGCATGTATGGAGTGTAAAGCCATCAGCAAAAAGCTGTTTGAGAAGCCCAGCTGCATTGAAGAGCTCATAGAGCAGAGAGAATGGATGAAACTAGTCCCTGAGAAACTCAAAGTGCATGAGGTACAGTCACTGTTTTATCATTGCACAACATAACATGTATCCTATTAGATTGCCACTTACAAGCTAATTAAAGTGTATTGAAGGACTCAAGCCATATCTAGAGACCAGAATATAATAGTGACTTGGAGGTGGTTCTATTGACTTTAGACAGTAATCAACCACTGAACAACTACCCAGAAGTCCGTAGCAACACCTTAGCAACCACCCAGAACACCCAAGCAATGACATAGATATGCGCTATAAATCACCAAGAATTTAGCAACTGCATAGCAACACCCTGGCAGTTTGAACTGCAACACCCCTCTTCAGAAAATTTAAAATTTTGTTATTTTATGTTTTTCCCTTTAATTGGAGAGGTCAGCATATCAGAGTACTCCCCGTTGGCCATGTCTGCCTAATTAATATGATATTTCTAAAAAGCCCTGTTGCATTGTTGTGGTTATTGCAGTATTCTGAATGATTTTTCTCTCGTCTCCACCGGTTAATGGCCTCCTGCAGGAGCTTTTATCCAAAGCTATGTCTGAATGTGATCTAATGGATGAATTCTTCTACAGTCTCTCTGATGAGGATTTCAATGAGAAGTGAGTGTATCATTGCCTTGCCATTGAATGAAATGTTTTGAAAATGTGTTTTAACCCAGTCCTTTGTGTAGCCAACGTCCTAAATATTAAATGTTGCGTAGGTGGACAGCAATGGCCTGGCCCTGTAAGATCCTTAACCAGATGGAAACAGTGAAAGCCCAACATGTTGAGGATGAAGAACACTTCCATAAGATCCAGGACGTTGACCAAAACAACTTCCTGGAACGCTTGAGCTTACTGCAGGTCAGACTCACTGATCATTATTAAATGCATTATCAGTAGGGACTCAATTCCTGTTTTACTTCCTTAGCAAAATATGCTCATCAGTTATTGAATTAAATCATACTATAAAGTCCAAGGAGGTAATGTTTTGTCGTGAGATTTTATTGAATAAATGGTTTGAAATTAAGTCACCTCTGTTAATTTTCAGACGGTGGTGGCTGGACTTTCTGGTTACACAAACATTGGGCGAGCACACGAGGTGGCAAATGAGGTGCGGAGAGTGGACAAGCAGCTGAAAGAATGTCAGGAAATGGCACAGCTTTACAACAACCGTGAACGACTCTTTGTCAAGCCAGTCTCTAATGTAGGTTAACTATAATTTTCCTTTTTTAAACTACAGACTAATTATTCATTGTTTTATTATTTTATTTTGTGATATTAATTAGACCATACTTTTCCTATATGATAAATTACATTTTTGAATTGAAAAATAATTTGTTTATATCTTATGTTTGCGGTCTAGTACACAGAGTTACAGAAGCTGAACCGAGAGTTTCAGCCATTTCATGACCTGTGGAAGACGACATCTGATTGGCTGCGTTGGCATGAAAGCTGGCTCAACGACCCGCTGTCAGCCATCAACCCTGAACTGCTGGAGCGTAATGTCACTGATGCTTACAAGACTATGCACCAGTGTGTCAAACAGTTTAAAGACATTCCTGGTAAGTAGGAAGTAATTTTAAGAGGATACAAACAAAGCTGGGCTGAGAGGATACAAACAAAAAAATTATGTTTTTAGCATAACTTTGTCATAACTGATGTCAAGAATGAGATACATTACAATAAGTGAAGACTGAATTCTCATAAATACAAAAGTTGATGGGAATTCTGTTTTTAGACATTTTTTATTTATGCACATCTGTTCATTCAGTTAAAAACATCTTTTTATGCTTGACTCCATTCAGCCTGTCAACAAGTGGCATACGAAATACGGACTAAGATTGAAGAGTTCCGTCCATTCATTCCTCTGATACGGGGCCTGAGGAATCCTGGCATGCGGAACCGCCACTGGGAACTTCTTTCTGAACGTATCAACATTAATATGAGGTCTAAAGCGAACCTTACCTTTTCCCTTTGTCTGGAGATGGGCCTGCAAAATCATGTGGAGGAAATCAGCTGCGTAGCTCAGGAGGCTGGAAAAGAATATGCTATTGAGCAAGTGAGTGTAGTGGAGTTGTTTTTCAGGTGCATTTTACCTTTATGAGACACATAAAAACACAGTGTGTCATCCATTTATGCCAAATACTTACAGGATAAGTTAAAGCCAATTTTCAACCAGCTTTGATATTGCTACAATGTCAGTAATACATGTAAAATAACAATGCTCTTTCTCTGTACCTGCACCCAGATATCCCTGTTTATTTGTCAGCAAAAGTCTAAAAGATGAAGCAAAACTTGTAATTGTGTGGAATTTTGACAGCTCCAGGGCTTATGTTAAAACTACGGATTGAACTTTTACACTTTTGTATTCCGCCCATAGACAGATGGATCAACAGAGTGGCAGTGCAAAAAATCAAAAGTGCATTATGGGTGTTGAAGTTTTTGGCCCATTTCTGTGTTTTCTCTAGCCATGTAGTGGCATTTCTACTGCATAGACAGCCAAGTTTTAATAAAATCCATTCTTGCCAGCTGTGAATTCCACCTTTAAATTTAACTAACACGTACAGATACATTCTTTATTGGAGCAATTATGGCTGTTAATTATAACTTTAAATGAACATCAAATACAAAGGTAAAGATTTCAAGTCACAGTAAACATGCTGCTAAAAAATACATTTTGGGATCATTTGCTAAGGCTCATTGTGCCCTGAGGCAGTGCTACACCACAAGGCCTACTAAGCCCAGTGGTGGAGGTGCATCATGGGGCCCACTGCAATTCAAAGCTAGGGGGGTCTGTACAGTTGCGGGTGATATTTTTATCTTTAAAATTATAGTGTGAACTAATCTGACTGACACTAAATTAATATTATATGACATACCTATATACAGCACTTATTAAATCATTAAAAATGATTAAAAAAAAAGAAAATAACCTAAAAAACAAAACAAATTAACAATAGTGGAATATTTCACATTTTCACATATATCACAGGGGCTTTCATCTTGTTTTTTTTTCTGAATTGTATAATGACAATTCTATGGGCATATTATTTCATATTACAATACTTTTTACATACATCTGCTTTAGGCTCTGAACAAGATGGAGGAGGAATGGTCAACAGTGAGGTTTGAGGTGATACCATATAAGGAGACGGGCACTTACATCTTGAACAGCCCAGATGAAGCATCTCAGCTCCTGGATGACCACATTGTCATGACCCAGAGCATGGCCTTCTCCCCATATAAAAAACCATTTGAGGAGAGAATCAGCAAATGGGAAAGTAAATTGAAAATGACACAGGTAAGCCAATGCCATCCTGTAGGTATGATTTTGAAATATTGTTGGGTTGCTTGTTTAGTTTGCATGTACTGTAGCGGTGCGTCCCAATTTGCATACTATCCGTCCCAAATAGTATTCAAAAATAGAATTTATATGTCCCAAATCGTAGTATGTTGAAAAGAGTATTCCAAAGATACCTGGATGTTCTACTATTTCTGGTTAGAATTCGAAGTGAAGATCAACGAACACTCTAACGGCTGATATTGCCCACAACCCATTGCGAGTTGGACGAGGATTCGATTAGAACTACAAACGTGGATAAAAAGTGTTAAAAAACCACAAACATGACGGATGTGCGAGTCCGATGGTTAAGTAGAGAGGTTTAGGTAAAGGGGCTTGAGTGATCAATTATCAGTATTTAACGTGACGAAATTAAATTTATTCAATGTTATCCACATTATATTTCACCTGCAGCAGCATTGTGAACTTTTGTAATGATACGTTTGGCCATTAACTTTTAAATGCATCATTATATTTAAACTGCAAACACATGAGGAAAGTCTCTGCATTAAAGACCCACAAATGGCAGATCAACGTGCTACTACATTTCTCTCTGATACGGTAGGAAATTAAATTGAATGTGGAGGATTTTAACTGTGACGATGATTGACAGGGCAGTTTAAAAGGTGACGAGATGCACGTAACTAAGCTAACTAAATAGAGTCCGTTAAAGATGACGAAGTCGTATGTCCCAAAGCTTGCATACTTGTTTTCGCAAAAACAATAACTACATTAATTCCTTCCTTAATATATGTTATTGATGGCTGTAAGTATTTTCCCCAAAAGACTGTCACTGTGGCCCTCTGCTGGTAGGATGTATTAGAAGAGTGGCTTATCTGTCAGCGGTCGTGGCTGTACATGGAACCCATTTTCAGCTCTGATGACATCAACCGCCAGCTGCCTGTGGAAGGGAAGAGGTATCAGACTATGGAGCGCACCTGGAGAAAGATCATGAAGGCTGCCCATGATAACAGTCAGGTGAGCAGAGTCAGAATATTTAATCACACTATAGTAGATTTTTCAGTGGTTCATTAAAGAATTGAAATTGAAATTCTTTGTCTTTATGGGTCCAGGTGATTGAGGTTTGTCCTGATCCACGTCTATTAGCCAGTCTCAAGGACTGTAACAATTTACTCGAGCTTGTGCAGAAAGGACTGAGTGAATACCTGGAGACCAAACGAAGCGCCTTTCCTAGGTTAAAATTATCAGTTTTTATGGTTTTCTTAGCACTTTTTCAAGTTAATTTCATCTGTGCAGGATCACTATAATTGTATATGGATTTATTTTAAATCGCTCTTTATTTTCTGGTTTTAGATTTTATTTTTTATCAGATGATGAGTTGCTGGAGATTTTATCTCAGACTAAAGATCCAACAGCAGTGCAGCCACATCTCCGCAAATGCTTTGAGAACATCGCCCGGGTGAGTGCTCTTTTACAGAAAACAGATCAGATTTAATATGCTTACCATATTAGAAGTTCACATAATCAGCATGGCAGAAAATATCAATATCATTTTGGTTTATGTAGTAAAATAATGATTAAATTAATGCCACAGATTGTGAAATCTATTGTACTGTATGCAGCTCCAGTTCCAATCAGATTTGCAGATCACACATATGTACTCTGCTGAGGGAGAAGAAGTCAGTTTGTCCATTCCTGTGTCTCCTTCTGGGAATGTAGAGCATTGGTTGCGGGAAGTAGAGAACTCCATGAAGGCCAGTGTGAGAGACAACATCAGTCGCTCACTGAAAGCCTATGTTGAGGTAAGTGTAGTTGCTGTTTTTGTTATTTTTTATAGGTATAAATCACTATAGACTTTCAAAATGCACTCAATTTTTTTTTGTCATAACCTAAATACTATTTGTAATATCATTTTAAGTCACATGTGTCAAACTCCGCTTCTGAAGGGCCACTGTCCTGCAGTGTGTAGCTCCAACCAGCTCCAAAACACCTGCCTAGAAGTTTCTAGTAATCCGCAGGCCTTGATTAATTGGTTCAGGTTTGTTTAATTGACCTATCGGTAAACCCCTCCCCTTGAATGCAGATGAGCCAATGGCAGTTGAGTATCAGTTGCACAGGGACCGGAACTTGGACATCTTTAGGTTTCAGCGCCATTGGAAAACCTGAAGCTCTCATCGGTTTGATGGTGTCTGGGATACTGTAACACTGATTCCAGGTATCCTGAGAGGATTTTCTGGTTGTCATACTCTCATTAAGTTACGATTAAAGTTAAGTTAGGGTCCCTGCTAACATACAAACCGAAATAACTAACTATTCTCACGTCATGTAACGTTAACAGTGTAGGTCAAAGACACATAAACGAAGGTCTACATTTCAGTGCATCTCTCCATATTAAGATGGTTAAATGTGCATTAATTTAATCTTAACCTGCGGTACATGAACAGTGTTGATGTTGTCATCTGCGTTCGTGACGACCGTAACATGAGGCTTCTCCCACTTGCATTGAGATCTGTAACCCCTCGCTTCCAAATTAATTTCCCACCATATTTATTTTAAAATCTTTTATAAGAGCTCGCACTCTGAGTTGTTTTCAGATACAAAGTTTACAATTTTTTTAGCACCCCCGAAAAGGCATAATATCTGTATATGTTTGTTTACTGTTAGTTGTATGAGTGTTTTTGGATAATTTGCTGTGTATGTTAATGATAATGCAACGTAGAGAGAGAGTTTGTGAATGAGACGTTAATGTGCACTTCTTATGCTTTGTTTGTTCAGCTCTTACGAGGATTTCTTTTTAGAGTGAAAAAGGACGCAATAAACATCATAAACCATCAGTTAAGTTTGGCCATCAATCGGAGGGGGTCCGCTACATTCTGTGTCTAAAAACACCTTTTGGATAAGGTTTTCACACTGACAGCTGTCATTGTAAGACAGTTAGCTACTCTGTTTGTTTGTCTGAGTTAGCAACAGTAACTAAGGGAGGCGGGGCTTACCGATAGATCAATTAGGGTTGGAGCTAAACTCTGCAGGACAGTGGCCCTTGTTTGACACCCCTGCTTTAAGTAGTTAATGTTGTCATTGGTGGTTGATTGTTCTGTGGATAAAGAGTCATATTTCTTTGTTCGTCTCTCTGCAGCGTCCTCGTACAGAGTGGGTGTTGTCCTGGCCTGGTCAGGTGGTGATAGCTGGGTGTCAAACATTTTGGACCCAAGAGGTGTCAGAGTCTCTGGATAAGGGAGACCTGGCAGATCAGCTATATCCACAGCTACAGACGCAGGTACAGATGTTTTCCATCAATGCAAACAATTCCACATTCCTGGAGATGATTTCCCTGTACACTGCATTTTTGTAGGTTCTAATAATGAAACATTGGATCTAAATAAAAGTTTTTGTATATTCATGAACAGTTGGGAGATTTGGTCCAGTTGGTGCGGGGTCGCCTGTCGAAGATGCAGCGAGCGATACTCTCTGCACTTATTGTGATTGAAGTGCATGCTAAAGATGTGGCAGCCAAGCTGGTTGAGGAGAAAGTATCCAGTGTCAATGACTTTGAGTGGATCAGCCAACTGAGGTTATACAATATACAATCCAGAAAATGGTAACACTTTGCAATAAGGTTTCATTAGTTAACTACTTCAGTTACCATTAACTAAGAATGAACAATTCTTCTACAACATTTATTAATCTTAATTAATGTTAATTTCAACATTTACTAATGTATTATTAAAATCAAAAGTTGTGTTTATTAACATTAGTTAAATGCACTGAACTAACATGAACAAACTGTATTTTTATTAACTAACATGAACAAAGATGAATAAATACTGTAACAAATGTATTGCTTATTGTTAGTTCATGTTAGTTAATACATTAACTAATGTTAACAAATTGAGACTTTATTGCACAGTGTTACCTACACACACATTCCTGTAAAATTTCTTCTTATCAATGTTGAAAACAGTTGTGCTGCCTAATATCTTTATGAAAACCATGCTACTTTTCAGGATTCTTTAATAAATACAAAGTTCAGAAGAACAGCATGTATTTTAAATAGAAATACAGGTGCTGGTCATATAATTAGAATATCATCAAAAAGTTGATTTATTTCACTAATTCCATTCAAAAAGTGAAACTTGTATATTATATTCATTCATTACACACAGACTGATATATTTCAAATGTTTATTTCATTTAATTTTGATGATTATAACTGACAACTAAGGAAAATCCCAAATTCAGTATCTCAGAAAATTAGAATATTGTGAAAAGGGTCAATATTGAAGACACCTGGTGCCACACTCTAATCAGCTAATTAACTCAAAACACCTGCAAAGGCCTTTAAATGATCTCTCAGTCTAGTTCTGTAGGCTACACAATCACGGGGAAGACTGCTGACTTGACAGTTGTCAAAAAGACAACCACTGACACCTTGCACAAGGAGGGCAAGACACAAAAGGTCATTGCAAAAGAGCTGGCTATTCACAGAGCTCTGTGTCCAAGCACATTAATAGAGAGGCGAAGGGAAGGAAAAGATGTGGTAGAAAAAAAGTGTACAAGCAATAGGGATAACCACACCCTGGAGAGGATTGTGAAACAAAACCCATTCAAAAATATGGGGGAGATTCACAAAGAGTGGACTGCAGCTGGAGTCAGTGCTTCAAGAACCACTACGCACAGACGTATGCAAGACATGGGTTTCAGCTGTCGCATTCCTTGTGTCAAGCCACTCTTGAACAACAGACAGCTTCAGAAGCGTCTCGCCTGGGCTAAAGACAAAAAGGACTGGACTGCTGCTGAGTGGTCCAAAGTTATGTTCTGTGATGAAAGTAAATTTTGCATTTTCTTTGGAAATCAGGGTCCCAGAGTCTGGAGGAAGAGAGGAAAGGCACACAATCCACGTTGCTTGAGGTCCAGTGTAAAGTTTCCACAGTCAGTGATGGTTTGGGGTGCCATGTCATCTGCTGGTGTTGGTCCACTGTGTTTTCTGAGGTCCAAGGTCAACGCAGCCATATACCAGGAAGTTTTAGAGCACTTCATGCTTCCTGCTGCTGACCAACTTTTTGGAGATGCACATTTCATTTTCCAACAGGACTTGGCACCTGCACACAGTGCCAAAGCAACCAGTACCTGGTTTAAGGACCATGGTATTCCTGTTCTTAATTGGCCAGCAAACTCGCCTGACCTTAACCCCATAGAAAATCTATGGGGTATTGTGAAGAGGAAGATACGATATGACAGACCCAACAATGCAGAAGAGCTGAAGGCCACTATCAGAGCAACCTGGGCTCTCATAACACCTGAGCAGTGCCACAGACTGATCGACTCCATGCCACGCCGCATTGCTGCAGTAAAAGGAAAGCAAAAGGAGCCCCAACTAAGTATTGAGTGCTGTACATGCTCATACTTTTCATGTTCATACTTTTCAGTTGGCCAAGATTTCTAAAAATCCTTTCTTTGTATTGGTCTTAAGTAATATTCTAATTTTCTGAGATACTGAATTTGGGATTTTCCTTAGTTGTCAGTTATAATCATCAAAATTAAAAGAAATAAACATTTGAAATATATCAGTCTGTGTGTAATGAATGAATATAATATACAAGTTTCACATTTTGAATGGAATTAGTGAAATAAATCAACTTTTTGATGATATTCTAATTATATGACCATCACCTGTATGTTGTAACATTAAACGACTTTACTGTCAATTTTGATTAACTTAATGCATCCTAGCTGAATAAAAGTATTAATTTTTATAGACATGAAGTTTAGACATGTGTTAGTGTTTGTGTGTTCGTAGATATTACTGGCGCGATGACCTGTACATCAGAGCGGTGAATGCTGAGTTCTTGTATGGTTATGAGTACCTCGGTAACTCAGGACGACTTGTTATCACGCCATTGACAGACAGGTGATATTCGAAAATTGAACTTAATTTATACATACTTATAGTTTTCAAAATAAAGTATTTTAAAGGATAACTTCTTTGTTCGAAATAAATGATACACTGTTTACCACACAGGTGCTATCTAACCCTGACTGGTGCGCTTCACTTAAAGTTTGGAGGCGCCCCGGCGGGCCCTGCAGGTACTGGGAAGACGGAGACCACTAAAGACCTGGGCAAAGCTCTGGCCATCCAGACTGTAGTTTTTAACTGCTCTGATCAACTGGACTTCATAGCCATGGGCAAGTTTCTCAAAGGTTTGGCTAGTTCAGGGGCCTGGGCCTGCTTTGATGAATTCAATCGAATAGACGTGGAGGTTTTATCAGTCGTGGCTCAACAGATCACAACCATTCAAAAAGCCCAGCAGCAAAGAGTGAGTAAAGTCACACACTTGAGAATACAGCTTAGATCTACTATCAAAACACTGTCATATATGCATGATAGGGACAGAAAGCGTGTTAATTGGAACATAACACTCATACGTAGAGTTTAGTCTCTAGTAAACTTTTTTTTTTTAAAAACCTCATCTAGTAATCATCTAGTAGTCATGAAAGACTAGAAAGTCATGGAAATTCATTGATCAAAAGGTCTGGAAAAACTTGGTATCCTTTTTGTTGTGTTCAGGTGAAGACATTTGTATTCGAAGGCATGGAAATCGCTCTTGTTCCATCCTGTGCTGTCTTTATCACTATGAACCCTGGCTATGCTGGTCGTACTGAACTACCTGATAATTTAAAGGTACAGAGCTCACCAACAGCAATCTAAACATACAAAATAAAAGACACATATTTCAACATACAAAAAGACTGAACTGTACTTGTTCCTTAGGCCCTCTTCCGTCCTGTGGCTATGATGATTCCTGATTACGCCATGATAGCAGAGATCTCTCTTTACTCATTTGGCTTCAGCGATGCCAAAGTCTTGTCCAAAAAAATCACCAGCACCTTTAAATTGTCCTCAGAACAGCTCAGCTCACAGGTCTGACCTTTACATCACAGGTTTTTCCAGTTTCACAATAATTGTTAGAGCTGAATAATTGTTAGAAACTGTTTTCAGTAAATCTAACAGAAAGAAAAATAGGCTTAATTTGCTTGAAATTCACTTTGTTGCTTGTTGTTTATTAGGATCATTATGATTTTGGGATGAGAGCTGTAAAAACTGTGATCTCTGCAGCTGGAAATTTAAAGAGGGAAAATCCTGACATGAATGAGGTGTGTATGCAGTATTCCTTTAAAAGTTGTTGAATGTTTTTTTCTGCCGTTTGATCCCTTATTGAAACATCATAATTATAAAACTGTCTGCGGCTAAACTGATTTCATGATTTATGCAGGAGCTGATATGTCTGCGTGCCATCAGGGATGTCAATGTGCCAAAGTTTCTTCAGGATGACCTCAAGCTCTTCAATGGCATTGTGTCAGATCTCTTCCCCAAGATCCGTGAAGAGCCAATTGACTATGGTACCCTAGAGGAGTCCATAAGGAACGTATGTGCAAACAAGTGCCTTAAAGATGTTGATGGTGAGAAGAAAATAAGAACAAACCATAACTTTATATGGTATTATAATTAGCTTTAAATATTATAATAATAGGTCTTGCTTGAATTATATCATTGATATAATTTGAATTTAATCTAATGATAACTAATTTAGCATTTAAACGCATGAGATTACAAAATGCTACTTCTGTAGTGGTTTCTTAGCACATGATGAACATGGTTATGTATAAATGTTTTTCTTGTCTTTCAGGCTATATAACCAAGTGCATTCAGTTGTACGAGACCACTGTAGTCAGACATGGTCTAATGTTGGTAGGACCATCAGGCTCTGGGAAAACGAAGGTAAGCTTCGCTAATACACAAACCAGTGCACAAATGAACAAGCTGCAACAAAAAATCCAAATTCCATGTTTGCACATATGCACACTCACATACTTGTAGTGTTATGAAGTGCTGGGAGCAGCCATGACTGCACTGAAAGGCCAGCCTTCAGTTAGTGGAGGAGTATACGAGGCTGTACAGACCTATGTACTCAACCCAAAGTCCATCACTATGGGGCAGCTTTATGGAGAATTTGACCAGCTTACTCATGAGTGGTGAGTGCACTCTGGATTTATTGTATTAACAATACTCTGCAGGTTGTTAAAAGTAACACACACTATTCGATTACAGGACAGATGGTATACTGTCTTGTCTCATTCGGGATGGAGCTTCCTCCATGGACCAAGAGAAGAAGTGGTACATGTTTGATGGGCCTGTGGATGCTGTGTGGATCGAGAACATGAACACGGTTCTGGATGACAACAAGAAACTGTGTCTGAGTTCTGGAGAGATCATCAAACTCTCTGATGTACGAGAATTTCTGCTATTGGCCACTTTCTGACACCCCATATTGTACCTCCTTTTTGTATCTATAAAAATGTTCTGTTTTTTTTTTTTGACATTGTTTTGGCCCTCAGGTGATGACAATGATGTTTGAGGTGCAGGATTTGGCGGTGGCATCTCCTGCCACGGTTTCTCGCTGTGGCATGGTGTATCTTGAGCCCAGTATTCTGGGTCTGACTCCATTCACAGAGTGTTGGCTCCGTACTATTCCTGACATGTTTCAGCCCTACACAAATCAACTCAACTCTCTCTTCACAAGGTTTTTACAGGTGATTGGTCTTACTGTGTTTTTATTAAATGCTTTAAATTGAATTAAAAGAAATACAGAACATTAAACAGTATTTTGACCCACTTTATATTAGGTGGCCCTAAAAGGATAGTTCACCCAAAAATGAACATTCTGTCATCATTTACTCAAGTTGTTTCAAACCTGTATGAATTTTATTTGTCCTGCTGAACACAAAGGAAGATATTTGGAAGAATGTTTGTAACCAAGCAGATCTCGGCAGCCATTGACTACCATAGTATTTTTGGCTTGGTTAGAAACATTCTTCCAAATATATTTGTTATCATCCTTTGTCTTCAGCAGAACAAAGAAATGTATACAGGTTTCGAACAACTTGAGTGTGACTAAATGAGGACAGAATTTTACTTTTTGGGTGAACTAACCCTTTAACTATGTACTAACATATAAATTAATCATTTGATACAATGCACTTATTGTGTACGTACATGTTTTTACATTGTACTTACATTTTAAAAATACATGCATGTAATTACATCTGTAATTAATTTCTGTAATTACAGAAATTATATTATATGAATTATATGTTTGTGAATGTCATTTCATGTACTGTATATGTTATGTGGTTTATTGTGTTAGTTAGGTTGGTATAGGGCTTCGGTTCAATAAGAGACTGTGTCTGTTTATCAAATATCTGTTTATATGAAGTAAATATAATATAGGGTATGTACAGTCAAACCAAAAGTTATTCAGACACCAGACATTATAGTTAATTTATGTAAGTGAAGATAGCAAAATAAAGTAAACTGTAACATATTATACCCAAAAATTCTTCATACAGTGGACTACCAGTAAAATGTATAAAAATTTGGGACCAAAATTATTCAGACACTTTGACCAATTGTTTTTTCTTTAATTGCTAATGCGACATTTTACACCACAGACTGAACAAAATTAAGCATTTATTGATAATCGGTTGACCTAAATTGGTATTTTCTAATTGTGTACTTAAATTTAACAGCTGACAGCTGATTGGTTGATTGTAATCCATTAAATACCTTTCTATCAAGTTATCTGACAATATCAAGATAAATTTGTTCTGACACAGTTATTGTCATAGTTTATAAAAATTTTCTAAACTATAGCGGATAAACTGTGATAATGTGAGAAAATGTCAAAAGTATCTGAATAAATTTTGGTTTGACTGTAGTTCATTGTCTATCAGGATTTCGAGGTGTTGTCATGTGTATCCTCAGGACTCCATCAAATTTGTCAGAGAATCAGTAAAGGAAGTGATCACCTCCATGGACAGCAATCTCACCTGCTCTCTTCTCAGACTACTGGACTGTTTCTTTGAGCCCTTCATCCCACAAGAGGTCAGAGAACTTTTTAGTATGATAGTGGTTAGTTCATTTATTCATGGTTAAACTGATTTGTTTTGTGCTTGTGTGGTCAGGGTAAGAAGCCTTTTTCCCAGGAGAAACTGTCTCGGCTGCAGGAGCTGATTGAGCCCTGGTTTATCTTTGCACTCATATGGAGTGTTGGAGCTACAGGAGATGCTGATAGCTGCCAACACTTCAGTTCCTGGCTCAGGGGCAAGATGACTGAAGAAAAGGTCAATAGCGGCATACATTTATCATGAAGTTCAGTGCTACCAGCAATGATTTACATGCTGTAGATAATTAAACAGAAGTGCCAGAGTGTGTTCAAATCATTATTTTTATTGCTCTTATGTAAGCTTATTTATTCAGAGCGGCACACTGCATTTTGCAAACCTCATTTGTCTGATTTCAGGTCCAGCTGTGTTTCCCTGAGGAGGGACAAGTGTACGATTACAATTTAGATGATGCAGGAATAAGTCGTTTTGATGAAGATGATGAGGGTAAAGAGAGGAAGGTGAGAGAATGTTTTCTGGAACATTGAATTTCATTTTACGAAACATTTTTTTAAAATGAATAAACATCCATTCATTTGATTATTCAAATGCTTCAGATACAGTGGGTCAGTTGGATGAAATATGCCCAGGAAGTGGTCATCACCCCAGAAACTAGCTACTCAGACATCATTGTGCCCACAGTCGACACTGTTCGAATGTCCTTCCTGATAGACATGCTGCTTTCTAATAAAAAGCCTGTAGGTAGAGTCTCATTCAACATACAGTTAACTTAATGCCATACATATGTGCTGCTAATCTTGTTCTCTGATTTGTCAGGTCTTGTGCATTGGGCCCACTGGCACAGGAAAGACCCTGACCATATCAGACAAGCTCCTCAAGAAAATGCCTGCTGAATACATAACTCACTTCCTTATGTTCTCTGCTCGCACCTCCGCCAACCAAACTCAAGACTATATCGACAGCAAACTCGACAGGAGGTTCTTTCTCTTCCTCTCATCAGTTTGTTATTGAATTTAACTACTAATTCGCTGTACATACAATGTATTGTTTTGATCATTAAATGTAGTATTTATGTATCTTTCTTACAGGCGCAAGGGTGTGTTTGGGCCTCCTCTGGGAAAATATTTCATCTTCTTCATTGATGATTTGAACATGCCCATGCTGGAAACATATGGAGCCCAGCCTCCCATTGAACTGTTGCGCCAGTGGATGGATCACGGAGGCTGGTATGACAGGAAACAGATAGGTGTGTTTACTAAGAATGCAAATCTTCTATGCACGTTCATACAACGTTTGGAGTCATTTTTTGTGTACAGAAATTAATACTTTTATTCAGCAAGGATGCATTAAATAAATAAAAAGTGAAAGTAATGTATAATGTCACAAAAGATTTCCAATTAAAATAAATGTTCTTATGAACTTTTTTCTAGTCTTGATTAGATCTACACTAGAAGTCTTTTAAACATTGGCATTTTTGGGCACCGAATCAGTATATTAGAATGATTTCTGAAGGATCATGTGACAGTGAAGACTGGAGTAATGGAGTAATTTTAAAATATATAAAAATATCTAAATTAAATATATATAACTGTATTAGATTACTGCGTTTTTGATCAAATAAATGCAGCCTTTATGAGCATAAGAGTCTTCTTTTTGAATAACATTAAAACATCTTACATTTTGAGCGGTAGTATACAAACATATGCACACATAACTCTATACAAACTCTTATCAAAGTGTGATTTGTGTTCTGTGTTTACCAGGCACATTTAAAAACCTTGTTGACATAAACTTTGCATGTGCCATGGGTCCCCCCGGTGGGGGCAGGAACCCCATCACTCAACGCTTCACACGCCACTTCAACTTCCTGTCATTCACTGAGATGGAGGACACCAGCAAGAGGAAGATCTTCTCCACCATCCTGGGGAGCTGGATGGGTGAGTGACAGTCATCATGCGGGCATCTAGATATGAATGTATTTTTATGTGGGTTTCAACAGGAAACACCTGTCAGAAACTTTGGTCACATTTGAAATGGATCTAAATGGAGTCTGTGTTTGTTTTTTTAACAGATGGAAATATGAGTAAAAAGGACCCAGGCAATAAGCTTGATACAGGGAGAGAGACAAAAATATAGACAGAGAGAAGGAAGAGAAAGAAATGTTTCTTACTGATATTTACAAATATTTGCATTTATGCAGATGCTCTTATCCAAAGCGACTTACAATAAAATAAAATAAAAATAAGTTCAATATGGAAATATAAGTTACTAATGTATTTTTGTAATAAGTATATGTGTATATGTCACACTTGCAAAAAGAATGTTCTCAAATTAGCTCATTTTGTATCTGATTTCTAGAGAAAATTCCAGAAATGAAACCGTTCAGTGAGTCACTAGTGGATGCTACCATCAGGGTATACTCCACTATTACCTCTGCACTCCTACCCACACCTGCTAAATCTCACTATACGTTCAACCTGAGGGACCTCTCGAAAGTCTTCCAGGGTATTCTTATGGCAGAGACTGCTAAAATAGAGGTACAACCATTAATAAATCTCACTTTTCCAGATATTAAATATTTTATTTATTAAGATCTTCACAAAATCTTTTGTGTCATCTTTGTTTACACAGAATAAAATACAGCTATTGCAGCTTTGGTATCATGAGAGCTGCAGGGTGTTCCAGGATCGACTGGTCAGTGATGAGGACAGGAAGTGGTTCGACCAGCTCCTCCACACTCACATACAGGAGTTTGGGTGCAAGATTGAGGAGGTGGTCCCGTACCAGCCAGTCTTGTATGGAGACTTCATGCTCCCCGGGTCTGTTAAGGTCTACCAGCTTATTGAAGATAGAGAAAAGGTAAATGTGGCGTATATTGCCTTGTATTTATTTGGTTACATATTAGTGGTGCTTGCTACAGAAATTAATGATACCTCAAATTGATCAGACTTAACATTTTTGCATGTGCAACCACCAGTTACATTTTCTCCCGAAAATATTAAAATGTAAACTATTTAATATTTTGTCCTTTTGCTTGCTTTGATATTTATTTTGGCAAGTGTTTTGCAGAAAATAATTTATTTAAAAATCATATGGTCCTTTGAAGTTTTGTTTCTTATCCCCTAATACAGCTGGTCCATGTGATGGAGGAGTACATGAGTGATTATAACCAGACCAGCACCTCTAAGATGAAGCTGGTGCTGTTCATGGACGCCATACAGCATGTGTGTCGTATCAGCCGTATCCTGCGCCAGCCCCTGGGGAACGCTTTGCTGTTAGGAGTTGGTGGCAGTGGCCGCCAGTCCCTTACCAGGCTTGCCACACATATGTGAGAGCTGAACTGTTTATTGTGCTGAACCTCCTAAAATATAATTAGCATTACTAATGAGAGTCAGTTGAATAAGACTTTATTTTATCAAAACCAGAAGTCATACTGGCCCACTGATTTAAAACTGTTTAAACGTTAACAATTTTGACATCAATATTTTTGCCCAAGTGTCCCTTGCCTGTACATTTTTTTTTGCTTTGCCACCCATGTAGAACTGAAAAGAATTATGTAATGTCATGCCTGGAACACATATGCGAGAAAAATTCATTATCAATACCAACTATCTGAACACATCAAATAAACTGTGACATAAATAATACAAATGCATAATTTTTTACAATATACATATACACATATTCAAAATTTGTGCTCAAATGTGTTTAAACTAAGTGACAACATATTTAAGTAGTCACTATATTCCCTACTGCCAGCCCAGATCTTAAACTTCAGTTAATACTCATACTTTTGATCATTGAATTTGTGGGAGTTATAAAGACATTGAAAATGTTTTTATACCACCCACAAAGAAACAATAATAGTGAGACTCCAGCAATTATATCCCACCATCAGTGACAAGAGATACTCCTACTTCATTAAAGGTCCATAGAAACACATTGAACATTCATATGTCCATTTGGAAACGGGCCACCAAATTAGAAACCTCATCTATGGCTTCATTGTTGATCTGCATTGATTTTCTCATTGTGACTGTCCTTATATTGTCAGGGCTGAGTATGAGTGCTTCCAGATTGAACTCTCCAAGAACTATGGCCTCCTGGAGTGGAGAGAGGACATCAAGAGCATCATGCTAAAGGCTGGTCTGCAGAATGTGCAAATCACCTTCCTGTTTGTAGATACACAGGTGAGATCACAGATTATAAACATTTTCACATTACATTCTAGATTTTATATGTTCTAACGTTTGGTGTGTGTAAGATTTCAATAATGTTTACAAAGGAAGTCTCTTGTACTCACTAAAGCTGTATTTCAGCATATTAATCAGCATATTAGAATAATTTCTAAGGGATCATGCGACACTGAAAACTGGAGTAATGACTGATGAATATTATATATATTTTACAGGACTTCCTTAAGTCCCATAAGTTGACTAGACAACCTATTAACTAGTCAATTTTGAAAATGTCAGTTTTGCACAACACTAATTGTAGTACTGTAGCAAAAGCAAGCCTCAAGGAATGTATTGATACTCAACATGGATTTGATGAAATCACATGAATGAGTGTGAAGAAGTTCTCTGATGTTAGGCTAATGGACTTTCCAGTCTATCAATAAATGCTCCTAAAAAAGTAAATCACCTTGTCACCACTGGCAAACACACACAACAACATGCTGTCAAGTCTTTAACATACAATGTTTGTGTCTTCCCTTCTGGTTTTCAGATTAAGAGTGAATCTTTCCTGGAGGATGTGAATAACATCCTGAACTCAGGCGATGTGCCCAATCTTTACACTTCGGAGGAGCAGGAGCGCATCCTGACTGCCATGAATCCTGTGGTTCAGGACATGGGCCAGCAGCCCACTAAAGCTAACCTCATGGCTGCCTACATCAAGAGAGTCCGCAGCAACATCCACACTGTTCTCTGCATGAGGTTTATCTCATGCTACAAATACACTTACAAGTTATAGTTATAGTTACAAGTGCTACAAATACACTGTACAAAACTGTTGCATGCAAAATTCAGTGTAAGATTAGTGTAGATTTAGTGTAGCTAGTGTACATCTTTTTGACTCTTGTTAGAAAGATTTCTCATAATATTTCAGCACTGAGATATAGCTTGAAACATATACAGTTGAAAACTGTTCTTTGCCTCCATCTACAGTCCAGTAGGGGAAGTGTTCCGGGCTCGCCTTAGGCAGTTTCCCTCACTGGTCAACTGCTGCACCATTGACTGGTTCAGTGCCTGGCCACAGGAGGCACTACAGTCTGTAGCAACATCTTTCCTAAATGAGCTTCCAGAACTGGAGGCCAGCCCTACGACCATCCAAAGCTTGGTAAGGAAAAGTGTGTGATATGTCTGTGTAAATGTATACAGGGTGTAACAGAGTTCTGCCTCTCTGTACAGGCACTGATGTGTGTTGAGATCCATCAAATGGTATCCAGGAAGTGTGAGCAGTACCTGGCTGAACTTTCCCGCCACAACTACGTCACTCCTAAGAGTTACCTGGAGCTCCTCAGTATATTCTCATCTCTGATTGGCCGGAAGAAGCAGGAGCTACACAGTGCTCGGCAGCGAATGAAAACTGGCCTGGACAAGGTGATTTGGGAAACATCAATTCTTTTCTATACTGTACATTCTACTGTACATTAGGGTGGCCCATATTGGGGGCTACAATTTTTGGGGGGGAAATGTTAACCTCTCACCCCCTCATTTGTTTCTCTACTAGAAGTACGTAATGTATGCAAAATACCATCCAGATAATTTGTAATTTAGGGTATGCTCAAAGAATGCATCTTTTTATCAACAGGTACTTCAATATCTGATGTGATATTAGCTAAGGTTTCATTCACTGATAAACTTTTGACTGTTTCTGATATCAGAGGGCCACTAGTTTGCGTAACCAGGATGAAGTATACTTGCTTGGATTCAGGCAAGCTTTATCAGGTTGCAGTCTTCCATGAGGGCAGTCGTGGCCTAGGACATGTTAGGTTGCTGGTTCCATTCCAAGAAATGACTGAGGTGCCCTTGAGCAAGGCATCTAAACCCTAATTGCTCCCCTGCCGCCACATCATAATGGCTGCTCCGGGTGTGTGTCCACGGTTTGCAGTGTGTGTGTGTGTTCACTATTCACTACTCTGCTTCTAATGTGTGTGCACTAACTTGAATGGGTTAAATGCAGAGGTTAAATTCCGAGTATGGGTTACCATACTTGGCCTTCACATTTCACTTTCACTTTCAAGGGCAATGTTCTTCTGCATTCAATATACATAGAGTATATCTGCACCGAATGTGAAAAAAAGGGTACAGTGAAGCATGAAGGAGCTCTACTAACAACACTGTTCTGTGTTCTCGTTTTTAACCTAATTCACGGTTTACTAATGGTCTTGTATAATTATTAATTACGTGCTGTTATGGTAATTAAGACAAAATTTCAATTTTGTTGAGTACACCCCAAACGTAGTCCAATCTCAGCAAAATTTAGTTTGTTTTCATTTCTCATGAAGGGGAGTTGACTGGGTGGGTAAGAGCAGAAGTCCAAAAATAAGGGCCACCCTACTGTACATAATTTACAAAAATGTTTTATAATTGTGTGTGTGTAGTTGTTGAGTACAGCAGAGGATGTGGCCAAGATGCAGGAAGAGTTGGAGATGATGAGGCCTCAGCTGGAGGAGGCAGCCAAGGACACTGTGGTCACTATGGAGAAAATAAAAGTGAATAAAATGATCAAAAATAAAAAAATGTATGAATGCAAACATGGAAGAGTAAAATTCAATCTTGAATTTTGTCGCCTGGGGAATGTGTTTGAGTATAGGAAGACACAGTGGTAGCTGAGGAGACCCGTGTAGCGGTGCAGGCTGAGGAGGCTAAAGCCACTGAAAAGGCTCGTGTGGCACAGGCTATTGCTGATGATGCTCAGAAAGATCTGAATGAAGCACTTCCTGCCATGGATGCCGCCCTCGCTAGCCTGCAGTCCCTGAAAAAGAATGATGTCATTGAGGTGCAAACATCATATTTTCTGTTAACATCTGTACATATACAGTAAACGATTAGATCATGCTATCTCACAAGGTGAGGTGTGTGTGTTTGATATACAGGTGAGGGCTATGCAGAGACCTCCTCAAGGAGTGAAGCTGGTTATAGAAGCTGTCTGCATCCTGAAGGGTATCAAACCTAAGAAAGTTGCAGGAGAGAAGCTCGGAGAGAAGGTTGATGACTACTGGGATGCAGGAAAGGGGCTTCTGCAAGATCCAGGAAAGTTTCTGGAGAGTCTGTTCAAGTATGACAAGGTAAGGGGAAGATTTTGTATGTGAGTTCTATAAGCGTGCAACTTTTATTTACCATTTTCTATGTCGCTTTTAAGAGATGTTGATTTGTTGTTGTTGGTATTTTGAAGTACATGCAATACAGTTCAAAAGTTGGTCAAAAAAGGGTCAGAGAAAGGCATTTATAGTGTTACAAAAGTTTTCTATTTCAAATAAATGTTCTTTTGAACTTTCTAAAAGAAAAATGAGTTCCACAAAAATATTAAGTATCACAGTTTTCAGCATTAATAATAATAATTAAAAAAATTCTTGAGCGCCAACTCAGAATACTAGAATGATTTCTGAAGGTGACACTGGAGACTGTATTAATGGCTGCTAAAAATTCAGCTTTGAATAAATTACATTTTAATATATATTACAATAGGAAACAATGTAAGAATAATAACAATAATATTAATTCACAATATTATGGTTTTACTGTTACAAAAAAGCAACCTTGGTGAGATTAAGAAACTTCTTTTAAAAACTTTTACAAATCTTAACGACCACAAACATTTAAATGGTAGTGTAATGGTAGTGCATATTTTTTAGCACAAATGTAAAATATTTATGGCATTAGAATAATTAATTATAACATTTTAGCCCAAAGTGTATAATAGTCTTCTTTCCACAGGACAACATCCCAGACTCGGTGATCAAACAAGTGCAGCCTTACATTGACAACCCAGAGTTCCAGACTGACTCAATCGCCAAGGTGTCCAAAGCCTGTACTTCCATCTGTCAGTGGGTGCGAGCGATGCATTTGTACCATTTTGTGGCCAGAGCTGTAGAGCCCAAACGGGTAGGAGCTTGATTCCTTTCTGCTAAATACATTATTTAGCTTAGATCTCCTCAAATGTATGCTTAATTTGTGTATTTGATTTTATATGCCTGTGTTTATTCTGGACAATCTGTCTTTTTTGTATGTAAAATGTTTGTCAGCGCTTTTCTGCCTAAAGCTGTTGATTTTCAATCTAATGCTTACAAACATGTTGTTGTTGTGAACAGACCAAAACTAAGGCTTATTTTAATAATTATATTAATGTTTTAATAGTTCATGTTTCTTTGTGTGTGTGAACAGCAAGCCTTGCAGGAAGCTCAGGAGGATCTGGCTGTAACACAACGCATTCTGGATGATGCTAAGATGAAACTAGCAGCTGTAGAGGAGGGCATTGCCACCCTGCAGGCTAAGTATCATGAATGCCTGAGCAAGAGAGATGAGCTAGATGCCAAATGTCAGCTGTGTGAGAACAGACTGATCCGTGCAGATAAGGTGAGTGGAGAAAAACCATCTCACCTGTCTAATTTTCCATTCAGCTTACTGTAATATTGGGCTTACCTCTTTATCATATCAGTCTGGTAACAGTACATGTCTTCTGTTTTTCTAAATATGATATATAACTATTGAATATGTTTTGTTGAAGTTCATTATACATTGAGTTTATACTGAGCACATGGAGGTTCAGACACAGGATGTTGTTGTGTGTGGCAGCTGATTGGTGGCCTGGCTGATGAGAAGGTGCGCTGGAGAGAAACAGTACAGCAGCTGGAGTACATGGTGAATAACGTGGCAGGAGATGTGCTGCTTGCTGCAGGATACGTAGCTTACCTCGGACCCTTCACTGTGAGTGTGTGGGAGTGTGGTAGGGAAAATGCATGCTGGGTAGAATGATGTTTGAATGTCTTTTGTTAATTATGAGGCTGTTTGATTACAAAACCTGTTAAGAACATGTCCAGGTCATATTTCACCCCAAAATTCTATTTTCTCTTCTATATGCTATAATCCTCTCATTACCACAATGCAGAAAAAACTCATCTTCGACATCTTATTGTGAAATTCAGCCATAGAGAGTGGATGTAAATATGTATGATTTTTGCAGGGAGAGTATCGTTCAGCTATGGCTGAGGAGTGGCTTAGGGGTTTTAAAGAACTGGCAGTTCCTCACACAGAACAGCCCAACCTGATCAGCACACTAGGAGACAAAGTCAAGATCCGTTCCTGGCAGGTTAGAAACCAACACATATGTACAACATTGCACATGTACTTAAGTGCTGTGCATGGACATAAAACCTGTATAATAAAAGGTTAAATATGAACATATATTATAAACATATATTATGCTTATTATGTTTTTTTATTTATTTATATATTTTTGTGTGTTATTTTGTGTAGATTACAGGCCTGCCCAAGGATAGTCTCTCTGTGGAGAATGGAGTAATCGCACAATACTCTCAGCGTTGGCCTCTGTTCATCGATCCGCAGGGACAGGCCAACAAGTGGATTAAGAACATGGTAAGAATTATACTAAAATATTTTTTTAGCTTACTTAACAGAACTAACTAGATGAATTATGCACTGACATACAAAGGTTTTGGGTCAGTAAAAACAGTAATATTGTGAAATATAATTACAAATTAATTTAAATACATTTTTAAATACATTAAAATAGAAAAAAGCTAAGTTGTTCCTGTGTTGGCAAAGCTGAATTGTCAGCATCATTACTCCAGTCTTCAGTGTCACATGATCCTTCAGAAATCATGTGCTGATTTGGTGCCCAAGAAACATCTTATTATTATCAATGTTGAAAACAGTTTTGCTGCTTAGTTTTTTTTAGTATTCTTTGATGAAGAGAAAGTTCAAAAGATAGAAAAAAAAAAAAAAATAGAAATCTTTTGTAAAATTATAAATGTCTTTACTCTCACTTTTGATGTAAAAAAAAATATATATTTCCCAAACTTTTAAATGGCAGTGTTTGTCATTTACTCCAATGTAACTTTTTTCCTGCCTTTTCTCATGGTCTTTGTTTTGCTCTGTTTCCGCAGGAGCGTGATAACAGATTGGATGTGATGAAGTTGAGTGACCGGGACTTCCTGCGTAGTTTAGAAAATGCTATCCGCTTTGGGAAGCCTTGCTTGCTGGAGAATGTAGGGGAGGATCTAGACCCTGCACTGGACCCTGTGCTCTTACGACAGGTACACATCACTGTTTTGTGTGAATAAATCATAAAATAAAGCTCAAAAGCGGCTATAGCTAGGCTAGCATCTATGTTTAAAGCAATCAATATTTAAATCAACCTTATGTTTTAGTATTTCTTATCTGCCTTCAGTGTAAAACTGATTTTCTTGTGTGTATGCTCCTCAGACATATACCCATGAAGGCAACACAGTTCTAAAGCTTGGAGACACTGTCATTCACTATCATGACGACTTCAAGATGTACATTACCACTAAGCTGCCCAACCCACATTACTCACCCGAGATCGCTACTAAAGTCACTCTCATTAACTTCACCCTCTCACCCAGGTGCTGCTCTTACATTTCTTCAGACATAAACATAAGGAAGGCTTCTAGGTTGTGAGGTAGATCCTGGATTTCACATGTGCTGGGTTTCCATGTGTGTTAATGCAGTGGGCTAGAGGATCAGTTACTAGGGTGTCTCGTAGCTGAAGAGAGACCCGATCTGGAAGGGGCGAAGAACCAACTCATTGTGAGTAACGCACAAATGAAACAGGAATTAAAGGAGATAGAAGATCAGATCCTGTTCCGACTGAGCTCTTCAGAGGGAAACCCTGTTGATGACGAGGAACTGATAAGAGTGCTTGCGGCCTCCAAAGTCAAAGCCGAAGAAATTCAGGTGTGTCTGAAATAAATGCTTGTGCATTCCTTGCTTGAAAAGCTTAATGTGCCTTCTATTTAATTTAGCATCTACTGTAAATAAGTGATTTTTTGAAATTTCCAAACCACTAGGCTAAAGTGACTGCAGCAGAAGCGACTGAGAGGGACATTGACGCCACACGTCTGGAATATGTTCCAGTGGCTGTCCGAGCCCAGATTCTCTTCTTCTGCGTGTCGGATCTGTCAAACGTGGACCCCATGTACCAATACTCTCTAGAGTGGTTTCTTGGTATTTTCATGGGTGGCATTGCCAACTCAAAGCGAGCAGGTAGAGAACGTACTGTCCTATTTTTGACACTATGCACTGACACTATACCTTTTTGACTCCAAGGCCCCCCATTGTCCACAACAATATTCAAAGGTCCCATTACTTTTCCAGTTGTTTCGTAATTTACTGGATAAGGATTAAGTATAAGGATTTTTAAAGAATTAGAATTTCTACTTGATAAAATATTTTAGAGCTTGGCATAACTACAAAAAAGTCATGTAAATAAATAAAATTGTATAACTCCATTGTCATTTTATTAATTTACATGACATTTCCAGGTCTAGAAATCTGATACATCCAGGTTTTCCATGATAGTGAGAACCCTGGTTCTTCTTGAATTAAAATAAGAAATATCTCAATTTTGAGTTGTGTTAGCTCATTTTATTCCTTGTTTTGTCTTATTTTAAGTAATCTTGAGGCTCCCTAGTGGGCACTGGCCCCCATGTTTTAGACATCTTATATATTTTAGACATTTACAGTACTAGTTAATAGAATACATCACTTCTTTTATATATTAACTAACTGTATAACTAACTGTCTTGTCTTGGCTTCACTCCCCACAGAGACAGTGAAGGAACGTATTTTCAACATTAATGAGTTCTTCACCTTCAGCTTGTACAATAACGTCTGTCGCAGCCTTTTTGAGAAACACAAGCTGATGTTTGCCTTTCTTCTGTGTGCCAGAATCCTGATGAATGACAGCAAGATTGATATGGTTAGCAAGATAAAAAAAACAGGATTTAAAGTCTCTTTCTCTTCCTCTCTCTTTCGTCTCTATCTCTACCTTTTTACTTTCCATCCGTCAATTTTTTAAGATTTTTTTTTTTAAGGACATTTTTAAAAAGTTAATTACGTGAATTCTGTCTCCATTTTATTTTGATCTTTATCATTCAAGCTGCTGTTAATAATGCTAATGTTTATTCCACTAGATATCCAGGAGCCTTATTTAATCGTGCTGTGATAGAGGCAATCGAACATACAACACTCTGTTGTCATATCATTGCCAATGTTTGTAATGATGAATCATAATAACAAAGTAAAGAGATATCTTGGAGACTTATATCTGAATGTGATCCATTTATACATAAATGTCCTTGTGTGTACAGGCTGAGTGGCGATACATGTTATCTGGGGGGCGGCCCCAGCAGCAGGCTCCTAATCCTGCTCCAAACTGGCTGTCCATGAGAGCCTGGCAGGACATATTGGCACTGAGCACCCTGCCCACTTTCAGTAACCTGCCAGAGAGTTTCACCAAACATGAATCAGCCTTCAAGAATATATTTGACAGCAGTCAGCCACACAGGTAGCCACAAACACACATGCTAGCCCTATTAAAGGTTGTAAATGGTACAGTTATTGTGCGCGTCAGGTTTAGATTTTCAGTTTATATGCATATGTGTATGTATGTGAACAGGGAGCCTCTTCCAGGTGAGTGGGACACCGACTTAGACTCGTTTCAGAAGCTGCTGGTTCTGCGCTGTCTGAGAGCTGACCGGCTTACTCACGGCCTGCAGGACTTTGTGGCTTCACAGCTGGGTCAGAGTTTCATCGAACCCCAGGTACCCAAAAATATACTCCATATATTCCACCACACTCATGTCATCATATAACAACATTAGTAATCTAATAGCGTTTTGATATTGATGGAACAACGAAACAACACACTGCTTATGTAAGAACTTCACATTAGAATGTTAAATAAACAGAGGTTAAAGACACAATTTTAATTCACCCTTTAGCAGGTATTTTTGAGTCATACTAATAATGTGTTTCTCTATGACTCACTGTTTTTTGTCATGATTTGTCATGTCTCTCATTTCACTGTTTCTCTTGCCTCTCAGACATCGGACCTGTCTGCTGTGTTTAAAGAGTCGTCCCCCTCCACCGCTCTCATTTTTGTGCTTTCTCCTGGTACCGACCCCGCTGCTGACCTCTATAAGTTTGCAGAGGTCATGAAGTTTTCGAAGAAGATGAACGCCATCTCGCTTGGGCAAGGCCAGGTCAGAACATACAGTAGAACATCCAGAAATAAAGAAATATATGCACAAACTGATGTCATAATTGTAGCTTCTGACTAGGTTGTCTCTAATATGTCCTACATGCCATTTCAGTCAGTTTGAAGTATCCACCTTCATACCTTTGAGACTTTGAGCCTAAAATACTCTCCATACATTTGCAGTAGACGAACACTAATAAAAGATGACTTCCCACCCTAGTGCTAATTATGTTACTAATTAAAGTTCCTGAAAGGCTGTAGTGTTCTGTGCCACCTACTAAGAACTGTGACATACCTGACCTACAGGCTCACAACTGGTTTACATATATATTCAACATTGTTAAGATATTAGTGTAATGTAAACTTGAGGTTCATTTCTTCAGAGCAAAGACTAAATCACATACATTTTAATAGCCTTTTAAGGGCTTTTATATGTATTTTCATGTTTATTATATCTTTAATAAAGTGTGTTCAGCTAAACATGGGACTAAGATCTGTGTATATTTGAGTATATTGACTATACTAGGCTGAAAGCATTTGTTTTATGTCAGGGCCCCAGTGCTGAGACCCTGATGCACAGTGCCATGGAGAAAGGAAAATGGGTCTTCTTTCAGAACTGCCACCTTGCTCCCAGCTGGATGCCATCTCTAGAGAGACTCATTGAGAACATTGATTCTGACAAAGTTTGACACACCTGACGAGCTATTTCAGTTTTTATAGACTGTTTGACAGAAAAATATATGAACTATTACATTTATTGGATTTTCAAAAGTAAGAGCTTTTAAATATATTGGAAAAACCTGTTTGTACCATAGGTCCATCGGGACTTCCGTCTTTGGCTCACTAGTCTTCCCAGCAACAAGTTCCCAGTGTCCATTCTGCAGAATGGCTCCAAGATGACTATAGAACCACCACGAGGCATTAAAGCCAATCTTCTGAAGACCTACGCCAGCCTCACTGATGATTTCATGACTTCATGCACTAAGGTTCCTATCGAAAAGAAGCATGTCTTCAGAAAACCCAACTTGAGAAAAATACTGCATCATATTTAATTGTGATTATAGCAAATGTACTGTTCACAAGTTTGGGGTTGGTAAGATTTTAAAAATGTTTTTGAAAAGAAGTCTCTTATGCTCACAAAGGCTGTATTTAATAAAAAATAATGACTACTGCACGGCGAGCCGGCGGGAATCGTGTGAGCTTTCGCGCTAATTACAGAGACTGGTGCTTTCAATGTTGCAGCTATCTTCGGTTAGGAAAAAGAAAGAAAAAATTATTTGTGTGCAAATGATTTGTTGAAAAGCAGAGAACAGAAGCCATTCCTTTCAACAGAAACAACCAGAGAGAGAGAGAAAGTGTGTGTGTGCGTGCATGTGTGTGTGTGAGACAGTGTATGCACACGCTGTATGGTTGCAGCCACTGAGCTATAGCCTAATAATACTCGATTTAGCCTATGTGACGTTGTCATGTATAATTTGGCAATAGGGAACAGCCTATACACTGTTGAAAATCGGGCTGACTCCCTGAATTTTAAATGTTTAAAAATTATTGGGAGGTCGTGAGGTGCTCGTAATGTGCTCGACAAAAATCGCACCATGCATGTCCAGCTTAATGCATCCTTGCTGAATATATATATTTTTTTAATATAATTATACTGACCCCAAACTTTAGTAGTATGGTAGTTTACAAAAGTATACATATGTGTAAATATATAATATATTTATTATTTACTCTCTGTCTTTCTTTATCTTGGCAGACAGCCGAGTTTAAGGCTCTCCTCCTGTCTCTGTGCCTTTTCCATGGAAATGCCATTGAGCGCAGGAAATTCGGCCCACTAGGATTTAACATTCCATACGAATTTACAGATGGGGACCTGCAGATCTGTATAAGCCAGCTGAAAATGTTCCTGGATGAGTATCAGGACATCCCATATAAGGCAAAACCAGACATTCTCTTGCCACCCGCACACACAGTTTCATGTCTCTTCCATAGCTGATTAGGCATATATTGAGTAACTAAAACCATTTTAAGCAGTTACAGAAAATCTATATTACATCTATATTACTAAACATCTATATTAGGTAGTGTTTATATTTGTATTCTTTATAAAGGAAGCCACTCTCACAGATCTTTCTGATCTGGTTTTCATTTTTCTCTTTTTCCCTCTCTGTTCAGGTTTTAAAGTATACTGCAGGGGAAATAAACTATGGGGGTCGTGTAACGGACAACTGGGATCGCCGATGCATCCTAAACATCCTGGAGGATTTCTACTGCTCTGCTGTCCTGGGCCCTGAACATGTTTACTCTCCTTCTGGAGAATACAGTCAAATCAGCACTGAGAATAATGTCAAGGTCCAGAACTCATGTTTTTTAATGGAATCTCAACTTCAAGTATTATGAAAAAACAATAAAGCTGACCTCAGATCAGTGTATAAGGAGCTTCTTCCTCCACAGGCTCACAGTACAGCACAGTCTTGTATTCTTTTGTGTTTAAAGTTATGTAGTACATCTATTTTATTTTTTTGTGCAGGGTTATTTGACATACTTTCGTGGTCTACCAATAAATGACTCACCGGAGATCTTTGGCCTCCATGACAACGCCAACATCAGCTTTGCACAAAATGAGACATTTGCACTGCTGGGAACTTTAGTGAAGCTCCAGCCCAGAGTAGCAGCTAGCGGAGGCCAGTCCAGAGAGGAGGTATGTGTCTATATGCATTTATGTAAATTTTATATACCAATATTTTCTTTATATGTACACTACTGTTCAAATGTTTGGGGTCAGTGTTTGGGGCAAATGTTTGGGGTCAGTAAAATGTTTTTACTGAAATAATTTTTACTAAGCATTTTAAAAAGCAATGCATTTTCTTTTTGATAGTATCTACATGTTTTCAAATGCACAGCAGTGTGGCAATTAACGTAACGACTGCAGTGTTCACACTGCAATTATGGATTTTTCTTACAACCTGTGATGTAAAATGATAATGTAAAATGCGTATGCATTTTAGATTTAATGCACGCTCTCTTTTCTCTTCTACACATTAAGATCATAGAGGAAATAGTGGAGGGGATTGTGGAGAAAATTCCTAATCTCATTAACGTGCAGGAGGTCATGCATAAATACCCAGTGATGTATGAAGAATCTATGAACACTGTCCTAGTTCAGGAGGTTATAAGGCAAGTTTTTAAAATGTACATAATTAATGTATAAATGATATACAAAGACCTTTACATATACACTACTGTACAAAAGTTTGGGTTCGTGTGATTTAAAAAAAAAAGAAATTAAAGGGATAGTTCAACCAAAAATTATTATCCCATAATTTACTCACCCTCAAGCCACCCATGTATATGACATTCTTCGTTCAGACGAATACAATCGGAGTTATATATATAAAATAAAATAAAAAATAATATAAAAAAAATTCCTATAATGGCAGTAAATGGCAGCCCAAAATTTGAAGCCCAAAAAAGTGCATCCATCCTTCATAAAATATATCCACATGGCTCCGGGGGGTTAATAAAGGCCTTCTGAAATGAATCGATGGGTTTGTGTAATAAAAATATCCATATTTAACACATTATAAAGTAAAATATCTAGCTTTCGGCGGACCGCCTTCCGTATTCAACTTACGCAGAAAGTGTAACGTCTCTCGCAGTTCAAAATGCTTACACTATGTCCAACGTCATCGGCGCTCCAGTTATTTTTTTCCTGTAAATTGAATACAGAAGTGGTCTGCTGAAAGCTAGATATTTTACTTTATAACAGGTTAATGTGGATATTTTTCTTACGAAAACTCATCGATTTGCTTAAGAAGGCCTTTATTAACCCCCCGGAGCCGTGTGGATTACTTTCATAATGGATGGATGCACTTCTTTGGTCTTCAAATTTTGGGCTGCCATTCACTGCCATTATAAAGCTTGGATTAGCCAGGACATTTTTTTTATATAACTTTAATATGATTGTATTCGTCTGAAAGAAGAATGTCATATACACCTAAGATGTAGACTGGGTAAACCCAGCCTGATCTGCCAGCGATTTGATTTCGCCCTGCAGCTCCAATTGCGTACAGTCTTTTGAATTATGCTCGTTGATCACGCCTCTTGTGCAGTAGAAAACACAGAGCAGACTCCCCAGACCAATGTTCAATATTAAAAGACTGAGCTTGGTCTGGTGATAGCCAGACAACCTAAGATGGCTTTAGGGTGAGTAAATCATGGGGTAATTTTAATTTTTGGATGAACTAACCCTTTAATGTATCATAGTTTCCACATAAATATTAAGCAGCAACTGTTTTCAACATATTGATAATACTAAGAAAGGTTTCTTGCGCAGCAAATCAGCATATTAGAATTATTTCTGTAGAAAAATAGAAAAAAAGCTATTTTAAATTGTAATGATATATCACGATACTACTTTTTTCTGTATCTTTAATCAAATAAATGCAGTTTTGGTGAGCATAAGAGACTTTCAAAAACATTTTTAATCAGTTGTATCAGTGTATTTAAAAAACAAGTAGATTACAATCCTCTTTGTCACTAAGCGCACTAAAAATGCACCTCTCTATCACTCTCACAGATATAACAAGTTGTTATCAGTGATTTCCCAGAGTCTCAGTGATCTGGTGAAGGCTTTGAAGGGTTTGGTGGTTATGTCATCTGAACTTGAGCTGATGTCTAACAGTCTGTTCATCAACGCTGTTCCAGAAATATGGAAGGCCAAGGCAAGAATCTCCCAGATGTTAACCATGCAAGACATACACCGAATTTGTGGAATGGTTGTTTTTGTTGCCATGTAAAGACTATGCAAACTTCTTGTGCATGTAACTGAAATCAGGGCATCAATGGGACACAGCTCGCATAAAATTCTTCTTTTGGTATTTTCCCAGGCATATCCTTCTCTTAAGCCGTTGGCCTCCTGGGTGTCAGATCTGGTCCAGCGGATAAGCTTTTTGCAGAACTGGATCTCAGATGGCATTCCTGCTGTATTCTGGATCAGTGGGTTCTTCTTCCCCCAGGCCTTTCTCACAGGAACCCTGCAGAACTTTGCCCGTGGCTCTGTGGTCTCCATTGACACCATTGCATTTGACTTTAAGGTGCATAATCTGCTTATAACAGCAAGGCTTTCTTGCATTAAACTCTGTGTAATGCAATTGGAAGCCTCAACTATGTTTCCATATTAAGCTCTCAAAGCAGGCTTGATATTTGATAGACCATTAAGAGAAGTACAGTATACCTGAGAAGGTCAAACATTGGAATAGAACGTTCTCTTGCATATCTTAACAGCACGGTGTGTATATTTTTATAAGAACCACAAGTCTTAATCAACCTTTTTAACTGATTTCCTTTTGTTGAACCCTCTTTTAGGTTATGAAGGAAACCGTAGCAGAGCTGACTAAGAGGCCCGACATCGGCTGCTTCATCCAAGGTCTGTTTCTGGAAGGGGCACGCTGGGATGCAGAGACAGGCCAGCTTGCTGAATCCCGTCCCAAAGAGCTCTACACAGAGATGGCTGTTATCTGGATGGTACCCGTTCCCAACCGCAAACCCCCTCTATCTGGGATCTATGTGTGTCCTATCTACAAAACTCTTACTCGTGCTGGTGAGCAAATTGAATAGCATTTCTTTGTGAAACTTGCCACAATCTTGTTCATGTTTTACTGTACATCCTGTGGAGTCATTGTGATTTTATCTGAGAATTTGGTTTGTGTTTTACCAGAGATCTGAAGAGTTTTGTTTTTCCTCCACAGGAACTCTCTCTACCACTGGGCACTCAACCAACTACGTGATTGCAGTTGAGCTGCCCACAGATCGTACCCAGGGACACTGGATCAAACAGGGTGTAGCGTTGATCTGTGCTCTAGACTACTAGACTCTCACTCAAACACATTTTCATTTATACACACACAACAGTTATTATTAATATGTATATTCGTTATTAGTATATTTTTAGTGCTGGGCAATCGATTAATCGAAAATAAAAGTTCATGTTTCCATAATATATGTGTGTGTACTGTGTATAATTATGTATATACACACTCCTTCATGTATATATCTAAGAAATATTTGCATGTATATACTGTATATATATTTATATAATTTATTTTATATATAAATATAAATATTTTATATATAGATATAACATATTTTTCTTAAATATATACATGCATGTGTGTGCATTTATATACACATAATCATTATACACAGTACACACACACATATTATGTAAACACAAACTTTTATTGAGGATGCGATTAATCGATTGCCCAGTACTTTTATATTTTCAGTTTTCTTTTTAATTTTAGTTTGTATTAGTATTTTTTTTTTCATTAGTATTTCTTAATATTTTTTTTATTTTAGTGTCAGTTTTACATTTCTAAGTTTAAGTTTTTCATCTAATATTTATAAATTTTTTTTTAAATTTGAAAACTGGTTTCAATAATTTTAGTTAACCATAACAACATTAAACATACAGTGACATAAATGAACACTCTTGCTACGGTGAATATTTTGAATAAAGTATTTACATGATCTAAAATTGTGATTAATGCAGGCATATTCTAGGTGTCTCAATCTAATTTCTAGAAACCGGAATATTTTCTCCGGTCATCTCTATCAACAATAAATGTGCGCGGCTCCTTTAAGAGACTAGCGGTTCAGGAGCTCGCGCTTCCGCAACAGACACTGACCCCATGTGAACACACACACACACAGCGGTTTTACGGTCAATGACGGGAACTCCGCAGGACAAACGACACTTTCTTTTTCATTTAGCACATTTTTTAACTGGGACCTTTTCTACTGAACGTGAATATGACTTTTATAGGTAGATAACACTGTTTTTGAATTCATTCTAATAGCTGGACAAAATCTTATACAAAAGGGGATTTTAATTATTTGTTTAACTTTATTTTTTTTATCATCTTCAACTTGAAATGTTGAAACCGGCATTTCACCTTCTATGTATTTGAATATAAGTGAATTAATTCTGGTAAATGTGCAGTAATTCTGTAACCATTAAGTCATCACAGGAATTCATCAGCAGTGTATTTTCGGAACAGCGTCACTCACTGACAGCGGGACCGGCGCGGATAGTTTATCTGTGGATTTCTAAAGACCCTCTTGAGCCACGTTGTGTCTCTAATACCGTCATTTCATCTGCACTGAAAGATGCTCCAAAATGGAAAGTCTCAAACGCACAACGCGAACGCGTCCGAGCCCGAGCCCGAGCCCGAGCCAAAGCCCGAAGCGCAAGGCGAGAAGACAGAAGCGAGCAAGAGCGCCGCGTCTCACCCAGAGAACGAGTCCGCAGACACCGACTCCAGTCAGTTCCCCCTGCCCGTCTATCCCAAACTGGAAATCAAGCGCCATGCCGTGACTGATGATTACAAAGTCTCCAGTCAAGTGTTGGGTCTGGGTGTCAACGGCAAAGTAGTGGAGTGCTACAATAAGAAAACCGGACAAAAGTGCGCGCTGAAGGTAAATTACACACATGTTGTAATGGGGATCCAGATGTCTGGATTTATAATGGGAAAGTTGACTCAACTCGTATAATACAGCTTTTTTGGCCAACTAGCATAATAAACCCTGTTCTAATGCAATAGGCTAATTGTTGTTTTGTTTCAAAATCAGTCCTCATGCCTGTAATTATATATTTGATACTGAGTCATATTAATTAGCAACATGTACTTACTATAGGGTTAGGGTAGGATTAGGGTTTGGTTGAGGGTTAGTTGCATGTAATTATGCATAATTTACTGTTACTACTATGGTTAGTACATGTAACATATGTAACAAGGACACTGTAAAATAAAGTGTTACCATAGTTAGTTAATATGGATATAATAAAGTGATTTTAGGTACCAATATTGGTTTCACTTTATTTTAATGGTCCATTTAACACATTCTTTTGACTATAAGTAACATTGCACCCACATGTCTACTAAGTATTAGTAGACTGGCAGGGTTAGGGTTAGAATAAGTTGACGTGTCAATGCAAAGTCACTTATAGTCAGTAGAATGTCTGTTGAGGACCATCACATTAAAGAGTTAGCAGATATTAAGCAGATAGTGTACTATACTCTAATGAGAGTTAGCTAGTTGACATGTAGTTGCAAAGTTAATTATAGTCAACAGAATGTTCAAAAGGGACCATCAAAATAAGGTGTTACCCAAATATTTCATGTATAGGCATATCTTAAAGTGAAATTTTGAAAACATTCATTCTTTACCTGTGGTTCTCCTTGCTATATATGACAGCTTTGAAAAATCACAGACTTTTTGAATTGCAGCTTGGCTGTAGACTTTCCTTGAACTAGTTTTGTTTCAGTGGCCAAGAGAGTAAATAATGATGTCTGTGCTATGAGTTTTAACATCGGATGTCACTGTTAATTTACTTGTATTAAGTGTCTCTATATGTAGGTGCATAGGTCATGCCGGGGTTACAAACGGGTGTTCATGTTCTTGGAAACTAGACCAGTTAAAGGGTTACCGGATCTGACTTGGCTCTTTAAGGAGATGAGGTGTGACACACAGCATTCATGCAGTGTAATGGAAACATGTCACCCACGTGGCATCACGGACATGGATTTACTGTCCAGTATAATCCAGCTGGATCGAGGAACTCAATATGCACATACAGTAAAGACAGAGTGCAATTTTTATTTAAGTTAGTTCTAGTAAGTTATTAGAAATTAATTATATTTTAGAAATAATAAATACTATTTTTATTAATTAGAATGAATTAGAAATAAATTATATTTTAATTAGAAATCAATTTTATTTGAATTAATATTTATTTTAAATAATATTTTGCGGAAATTTGTGGGAGGAACTTAAAGAGATGCAAAGTACCAAAACAGTTGTGTACCAAAACTTCAGGTAATCTCTTCAATTCTGTCGCCTTGTTGTTTTTCTGGCCATCTGGTTTGGCAAGTCTGGATTGCACCTGTTCTCGTAGTGCTTTACAACTTCGTGGAAGATATCTAACTGACCCGAAATACATGTTTAGTGTTTGATGATTTGAAGTCAGGATTTGAATATGAAACAGAGCCAATGTGATCACGAGAGATTTACCGGTTCTCATTTGCGCATACCATCCCAAATATCTCTTGAGCACGATAGCACCATTGCTCATGATTATGCTAATGACACTGGCTAATGTAAATAAGCTACTTTTGATGCTTATTGTCCTCCTGAGGGTTGTGTTGTAAGATACTGTGCTATCCTAAACGAATCTCATTGTGCTGGGACACAATAAAAACCAAATTGACCTGATCTCGTGAGTCATTCAGGTGTAATTTATTGCCCAATATCCTCTCTGCTTTTTAAATCGCAGGGTAAACAGGCATAGGGTCGAGCTGTCCATCTCGGCAGGCTTTTAATTAAGTAGCATGTTGACGGCTAAGTGTAATGAATGTGAGTGTATTGGTGCTGTTTAATCCACTCTGTTTAGCTGGACGGAAGCCATCCTTTAAATCTAATTCATTTAATTCACTCTTGATTTCCCATATTGAACGGCTGCCAACAAGGAAAAGATATCTTACAGCCTGATCGAACCCCTGAGATCTATTTATTACACTGCCATCTCTATATTGCAACCTGCAGATCTGTACCTTGCATACACTGTATACTCCAGTGGAAATGGTGGTTCATGATGAGTTTTTGGTGTGCTCATTTGAAAACATTTAGAAGAGGAAACATATATATATATATATAAATATAAATAAGTCAGAAGTAAAAAAAAAAACCAACTTTATATATATATATATACACACACACATACAAACATACACATACAATATACATATACACACACTCACACACATATATATATATGATATAAATTATATAATTTAAATGTGTATATAATTAATAATAATAATTTGTTTAAATTGCATATATATTCTATATATCTATATAGTATAACATAACTGTTGTTTTTTACTTCTGATATTATTTCTTTATTATTAATACTTTATACATATATATATACATATATTAGTGCTGTAAAATTGATTAATTGTGATTAATCGCATTTAAAGGGGTGATGAATTGAGAAATCAACTTTCCCTTGAGCCTTTGATATATAAAAGGTCATGGTAATATAAGAATATCCTGTAAGTTTCAGAGCTGAAAACTTCCTAGTTAGTCAAAGAAAAGCTTTTATAGACACCAGACCCAGAAAACGCGAGCTCTCAAATATATACTGATCTACACTCACCTAAAGGATTATTAGGAACACCTGTTTAATTTCTCATTAATGCAATTATCTAATCAACCAATCACATGGCAGTTGCTTCAATGCATTTAGGGGTGTGGTCCTGGCCAAGACAATCTCCTGAACTCCAAACTGAATGTCAGAATGGGAAAGAAAGGTGATTTAAGCAATTTTGAGCGTGGCATGGTTGTTGGTGCCAGACAGGCCGGTCTGAGTATTTCACAATCTGCTCAGTTACTGGGATTTTCACGCACAACCATTTCTAGAGTTTACAAAGAATGGTGTGAAAAGGGAAAAACATCCAGTATGCGGCAGTCCTGTGGGCGAAAATGCCTTGTTGATGCTAGAGGTCAGAGAAGAATGGGCCGATTGATTCAAGCTGATAGAAGAGCAACTTTGACTGAAATAACCACTCGTTACAACCGAGGTATGCAGCAAAGCATTTGTGAAGCCACAACACACACAACCTTGAGGCGGATGGGCTACAACAGCAGAAGACCCCACCGGGTACCACTCATCTCCACTACAAATAGGAAAAAGAGGCTACAATTTGCACGAGCTCACCAAAATTGGACAGTTGAAGACTGGAAAAATGTTGCCTGGTCTGATGAGTCTCGATTTCTGTTGAGACATTCAGATGGTAGAGTCAGAATTTGGCGTAAACAGAATGAGAACATGGATCCATCATGCCTTGTTACCACTGTGCAGGCTGGTGGTGGTGGTGTAATGGTGTGGGGGATGTTTTCTTGGCACACTTTAGGCCCCTTAGTGCCAATTGGGCATCGTTTAAATGCCACGGCCTACCTGAGCATTGTTTCTGACCATGTCCATCCCTTTATGACCACCATGTACCCATCCTCTGATGGCTACTTCCAGCAGGATAATGCACCATGTCACAAAGCTCGAATCATTTCAAATTGGTTTCTTGAACATGACAATGAGTTCACTGTACTAAAATGGCCCCCACAGTCACCAGATCTCAACCCAATAGAGCATCTTTGGGATGTGGTGGAACGGGAGCTTCGTGCCCTGGATGTGCATCCCACAAATCTCCATCAACTGCAAGATGCTATCCTATCAATATGGGCCAACATTTCTAAAGAATGCTTTCAGCACCTTGTTGAATCAATGCCACGTAGAATTAAGGCAGTTCTGAAGGCGAAAGGGGGTCAAACACAGTATTAGTATGGTGTTCCTAATAATCCTTTAGGTGAGTGTATATATACACCGATCAGGCATAACATTATGACAGCTGAAGTGAATAACACTGATTATCTCTTCATCACGGCACCTGTTAGTGGGTGGGATATATTAGGCAGCAAGGGAACATTTTGTCCTCAAAGTTGATGTGTTAGAAGCAGGAAAAATGGCAAGCGTAAGGATTTGAGCGAGTTTGACAAGGGCCAAAATTGTGAGGCTAGACGACTGGGTCAGAGCATCTCCAAAACTGCAGCTCTTGTGGGGTGTTCCCATCTGCAGTGGTCAGTATCTATCAAAAGTGGTCCAAGGAAGGAACAGTGGTGAACCGGCGACAGGGTCATGGGCGGCCAAGGCTCATTGATGCACATGGGGAGCGAAGGCTGGCCCATGTGGTCCGATCAAACGGTCTGCTGCTAACATCTTGGTGGGTCTAGGGGAGTCCATGCCTCGACGGGTCAGGGCTGTTTTGGCAGCAAAAGGGAGACTAACATAATATTAGGAAGGTGGTCATAATGTTATGCCTGATCGATGTGTGTGTGTGTGTGTATATATATATATATATATATATATATATATATATATATATATATATATTTTTTTTTTTTTTACAGTACAGAATTATATCATTATACATATATAAGATAATTTCTAAAATAGTTATATTAAATACAAATTATATTAAAAATAAAGTAAGTAAGGGGTAATTGACAGTTGATGGCTTGTTGAATCAACAAAAGTGAATCAAAAAATATTATATAATATCTTAATGTTGTATATATATTAGTGCTGTCAAATCGATTAATCGCTATTAATCGCATCTAAAATAAAAGTTTTTGTTTACATAATGTGTGTGTGTGTACTGAGTATAATTATCATATAATTATTATATATATATATATATATATAAATACACACTCATTCATGTACATATTTAAGAAATATTTGCATGTATATACTGTATATATATTTATATTATATATTTTTTATGTTTGTTTATATTTTATATATAAATATAACACATTTTCCTTAAATATATACATGCATGTTTGTATTTTATATATACATAATTATACACAGTACACACACGTTATGCAAATACAAACTTTTATTTTAGATGCGATTAATTATGATTAATCGATTTGATTTTATATATATATATATATATATATAAACCTTGTTTCATGCTTGTTTCTTACATAATCTAATAAAGTACCATGGTGGTAAAATGGCAAGGAAAGATGTGTGAGCCATGTTCAAAGGCCTTCCCCCGCTCCCATTGTGCAGCCAGTTACCGTATGCTCGACCGGTTCATATTACAGCCCTGGCACTGCCACTCTCGCTGTTCAGTGTTTGAGTTCATCTTTCCGCACAGATTCTACATTCAGGGTCCAGCTATTGTTCAGGATTCAGCCTTTGTTCAATCCTGGCATATTTCATAGTGTGCCGCAAGCTTCACCTGGAAGGCGCTTTATGTTTTCTATGCAAGAGGGAGGAAATTTGTTTCCCCCTAAGGGAGAAACAGAGAAGGCAGAGTGTGACAGAGCTGTTTGACGAATTTCCAAGAGCTACGCTTTGTAGAAGTTCATTAAATAGTTTTTATAAAGCCGCTAAGGAAAGACTGCTGTGTAATGCTGTGGTGTCTTTTACAAGGGTCTTATTTTAGACAGATCAGAGTGTCATGTTTCACGTGTTATCATAAAACATGACTTGGACAAACATGGAAAGTAATATAAACACTCATGCGTGTCACTGTTTGACCAAGAACCAAATGTAAGATGGTTATGATTAAGCTGACCTCAAATAAATTAGTTGAAGTTGAGACGCTTCAAATGACAAAACAGACCAGAATGACAAAACCCCCGCACATTTGTAAATGTTTCTGAGGTGAAACTGAAATGTGGTTTCTAGAAGATGTAATTCCCTGTTTTCAGATCTGTTTTCAGTTGTGTACGTTTTTTTTAAGGAAACTGTGGTCACAGAAACCTTCTGGTTGCATTCACCATTATAAATATTTTACACTAACTGTAAAAAATAAAATGAGCTTCATGAGGTAACGTGAAAATATATTTTTTAATATAACTGCGTCAATCTACACCAACAAAAGTCATTTCGACGTATAAATAAACAGCTAAATATAAACAGTATGTGCCATTGGATGTTATCTGCAAACAACATCCATCCATCTCAATCAAATGAATGACTCACTTAAACGAATGTAACCTGTTATTTACTAAACAGAAACCAGGAGGAAGTATATAGACGCGTCGTCTCGCAGTTAATTTTACTGCTGAGACTATTAAATCCTGAGGCTGTAGATTCAGGAAATTAAATACAGTCATAAAGCTTAAATAGTCAATATATCCAATATGCATTCTGCTATCAATCTCTGCAGATGTGCTGATGAACTGCCTGTTGCATATACTGCCTAAGTTTAGCAAACTGATTGCTTTCATGGTAAATACAATTTCGCATTATTATACATATTATTACTGGCCTTAACTCAGACCATTGTAGCTTGTAATATAACTGAAAAACCTGGCTCAAAATATCTGACTCTCATCATAAACACATGCCCATACATCGGCTTTTGCTGTTGCACTGAATTGATGATTTAAGTTAAACTAAAGCTGCAATGCTGCTGCAATGCTAAGGTTTTTTTGGGAGTGGTTTCTAGGGTGTTGCTGTGCAGTTCCTTAGGTGTTTGAATTGGGTTGCCAGGGTGTTAATACACAGTTTCTAGGGTGTTCTTGGTGATTACCAGGGCGTTGCTAATGTAGCTCCTAGGGTGTTCTGAGCAGTTGCCAGGGTTCATTGCTATTCAGGTCCTAGAGTGTTTTGGGCTGTTGCCAGGGCGTTGCTATGCAGGCCATAGGGCGTTCTGGGCTGATACTAAGGCGTTGCTATGCAGGTCCCAGGTGGTTTTGGGCTGTTGCCAGGGCATTGCTATGCATGTTCTAGGGTGTTCAGAGCTGATACTAAGGCATTGCTTTGCATGTACTAGGGTGTTCTGGGCTTATACTAAGGTATTGCTATTAGTGTTGCACGGTATACTGGTACTAGAAAAGTATTGCGATACCCTGCTATTAAAAACGGTACGATATAAAATTTTATTAGTACCGGTACTTAAAGAATGACAGCACTCTAATAAGAGCAGTATTTCTTAATTTGCATCGATGTGTGACAGCAGGAATCAGGACGTGTGTGCAGAGCTCTGCTTCTACCGTTCACTAAACATTGAAACAAATATTGTGTCACTGTAAACGCAATTAATCTATAGCGTAATTCTGACCCTTTTGGCTTGCCATATAATTTTGACCCTTTTGGCTTGCCATCACGGATTATTGGGTTTGAATGGTCAAAAATATGTAAAAATGCACGTCCTGGCGAGTATTCAGATAAACACAGTCGGGTATGTCTTTAGTGAACGTATACAGAGTTCGGATGTGTTACAATGTATTGGGTCCGTGCAGGTCTTAAAGGGCTGGACCTAATATTCTGTGTGATTAATGTCAAACAACAAAAGAAAATAGAAAATCACCCCATGCTTGACTGAATAACTTTAATATATTTATTAAGAATCAGTGTATAGTTAATTTATAGAGTGAAGACTATGCAGTTTTTTTTTACATTTGGTTAATTAATTTCTTTCTGAAGAAATACTGTTTAATAGACCTACTGTAGCTGAAAATAAAGCACTGTTTTTGTCATATTGTTAGTAATTTACATTTTTACAAAGATAAAATTAAAATTAAATATCTATATTGTAAATATAAAATTACACTTAAAAAATTCCTTGTATCATGAAATTAAAGATAAAGATTTTGGTCATCCCAACCTGTTCAGAACGAAAGATTAGTGAATGTTAACATGATTGATAATGTGATTGTAGCAAACATAAGGATGTTCACACTGGCATGTAGTTATTATTATTATATTATTATTTTTAAATAAAGAGGAGGGAATGGTCAAAAAGCAGGGCAGGGACATGCTGGCCAAGTTTTTTTATTTTATTCTTTTTTTTAAATAAATGTATACAACAATGAATAGTAAGTTCTGTCATATTATTCAATTACTTTTACTGTTTTTTGCTGTGGTATCAATTCAGTATCGGTATCAAGGTATTTTAGTCTGGTATTGTATCGAAGTCATAATTTTGGTATCGTGACAACACTAATTGCTATGCAGGTCCTAGGGTGTTCAGGGCTGAGACTAATGCCAAGTTCAGACTGCACGATTTTCAAACTCGTCAGATCACTTCTCTTTTCACTTTGCATGACTATCTGTAGTAGCATTCAGTCGCTGCTGTTTTCACACTGCACGATGGATCGACGACAGGGGGTTTCACATTGCATGACTGTACAAGAGGAAGAATCGCTGACAACTCTGTCCGGTCCACAAACTACGTTTCACAAGCAAACACACGCGAGAAGTGACAAGGAAACAACGCAAGATCACACATGCGTCAGACTGGAGTTCTCGCACGAGACTAGAATTGAACTAAAAACCTGACCCTCGTCTTTCTTCTTCATCGTTTCCCCAGGCGCTTCTTACATCAGGCCTGGGGCTGGGCCCGTGATGAGTGGAAAGATATTCTACGGCCCCCCTTGGCTTGGTCAGTGAGAGCGCCTCTTTCAGGCCTGTAAGGGTGGTAGACCTCACGTTTATAAAACTGAATTGGTGAGTCTTCATTCTGCACTCCGTAGGTTGAGCTGGTAGGTCTTCTTTTCATTAAAAAGGAGAACAGAAAATGTGTTTCTGCAGACCTCTGTTCCCTGTATAGGGTTAGGGGGATTATGTGTTTAAGAGAATATATTTAAGGAATATTAGTGCCCTGAAGTTCCCCTGTTAGGTGGCTAGAACGATAGAAGCACCAGTCTAACTATGTGTGTGAGTATGTGTTGGCTTTCCCCTTTGTGAATTCACGGGGTGGGCCACCGCTCATTAGGAATGCAGAGTAGGGTAGAGTAGTTTGTCTCTTCTAGAGTATATTTATGTTTTTACTAGAGACTGATGCTGGAGCTTCAGATAGATCTTGTGTCTTTTTTGACATTTGTGGCCTGAGTACATCGCCCCTTGAGCTCTGTTCGTTCAGGTTGAGTGGTCTGTGCAGCCTCTCTTGTGAGTAATTTTCTCTTGAGGTTGTTGCTCCTCTGAGCCTCAGGTAAATCTATGCTTGTAGGCTGGCCTTCACCAGGGCCGCCTCGGTAGCTGGCCTAGGCTATACTAGGGATCATGGGGGCGCTTTGCTGAGGCATTGTCGCCTCTGGCCCTTCACTACGTGAATGTGGGTTCTTTTAGCATCCCTAATGTCAGCCTCCTCTCATGTGAGAGTCGTTCGGCCAAGGCCCACCCCCTTTCTGCATTCTGGGGTGAGAATGGTAATGCAGGTGGAAAGAAAACATTATGGCTTGGGTCGAGCGGAAAATTCTAACCTTCATTTCATGCTGGTGGTAGAAATACGCCACCTTGAGGCCAGAGCATTGCCATGAGCTGACGCCATGCACACAGATGGCAGGCCCCTGAACCCAGGGCCTCGAGAGGCCTCCTGTGGGCGGCGCCAATATATGTGTTGGTGTGATATGCTTCACAATGATGTTGGTTTTGTGTAACAGAAGACTTGTTATCAGCTAGTAGTCCCTACCAGGCCTCCCTGAGGACGAGTCCCCAGCAGTGTGGGTATTTATTTTGTCAGCCAGCAGACTTACTGTCAGCCAGTTGGCCGTATCAGAAAGTCTGGGTTCATAGCAGCCAGTTTTTAACTTGCTATCAGGTAGTGGGCCTCACCAGGCTGCCCTGAAGGCGAGTTCCGGAGTTTGGATACTCTGGCAGCTAGCATGACTTGCTATCAGGTAGTAGGCCTCACCAGGCCTCCCTGAAGGTGAGTCCCCGGGTTTTTGGTTACTCTGACAGTTAGCATGAATTGCTGTCAGATAGTAGGGCTCACCAGGCATCTCTGGAGGTGAGTTCTCGGGTCTCAGTCACTTTGTCAGTTAGCATGTATTGCTAGTAGGTAGTAGGCCTCACCAGGCCTCCCTAACGGCTTGCTATCAGGTAGTAGGCCTCACCAGACCTCCCTGAAGACGAGTTCCCAAGTTTGGATGCTCTGGCAGCTAGCATGAATTGCTATCAGGTAGTAGGCCTCATCAGGCCTCCCTGAAGGCTAGATCCGGAGTTTGGATGCTCTGGCAGCTAGCATGAATTGCTATCAGGTAGTAGGCCTCACCAGGCCTCCCTGAAGGCGAGTTCCACAAGATTGGGCACTAAACTGCTGGCATGACTCTGACAGCTAGTGGATGCTTGCTATCGTTTGATCTGGCCTTAGCAGGCAGCTCCTGAATGCGAGTTTACACCCTAGCACGACAAAAGTGTCACTTTTCTGCTACTGGTTCCCTGCAGAAGGGTATTTAGCCTACAGCTTGGTCTACCTACCAGGTCAGGCTCGGTGCTCCCTTCACTGAGGGTCGTTCACGAGCACGCAGCCGCCTGAGTCTGATCAGACGGTCGCAGGCCTCTCAAGAGGCCTCCCAGTTAGATCAGTCCGTAGGCCTGTCCGGCCTCCTTAGCGCTTTGAACATAAGTGCTTTGTAGATCCTTGGACTGAGCAGGTAGACTCCCCTCGCTAGCAAGGGTTGTAAAGCGCTTCGCTGAGTATTGCTCTCCAGGATACCCGTCTGTGAGATCCGGTCTGAGGGGTACTGCCTGTTTTTCAGTCCCTTCGTCTGGATGCCTCGCCGAGGCAAGTGTCCAGAGGCTCTGTTTCTGAACAGACAGGGTTGGCCAAACCGAAGTGTCCAATATAAGGGGCACCAGGTCAGGCCTCCCTGGTGGCATTCGGGTGAATATGTTCCCTGAGTAGTGATTTGGCTGGGGCTCTCTCGGGTTCCCTAGCCACATTCCCTTAAAGGGACCCCTTCTGTTGAGCGGCCCGGGTAGGACTTTGTGTAGTGTATGAATGTTTCCTCTTGAGGCTTACAGCTTGGTCTATGACCGTAGGGAATGCTGTCACTGACAGCCCAGTGTGACCTGAGGGAGAGTGGTTCAGGCATTTCTTTTGAATTTGCTTGGTCTGCCAATTGTCACTGCCAGTGGGCATGCACTCCCCTCGGCATGGCGGCGTTGGTATATCGTTCCCCAAAGCGTTCTAGGACGCAGTGCGAGTTCCCTTTCAAAAGGGAACATCTTAGGTTACGTATGTAACCTATGTTCCCTGAGAACAGGGAACGAGACACTGCGTCTCATTGCCATGCCTCGGGCCTGCCTACCAAACAGTCCCTTCAGACGATAAGGTGAATGACATGTTTGCAAGGCGCCCTTATATACTTCCTGGTTGCACATTGATGACATCATGGGCTGTCGCCGGGGCTAAAATCGGGCAGTGTGAACTCGGCATAAGGCATTGCTATGCATGTTCTAAGGTGTTCAGGGCTGATACTAAGGCATTGCTATGCATGTCCTAGGATGTTCTGTGCTTTTGCCAGGGTGTTGCTATGCAGGTCCTAGGGTGTTCTGGGCTGATACTAAGGCATTGCTATGTAGGTTCTAGGTGTTTTTGCTGTTGCCAGGGCGTTGCTATGCAAGTCCTAGGGTGTTCTGGGCTGATACTAAGACATTGCTATGCAGTCCTAGTGTGTTTTGGGCTGTTGCCAGGGCATTGCTATGCAGGTCCTACAGGGTGTTCTGGGTTGTTGAATATGCACTTGCAACAGGTGTGAGCAATAATAGAAATAGATAACACCACTAATAAGTGTTCATTGTCTAGTGCTATCAAATGCGTAAACGTATAGTGCTCTCATTCAAAACAGTAGATGCCATCGTCCTTTAGAAATTAATACTTAATACAAGATTACTCTTAAAGCTTATGCTGCAAAACCAGTGCACATGTGATTTAATGCGTGTGTGTGTTATCTGATACTCTCGTAGTTTTCTTCCAGCCACAGCTTCTGTTCTGTTATTGTTGTAAAAGGAGTTTCCTGAGGTCTCTTCCCCGGATGCTCTTTAGCATTTTTTTTAAAAAAATTTTGTAGGTGGTTTCTGTATCTGAGTGAATGAGGACTGAACTATAAAGGTTGCCCCAGTCAGTCATTTACAACACTGCCCTTGAAACTCCTACCCACGGGCATCTCTGTTAAATGACTCAAACTGTCTTTCGGCTGCTGTTAGTCGGAAAGCAAACATAATGCGCCTCTTTTTCACCCACACACATCTATACACACACTGTGAAGTTTTAGTTTATCAACTGCAGAGACCAACACAATGTGGGCGGGAGTCAAATCAAATTGAATGCAGTTCACCTCTGCAAGTGGTTCAAACAGCTTTTGGGCTTTAATTGATAGAAATTAATACCAGAACCCCATTTCTGTGTACTTGCATGTAAACAATTGCTGAACTTTTTAAAATGTGTAAATGGATATAGCACATTTCTTTGCTAGGAATTGTGTTTCATATGGTGACATTTGGTATTATTTGGGTCAAACTGGTTTTATTCTGGTCAAAAATAGTTTTTAATATGATGGAATTGACACTAACGAGAGTAATAAACACAAAAGAAGATATTTTATGTCTTATATATATTTTAAGAAGATGTCTGTTTTTTTTTCTTTTCTTTTGTTCATACTGTCAAAGTCAGTGACTGACTTTCATTTAATAGACAACTTTTTGTGTTCAACATAAGAAAGGAAGTCATACAGGTTCCAAATGATGACAAAATTAATTTTTTGGGTGAACTCTCCCATTAAGAGGTACTGTGTGATTATAACTCTTGTTGTTGTAAATAGCTGCTATGACAACAGTAAACTATTTATGAAACTATACAGTCAGTATCAATTGATCATAGACATCATGTTCTTTAAAAGGGACACAAACCAATAGGTTACACTGGGTGTTACTGCAGCAGAAGCGTTCAGGCCCCAAAAATACACTCTGATGGGATGCATGTGCAATGTCAAGGACTCTGTTCTAGTGCACGCCATGTCTGTGATATCCCACTTTGGGGGAGAGAAAGGACGAACACACAGAAAGACTTTCTTTACTGAATCTGTGTGGTAAATTGCATAAAATTAATAGAAATGTTCTTTTCTTTTATATGAAATGAGATATTGCATAACTGTTCTTCTTCTGCGGCTGGGAAGCAGTGGACGTTTAATAAAGCAATGTTTCAGGTTGAAAACTATTTAAGTTTTTTTGACAGCATCTGTGAAATGCTGTCGATTACCACAGACAAAAAGGGTCACATGCTGTCAACAAAGCAAAAATACTACATTAAACAGTATTTACATTTATTTTTATTTTGAATGCAAAAATTATTAAATATTTAAAATATATATATAAACATATTCAAAAGATTGTTCAGCAATATAGTAAAAAATTTAATATTGTAAAATATTATTGTAGTTTAACATGTATTAAAATGTAATTTATTCCTGTGATCAAAGCTGAATTTTCAGCATCATTACTCCAGTCTTCAGTCTCACATGATCCTTCAGAAATCATTCTAATATGCTGATTTTGGGGCTCAAGAATGTTTTTTTTTAGTATTATTATCAATGTTGAAAACAGTTGTGCTGCTTAATATTTTTGTTTAGACTGTGATAAATTGTTTCAGGATTTTTTGATGAATAGAAAGTTGAAAAGAACAGCATTTATTTGAAATTTTGTAACATTATATATGTCTTTACCGTCACTTTTGGTCAATTTAGTGCATCTTTGCAGAATAAAATCATTAATTTCTTTAAAAAACCCAAACTGTCTGTATCTTTTTTCTTGTTTC